>OX940974.1:57815020-58415020 GCA_954871275.1 Leptopterna dolabrata | reverse complement strand
AACAGGACTCCAGTCTACATGCATCATTAATTCGTGCAATGAATCATAATTGATTCTCTTAATATACTCGTAGTTGGGTTTTGGCGCAGATTCAGTGTTTCTAAGTTTTTGATTTATTTTGAAAGCTACGGGAAAATGATCTGTCATACTTATATTGTTCATGATAGCTGATTCCGAACGTGCAAACTCACCTCTAGGCGCTTTCACCATTATGTGATCAAGACAGCTGTTACCCCTTGTTGGTACATCAATCCAACTAATAAATCCGGAGTTATGCATAAAGTCATAGTAATCTGTGATTTCATGACCTGGGTTATTATCAATAATATTCAGATTTATATCGCCAGTAAAAATGGTTATTCCTTCTCCCGCTAATGGTTTAACATTTTCCTTAACGTCTTCTACAAATTCTGCAATTTCACCGATATGTGAGCGATATAGAGCAATAATATAATAGTCCTGTGAGTTGATTTTGAATTTAATACTTATCGTTGAACACCCTCTGATCCTTAGTTCTTTGTGGCTTTCAATGTGGATTGTTTTCGCAACGTAGACGGCAACTCCGCAGGCCTTGTTCAAGGTCGATGTGCTGATGAGAAGGTCGTATTCCGGGATCGCGAAGACCGCTGCGTAATCGAAATGTTGGTCGAACCATATTTCTGTCAGGACGATCAGCTTTGGTTTGTTCTCAATTATGTTTGTTCTCAATAATGGCTGGCAAAGTTCGCGTAAAGATTCTTACTGCTAAGGTTGCTCAACTTGCTGCTCGTATTGAAGCCATCTCAGCGCTTTCGAAAAATCTTACGCCAGAAACTACGCCGTTATTGGTTCAGCAAGCCAAGGAATTGGATAAGATTGTAACTGTTTTTGAAGAATCGTGTGTCGAGTTGGAGAAGGTGCGGTTGGAAATAGACGAAAGCTATACTCCGTCTTTTGACAAACAACGAAATTGCACAAATGGTTTGCGAAATAAAAGTTGCATTAGGTAAGGTGGTTCCTGAAGCCGACCCAGTCGCCCAGCGGCCTTCTCGTGGTAGCGTAGGGCCAGCTATTTGTAAGGTGAAGGTTGAACCAATAAAGCTGACGACTTTTGAGGGTTTACCTGAAAATTGGACACCTTTTTACCAACAGTTTTTGGAATTGATAGATCAGAATGAGGAGCTCACAGATCTTCAGAAGGTAAGCTACCTCGTTTCGCACTTGACGGGTTCCGCAAAAAGCATAATCGCAGCACCTACGGAGGCCAACTATGGTTTAGTATTCCAAACATTGAAAAATCGTTTTGAGGATAAGCGGGCTCTAGGTCATTATTTCCTTGATAAAATAATGAATTTTAAGCAGATTTTGCAGGAATCAGAAAAGGGGCTTAACTCGTTTCTGGAAAAATTTGTCGGTTCTGCGGCTGCTATGAAAAAGTTGATACGAACTGCTGATTTGTTTGACTTTTGTTTGGTGCATCTTGCTACTACAAAACTGGACGTTGAACCGTCAGGCATTTTGATATGGCTCATCGTGGAGACGACTTGCCAAAATTTGATGAATTGGTAGACTTTGTTCGCGCTCAAACAAAAATCTTGCACGTTCAAAAAAGCTAGCGGCCCTTCCTAAAACTGGTAATTCGTCAAATTCGAAAAATCCTCAGGTATTCGTAGCTCAGGAATCGACCGCCTTTGAAAAGCCTAGTGAAAGTTCGCCATCACATAAACCATTTGAAAATTCTAGTATGGATAGATCCTGTCCATGTTGTCGTTCAAAATTTTGGCATCCTTTGGAAAAATGCAAAACTGTTTTGAAAATGGGTTCGAAGCAGCGCTTTGAGTTTGTGAAGAGGTCTCGTCATTGTTATCGATGTCTCGCCAAACATGTTTCGAAATCATGCACATCGAGCTCAAGTACTTGTTCGAAATGTCAACGTTCGCATAACGATCTAATCCATTTCAGCGATCCTCTTCCTTCTCCCTTGCCAGAAACTCCAGTACCAACGTTGTCGGCAGCTGCTGCTACGTATCACTCTCCCGATGCTTGTAGCCCCTCATCGCCTTTGACGGCTGCTTCGATTATGTCATTTTATTGCTCTACGGTTTTGCTCGCTACAGCTCAGGTTACGGTGATGGATAGATTTGGCCATCCCGTTGTTCTCAGGGCGCTTCTAGATAATGGATCCCAGTCTCATTTTCTTCGGAAAGCTTGCTGTGAGAAATTGGGTCTTAATACTCGCCCTCTGCATTCGATTGTTAAATGTTTGGGAAAGGGAACAGCTCCTGTCCAGGAATTGACTTCGTTCGCGTTCCGATCGAGAGTGAATCCGGATGTTCAGTTTTCCATCGATGCTTTGGTGATGGAGGATTTGACAGATCATATCCCCGCAGTTCCAGTTGATTTGACAGAATTGGCGCATCTTGTGGATTTGGACTTGGCCGATCAGACGTTCAGTATTCCTGGACCTATTGATTTGCTTAGTGGAGCTCAATTGTGGCCCATGATTTGCAGTAGTCGTAAATTAGTAGGACCCCCTAACTTACCAATGGGTCTCGAGTCTTCCCTGGGATGGTTGATCATGGGTTCCTCCCCTTCAGTATCACATTCATCAACGAGTGTACATTTCTCGTCACTTGAGGAACCGGTGGACAAGCTGTTGGAGAAATTTTGGCTTATTGAAGAGGCACCATCGGCTCCAGCTAGCTCCCCGGATGATGACAATTGTGAACAGCTCTTCACCCAGACTGTTCAGAGGAATGATGATGGAAGATTTGTTGTAGCTCTGCCCTTCCGTCTTTCTCCCCAACTGCTTGGTGACTCGTTCAACAAGGCAACTCGTAGGTTTTTGGCTCTTGAACGACGCTTGTCGAAAACTCCAGAAATACATCGGCAGTATGCTGACGCAATGAAGGGATATTTGGATGAGGGCTATCTCTCGGTGGTTCCCCCCGATCAATTGAATCGACTTGGTGCTTCGTAATACATCCCACATCATGGTGTACTGAAGCCAGAGAGTACTAGTACTCCGCTTCGCGTGGTCCTGAATGCAAGTGCCAAAACCTCCTCGGGTCTCTCATTGAATGATATCCAGCATATTGGTCCAAAGCTTCAGAACAGCTTGGTCTCTGTGTTGTTGAACTTTAGACTGTTCCAGTATGCCCTAACTGCCGACGTCAGACAAATGTATCTTCGCATTATGGTACGCCCGGAGGATCGCCGATTCCTGCGCATCATTTGGCGTTTTGGTCAACATGAGAGATTGCGGATCTATGAAATGAACACGGTGGTCTTTGGGGTTGCCCCATCACCATATCTTGCTTTGCGTTTCATTCATGAACTGATTGCTCTTGAGGGGAATAGGCTGCCCTTGGCTGCCAATAGTGCCCGGCAGGACATGTATGTGGATGATTATATTTCCTCTGTTTCATCGGAAATGGAAGCATGTTCCTTGCAGCAACAGATGAATGCCTTGTTCTTGGCAGGCTCATTTACCCTTGCTAAGTGGGCTTCCAATTCGCCATCTGTTCTATCTTTGATCCCAGAGGAGCTGAGGTCTTTTAGACAGTTATAATTGGATACTGAGACATCAGTGAAGGTACTGGGGCTCCAACGGAACCCAGCTCAGGATGTGTTCACGGTCAAAGTAAATGTGCCCCCGGATGTGATTACTAAGGGAGCTATGTTGTCCGCAATGGCAAGGATTTTTGATCCCTTGGGATTCTTGGCGCCTTTGACTACTATGGCTAAGGGTTTCATCAAGACTTTGTGGGCTCTTCATTTGGATTGGGATCAGACTCTATTGGAAGCTGTGTGTGGTCAGCTTCTGTATGAGCTATCCTTGTTACATGATTGGTGCATTCCCCGCCATACTTTTATCACGCCAGGAGCTTATTCGGCCCTTGTTGGATTTTCAGATGCCTTGCAGACAGCATACGGAGCGGTGCTGTATGTTTCAACTAGATTGCAGAGTGGTGATGTCAAGCTTGTTCTTTGGCTTGCCAAATCGAAATTCGCTCCTATGAAAACCATAAGCATCCCCCGTCTTGAGCTCTGTGCCGCAGCTTTACTTTCATCTTTGATTCGGCTAGTGTTGGATTGTTACTCATGTCGACACATCTTTGATAGAATCTTCGCATTTACGGACTCTACAGTCACCCTTCACTGGCGTTCGTCATCGCCATCTCGATGGAAGGTGTTTGTATCAAATAAGGTCTCCCAAATACAAGAGAACACTGACCCTGATTGGTGGTCCCATGTGAGAGGCGAAAACAATCCAGCAGATTGTTTGAGTAGAGGGTTAACTGGCCGAGCTTTGTTAGAACACAAGATGTGGTTCTCAGGTCCATCGTGGTTGCTCCAACCAATTGATACATGGCCAGTAACCAGTGTTCAGGAGTTGGGAACACCTGCTCGATTAATGGAAGATAAAGTGATCTCACTTGCTACCGCTTCATCTCAACCATGGGTGTTGCACCATCTTCTAGATCGAGCCTCGACTTATCGCCGATTGATGCGTACTAGGGCATATGTGTTGAGAGCTCTCAGTCTCACTCAGTGCCATGCAGGCATTTTGCGGGTCGCAGAGATCGCAAACGCAGAAAATAGATGGTTCAGACATATCCAGCGGCTCTATTTCCCTCATATTTTTTCGTACTTGGAGCCCTCTACAAAAAAAGCCGCAAAAATCTGATACAGAATCCATTAATTAGGCGCCTTGACCTTTTCATTGTGGATGGTATAATCAGGGTGGGGGGTCGCCTACGGTATTCAAGGCTCTCGTATGACCGCCGGTATCCTGTACTGCTCCCAAAAAATGGTCGTTTCGTCGAAATGTTGGAAATGGTGGTGGAATGTTAACGCTATCACCATCAGGTCTGGTCATGTTCCGTTGCCCCTTCTCGTGCTCCCGTTGCCCGATCCGGGAGACAGTCGTTTACGAGCCGTCCCCACGATCCGATATAGTGCAACGCGAAACTTACCGCAACACGTGCCTAGTTATTTTTGGGGTTTAAATTGTGCTTCCCCGGGTGAACCATCAATAGAGTACCTAGGTAGGGTTGCACCATCCTTTTCCTTTCTGCAGGCTTCCTTGATCCCTCATTTATTCCCTGTCTTGTTATATGGTTTAAATCCCCGCGTGAATCATCCCCCGGGTCAGAGAAGGTAAGGTAGCTGTAATTGTCTAGTAATTATAATATTCTTTGTACTGGAGCATACTCCAGTGGTCCTTTTCCTGGTATAATTTTGCAAATATATTTTTCAAGCTATCGAAGGTATTGCACATGTGGCAGTAACAAAATGTATGGTGATTTCAGACAATTTCCCAGGTTTTTGACTCTTAAAAAATGAATTTCGGGAGATTGACCATCGTTAAAACCTCAATCCTTCACTGTTCCGTTCAAAATCAACTAAACCCTCGGTATTCTCGCCGTAAAAAAACATGGAAAACGATACCTCACAAGCTCATGTTCACTAAAACCTCAAAAATCCCTCGAAAACCCCTATTTTTACACTCATTTTTCTCCCATATCACCCCTGGGTGTATGCCGAACGGGCTGCTGTGTTTCGAAGCACAACCAGGACCCAAATGTGTTCCCAAATGGGGACCCGAACTGTGTGTGGAAAAACGACGATTTTAGACCAAAGGTTAACGTAAATTTAAGGCTGAAAGTTCCTTAGAACCTCAATTTTCCACTCTTTGGACAAAATGGACTTCATATTCGGTCTTGTAGTACCAAAAACATGGAAAACAATACCTCAACAGCTCATGTTACTAACATGTTATTAAAACAAAAAACGCTGCAAAGTCCTTGTCACATTGGTTTATTATTCTATTGGACATACCTAAAGGAATGCTGGCTGTTTATTTATTGTTTCTTTTCCCCGCTGGGTATATTCCGTTCGGGCTGCAAAGTTTCAGGACACAGCTAGGGCCCAAATGGAGCATGTGTGCGAAAGAACGAATTTTTTAGACCGAAAATGAAGCCAGTACACGTGATACGGCATACGGCGGACTTCGGACTGACATTGCATTTATGGAATCTACGCACCTTGAAACGGAAAAGATTTTGAGGGGGTGTAATAAAATTTCTTTGAGGAGCGAATGCAAAACGTTTCAACCCACTGTCACTTGGCTTTATTATTCTCTTGGGCATACCAACAGAAATGTGGCTAGTCATTTATTGTTTCTTTCCTGTGTAATCATTGGAATAACTATTTTTGATGATTTTCACCTACTTTTGGCCCCCTTAAACACGAATTATTTTTGACAAATTATCTTTGATCTATAATAATGCCATTTAATTGTGTTGATTCACCTGTTGATACTACTTCTGGTGTTATTATAAAAATGTTTGGTGATTTCTGACAATTTCCCAGGTTTTTGACTCATAGAAAATTAATTTTGGGAGCTGAACATCTTCACTCTTCGGTCAAAAGGAACTGATACCTCACAAGCTCATGTTCACTAAAGCCTCAGAAAAAAAAAATTACCCCAGAAAAATTATACTTTTACACCCGTTTTCCACACATAACACGCCTGGATGTATTCCGATCGGGCTACCGAGCTTCGGAGCACAACTAGGACCCAAATGGAGCCTGTCTGCGGGAGAACTACGATTTTAGACCACAATTTAAGGGTGAAACTTTGTTAGAACCTCAGTTCTTGGCTCGTTGGTCCAAATTGACTTCATATTCGGTCTCCTCGCCCTAAAAAACATGGAAAATGATAAGTACCTCACAATCTCATGTTACTAAAACACCCAAAAACCCTATTTTCACATCCGTTTTTCACCCATAACACTCGTGGGTATATTCCGATTGAGCTGCAAAGTCTCGGGACACAACTAGTGCCCAACTGGAGCCTGTTTGCGAAAGAAATAATTTTCTAGACCGAAAATAAGGTAGATATGGATGATACGGCGTACTGCCGGCGGAAGGACATGGCATTTTTGGAATATGCGCACCTTGAAACGTAAAAGAAAAAAAATTTGAGAGGGTATTATACAAATTTTTGGCTGAGCGAATACTTAGGTGTATTATTCACAGAATAATAAACCAAAAATAAGTACGGTGGAGGGATAGCAATTTTTTAATTCCATTTTCGGATTCTACGAGTACCTACGTACCTTGAAACGAAAACCGTCAAATTTTGGGGAGGGGGTTATACATACTTTTTCCATGGTCGTTTTCAAAGGTTTTATTGAAAATAATAAACAAAAACGACAAATAAAACTTCATCATTTTGTTTAGAATAAACTCTGGTTTTATGAATGAAAGATAACGTAATTTAAATTATCGCCCCCCAAGCTGGTTGACACGCCCTAACGCAAAGTGACTGTGACTGCCCCGCAGGTCTCCGTAGTTTCGACATGTAGAGGTTTACTTCGTAAGCCTGAGAATGGACAGATTAAAAACAAATCGCATGGCTGAGGTCACAAATTACCTAGGTGGCACGTATTGGTCTCCCTGCTTGGAGATGAGACGATTCCTCTCGAACCTCTCGCGCAGCAGTGCAGTTGTTTCGACGGTACTGTGGCAGCAGTCCGACCATGAACTAGCATTTCAAAATATCGATAAGATGTACCGTAACTATCAACTATGTACCGCTTTCTTCGAATTTCACGGTAGAGTGTGAACCGGCGCTATGTTGGACATCAATAGGCAGCTTGGCTTTGATGAAAGGTTGTACTAATAGGAGAGTTCAAGTTTGAATACCGATCGCATAACTAGATTTGATAATGGATAGATAAGCAGATTTCATCCAATCGATTTGTATTAGACTGTTATGTACATTAATTTTATGTAGATGGTGGTGCATATCGACTTCAAATAGCTTAGACCAGAAAATAAACGGGTTCGTCTATAAGAGTTCACGATGATATTTTTCAACACTTCGCGTACATTTAAACCGTTCGAATGAATGATAGTTTCTGCAACCTCATATCCATGGCCATATACATATTCTTGTTGACACAGTAGTAAAATTATTGTATACATGTACGTTATATTTCCTAGCTTTGTTTGGTGGTGGTTGGTGTTTGGGGGAGGCGTGGAAAATATTGCTACCTACTTCCCGAAAAAGTTTCATAAGTAGCAAAAGCTAATAATTCATTGACGTTCCTTCAGTTATTCTTCAGTTTCACTTACCTGAAACCTTCCAACCTTACACTACCCGATGATTCGAACAAAATAGGACGAATGTTCCGCCTAATGTTGATGTTGAAGAAGCGACCATATTTTGCCGGGACTTCTAATACAAAAGTACTGACAGGATAAGATAGACATTTTTCTTAGGACTCAAAGAAAGTGTGCCAACAGTTGGTGACTGCAACCTTCCCACAGAGAGAGTGGGCACAGAAAAGCAAGAAGGGAAAGTAACTGAGAGATTTGGTCCGGTGGTTGGATGGTGGTAGAGGATGGAGGGGTGTCGCGTCCCTTTGTGAGCGTTCTCTCATCCCTGCCTTATCCATCTTCCCTCACTATAGATCCAACCTAAGAAAGAGATCAACTATAGAAAGGCCGTTTTCGTCCATGCCATTTATTCAGACTCCCCTAGTCCTATTGTTGAAATCAAAGCATAATCGCTTCGTATTCTACTTCTAATGCACTTTATACCTGTCCATTCAATTGAAAATCGAGTTCTCAGGGATATACATAGTCGATAAGGGAATCTTGGGGGATAAAACAGTTGGTTAATCCAGTAGGATAATTATTCGTGAGTTACATGAATCATACCAGACTCGTGAAATAGATGCCACCGATGTTTGGGTCTGGTTAGGATGTAGTTATGATTCAACATGGGATATGTAGACAGATAGAACAGGTAGATAACCGAATTATAAGGGGTTGAATTAACTTAAATTTATTCGGACTGTTTAAATGTAGGTATAGGAGGGGATTAGAACCATATATTTTATCAGAATCATGAAATCGTATAGTAGTTCACTATCTTTACTATTTCATTTGACGTCCAGCGTTCGATAAGTTATGGCATCGAGAATTATTGTATACAAAACTTCAAAGGGATCTCCCCACTCAATTCTTCCAAATTCGGAAGTCTTACCTCTCAGGCTATTCAGAGCAAAATATGAGGACGAGTATTTTCAGCTGAGGAAAATCAACGCAGGTGTCCTGCAAGGCAGCGTCTTTGGACCAGTACTATATTTGCTGTACACACGAGATCTACCTCAGCCAGTAGATACACTCACAGCAACTATTTCTGATGGCACTGCTATTCTCACAGTTAGACACTGCAGAAGAAATCACCGGTAAGCTACAAACTGCCGCCATCAATGTCCCAAGCTGGACGAAGCGATGGTGGATAAAGTTGAATGGAACAAAATTTACGCATATATCTACATATCACAAATCTGAAGACAGACGTAATCCCAATAGAGATAAACTCGGAAACCGTACCTTATGCAGGTGAAGCAAAATGCCTTGGCATGACTCTCGACTGCAAGCTGAGCTGGAAAGCCGATGTAAAAAGAAGAAGGATGAACTCAACCTAAGATTCAGGAAAACGTACTGCTTGACGGGAAAAAACTCTGAGCTATCAACCCACAATAAACTGCTACTATACCATCAAGTAATAAAACCCGTCTGGACTTATGGGTGTCAGTTATGGGGTTGACAAAGAAAATTCATATGAAACCCATAGAAATGCTTCAGAATAAAGCCCTCCGGTGCATCGTCGATGCACCGTGGTACACATGAACAGCTGATCTCCATCGTGACCTAAAGATTGAAACAGTTGGCGGAACTATAAAAAAAGCACAAAGAAAAAAACACATACGCTGGAGCAAGAATGATGTCTCCAAAATCATCAAAACGTTGAAATACTGAACCTGCTAAACAAGAGCCGTGACGTGCGGCGAACGAAGAGGACCAAGCTGATGGACCTATAATAGTCACCACCCACTAAGAAAGTATGGTGTGATGTGCACTGGATGTAGGTAGTGATCTATAGATCACGCTTCGAAGTATTGAAGAAACGTTGCTAAATGTAGTTATACAGTTGTAACATAAATGAATACATTATTTAAAAAATTTAAAGTCAATAATGTTGGGACCGAATCGTTAAATTGATATTTAGCTTGTTTAAAAACACCCAAAGCCTTTTATGTATAAAAAACAAAACTTATAAAACCTACTTACCATACCTACCTACCTAATTAAACCACCAAAACCTTAACATACTATTACTAAAACTAATACTAAACTAATTGTTCAGAACCTGTCCTGAACACCTTACTGGGTCTATTTATTTATGATACAACACGCCGGGATCAAAGACGCTGATGTGATGTTCGCGAGTTGATAATTGCGAGTTGATCAATTGTTGAACTTTGTGGGGGTTACGTCGCGCGAACACGTTGCTTCTCGTCGACGGGGAAGGAAGTCAGTCCCTTGTCTCCCTCCGTAAGGACATTTTCTTCTGAGGACCTCAGCTGCCTTCATCCTGTTTTACCACTTTGGGTCATCAGCATCCCATCGTTTCATTTCATCAGTCATTTACCGACTCCTCAGCCAATGATCAACGGATTTGTAGGTATCCTTATACATTTCGCCTACACCTTTCACCCTCATTAAGACCCAGATCATAATGGATCCATGAATACTGATTGCAGCGTGGGCCGAAATATACGAGGATGCCACACCATTCAGTCACCATCATCATCCCATCGCCCTAATTTCTTCACATCATCACTTCTTCCCGCTATCTCGCCTGGGGTTCCCGTTTCAGTGAACACCCGTTCCCCGAGTTCGAGCTGTCCCTCGATTTCGGTGATCCGACGAATTCCTGTTCGGCGCACACTCCATTTCAACTTTACCTGCAGCTAAATTCCCGGTCAGAACTTTCCTTTATATGACTATTTTCGAAGTCGCAATTTAATTTTATTATTTATCTAAACTAATCATACCACAGTGAGGAGCTCCTCTTAGGAATTTATTTGTTTAATCCGACAAGAACTGATTTCATTTTTTTTTTCCTTTTCGAATAAATTGACATAGCTTGAGATAGGAAGAGTTTATTCCTTAAACCCCTACTCAAGCGCACATTGTTGGTAGCAGAGCGTGGTTCAAATCCTAAATTATCTGTATTTCATTTATGACACTATCGAAGTGTATCGTTATTCATTTGGGCTTTATAAACTTGCCGTTTAAAGGTTCCCACTTGGTTAGTTTTCAAACCGGGTACCTATGTAGACCCCTTTGCGACCTGTAGTAATTCTACGTGTTATTGAATTGAGTGGTGAATTCGATACCTACCGCCAACTCAGTATTTGAATACCTACCTATTACTTCTAGAGGTATATACATTTATATTATTATTTGTACAATTTGAAACTGACATTTGTGTACATAGTTGGTAATCAAACTCTATTTGGTTAGGCGTTGCTTATAATATTCGTACCTAATCATTTTATAGGTACATGCCTACTAAGTATTTAGTTAGAAGGTATCATTTATTCAAATTTTATATCTTACCGACGTGTACCTACTCACCTATAGTTCGTGATAACGAATATTATTTCGACCTTAATCTACTCTAACTATGTAGGTACCTAATTTCTCAAATCCATTGAGTTGGAATCACCAAGGTGTTCCCGTCTTTCCGAAATTCCCGTTCTTCCATATTTGCATCCATTTGGAGTGACCTTTGATCCTATCCATTCCTACCCATTATGGCTTTGTCTTTCGATGAGACCGTCAAGACTTTGAAGTCTCGTTGGGAAACTGCGGCTTACGAAGTAAAGAATGTTGACGGAATCGGCCAAGCTGCTCTTCAAGACAGATCTAAAATAGTCGTTTTCGAAGGAATTTTTCGTACTTTGGAAAGATACCTATTATTCAAAATCAGAAGAGTTATGGGAGAAAATTCAAGATGCTTATGATTCAGCTTCAAAGTCGGGCGATTTCCCTTCTACAGAGGAATATGAAGCTTGGAAAAAGGTGAGGTCCTCATATCGCCTAGCCCATGTCAACATGGTAAAGGTCGAACAGATAGAACAATCTGATACCGTATCTGCTCGCAGTCCCTCGGCTCAATCAACTATGATGCCTGGGAATGCGACGCTCACTGATACTCGGATTTCGTCAAGTTTGCCTCGGATCACACTTCCAAAATTCGATGGCAACTTTTCGAACTGGCCTAAATTTCGAGATATTTACTCGTCAATAGTTGATCGTGATGAAAATTTGTCCGATATGGAAAAGTTTCATTATTTGGTATCATCACTTAGTGGTAATGCATCAGCAATTATTAGTTCATTTCCGCTCGAAGAAAGGAATTACAAACTAGCATGGAAGGCCTTAGTGGAGGTTTAGGATAATAAGAGACTTTTAGCAAATTCATATTTGAACCAGCTGATGCAATTTAAACCTCCGCAGGGGAAGACGAACGTTGCATCTCTTATGCAATTTTTATCCAAAATTGCCGACACAATAGCTGCATTCAAACTGATTGAAATTCCAGATCGTGCAGAATTTGTTTTGTTTTATTTGGCATTTCGATGCCTGGACACTCACACTAGAGAACAATTCGAACTTGCGAATAAAGCTGTTGAATTTCCAACATTTGATAAATTGATTAAGTACGTGCGGGAGAAATGCATTGCGTTACAGCTCTCTGAAGGTAATCCTGGCTTTCCTACTTCAGAAAATTCGAACTCTAAATCCTCACAAGAGGGTACAGGGAAGTCTCATAAAACTTCCTATTACAAGGGTAAGGCTACTCTTCTTGCTAATGATTCAAAAGGGAGCTCGACCTCGGATAAAGGGCGAAACGAAAAATGTTTTCTCTGTCCTAGCTCGCATTCGCTACTGGACTGTTCTATTTTCCACACCCTCACACCCGAAGAGCGTGTTCGACGGCTCAAATATTTTAAGGGTTGCAAAAATTGCTTGAATGCCCAACATACTACTCAGAATTGTCGTTCCAAATGGCATTGTAGATTCTGTCCCAACAGACACAACTCTATGTTGCATATCCATTCAGAATCCTGTCAGACCCCTCCCAGTCCGCCACTTGCAGGATCTTCTACCTCATTACCTACTTCATCTAGCTCGGAGTCAGCAGTTTGTCATTCCTCAGTTTGTCATGACAATCAAATTCAGATCGTCCTTGGTACTGCACTGGTGCAATTCGTGGATAGTAGGGGTCAGTATCAAACGTTCCGAATTGTGGTGGATAGCGGAAGTCAGCATTCATTCATGACATCAAGATGCTTCAACAGACTTGGTTTAAGTATGCAGAAATACTCAAAAAGGATTTCTGCTATTGGTGGTTCTTTATTTGAAGGTGCCAGAGGAAAAGCATTGTGCACTTTGTGTTCTGCTGACGGCTCATCAACCTTTTCGACTGATGCCATAATCGTGAAAAATATCACAAACTACCTACCAATTTCGCCCGTACCATACGACATTTGGCGACATTATGTTGACTTCCCACTGGCAGACCCTAAGTTCTGGGAACCCGCACCGGTTGACTTCCTGCTTGGAGCCGATCTCTACGGTGATGTTATGTTGGGAAATATTGAGTCCATTCGTGGTGACTTTCCAAAACTTTTCTCATCAGTGTTTGGCTACGTGGTAATGGGTAAATTTCAGGAACCATCGGCCAGTTTGTTGAGCACGTGTTTATTTTCGCCGTCTGTGCCCGAGGAAGATGTCTCTTTCCAACTTTCTAAATTCTGGGAACTAGAAGAGCTTCCATCCCACACGAAGACGCTAGAACCCGAAGATGTTGAGGCTGAGACATTTTTTCAAAATTCTCATTGTCGCAACGAAGAAGGTAGGTACGTAGTACGCCTACCTTTCAAGGAACCAAATGTGGAATTCCATTCTTCATACTTCATCGCCAAACATCGGTTGGTCATCTTGGAAACAAAATTGAAGAAAAACCCTCAGCTTGCCGTCCAGTATCAGGCATTTATGGCCGAGTACTTGGGACTCGGACATATGCAACTGGCATCTGACGATTATAAATTCGTTATACCACATCACTGTGTGTCTAAGGAGGATCGTGGTGAGACAAAGATTAGAGTGGTTTTTGACGGTTCTGTTAAAACCTCTCAAGGATCATTAAATGATCATCTCCTCGTCGGTCCTGCTCTTCAAAACAACCTCCGAGACATTCTGTTGAATTTTCGAGCCCACGCAGTGGTGTTCGTGGCTGATGCAGTCAAGATGTACCGTCAAATACTTATTGATCATCATGACTGGCCATATCAGCAAATCCTTTGGCGCTTTGACAATTCAGAGGCCATCGAACGATATAGATTGTGTACTGTAACATATGGACTCTCATGTGCACCGTTTCTAGCCCTTCGTACCCTTCAGCAGCTTCGACAAGATGAAGGGGACAAATTTCCTCAAGCTGCTCAAGTCTTGCTGCGTGATATCTATATCGATGATTTGGTTACAGGAGCATCTACAATTGATGACGCCCTAGTTCTACAACGTCAAGTCATCAGTTTGATGCAAAGGGGAGGATTTGACTTGGGAAAATGGGCGTCAAATCGACCTGAGCTATTACGAGCTGTTCCAAGCCCATCTTCTACTACCACCTCGGATATTACTTGGGGCACTAAGGAGGATACCTCTATCAAGATATTGGGTCTAAAATGGGACCCAACGTCAGATTGTTTCCTGTACAATGTTCAACCTCCTCCAACTATTTTATCTAAACGAGGAATTCTTTCTACTGTTGCTAGGGTTTTCGATCCCCTAGGCTTCATATCACCCTCCGTGCTACTGATGAAGTCTTTCATCCAAGAACTTTGGAAATTGGGTCTTGATTGGGACGACGAACTCCCACCCCCTTTGGCCAGGGATTGGGAGCAGATAGTTGGAGAACTTCAAAGGCTTAGTGAAATTAAAAATCCTCGTTTTGTTGTAGCGGAAGAGACATTCCAATACCAAGTCATAGGTTTCTGTGACGCGTCCCTGAAGGGCTACTGTGGAGTTTTATACATCAGAACTATAACCACCATGGTATTAATTCACACCTACTAACTGCCAAAACCAAGCTCGCTCCTGTGAAATCCATTTCTATACCCCGACTAGAACTGTGCGGGGCTCATTTGCTCGCAAAACTCTACAAATCCATCAAAGGGTTTTTCGCGCTTCTACCCTCAACCAATCAACCTCCTATATTCTTCTCCGACTCTACCATTGTCTTAGGTTGGTTGAAAACCCCAACCTTCAGGTTAAAAACTGTCGTTGGGAACAGAGCCTCTCAAATCTCCGAATCAACGGATGTAACCCTTTGGAGACATCTATACACTAACCACAATCCTAGCGATTGTGGGTCCAGAGGTTGCCTACCCAAAGATTTAGCCGAAAACTCGATGTGGTGGTTTGGTCCCTCATGGTTGTGCCAACATGAAGCAACAAGGCCTTGCACAGATATATACCCTTCTACTGATCTCCCAGACTTGAAATCGGATACAGTTTCGATTCTGGTGTCATCAACACCTGCACTCCAAGACTGTATCTCCTGGATGGCTCGTATTTCTTCCTACGAAAAGCTCATTAGACTCGTTGCCATTCTGAACCGAGCAATGTTCCTTTACCATACTAAAACTAAGCCATCAACCCTGTGTTTATCGAGTATTGAATTTAATAAAGCAGAACTTCTCTGCATAAAGGCAACACAGCGATATTACCTTTTTGACGGTTGTGCTCCTGATATTACAAAAATATCCAATAAATTTGCCAGCCTTAATCCGTTTCTTGACATTCAAGGCATAGTCCGAGTAGGAGGAAGACTCTCCAATTCTAAGCTTCCTGAATCTAGGAAGCATCAAATTGTGTTACCGTCACAGGCACATTTTTCCCATATACTTGTGGATCATTACCACAAAATATTCCTTCACCCAGGTCCTAATCTACAACAAGCGTTAATTAAAATGCGCTTTTGGATCCCGGGTTTGAGAAGACTCATCCGACATCGAACCTTTCATTGCCTGAAATGCTATAAAGCTAGAGCGAAATTCATGACTCCGATTATGGGAGATCTCCCAGCATACCGTGTAGAAGGTGGCCGAGCGTTTGTCCATGTAGGAGTAGACTTTGCGGGACCCTTCACCATACGAGAGTCGTACCGCCGCAAAGCTCCTCACAGCAAGGCATACCTATGCTTGTTTGTTTGCATGACAGCAAAGGCATTGCATTTGGAAATAGTATCCAACCAATCAACCGAAGCCTTCCTTGCTTCATTCTCTCGGTTGATTTCAAGAAGAGGTTACCCAACTGACATGTACTCCGATTGTGGGTCTAATTTCAAGGGTGCATCAAAGGAACTCAGAGAACTTGAGAAGTGGTTCCACGAAGGATATTGTCAAGAGGCTCTTGAAACCTATTCATCCTCAAGAGGAGTAAATTGGCATTTTAATCCGCCATATTCGCCTCATTTTGGAGGCCTATGGGAGGCTGGTGTCAAGGCAGTCAAGAGACATCTCTACCTCACTGCAGGAAATGCCGTCCTCACGTTTGAGGAACTCGGAACTCCATTTTGCAAAATAGAAGCGATCCTCAATTCTAGGCCATTATGCCCGCTGTCCACTGACCCAGCTGAGTCCGATTACCTCACACCTGGTCACTTTCTCATAGGGTCTCATTTGAGTGTAAACCCCGAACCTTTCCTTCTAGACGCCCAGGATAACCGACTTGGTAGATGGCAGCTCATCAAAAGGATGTCAGAGCAAATATGGCAGAGATGGTACCTCGAGTATTTGGCGACTCTTCAAGCCCGCAATAAATGGAAGAGACCAGCGGAAAACCTACACGTTGGAGATCTTGTGATCATCAAGTCATCAGATACCCCTGTCTTGCAATGGCCAACTGCTAAGGTTATAGATATCCATCCTGGGAATGATGGAATAGTCCGTGTTGTCACCTTGAGGACGGCCCACAGTACTTATAAGAGGACAGTGGCCAATCTCATTCCATTGCTCCCTCTTAACCAATCCCCTAAGCCTCCACCCTCCTAAATACACCTTCTTACATTGCATTGTAATCCAAATTTGCCCTGCAAATTTTGGGGCCGAGTATGTTCAGAACCTGTCCTGAACACCTTACTGGGTCTATTTATTTATGATACAACACGCCGGGATCAAAGACGCTGATGTGATGTTCGCGAGTTGATAATTGCGAGTTGATCAATTGTTGAACTTTGTGGGGGTTACGTCGCGCGAACACGTTGCTTCTCGTCGACGGGGAAGGAAGTCAGTCCCTTGTCTCCCTCCGTAAGGACATTTTCTTCTGAGGACCTCAGCTGCCTTCATCCTGTTTTACCACTTTGAGTCATCAGCATCCCATCGTTTCATTTCATCAGTCATTTACCGACTCCTCAGCCAATGATCAACGGATTTGTAGGTATCCTCATACATTTCGCCTACACCTTTCACCCTCATTAAGACCCAGATCATAATGGATCCATGAATACTGATTGCAGCGTGGGCCGAAATATACGAGGAAGCCACACCATTCAGTCACCATCATCATCCCATCGCCCTAATTTCTTCACATCATCACTTCTTCCCGCTATCTCGCCTGGGTATCCAGTTTCAGTGAACACTCGTTCCCCGAGTTCGAGCTGTTCCTCGATTTCGGTGATCCGACGAATTCCTGTTCGGCGCACACTCCATTTCAACTATACCTGCAGCTAAATTCCCGGTCAGAACTTTCCTTTATATGACTATTTTCGAAGTCGCAATTTAATTTTATTATTTATCTAAACTAATCATACCACAGTGAGGAGCTCCTCTCAGGAATTCATTTGTTTAATCCGACAAGAACTGATTTCATTTTTTTTTCCTTTTCCAATAAATTGACATAGCTTGAGATAGGAAGAGTTTATTCCTTAAACCCCTACTCAAGCGCACACTAATTAGGAATTTAAAACTAATAAAAATTAAATTAACTACTAATAAATCTAATACTAAATGCCACTAACCAAACTAATCTATACATGTACCTATCTTCCAATCAATGATTGTGTTCCGTTATAAGTGGATCCTGAAGAAGCCTTTCATTATCGTCTGATTTATCTGTCTGGGGGTTTAAGGGGAAATAGCCCGAAAAAAACTTGTAAGAATATTCAACAGATGGCAACACCGTCGAGGGCAAATTACTATTCCCTCTCAGTTCGTTAATAATTGATCGGTTTCCAATCATTAAACTGCATTGGATTCAAAATCAGCATAGAATTTCCGGAAATTGGTTCTGGTGTTCAAAATTTCAAAATTTGTACATCTGGATCACTGGCGTTCAAATTTGGCTAACTTTTTCGGAAATCCCAATTACCCAAATTCTGGAGGGCTGTGTACTGATTACGACGGTTTTTTCAAATTTAAAATTGGACCACTAAAACCCCATCAATTATTGTCCAGACGGTGATGGGCGAGGGGGTTGGGGAGGAAGACAGCTCTTGAATGGGGGTAGGCGGCTTCCCAGTCGGGCCCGAGGCCCTCGCGGCGCTCAGGTACCTGACTTGTAATTCTCTTCCAACAATCGTTTCTACCCAGCTAACCATTATAAATTGTGTCTACCAAAACAGTCAGTTTTCCATTTATCATTTTCAATAATGAACCTTTGTAATTGAGCATGAAAAATTCCCCCCTCCCCCAACCAAATGTGATGGTTTCCGTTTCAAGGTATGTAGAATCCGAAAACAGAATAAGTAACGCTACAAATTATTATACAACGGTTTATTATTTACCAGTATAGATGATCACTGTTTTCTGAACTCAATACCTTCCTTTGTGCTTCCCACAAGAGAGTCCTAAATCGAGTACTGGATCCAACCGTGCAATCACATTTCATAAATCTGCGGTGGAATGAAGAATTCTATAATTATTATTTTTATATATAATTTTTATTCTATAAATTATTTGCTGTTATTCGTGAAGCGTACCTAACGTTTGTTCAGATTAGAAAACTACCTATAAAAAAAACCAAAACAACCATCATTCTCCGAACAAAGTATCACGATGCAACCAACTCGATTTCATACAGACATGCGTAATTATAATCAGGTGTTCCCTAGCAGTGATATCTGAGCCGGATTTATATCATTTCATTCACGATCAGAAGTGTGACTGAAAGTCAGAGAGTGTGGGCTTTTCGTTGACCGAAAATTTGGATTTTTGGGTGCGTCACCTGATGGCTGGATTGAGGGTGAAAATTCAATCATTGAAATTAAATGCCCTCAATCAGCCAGCAAGTTGACGATAGCTGATGCTGCGTCAAGAAACAAATCATTCTTCATATCTCACAAAGATTTGAAATTGAAGAGAACCCGTCCCTATTACTTTCAAGTCCAAGGGCAACTGCACATTGCGGGGGCCACTAAATGTTATTTCGTAGTGTACACGGGCAAAGACTTGCACATCGAAGAAATTCCAATCGACGATGAGTTATGGAATCAAAAGATGGAGAAAAACTCTGCAAATCCCTGCACAACGGTTTATTATTTTGTACAGAATACCCTCCTGTTACAGATCACAGGTCTCCGTATAGATAACCCTTCTATATAACATATGTACTATTCTACACCCTCCGTAGGTTAGTACCTAACCCCGTACTCGTTACTAGGTACCTCCCTAAACCGTTGTGCAATAATTTACCTGTATAGGTTCCACTTCTACGGCGATAGAATAATGAACCGTTGTGTAATAATTTGCCCATCAATAATACTTCAACGGTTGTTCAAGTTGCAAAAGTACCTATCAACAAAATCCAGCCCCTTCTTGGTGATTAGCCGTTGTGTAATAATTTACCGTGGTGTAATAATTTACCGATGTGTAATAATTTACCGATGTGTAATAATTTACCGTTGCGTAATAATTTTTCGTTGTGTAATAATTTGCCATTATGTAATAATTTACCCATCAATAATACTTCAACGGTTGTTCAAGTTGCAAAAGTACCTATCAACAAAATCCAGTCCCTTCTGGGTAGATGAGCCGTTGTGTAATAATTTGCCATTGTGTAATAATTTACCCATCAATAATACTTCATCGGTTTTTCAAGTTGCAAAAGTACCTATCAACAAAATCCAGCCCCTTCTGGGTAGATGAGCCGTTGTGTAATAATTTGCCATTGTGTAATAATTTACCCACCAATAATACTTCATCGGTTGTTCAAGTTGCAAAAGTACCTATCAACAAAATCCAGCCGGATCGCACACCCTCCGTAGGTTAATACCTAACCCCGTACTCGTTACTAGGTACCTACTTAAATCACGAGGTAAATGTTGCTAAAATAATTCTGTCGATTGCAAACAGTACCTAACAAAAAGAAACGCACATCATTTTTCAAATGAAATAATATCACAGAACAACCAACTCGACTTCTTAGGTACCCCACCAATAAAATCGGTTTCACTACCTATCAACAAACTCCAATAGAGCCATCATTTTTCAAATGAAACAATATCACAGAACAACCAACTCGACCTCTTAGATACCCCACCAATAAAATCGGCGCGTCCCTGGGGACGAGATTTCGTCTGTTGTATACAATTTCATTCACACTGGAGTCGAAAATGCCTGTCGGTGCAAACTTCGGGGCCTTACTGTGAACGAACGGCTGGACGTACGGTGCTCCGGGTGGTCTTAAAAAACTCGTAAGTTCAAGAACTATTTAAAACCGTAAAAATATTCACGTAAAAAGAAGGTATAGGCGTTTTGAAAATTTCAACCCCTATTTGAACCCCTTAGAGATGACTGACAGTAACGTCGAGCTTCGAGGATCAATTTTTTTTCATGGTAACTAAGAAAAGTGGCCCGTACGGCGTACGGCGTACGGCGGACAGACAGAAATATTTTTATTGCAGTTTTGGATTCTACATACCTTGAAACGTAAACCATCAAATTTTGAGGGGGGGTAAGAATTTTTTTTTCATGCTCGATTCCAATGGTTCATTATTGAAAATAATAAACCAAAACTCATATACTTTTACTATCACGCTCTGCTCCCTGAATTGGTAGATTCAAGATTGACGAGAAGCAGCCAAATTCGGGAGCCAGAAGTCTCTTTTGATGAGTTCTTATTACTCAGTCGATATTGTTACTTTTGTTATTTATTTCCGAAGAACCAAAAAAGTTATTAATCAATTAATTGA
This sequence comes from Leptopterna dolabrata, assembly GCA_954871275.1. Lineage (NCBI taxonomy): Eukaryota > Metazoa > Arthropoda > Insecta > Hemiptera > Miridae > Leptopterna > Leptopterna dolabrata. The sequence continues at coordinate 58,393,905 of OX940974.1, read as the reverse complement.
TATTGTAACAACTTCGTTGCTACGTTCATACTCCTTCTTTAGCAAATCTCACGTTTGCTCTATCATACTTCTTCGATTTATTAGAACATTATGTATGAACAACCTACCAAATTATTCCAAGTGTCTTTCAGATTTGAAAATTTTAGGTGTGATCGTCCTGGAATAACGTCGATTTGAAAAAATAAAATAAAATAAAAAATTAATGATTGCGCAGGCACTGCTGTAACGTCCAAATTATCAAGTACCTACCCGTTGTGTACTACAACACGCCAATATTTCGGTTTTTAAAGTAGGTAGGTGGTCTATAAATTATCGATGTTGAATGAACAGGAATGTGGTGTATAAAGTTTGTGCGTCATGTACAGAGGCGTGCAACTCGTTTGGGGTACAATACTCGCAACAAGATTGGGGTACAATAAGATTTGAAATGATCATTTCAAACGGCCAAATAACCAATTATTACTCAACAGGTCAAAAAAATATAACGATGCTATTAATTTTTAAGTGAACTTTGGTCAACTCAGGTTATATGATACACGTGGGTATGGATTAGTTTATAAATCAACTGAGAAAGCATAATTATATACCTTCCACAGATTTGGTCTTGATTCGAGATAACCGTCGGTGTCCATTCTTCGAAAGTGCGTAGGTAGGTACCTTGGTTGCTTCAGAGAATATACGCCATATACGGATTTGGAGGTTAAAACAGTCCCTAATGAATTACGTCCAACTGGCGTTGAACTTTGAATTCAGGTATTTGGGTAATTTAATTTAGTTTTTATTTGTAGTAGGCTATTTTTGCAGTTTCAGGCGTCTGACCTCGAAGTCACTAATTTTTGTTTAGGAAATCGTATATTCAATCGGTCGTCCAATTTGGTACTTATAATAGGATTCAAATACGATCAGTTGGTTTGGGAAGTGGGGAGATGTGCTTAGTTTAATTGTGGTGTACCTACCTAGGTACACCACACCACACACAGGTACACTATACACTAATCAAATAAAAATAAATTACATTTATTAAAATAGGTACTAATAATGTTAAAAAGTAAAAATAAATTATAATATAACTCAAGATCCTTGTTTCATTTATTTGATTATTTCCCATGACTGATGCATAAAAAATAGCTCACACTCTCGTGTATTTTGGCACTTGGTCATGGATGGGCCCAAACAGTTTCATAGCAAATCTCGAACAGGGAGGAAGAAATCTAAAATTCTTGAATGGTGGGGCAAAAACTTTTCTCGGAAATGGTAGGTATCCAAGCTGCTCGGGCGGCGAAACCCCTCCGAAGAGGCCTGGGAAGCCGCCCACCCCCATTCAAGAGCCGCCTTCCTCCCCAAACCCCTCGCCCATCACCGTCTGGACAATAATTGATGGGGTTTTAGTGGTCCAATTTTAAATTTGAAAAAACCGTCGTAATCAGCACACAGCCCTCTAGAATTTGGGTAATTGGGATTTCCGAAAAAAGTAGCCAAATTCAAACGCCAGTGATCCAAACATACAAATTTTAGAATTTCGAACACCAGAACCAATTTACGGAAATTCTATGCTGATTTTGAATACAATGCAATTTACAGATTGAAAATCGTTCAATTATTACCGGAAGGAGAGCGAATATTAATTTAGCTCATTTTGGTGCTGCCACGTGGTGGCGGCTTTTGGAACTAGTCGTCGGAAGGGTAAATGTCACGGATTTTAGTAAGAAATATTTTCAATAGATGGCTGCACCGTCGGGGGTAATCCAATATTCGGTTTATCTCTTGAACGGGTCAACCGATTTTCAATCTGTAAAATGTTCTGTAATCGTTATAAAAAACCACAAGTGCGGACATTCAGTTTTGAATTTAAAATTTTTTTTTCATTGAGTTCCCGAGATTGTTTTACTCAATTTCAATTTTTTTGAAAAAAGCAACTAGTACTTTTGTAGAAAAAAATTGAAAAATCCAAAGCCGTTTTCAGATTGAAAATCGGATCATTAGATCGAACGGCATCTGGGAAAATCACTATAACAATAGGGACCAATTATTGTTAGTCCTCTAATCCTCTGGGGGGGCTCCACCCCAAGGCTGGTGCGTCCTTGACTTTCTACTTCCACCTGTGTGTGTCTACCAGGGTCCTGGGGAAGTTTTCTAGAACCAGGGGTCCGGGGAGTTGGTGGATATCCAGGTTCATTATATCTAATAGTTGGACTTTTTTCAACAAGGTAAACCGACATTTCTGGTCTAATGCCGTCGAATTATTCTCAGCAGTATTGGTAATACGCTGGCCGACAGACAGGAAGTATAGGAAGCTATCACGGGAGAAAGATGAGATTGATGTCAGTTATTTATTTTTGTTATGTTTATTGTCATTTTAACCCCCCCCCCCCCCACCAAAAGGGTTTTTGGTTAATTCTTGTTATTTTCATTATATTTTTCGTTGTTATGATTTAATTTCTTCTTGTTATCGTTTTTTTATTTATTTTCGTTATTGTTGTCGAAGTTTTTAAAACATTTAAAAAGTGTTATTCTTGCTACCTTTTTCTTGTTCATACTGTCTTCCAAAATCTTTTTTTAATTAAAGAAAAAACGCTGCAAATTATTATAATAACGGTTTATTAATTTACGTGTATAGATGCCCCTTCTTCGTAGATCACTGTTTTCTGTGGTCCATACCTACCCTCGAGCTCCCCCCAGGAAAGCACTGAACCGAGTAGTGGCGAGTACTGGAGCCGGCCCGGGAATTATAGTTTCATACAAATGCGCGGGATTCAATAATTCAATCATTAATATTATTTGTTGTTATTCATGAAGCGTAGCGTTTGTGAAAGTTGCAAAAGAAATGAAATAATATCTTCAAATGAAATAATATCACCGAACAACCAGCTCGACTTCATACAGCCATCCTTGATTATAATCAGGTGCTCCCCAGCAATGATATCTGGGCTGGATTTCTCAGTCAGTTTTTCGTTACCCGTGTTCAAGTGTAACAGCAATCTTAAAACTGAGAACAACCCTCAAAGTGGCAATGGAAAATAACGGCCGTCAAATCCAGCAGGATATTTGTCGCCAAGGAACTTCGAAATGACGGCCCGGTGACGGTGATACATGCTGGGATTTTTTCCGTTATAATACCTATATATAATAGTTTTAGCGTGCCATTCGGGACCAATTTGGTAATCTAAAGCAGCCCCTCTAACTCTACTCGCTCTGCTGATTTGTTTACCCACATTAAACTTGGCCACTACTGCCATATAACTTTCTGCCAAGTTACTTGTGTCATTTGTCAATAATAGTGACTTTTCAATAGTACAGGGCAAGTGCCACTTGTATTTTACAATGTAAAATAATAGTTAACTCATCAAACACCTTCCCGTTTCGGGGTTTGAACAGTAATACTCATTACATTCTCTATGGTCGCCAAAAATGAGATCTGGCCCATTAGTTAAATCTATCCTTAAATCTCCTACTAGACCGGTAGATTTCGAATTGTGCGCGATTGCACCTTTCGCGCACGCTTTCAGCCACTTTATAACAGAGTTGGTTAACATTTTAGAGTAAGTCCGGGAATCTTTTTGCAATCCACCAAGCCGTTTTGTATAATTTTTGATCACGTGATTGGCGCATTCAATGTTTATCATATTGCGTCCATACGAAACATTTTGAGAACTTTTGACAAATGCACTGGAGTCCCCATCCCCTATCATATACCTATGTATATTATGCTCCATGGTGGTTTTCACATATCAAGGAACATTTCTCCGTGTCTGTCTGTGTACAATCCCTGATGAAGGCCATGAGTGCCAGAAAAAAACGAGCTGAAATTTAGAGGGCAGGTGCAGGTCGGGTCACTGATAGTCCCAAATCAAAATCATTTAAAAATACTGTAAGCATTGTTAGCGCATGCGCGAACGTGCAATCCTTGTACAGCCCACAACTACCTTATAATCGTAGCAAAGAATTCAAATTTGGAGGGTGGATCTAGAATGAAACACTGAAGGTTCCATATGAGTTTCACCAAATTATAGCGGTACCCATAAGTACCCGAAAAATGGTGGCAGATTTTTCGGGTAGGCACGGGTTGGACCAATATAACATAAATGGGTTGGATAAAATTAATTGAAATCGTGCCGTTCGTCAGCTCAAATGAAAAATCCTTGGCACTCTCGTTATTTTACATTCTTGTTATTGTTATTCCAATAGCAAGTTATTTTTTATGTACTTTTATTCTTGTTATTATTATTCTATTGATATTTTTATAGCATTTGAATTATTGTTATTGCTATTATATGATCATTCTCAACATATATGTTATCTTCGGTCGATGTCAGTGATATTTCCATAGGCGTCACTTGTGAACCTCGAAACTGATAATATATATGGTTGTGGCAATATATAATTATCGAGTGCAATTTTGCCTGAACCTTTTATTGAACTTCCTTCATTTTACGGCGATTTTTTTAATGGCTTCATAGGGTTTGGTGGATTATGAGAACCCTGCAAATCATTATTTACTGAATGGCTTATTATGGAAATTCCAGTCACATAGGTACTTAGAAAGTAATAATTTAGAAAATGAAATCATAGTAAGAAAACTAGACAGTCAGATGCTAAAAACCAAACGCCCTTCTTGATACCCTGACAGGATTCAGCCAAAATTTGGCTGTATCCTGATTTGATCCAGCAGCCAACTATTTCTGCCAAGCAAATCTTGTACTCGTAGTTGAAGAAATGATGTAGAAGGAAAAATACACTCTTAGATGTGAACTCAGTCCGCCTGCTAGCACAAATCAACAGGAGAGGGAAGGCATCCTTGCAAGGTGGGCCCAGGTAGAGGATTAGAGGGCTAACAATAGGCCTCATTGTTATAGTGATTTTCCCAGATGCCGTTCGATCTAATGATTCGATCTTCAATCTGAAAGCGGATTTGAGTTCTTCGATTTTTTTCCTACAAAAGTACTAGTTGCTTTTTTTAAAAAGGTTGAAATTAAGTAAAATAATTTCGGGAACTCCATGAAAAAAGATTTTAAAATTCAAAACTGAATTTCCGCACTTGTGGTTGTTCATAACGATTACAGAACATTTCACAGATTGAAAATCGGTTGACCCGTTCAAGAGATAAATCGAATACTGGATTGGCTTATTTTGAAGCACAACGTGGTGGCGGTTCTTGGAACTAAACCCGGTACATTTACCCTTAAGATTAAAGTGAAGGTGTCACAGGCCAACCTGTAACAACAGCCCTGTCAGCATCAAGTCTCTCCCACTGAGATCTTCTACCAAGCCTGCCCAGCCCCAGTCAGTAGCAATTCAGCCTTTGTTGAGCTTGTCCTCCTCACCATTCTCAAGTGTTTTGTTTCTGGCGCTGGCTCGAACAGTGATTTTTAATCTAGTGGCGACTAGTGTATCTAGGATATTCCTGTGTACCGAAAGTCAGTTGACTCCAGAAAAGACCCTCATTTCCACTGTGCTGAGGTGGTGAGTAACAAAGCTATTTTTCCGTTTGGCCAACCCCCTAGAGCATCCATTTGGACTACAAGCCCAGAAGTTGAAAACCCACATCGTCGCACATCATCTCTACCTATCATTCCAGAGACTTTACTTTCCAAAGATAAACCGCTGTTTGTGGGAGGATTGTTTTGTTTATATTTTTAATGAACTCAGTGTCACTTGACAAATAAGAACAATTTCTTCTTGGAGAGCTCTCTGATAGGTAGCTGGCTTATATTATTTAGTTTAATAAACTAGTTTTGGTTGTGGTGGCTGAAAGTCGGATTCAGTATTGTGTTATTCCCTTTCTGCACCAAACATTTGGTCCTTAGAGCCACAATTATTTTGAATTTGGCGTCAATTATAGTGTGCCTTGTACACTCTGATCTCATAATACTCGTAACACCATTATACAGTCCACAGTTTTATTTTTGTCTATTTTAAAATTGTTGCCAATATTTGTGGGGTCTGTTAACCTAGCTAAATATCTTATTACTCATTAACATGTAGGTACCTATTTTTTGCACTGGAAAACTGTGTTCACTTTTGTTGTGGCTTGTTTACTGTGATACCTAGGTATACTGGTTTACCCAATATTATGCAGTTTAGTGCTGTCTGACTCACATAGTACCTGAATTAGGTTGTTGTTGAGTTTTATAGATATTTATTTTTGCATAGAATTATATTTTTGTAAATTCCTATAAATTTCATAAACTTTATTTTCATAGATACCTTTATATTTTTCTATAAATTTCTATTTTCACAAATTGATATATTTTTTCCAACAAAATTTCTATTTTCACACATTTCTTTTCATAAAATATTATCCTACCCACTTCATAAATTTCTATTTTTTAACAAATTTATTTATTGGCCTCACATAAATAGGTGTATAGTTCCTAGCAACCTCTAGTCATGTCATCTGATTTTGGACGGAGTTTTTTCTCTCTCAAGCGTAAGCTGTCTGCTTTCGCAACTCGTATAGGCTCTTGCAAGGACAACAGCAGGCTGGCTGTGACGGATAGTCAATATATACCTATATTCATGGGTCAATTTGGAACTCTGGATAAGAACTACGATTCTTTTGAGGCATTGTGCAATGAGTTGATAGACTTATATGAGGAACAGGAACCCAGCCAGGCTTCTAAATTCCCTACATCTCAAGACAAAGCTGTCATTGAGAACACTGAGAGATATTTTGATGAGTGCAATAAAAACCATTTTGTTATAGAGGAAAGGAAGGAGGCAGCATTCACTGCTGCTATGCTGGAGGCTACCAGGGAAAGGATTAGTGGCCAATTCAATGAAACCGTGTCTGGTAGGGCGTCGTCATTTACCAAAAATAAATCTGCCGCCATTTGATGGTACATTATTGGCTTGGCCCAATTTCAAAGATGTTTATGTCTCACTCATTCACGAGGATGAAAAGTTGAAAGCAATTAAGAAATTCCACTACCTTGCTACCTCTCTTTGTGGACCAGCCCTTTCAGTTATTAGCAATCTTCCTCTTACGGCGGACAATTACACAGTGGCTTGGGAAGCCCTGTGTGCTGCTTATGATAACAATAGGCTCCTGGCAACGACTTATTTAAATGGACTCCTCTGTTTTCCACGAATGACAAATAAGGCCAGTGTGGAATCTCTGAAAACGTTTTTGTCCAAAGTTTCAGAAAGCGTTTCAGCGTTCAAGCTTCTGAAATTTGAGAAGGATTCAGAGTTTATTCTGTACTACCTTGCAACCAGAGCTCTGGATCCTCACACTCGTGAGCTGTTGGAGACACAGCACAAGGAAACTCCTTTCCCAACCTTTGATATGCTGACCAAGTTTGTTAGGGAACGTGTTCTGGCACTGCAACTTGCCAATTCTGGTGCTGCTTCTCAGCCCTCTCACAGGACTTCACTATCCGTGAACAAATCACAGCCTCCATCAAAGGGTGCAGAGACCACGATGGTTGATACTAGACCCCATGAAGGATGTGCAGTTTGCAAGGAACCCCATCCTCTTCTGAGGTGCGTGAAGTTCAATCAGGGCACAGCTCAGCAACGTTTCTACTGGCTGAAGAAATGGAAGGGTTGCAGGAACTGTTTTGCCGGAGCTCATCAAACCAAAAATTGCCCTTCAAAATGGCACTGTCGGTTATGTTCAGACAGACATCACACCCTTCTGCATTTGAGCCCTGCCAAATCTGACACCAGTAATCAGACTCCTGCCCCTTCAAACCCCTCGCAAGCTGGTTCAGCCTTAAATACTGTTTCCAATGAAAACAGTGAAGTCATGTTGGGAACTGCTGTGGGCGAAATCCAGGACAGCAGAGGCCACTTCCACCCTATACGATTTGTGATTGATAGCGGCAGCCAGTTCTCCTTCATCACTCAGCGCTTTGTGAGGAAGCTGGGTTTGACCTCTCTTCCAGTGCCCAAGTTAATTGGAGCCATTGGTCGTTCCGTCTTCAAGGGTGCTAAGGGGGGGGGGGGGGCATTGTAGTCTTAGCGCTTTGCACCAAGGTTCCCCCAGCATTTCAACTTCTGCTATTGTGCTGAAAGAAATTGTATGCGACATGCCCAATTTCAACCTTCCAAAGGATATCTGGAGCAATTACACCAATTATCCTCTGGCTGATCCCAAGTTTTGGGAAACTGGCCCGATCGACTTCCTGTTGCTATGTGATCTGTACCCTGATATTTTTCAAGGGGGAATCATCGCACTTCAAGATGGGTGGCCTAAGTTGATGGCTTCGACCTTCGGATATATCGTTTGTGGTAGACTTCCGGAACCCAGCTCTCTCAATTCTAGGAATGCCTTATTGGATCTACCTACTTTACCATCTCTGCAGGATCAGCTTAATCAGTTTTGGGAGGTGGAGGAACCCAGTTGCGGCCCAGCTCATTATACCGAGGAAGATCAGCTTTGCATCAAACATTTTCAAGCTACCCATCATCGGAGAGAACTGGGTCAGTACATCGTCCGCCTTCCTTTTAGAGATGACCAACCCGTGTTCGGGGAGTCAATGAGTTCAGCAAGGAAGAGATTCTACAATCTGGAAGATAAGCTAAGGAGGAGTTCTTCCCTGCAGCAGCAGTACGTACAATTTATGAAAGAGTATGCTGACATGGGACATATTTATGGCCCCTACCACCGCTCCATCTACGTACGTCATTCCTCACCACTCTCTCACCGAAGAGGACAGAGGTAAAATCAAGCTGCGGGTGGTTTTTGATTGTTCTGCCAAAACCGTAGTTCCCTGAACGATCAGCTGATGGTAGGCCCAAAGCTGCAGCGAGACATAATAATGAATTTCCGAAGAAATCCAGTCGTATTTGTGGGTGATGTTGTAAAGATGTATAGGTTTATACTTCTGGATCCCAGAGACAGAGACTTTCAGCATGTTCTTTGGCCCAGCCCCGTTCCTTGCCATCAGTGTCATGGAACAGCTGTGTCGAAGGCCATAACTTTCCAGGTGCATCAGAGGCTGTGCTACACGACATGTATGTTGATGATATTACCACAGGAGCGGCCTCAGTTGTTGAGGAAGCCCTTGAGTTGCAGCATCAGTTAATTGGCCTTCTGGGAAAAGGAGGATTCTCCTTAAGCAAATGGTCAAGCAACCAATAACAGTTTTTGGATTCGGTTAACACGACCAGTGGCCAACCAGTTGATCTCTCATCCAAAGAGGATCTTAGCATAAAGATCCTGGGGCTGCAATGGGACCCTGTACACGATTGTTTTTCGTATCACAAACAGGTTCCAAAACTCATCTTCACCAAGAGGTCAATCCTCTCGACATTGGCCAAGATATACGACCCATTGGGCTTTATTTCCCTTGTTTTGGTGAGTGCCAAGAGTCTTATCCAGGATCTCTGGAAGGCGGGGGTTGATTGGGATCAACCTACCCCCATATCGATTCAGGACCATTGGAAACTGTTTGTGGAACAATTGCCCTCTTTGTCTGCCATCAAGATCCCAAGATTTGTACTTACGACAGCCACTCACCATCTCCACATCATAGGTTTCTGTGATGCCTCGGAAAAGGCTTATAGTGCAGCACTGTATCTTTGGGAGGCCACTGCAGAGTCTGTCAGGGTGCATTTGATGGCCGCCATAACCAAGCTCGCACCTGTCATCCATGTCAGCATTTATCTCGAGCTTGCTTGCTGGTGTTCCTGAACCCATACTCTTCACAGATTCCACCATACTCTTGGGTTGGTTATCCAAAACCAGCTACACACTTAAGACTTTTGAGGCGAATCGTGTCTCCAGGATTGTCGAAGCTGCTCCACTTGGTGGAGACATGTGTGGACCCACGACAACCCCAGTGACTGCAACTCAAGAGGACTGGGCCCCTGGGAACTGGCAGACTGCTCCTTGTGGTGGAATGGCCCTTCGTGGCTCGCGGAAGCCATTGATGACTGGCCGAGCAACAACTCTACCAAAGAACTGGAAGATTTGCCTGAAATTAAAAATAATGTGGAAGTTCTGGGCCAGTCGCTGGCCACAACAACCACAGAACCACCACTTCTTAGGTGGATAAGTACATTCTCATCCTACATGAAGATGATGTGATTCTTTTCCCACCTTAGAAGATGGAGTACCTGCAGAAGAGGAAAAGAACCATTCAAGTTTCGACCAATCACAGCCAGGGGAACTAGGACCCCATCCTCAAATCCCAATTTTCCCACCAGAAACCATTCATCGACCCATTTGGAGTTATCTGGGTAGGCGGAAGGATTCCTCACGCCAGTATTCCATATGCCCAAAAACACCCAGTATTACTTCCCAGGTGTCATTTCACCAACCTGTTGGTGGACCACTACCACCACATATACCTCCATCCAGGAACGGGACTCCTGCAAGCTTTGGTGCAACTCTGTTTTTGGGTGCCCTCCTTGCGCAAGGTGATCCGACACCACAATTTCTTGTGTCTTCGGTGCTACAGGATGAAGGCCAAAACTTTCAAGCTCATACCTCAGATGGGTGATTTACCCAAATGTAGGCTTGAGGGGGCCTTTCTACATGTCGGGGTTGACTTCGCTGGACCCTACTACATGCCATTCTCTCTCCAAAGGAAGTCTTCCCTCTCCAAGGTGTACATGTGCCTTTATGTGTGCATGGTGACAAAAGCCATCCATTTAGAGGCTGTTACGCTTTCCTGGCCTCATTCACCCGCTTTGTTTCTAGACGGGGCTTGCCAGAACAAATGTATAGTGACTGCGGCACGAATCTTATTGGAGCCTCCAGCAAATTGAAAGGGCTTGCCAACTGGTTTAAGGAAGACACTAACAAGGAAGCCATCACACGACTGAGTAATGCCCAGGGAGTAAAATGGAACTTCAACCCTCCAGGAGCTCAACACATTGGAGGATTATGGGAGGCGGGGACTAAATCCGCCAACAGCATTATCAGCAAAACCGTGGGAGAGGTGCTGCTGACATATGAAGAGCTGACAACATTGTTCACCCAGGTCGAGGCCATACTCAACTCCCGGCCAATATGCCCACTCTCATCAAGCCCAGAGGAAGTGGATTTCCTGTCACCGGGACACATCCTAATAGGCGACCACCTCCTCCGAACCCCTGAGCCCACTCTTCTGGACACCAGGCAGTCACTTCTCTCCAGGTGGCAGCTGGTGCAACGCATGTCTCAGCATGTATAGAAACGATGGAGGCAAGAATATTTGTGCACCCTGCAGCAGCGTGTGAAGTGGACAAAACCATCCTACAACATCCAGGTCAACGACCTAGTGCTGCTCAGGGATCCGTCTACACAGCCACTGGACTGGTTACTGGTGAGGGTGGTTGACACCCATCCAGGATAGGACGGAACTGTGAGAGTTGCCACAATACGCACACCATCTACCATACTTACAAGGCCTGTAGTCAAGCTGGTACCACTGCTCCCATTGAAGGTCCAACCATACAAGGAACCCTGAAAATTTCAGCCAAATTTTGGTGGGCGGAATGTATTGGCCACCTCACGCCAAAAACACCCAAAGCCTTTTATGTAGGTATAAAAAAACAAAACTTATAAAACCAACTAACTACTAATAAATCTAATAATAAATGCCACTTGCCAAACTAATGTTTACATGTACCTATCTTCCAATCAATGATTGTATTCTGTTATAAGTGGATCCTGAAGAAGATTTTCATTATCGTCTGATTTATCTGCCTGGGGGTTCAAGATTAAAGTGAAGGTGTGAAGGCCAACCTGTAACAACAGCCCTGGTCACCTCATCAACTGCATCAAGTCTCTCCCACTGAGATCTACCAAGCCTCCCCAGCCCCAGTCATTAGCAATTCAGCCTTTGTTGAGCTTGTCCTCCTCACCATTCTCAAGTGTTTTGTTTCTGGCGCTGGCTCGAACAGTGATTTTTAATCTAGTGGCCACTAGTGTATCTAGGATATTCCTGTGTACCGAAAGTCAGTTGACTCCAGAAAAGACCCTCATTTCCACTGTGCTGAGGTGGTGAGTAACAAAGCTATTTTTCCGTTTGGCCAACCCCCTGGAGCATCCATTTGGACTACAAGCCCAGAAGTTGAAAATCCACATCGTCGCACATCATCTCTACCTATCATTCCAGAGACTTTACTTTCCAAAGATAAACCGCTGTTTGTGGGAGGATTGTTTTGTTTATATTTTTAATGAACTCAGTGTCACTTGACAAATAAGAACAATTTCTTCTTGGATTTCTTCTCTGATAGGTAGCTGGCTTATATTATTTAGTTTAATAAACCAGTTTTGGTTATGGTGCTTGAAAGTCGGATTCAGTATTCTGTTTTTCCCTTTCTACACCAAACGTAGCTGATGGACTGTATAAACATGAGGTTATGAAATGTTGGTAAAATTGTGGTAACGGTTTATGAAACAGTAAATTTCGGGAAGATGCCTGCATTAACCTAGTTTTGAAAGCTCTCGTTCCTCCACCGGGTGGTTCTAGGATACAAATCCGTACGGACTAGGTGGTTATAGTGCGGCCGGAACAATATAACGGTGAATTCAGCGTTGAAAAGTAAGAGCGATCGTTATGATAGCGCAGGGAGTATCTGGAGGGTCAGAGCTTCTTGAGTCCCTTGTACGCCTTTCCTTCGCCTCTGCACTCCTCTCTCTTCCTTGCGACTCTGTTGGAATTGGTTGGCCAACTGTTGAGACAGTGCGCTGTTATTGGGCTCATGTTCTTGAGGGCTTTCTGACACCTGTCTTGGGTCTCGACTTTCGGTTTCCTCCAATTCACTGCGGCTCATAATCATCCACTGACTCATCATCACTCTGCTCAAAATGATTACAATCATCACACGAGGTGGAACTCTACAGTCGCCGCTTTCAGCTTCCATGTATTGTATGTTAATGAGGGTATCGACTGTTACTTTTGACGAGATATACCTCCTGAATTCCACAAATTCAAACTAGCTTCCTCAGGACATCGTCGTCATGCACGCCCATGAGTTCTTGGATGATAATACCAACATCTTCTAAACAATCAAGACATTTGCTTTCCAGCGCATATATGGGCTCATTGATAATATTGCCAACATCTTCTAATGAATCAGAAGCCATTTGTAGAAGTTCGTCGTTCGTCATCACCGATTTATTATTCACAGACCTTCCGTCTGATGAATCTTGGAGAATTGTCGGTTACGGGAGCTGAAAAATCTGTGGACGTTGTAGGGCCTCCGGAACTTCAACATCTGGAAGACCGCCGTTTAGAGCGGGGGCTGCGAAATCTGTGGACGTTGTAGTGTCATCGAGAAGTGACACGCTGCAGGATTTTCGGTCACAGTGGGAGCTGCGAAGTCTGAGGACGTAGAAGCGCTTTCAAAAGCTTCAGTGTTGGATGAGTAACTAGATTTTCCTGAAAGTCTAGAGTTTGTGGCTAACAGAGTGATAATCAGCTCCGCCCGAATTGGACAAGATGATCCATTCTCTTGGTGTAACACTGGGAAGTAAACCAGAAAACAATTTTTGTCGACCTGTGCACAAATTATTGCCGAATAATGAAGCACGACAAATGGGTCTAGGAACAAGATGGTTTTTCATTTGATCCCATTGTAAAACTGTGAAAGTTCACGGAACTGCTGCTAACACCTCCAAGTAAGACTAACAGAGCCTTCAGTTCCGCGATTTGTTTCATCTGTATTATTTGGATTTAGCATTTCCCTCTTTCCTCGAATGGGCTCTAAAAATTATGGTTATTTTCCTCAAAGTCACTTTTTAAGGAAAACGGTGGATTTGAACATGACAAGTTCGCGATCAGTTGAAGGGTTTTGTTCAAGTTAGGTAAAAACATGTAAGTTGAGCTGAAATCCGTGTAAGTCATTGTAATGTTTCAGCTTTTCCAAGACTTGTTTTTCGTAATTCTAGCGTGATATTTGGCTTTTCATCTTTACTAAATCATTGGTACTTACGTAAACAAGCAATTACAGGAAAACATTCGAAGAAAAAAGAAAAGAAAAAACTTAGCTGAAACGGCGAATCGGAAAATTTTTGTACGGAATTCGTGAGACATACACGTCCTTATAACCATGGTGGAAGTTTTCGGACTTTGTAAGTATTGTTTGATATCAGCCAACAAATGCCGTTGGTCATAGATGAAGAGCCATATTTTCTCTTAGGGAAGCCCAAAACAGTATTTTCGCCAAAAAGTGAGACGTACGTGGTTTTGCAAGTTCACTATCGACATCATCAAACGCAATCTGACGAAGTTTGAAGGATGTGAAAAAAATTGTCCTCCCGAACCGATGGATCAAACATAACCACTTGAGTCGTTGAGTCCCACGCATGAATCAAGTGGACGTACACGCACGCAAGTGGTGGTGCCCTCAGAAATTTGATTTATGCGCTGAACCGCCTTACAGACCAATTCCACCACTAGCGTGAGCCTCTCCACAACTTTAACTTATCCTACACGCAGATTCAATAATTAACTGTGTTGTAGTTAGGATAATATCGCCTTTACAGGAGTAGCGGTGGTGAGAGTGGTTTCCGATTGCAACAACTTCGATTCTAGGTTTATTTCGAGAAAAACTGAACAAAAGGTAGAAAGGAGGAGGCGGAGAAAAAGCAAATTTCCTGAATAATTCACCTCCGCAAAGGGCGAAGGGAAGTAAGCTAACAAAGACGCTAGTAGGGTAAATCCCCATGAGTTACGAACCTGGTAAGGGTGAACCTCGAGGGAGAGCGTCAGCATAGCTTTATAATCTGGGTTGGTTTGCTCTATCCTTTCGCTAGAGAATTCCAACATTCTGAGCACCCCGCATCCAGTTCTTATTCCTTTCGTTCTCAGGGGCGCTACGTATTTCGCATGTCTAACCTGACCAAGATCGAATGTTATTCAGCCAGGAGCTCGGTACCCTGCACCCTTCCAGGAACAGGTTTTTCAACGCACTTACTTCGACCATACAGTGCCATGCAGCTCTTTTGTTCCTGTGACGCCCACCTTAGGAACAGCGGTTTCACACTCACAAAGGACACAAAGGACTAGTTTTGTATTAGCACCCTCCACATTCATACTTCAATTAGGTACGCCAACCTAACTTTAGGTAGGTACCTATCAGACATTTGTTCCATCCATAATTCTGAAAATCCATATTTTGGTAGTCCCGATATTCACGTCAGTTTTATCTTAATGATCGTTTCAATATCCAGCTAAGTATCCTGTTTGTAATGACCCTTGTTGCTAGTGTAAAATTATTAAATCCGTAAACTGTGAGTTTTCACTTAAACAAATAGGTATATTGTTCATTATTGATTTACCATCGACTAGCCTTAGGTTTTGAATTTATTAGGTACAATTTTGATTTGATTATTTATTACATTAGTGGTGTGAGGATTTTGACAGAATGTGACAGTGGACCCTCGAGATCCCCCCTCTGGACCAGCGGTATTATCACCGGTTAAGAAGGGATATATCGATTAGGCTTCCACCAAAACGACCCCATCTTCACCGGTTAAGGAGGGATATCGATTAGGCTACCACCAAAAGGACCCCACCTTCACCGGAACAACAAACGCCTCGTGAACAGCCGCTGTCACACTCCTCTCAATACTTCTGGGTAGCAGAAGTATTAAAGGGAAAGGGGGGGGGGGGGGTGAGAAGTAGTATGATGTTCTGGTTCAGGAAAGGACATCTGAACAACTTCAACGTTACTAACCTCCGTCGTAATGGTACTAGGTACCTCAATAATATTTTACAGGTGGAGAACAAAGCTCCTACATACGATTACTGGCGGAAAAAAAAAAAGTTTTCAAAGGTTGTTTTCCAGTGAACTGTGCTGATCTGGGCAACCTCTAGGTCAGTGGTTCTCAACCTTTTTAAACCCTGCCGCCCCCTTTAGGAGTTGCATATTTTTCAACGCTCACCTATTGTGAAAATCCTTAAGTTTGGGTATGGAAAATGGGGGGTCCAAATAGTAAAATTCTAATTAAAGGAATAATTTAATTGAATAGACGATTAAAACAGAACGCAATTTACAAAAATAATAGTATTTGTTATGAATGTAATACACAGCTGTGTGTGCGATTGTTGTGGTTCAGAGCCAGTTTCTTAAAATGAGGTTCAATGTTAGTGAGATGAAGGCGCAAGTCTCAATTACTAGATGTCGAGACGATTTTTCTTTTAGCATGGGCCGAAAAAACGTCACGACATGAAAAACGCTGCAAAGTCCTTGTCACAAGGGGTATTATTCTACTGGATGCTGGCTGTTCATTTATTGTTCCTTTCAAGTAAAATAATTGAAATACCTATTTCTGGTGGTTTCCACCAATTTTGCCCCCCCCCCCCCCCCCCCTCAAAAACTTGAAAAGTACGCTCCTTTTCTTTTTTGGTTTATTATTCTGTGAATAATTAATACACCTATGTATTCGCTCAGCAAAAAATTGTTATAACACCCCCTCAAAATTTTTTCTCTTCCGTTTCAAGGTGCGTAGATTCAAAAACGCTGCAAAGTCCTTGTCACATGAGTTTATTATTCTACTGGCAATACCTACAGAAATGTTGGCTTTTAATTTATTGTTGCTTTCATGTAAAATAATTGAAATGGCTATTTCTGATGGTTTCCACCAATTTTGGCCCCCAAAACTTAGGTTAGGTAGGTACGCTCCTTTTTTTTTTTTCAAATCATCGTTGATCATTGGTAGTGCCATTTAATTGTATTGATCCACGTGTTGAAACTTTTCATAGTGTTATTCTACAAATTGATGGTGATTTCAGACGATTTCGCAGGTTTTTGACTCATTAAAAATCAAATTTGGAGGCTGAACATCTGGTACAACCTCAATTTTCCACTCCTTGGTCAAAATCGACTTCATATTCGGACTTCTCGTCCAAAAAAACATGGAAACCGATACCTCAAAAGCTCATGTTACCAACGTGTTGCTGAAACGCAAAAAGTACCTATTTTTACACACATTTTCACTCATAACACCCCTGGGTGTATTCCGATCGGACTGAAAAGTTTCGGGACACAGCTAGGGCCCAAATGGAGCATGTTTGCGAAAGAACGACTTTTTTAGACCGAAAATGAAGCCTGTACACGTGATACGGCGGACGGCGTACGGCGTACGGCGGACGGACATTGCATTTTTGGAATCTACGCACCTTGAAACGGAAAAGAAAAAAGTTTGAGGGGGTGTTATAAAATTTTTTTGCTGAGCGATTACATAGGTGTATTATTCACAGAATAATAAACCAAAATGCAATGTCCGTCCGCCGTACGCCGTCCGCCGTATCACGTGTACAGGCTTCATTTTTGGTCTAAAAAATTCGTTCTTTCGCACACATGCTCCATTTGGGCCCTAGTTGTGTCCCGAAACTTTTCAGCCCGATCGGAGTATACCCAGGGGTGTTATGAGTGAAAATGTGTGTAAAAATAGGTACTTTTTGCGTTTTAGCAACATGTTAGTAAAATGAGCTTTTGAGGTATCGTTTTTCAAGTTTTTGGGGACGAGAAGACCGAATATGAAGTCGATTTTGACCTAAGAGTGGAAAATTGAGGTTGTACCAGATGTTCAGCTCCCAAAATTGATTTTTTATAAGTCAAAAACCTGGAAAATCGTCTGAAATCACCATCAATTTGTAGAATAACACTAGAAAAAGTATCAAGAGGTGGATCAAGACGATTAAATGGTACTATCAATGATCAAAGATAATTTGAAAAAAAAGAGGAGCGTACCTAGTTCGTGTTTTGGGGGCCAAAATTGGTGGAAACTACCAGAAAAAGGTATTTAAATTATTTTATATGAAAGAAAAACAATAAATAATCAGCCAACATTTCTGTAGGTATTTCCAATAGAATAATGAACCCATGTGACAAGGACTTTGCAGCGTTTTTTCATTTTTTTCTTCAAATTATCTTTCATCATTGGTAGTGCAATTTAATCGCCTTGATCCACGAGGTGACACTTTTTCCAGTGTTATTATACAAATTGATGGTGATTTCAGACGATTTTGCAGGTTTTTGACTCATGAAAAATAATTTTGGGAGCTGAACATCTGGTACAACCTCGATTTTCCACTCCTTGGTCAAAATCGACTTCATATTCGGTATTCTCGTCCCCGAAAACATGGAAAACGATACCTCAAAAGCTCATTTTACTAACATGTTACTAAAACACAAAAAGTACCTATTTTGGTTTATTATTCTGTGAATAATACACCTATGTATTCGCTCAGCAAGAAATTTTTATAACACCCCCTCAAACTTTTTTCTTTTACGTTTCAAGGTGCATAGATTCCAAAAATACAATGTCCGTCCGCCGTACGCCGTCCGCCGTATCACGTGTACAGGCTTCATTTTCGGTCTAAAAAAATCGTTCTTTCGCACACATGCTCCATTCGGGCCCTAGTTGTGTCCCGAAACTTTTCAGCCCGATCGGAATATACCCAGGGGTGTTATGAGTGAAAATGTGTGTAAAAATAGGTACTTTTTACGTTTTAGCAACATATTGGTAACATGAGCTTCTGAGATATCGTTTTCTATGTTTTTGGGGACGAGAAGACCGAATATGAAGTCGATTTTGACCAAAGAGTGGAAAATTGAGTTCTACCAAATGTTCAGCTCCCAGAATTGATTTTTTATGAGTGAAAAACCTGGGAAATCGTCTGAAATCACCATCAGTTTGTATATTAACACTGGAAAAAGTGTCAAGACGTGGTTCAGGACGATTAAATGGCACTACCAATGATCAAAGATAGTTAAAAAAAAAAAGAAAAAAAAGAGCGTACCTAATTTGTGTTTTGGGGGCCAAAATTAATGGAAACCATCAGAAGTAGCTATTTCGATTATTACGCATGAAAGAAACAATTAATGAACAGCCAACCTTTCTGTAGGTATGTCCAATAGAATAATAAACCCATGTGACAAGGACTTTGCAGCGTTTTTATACACATTTTCACTCATAACACCCCTGGGTATATTCCGATCGGGCTGAAAAGTTTCGGGACATAACTAGGGCCCAAATGGAGCATGTGTGCGAGAAGAAGGAGTTTTTAGATCGAAAATGAAGCCTGTACACGTGATACGGCGGACGGCGTACGGCGGACGGCGTACGGCGGACGGACATTGCATTTTTGGAATCTATGCACCTTGAAACGGAAAATAATAAAGTTTGAGGGGGTGTTATAAACATTTGTTGCTGATCGAATACATAGGTGTATTATTCACGGAATAATAAACCAAAATGCAATGTCCGTCCGCCGTCCGCCGTACGCCGTATCACGTGTACAGGCTTCATATTCGACCTAAAAAAATCGTTCTTTCGCACACATGCTCCATTTGGGCCCTAGTTGTGTCCCGAAACTTTTCAGCCCGATCGGAATATATCCAGGGGAGTTATGAGTGAAAATGTGTATAAAAATAGGTACTTTTGGTTTATTATTCTGTGAATAATACACCTATGTATATTCGCTCAGCAAAAATTTTCATAACACCCCCTAAAATTTTTTTCTTTTCCGTTTCAAGGTGCGTAGATTCCAAAAATGCAATGTCCGTCCGCCGTCCGCCGTCCGCCGTATCACGTGTACAGGCTTCATTTTCGGTCTAAAAAAATCGTTCTTTCGCACACATGCTCCATTTGGGCCCTAGTTGTGTCCCAAAACTTTTCAGCCCGATCAGAATATACCCAGGGGTGGTATGAGTGAAAATGTGTGTAAAAATAGGTACTTTTTGCGTTTTAGCAACATGTTGGTAACATGAGCTTTTAAGGTATCGTTTTTCATGTTTTTGGGGACGAGAAGACCGAATATGAAGTCGATTTTGACCAAAGAGTAGAAAATTGAGGTTCTACCAGATGTTCAGCTCCCGAAATTGATTTTTTATGAGTCAAAAACCTGGGAAATCGTCTGAAATCACCATCAATTTGTAGAATAACACTAGAAAAAGTGTCAACACGTGGATCAAGACGATTAAATGGTACAATCAATGATCAAAGGTAATATGAAAAAAAAAAGGAGCGTAGTACCTACCTAATTCAAGTTCTGGGGGCCAAAATTTGTGGAAACCACCAGAAATAGCCATTTCAATTATTTTACATGAATGAAACAATAAATAAACAGCCAGCATTTCTGTAGACCAATAAAATTATAGAATAATAAACCCATGTGAGAAGGACTTTGCAGCGTTTTTATACAGTTATTGACTCTCCTAAGGCGCCTGCCTGAACACTTCAACAGGTTCAGGAATCTTTTCGATTCTGTGCTTGAGATGTATTTAGGTACGTCTGAGAGGCCAATAGCTACAATTTATCTCATAAAAAATCAATGTTGGGAGCTGAACATTTGGTCGAATCTCAATTTTCCACTCTTTGGTCAAAATTGACTTCATATTCAGTCTTCTCGTCCCAAAAACATGGAAAACGATACCTCAAAACCTAATGTTACTAACATGTTACTAAAAAACGCAAAAAGTACCTATTTTTACACACATTTTCACTCATAACACCCCTGGGTATATTCTGATCGGGCTGAAAGTTTCGGGACACAACTAGGGCCCAAATGGAGCATGTGTGCGAAAGAGCGAATATTTTAAACCGAAATCGAAGCCGGTAAACGTGCTACGGCACAAGGCGGACGGCGGACGGACATTGCATTTTTGGAATCCACGCACCTTGACACGGAAAAGAAAAATTTTTGAGGGGGTGTTATAAAACTTCTTTGCTGAGCGAATACATAGGTGTATTATTCACGGAATCATAAACCAAAACTGTTAATTGCCTCCCAGTGATTTAGTTCGTTCGTATGAAACAATGAAACAGTGTGTACGTGCTCATGCTCATAATACCTATAATGCGACGATTCTGAGCAAAGGTAAAAGGTCAGTTGTGCCCAACTTATAAACGACTGGACCGATTTTGATGGAGATTTTAGCATCGTGTTCTACGGGGTCCTAAATGGGAGGTCCAGATGTTAGAATCCATTTTTACCCGTGCGTTTTCCGGTAAATGACAGAAAATTTCACAACCGTACTGGTTGAAAGTTGTGTTGGAACCTCCATTTCACCACCTACTTGTATACCTCTTCGAAATTTCCATGGAATGTCTGGTACCAACGGAGCAACGACGATGAAAAGGAAGAACGTCGCGAGTGAAATTCGAAACAGTTAATGAGTCACCAGTAACGTTTTTTGGGTCGCTTTTGGTTTATTATTCTGTGAATAATACACCTATGTATTCGCTCAGCAAAAAATTTTTATAACACCCCTTCAAAATTTTTTCTTTTCCGTTTCAAGGTGCGCAGATTCCAAAAATGCAATGTCGGTCCGCCGTACGCCGTCCGCCGTACGCCGTCCGCCGTATCACGTGTACAGCAGCACACGCGGCGCCGCGGCGTGTGCGGCAGCTTCATTTTCGGTCTAAAAAACGCTGCAAAGTCCTTGTCACATGGGTTTATTATTCTATTGGACATACCTACAGAGATGTTGGCTGTGTATTTATTATATCTTTCATATAAAATAATTTAAATAGCTATCTCTGGGGGTTTCCACCAATGTTGGCCCCCAAAACACGGATAAGGTGCGCTCCTTTTTTTTTTTATAAAATATTTCTGATCATTGATAGTACCATTTAATCGCCTTGATCCACGTGTTGACACTTTTTCTAGTCTTATTCTACAAATTGATGGTGATTTCAGACGATTTCCCAGGTTTTTGACTCATAAAAAATCAATTTCGGGAGCTGAACATCTGGTAGAACCTCAATTTTCTATTCTTTGGTCAAAATCGACTTCATATTCGGTCTTCTCGTCCCCAAAAACATGAAAAACGATACCTTAAAAGCTCATGTTACCAGCATGTTGCTAAAACGCAAAAAGTACAAATTTTTACACACATTTTCACTAATAAAACCCCTGGGTATATTCCGATCGGGCTGAAAAGATTCGGGACACAACTAGTGCCCAAATGGAGCATGTGTGCGAAAGAACGATTTTTTTAGACCGAAAATGAAGCCTGTACACGTGATACGGCGGACGGCGGACGGATATTGCATTTTTGGAATCCACGCAACTTGAAACGGAAAAGATAAAAATTTGAGGGGGTGTTATAAAATTTTTTTGCTGAGCGAATACATAGGTGTATTATTCACAGAATAATAAACCAAAAGTCGTTCTTTCGCAGACATGATCCATTTGGGCTGTTGGACAGTTGGGATCCTATGTATTCGCTTAGCAAAAAATTTTTATAACACCCCCTCAAATTTTTTTCTTTTCCGTTTCAAGTTGCGTGGATTCCAAAAATGCAATATCCGTCCGCCGTCCGCCGTATCACGTGTACAGGCTTCATTTTCGGTCTAAAAAAATCGTTCTTTCGCACACATGCTCCATTTGGGCCCTAGTTGTGCCCCGAATCTTTTCAGCCCGATCGGAATATACCCAGGGGTTTTATTAGTGAAAATGTGTGTAAAAATTTGTACTTTTTGCGTTTTAGCAACATGTTAGTAGAGGAAAAAAGGGGCTTCTGGCACAGGGGCTAATGAAGATAACCTGACATACCTGAGAAGTGGATGGTAACAGTAGTGATAACCTTTCTCGCGACTCACTCGAAACTACACATCCTAAATCGGGATTGATTAAAGGTCAACAATTAATTACCGTGGCATCGGGAACCGTTCTCGTGAACTCCATTACTTAATCATGTACACCACATTGTTTGATAATTATAGTTTGTGCCTTTCTTAGTCAAAAGCTCCATCACCAACGTCAAGGTGAAGGCACATCGATGGAGTCCTACTTACTAAACATTCATACTGCTTGGGGGTCTTTACGACCACGCTAGAGGCCCATTCATACAAGTCCATCTCCAAGGATAGTTATTCAATTTTGAGTATAAGTGGGGATGCCGTGTTTCCGGTAGGTGCGTCCCTAAGGAATAGTTATACCATTTTGGGCTAAATTGAGGACTTTTAAGGGAAAATACCGTGTTTCCAGTAAGAATAATTCCATAGATTGCCATACCTACCATTTTGGGCGTTATTTTGAGGGAATGCCGTGTTTCCGGTAGGTAGGCACATTTCTAAGGAAAAGTTATACCATTTTGGGCAAAATTTTGGGACTTTTAAGGGAAAATGCCGTGTTTCCGGTGAGAACAATTCCATAGACAGACACACCCACCATTTTGGGCGTTATTTTGAGGGATTACCGTGTTTCCGGTAGGTGTGTCTCTAAGGAGCAGTTATACCATTTTGGGCAAAATTTTGGGACTTTTAAGGGAAAATGCCGTGTTTCCGGTGAGAACAATTCCATAGACAGACACACCCACCATTTTGGGCGTTTGGGTTACTGTCGTGGTTCCGATTGGATAAATTTTTTACAGTGGTAGCCCTCACAGTCTCTTTTTAGTCCAATTCAAATAGTTGTTATTCGTCACTTAGTAGACTGTTTTTGACTGGAGATCACTATATCCAAATCATTTTGGACAGTGTTTATATCGAAAGAGCATTTGGTCTGTAGGACGTTAGATGATTTACAATGAACTATCCTTAGTTCCATTCGTACTGCTTGGGGGTCTTTACGACCACGCTAGAGGCCCATTCATACATTACACACATTCTAAAACGAGTCGATAATCGGTAAATTTCGCTACCTCGTAACAGGTTAGTTCAATAGGTTTTTTGTTAGTATGTTTGGAATTATTTTAATCGATTTTCATAACGGTGCTATGTACGATATGGGAAAACAACATAAATTTAATAATAAAATATTCAAGTTGAATAAAAACATGTGATATTTTTTTTTAAAAAATAGGAAGTTTTTATCTTCAATCACACCTATTGCTGTGGTCATTTTTTTATTTTTTTTTTTAATAATTTTTTCCCCTAAAAAAAAAATAATTATTATACTTAATCAATATTCTATTACATTTTTTTCTTTTGACGGGTGGTTTTATTTTTTCTTCGAGTTATTCCAAGTAACCATGAGCAACTGTTGACACACCGTCCTCCAATATTTTCCTTTTCGTATCAAATGGGGACAATGCAATTTTGTTAACTCGTGTCGTCGAAACGTTGTGTTGTTTGGCTTGGATAACAACCATTTGTTTTTTAATTATATTTTTGGAAAATAAGGAGTTGTAATAATCTTCGAAATGTATTTCTTTTTCAACGACATTCTTACTTATACCCTTGATTTTCTTTATCTCCCTTCCACCTTCTGTTAGAATCTCATACATCTTTGCTCTCAAAGCTATAAACTCGGAAATTATTTCCCCATTCATTTCATCTTTGAATTTGCCAAGTACTTTTTTGTTTTTGGCAGAAAAGCATGGATGATCTTTAGGATAGTCGGATGTATCCATGTAGTCTAACATAATATTTAGTGTATCGAGGTACAGATCATCTGTTTTCATTACATATATGAAACTATCCGTATCCATATAACATAATTTCAATCTTTCGAGCCCGAATTTCGGCAACATTATGTCATAATGATATTCGTACATAGTTGTTTTCGAAATATCGAGTATACTCATACCAATGTATATTGGCTTGTTGAATACAATAGATTTCTTAGCCATGTGTACGGCGGCTAGATTTTCACTGTATATGGTTCTGTCTAAAAATTCGGGTTTTGCAATGAGCTTTTCCAGTATTTTAGGATCTGACACCAGTTTTATGGATAGTCTGTTCCTAATGTTCTCCATCGTTTTCCCAAAAATAGCATTATTCATTAACTTGAATAAGTCTTTCTCAAAATTGTTTTTAGCGTTTTTTCTTAATTCAGTATTGAAGTCTATATATGGTTTTAGCCATCGTGATTGATTGAATTTCAATATTCGGTGGATTTTGACAACTTTCAACCCATGAGCTATAGCCTGCTTTAACGCCATATAATGCACGACATAGCGTTCACGTTTGCCTAGATGAGGCGTAAGTTTTGTGTTCGTATCTCCGGGTGGTATGATATTTTCTGCAAGGAACGGAAGATCATTGTGTAATTTGTGTAAGTGTTGTGGGTACTCGATATCGACCTCCATGATGTACCCATGTTCCTCATCCTCATTGAGCTTCAATATATCAACATCGTCTTTACACCACTTAAATGCACCATAGGGTAGAGGCTTCGACATAGCGAATCCATACAGATTGTTGCAGTCCTGGTATGTAACAAAAGTAGATACCTCGTTCGGGTTATAATCCTTCGTATATTTATTGTTTGCTTTCACGTATCTGTGGGAGGCTTGACATATCCCACCTCTTATCCCTTTTTCGATCATCATAATCTGATCGTAATCAGTTAGAAGTTCCAGTCTGATTCCTGTGTATTTTAACATGGCATCCCATGACAAACCAGGTAATGTAAAGTAGTGAGCTGGGTCTAGCTTATGGCTTTTATGAATTGTATCTCTGAAGTTTTCGAACACATCTGCTAGTAGGAGAACATCTGTCTTGAGGTAGTGATCACTATACTCTCCAAGTGTAGTACAATTAAAGTGTCGCCATACTGTTTTCGCATGTTGATAATCCTCATCCGTGATACCACGCTTATGTAATGTGCTGTAGAAGGCGTCTTTAGGAGGTAGAGAGGTTTCTTCCAAATTTTCCCATGTCGAGACGTGTTCATATGGGAACACTCCTTTCCTTTTCATCAGGGCCACATCTTCTAGAGAGTGAAACTTTGACATCTCTTTAAGTTCAGGAACGTTTTTTACCAAGGCGTCTAGACTTGCAGACATGAACCTGAAGGTGTCGATGTATCGTATTTTGAATCCTCCGGCTACTCTTTTTGTGAAGGAGATATATTTTTCTTCAGAGTTAGGAATAACCTCGATCTCTCGTTCGTCGTATCCAAGCTCCTTGACAATGAAATGCGAATCGTATCCTGAGAGGTTATGTATCAGGACTGGTACAAATTTCGGGTTCTGACATCTCAGATTACAGCTATTGTGTGCTGGGCCCCTGTATTTACCAGTAATGTGGCAATGATCACGTACTTTCCCATCACTTTCGGTGAACTGTAAGTTACATAAGTAACATCTCCTCGCAGAATGAAAGTTCGTTTCTTTTTCTTCAGATAGCGGTATCATTGGTATATTCACCGAATAAGCTATCGAAATTGTCTCTGCTATTTGTTTAATTTGTTGAACAAAGTGAGAGACCACATCCTTCCCTCTGTAGACAACTGGATCTGATGGTATGTCCAACTGCACGTCCTCCACTTCATCTGATTTCTTTACATAGAGACAATAACTCATCGGTACATGTCTTTGAATTGTTGTGGTGCAGGCTTCTGTTGAACTTTCTGCTACCGGTTCCAATATTGCTTCAAAATCAGCATATACAACGTATGGAACTTTCAGCATTCTTTCACAATTTTCGAATTCAATGTATGGTTTTTTTGTAGGCATGTCTACACGAATTGCCTTGTTATCCATGCAGTATTCATGGTGTTCAGCTAATTTTTCCTCTTTTGGTTTACCATACTGATCGTCAAATTTGGTAAAACACCTTTTACAGATAACTATTTGGCACTTATGTTTTGTGAGCTGTCTTGCAACCAATTTTTCAAAATGCTTGATATATACGTAATGGTGTACACCCAAATCGTTGTTTATGAGAAAGAGATCACGGTGATCGGGTAATTCCTCTTTTGTCACTTTAAGGGGGTATATTTTGTAATCGGCATCCAATCCATACACATTTATAGAAATGTTATTGATCTTCTCAAATTGTTTGATCTGCTTTAGAGGTGTAGGAAAATCGATGCAAGAAAAATCATAGGGGTGATCAAGATTCAAGTATTTACTCACGCGATGTGCATTCTTGGTAATAAATTTGGCTAGAATTGAATATTGAAAGCATAAATTATCTTTATTTTTCACATTAACACAAGCATGTTTGCTTTCGATTTGCGGAGGGAGTCGGATGTAAGTGCTCCCCTTTAGAGGTAAATTTTTATTAATTCTTAAACGCAACCCTTCAATATGATCCAAAGTCCACCCACTCTTTTTCATTTGACTCTCTTCCATTTCATTTTTCAGTGTTTCAATAAATTTATTAACAACATCATCGAGATTTGTATCAGCTTGTATTGCTTTGTTTCTGGTTTTAAACGCTTTGTCTTGTAACTCACCTACCATATTCTTAAACGAACACTCCACAAGTACATTTACCTTAATTGATGTAAAGTCATTTAAGGCTTCTCTTATTTTAGATGTTATGACACCTTTCACTTTTAACAGGAATGTTGGTAAATCTGCAGGTGAATCATTCCGAATAAACCAAGATTGCAATCGATTTTTAAAAGCTGTTTTATAGCCATAAGTCATACCTTGTCCAATTCGTTCAAGTATAGCTTGTTTCTTCGGCTCCCAGAGTTTGATTTTCTTTTCCACTGGTGTATTTAAACATGAGTCTTCATGCCTCCTTCCATTGTAAATATTTGAAAATAATTTATCACAATATTTACAGGCAAAAACAATTCCACAACTATGTTCATGCCTCCGAATATTTTTGGTAGTGAAGGATTTTCCGCACTTTACGCAATTGTTCATTTTATAAACAGAGTTGTTTACCGTGTGAAGTTCAGGGAACTACTGACGAATGATAGCTGTTTTTCCTCATATATATATATAGGTATCCAAGGTCGGCATCACTTGTGTTAACCAATCAAAATCATTGTTATTTTAACCAATCAGAGAAGGTTTTTTATTTAAGCCAACAACAAGTTGCACACCCCACTCCTCCCACAATATTTTTGTATTTTGTTGGAAAATCATTGCTAGGTACTGCATGTCATAGCCCATCCCACTAGGGTAATTATTAGAGAGCTGTACCAATTTGCTCTTCAAAGGCTCGGAAAGGGTTGAAATTTTGGGAGTGAATAGAGAAGGACCTTCTTTACCCAGGTAGAATTAAAATCAGGGCATTCCGATAATTAGGAAAGGTGTGAGGGGTGTTTGAAATTCGAGGGTGGGGTAGCTATGAGAGAGCTGTACCAATTTTGCCCTTCAAAGGCTCAGAAAGGGCTAAAATTTTGATGGGTGAATAGAGAAGGACCTTCTTTGCCTAGGTAGAATTAAAATCAGGGCGTTCCGATAATTAGGGAAGGTGTGAGGGGTGTTTGAAAATCGGGGGTGGGGGTAAATTTTGAACGAAGGGTGGTTAAGGAGAGGTGCGTGTGAAGGATGATGGGACAGGATTAGATGCGAGATCGCGACGAAAATTTGGAAAGTTCCATGCACCAGTATCTAATTTGCCCTTCAAAGGCTCAGAAAGGGCTAAAATTTTGATGGGTGAATAGAGAACGGTCTTCTTTGCCTAGGTAGAATTAAAATCAGGGCGTTCCGATAATTAGGGAAGGTGTGAGGGGTGTTTGAAAATTGGGGGTGGGAGGTAAATTTCGAACGAAGGGTGGTTAAGGAGAGGTGCGTGTGAAGGATGATGGGACAGGATTAGATGCGAGATCGCGACGAAAATTTGGAAAGTTCCATGCACCAGTATCCAATTTGCCCTTCAAAGGCTCAGAAAGGGCTAAAATTTTGATGGGTGAATAGAGAACGGTCTTCTTTGCCTAGGTAGAATTAAAATCAGGGCGTTCCTATAATTAGGGAAGGTGTGAGGGGTGTTTGAAAATCGGGGGTGGGGCCCCTTTTATCAAAACACGTTGCATGATGATATCTATCCAAATCTATGATCTCATTGTTGCACTGCATTCCCTCCTTGAAGTTGGCAAAGTCATTCAAGGCATCCCCAAGGGAGGGGGAACAGGAAAAACGGGTATGATTAGGGAAGTGGAGGAGAGGGGTAAAAACGTTGATTATCATTGTAAACCAAATTGCTCCAAATTAACAAAGCATGCTATTGCATACCATAGTACAACCCAACTGCCCACAAATTATTTAACAAATACAGAAAGTTATTTATTTCAATTTTTTTTTTTTTAAATTTATTTATGATTTTTTTTTTCCCACTGATTGGCATATAGTACCCCTCGTTCCTCCCATTGTCAGTAGAGTAGGGTATACCTGTACCTTTTTTTTTCGCCGATGCCATGGTGTGCGAAAGTAGAAGTACAGGAGGTTTTGAAGGTCTTACTGATAACAGGGGAGCTGTACCTAAACTTTTTCACATGAACAAAGATGACGCCAGAGAGGGCGCCGGCTCACAGTAGATAGAACCTGTACATTTTCACTTGGCACTTTTTACCCCCTCCACTACCACCTCGTCAGAGGTGGAAACAGCTCATTCGCGTACCCACGTGGATGTCCACATCATGATGTCAGCTGTGTTTGCACCTATGTCACGCGCGTCCCGATGTGTACTTTTTTTACGGGGCACAATGTTTTCTGCCATACTGAGGCTGGGCTCACACAACATCCTGATGTGTAATTTTTTACTTTAAGGGGGCTAGCCCCTTTCTGGCTCTTAAATGACATTAAATGATGTTAAATGACGATCGATAATAGCATATTTTACTATCCAATTATATGCTAGCTACTGGGTTTCCTGAGGCCCATCGATCTATTTTGCCACTATTTTTTGTAGTAGTAAAAAGAACTACTAAGACAAGCTATTTAAAGTTTGGGCCCAATGCTGATAGTTTGTAACATTCTACAAATATATTTTTACACAGCCAGATTTTCTAGTTTATTGCACCAACCCGAATTTTAAAACACAGCACATAGTTGCCAACTGGTGGGGCTAGTATGATGCATAAATTTCACCAATTTAGGCTTATAAGTGGATTTTGCGGGGCATTTATATGAATTTCTTTTCATAGGCCGTACTGGCGAATGACATTTTTAGAGGCGCTAGTTGCCATGTGAATTTAGTAAGTAATGACTTGTTACGATACTGGACTATGGGAGCTACATTTGGAAAGATTTACCCTGCTATAAAGCTCTTGGCAAACTGTGCCGCACATCGTGACTCTCCGTGACTTTATACAAAATCCCACGCGCGGTGGGGGCTCAAACTCTTCGTTTTGCCCGCTCGAGCGAGGAGCTGGTTTTTCACGGTCAAGTGCGGAGAACGGGCCAGGCAGCCTTCGGAAGGCGCCGGCCGCTTGCGTAATCGACTTGAAGTCTCCCTAACCGATTGTGGGCCTTAGATCGATGGGCCTCAGGAAACCCAGTAGCTAGCATATAATTGGATAGTAAAATATGCTATTATCGATCGTCATTTAACATCATTTAATGTCATTTAAGAGCCAGAAAGGGGCTAGCCCCCTTAAAGTAAAAAATTACACATCAGGATGTTGTGTGAGCCCAGCCTCAGTATGGCAGAAAACATTGTGCCCCGTAAAAAAAGTACACATCGGGACGCGCGTGACATAGGTGCAAACACAGCTGACATCATGATGTGGGCATCCACGTGGGTACGCGAATGAGCTGTTTCCACCTCTGACGAGGTGGTAGTGGAGGGGGTAAAAAGTGCCAAGTGAAAATGTACAGGTTCTATCTACTGTGAGCCGGCGCCCTCTCTGGCGTCATCTTTGTTCATGTGAAAAAGTTTAGGTACAGCTCCCCTGTTATCAGTAAGACCTTCAAAACCTCCTGTACTTCTACTTTCGCACACCATGGCATCGGCGAAAAAAAAAGGTACAGGTATACCCTACTCTACTGACAATGGGAGGAACGAGGGGTACTATATGCCAATCAGTGGGAAAAAAAAAAATCATAAATAAATTTAAAAAAAAAAAATTGAAATAAATAACTTTCTGTATTTGTTAAATAATTTGTGGGCAGTTGGGTTGTACTATGGTATGCAATAGCATGCTTTGTTAATTTGGAGCAATTTGGTTTACAATGATAATCAACGTTTTTACCCCTCTCCTCCACTTCCCTAATCATACCCGTTTTTCCTGTTCCCCCTCCCTTGGGGATGCCTTGAATGACTTTGCCAACTTCAAGGAGGGAATGCAGTGCAACAATGAGATCATAGATTTGGATAGATATCATCATGCAACGTGTTTTGATAAAAGGGGCCCCACCCCCGATTTTCAAACACCCCTCACACCTTCCCTAATTATAGGAACGCCCTGATTTTAATTCTACCTAGGCAAAGAAGACCGTTCTCTATTCACCCATCAAAATTTTAGCCCTTTCTGAGCCTTTGAAGGGCAAATTGGATACTGGTGCATGGAACTTTCCAAATTTTCGTCGCGATCTCGCATCTAATCCTGTCCCATCATCCTTCACACGCACCTCTCCTTAACCACCCTTCGTTCGAAATTTACCTCCCACCCCCAATTTTCAAACACCCCTCACACCTTCCCTAATTATCGGAACGCCCTGATTTTAATTCTACCTAGGCAAAGAAGACCGTTCTCTATTCACCCATCAAAATTTTAGCCCTTTCTGAGCCTTTGAAGGGCAAATTAGATACTGGTGCATGGAACTTTCCAAATTTTCGTCGCGATCTCGCATCTAATCCTGTCCCATCATCCTTCACACGCACCTCTCCTTAACCACCCTTCGTTCAAAATTTACCCCCACCCCCGATTTTCAAACACCCCTCACACCTTCCCTAATTATCGGAACGCCCTGATTTTAATTCTACCTAGGCAAAGAAGGTCCTTCTCTATTCACCCATCAAAATTTTAGCCCTTTCTGAGCCTTTGAAGGGCAAAATTGGTACAGCTCTCTCATAGCTACCCCACCCTCGAATTTCAAACACCCCTCACACCTTTCCTAATTATCGGAATGCCCTGATTTTAATTCTACCTGGGTAAAGAAGGTCCTTCTCTATTCACTCCCAAAATTTCAACCCTTTCCGAGCCTTTGAAGAGCAAATTGGTACAGCTCTCTAATAATTACCCTAGTGGGATGGGCTATGACATGCAGTACCTAGCAATGATTTTCCAACAAAATACAAAAATATTGTGGGAGGAGTGGGGTGTGCAACTTGTTGTTGGCTTAAATAAAAAACCTTCTCTGATTGGTTAAAATAACAATGATTTTGATTGGTTAACACAAGTGATGCCGACCTTGGATACCTATATATATATATGAGGAAAAACAGCTATCATTCGTCAGTAGTTCCCTGAACTTCACACGGTAAACAACTCTGTTTATAAAATGAACAATTGCGTAAAGTGCGGAAAATCCTTCACTACCAAAAATATTCGGAGGCATGAACATAGTTGTGGAATTGTTTTTGCCTGTAAATATTGTGATAAATTATTTTCAAATATTTACAATGGAAGGAGGCATGAAGACTCATGTTTAAATACACCAGTGGAAAAGAAAATCAAACTCTGGGAGCCGAAGAAACAAGCTATACTTGAACGAATTGGACAAGGTATGACTTATGGCTATAAAACAGCTTTTAAAAATCGATTGCAATCTTGGTTTATTCGGAATGATTCACCTGCAGATTTACCAACATTCCTGTTAAAAGTGAAAGGTGTCATAACATCTAAAATAAGAGAAGCCTTAAATGACTTTACATCAATTAAGGTAAATGTACTTGTGGAGTGTTCGTTTAAGAATATGGTAGGTGAGTTACAAGACAAAGCGTTTAAAACCAGAAACAAAGCAATACAAGCTGATACAAATCTCGATGATGTTGTTAATAAATTTATTGAAACACTGAAAAATGAAATGGAAGAGAGTCAAATGAAAAAGAGTGGGTGGACTTTGGATCATATTGAAGGGTTGCGTTTAAGAATTAATAAAAATTTACCTCTAAAGGGGAGCACTTACATCCGACTCCCTCCGCAAATCGAAAGCAAACATGCTTGTGTTAATGTGAAAAATAAAGATAATTTATGCTTTCAATATTCAATTCTAGCCAAATTTATTACCAAGAATGCACATCGCGTGAGTAAATACTTGAATCTTGATCACCCCTATGATTTTTCTTGCATCGATTTTCCTACACCTCTAAAGCAGATCAAACAATTTGAGAAGATCAATAACATTTCTATAAATGTGTATGGATTGGATGCCGATTACAAAATATACCCCCTTAAAGTGACAAAAGAGGAATTACCCGATCACCGTGATCTCTTTCTCATAAACAACGATTTGGGTGTACACCATTACGTATATATCAAGCATTTTGAAAAATTGGTTGCAAGACAGCTCACAAAACATAAGTGCCAAATAGTTATCTGTAAAAGGTGTTTTACCAAATTTGACGATCAGTATGGTAAACCAAAAGAGGAAAAATTAGCTGAACACCATGAATACTGCATGGATAACAAGGCAATTCGTGTAGACATGCCTACAAAAAAACCATACATTGAATTCGAAAATTGTGAAAGAATGCTGAAAGTTCCATACGTTGTATATGCTGATTTTGAAGCAATATTGGAACCGGTAGCAGAAAGTTCAACAGAAGCCTGCACCACAACAATTCAAAGACATGTACCGATGAGTTATTGTCTCTATGTAAAGAAATCAGATGAAGTGGAGGACGTGCAGTTGGACATACCATCAGATCCAGTTGTCTACAGAGGGAAGGATGTGGTCTCTCACTTTGTTCAACAAATTAAACAAATAGCAGAGACAATTTCGATAGCTTATTCGGTGAATATACCAATGATACCGCTATCTGAAGAAAAAGAAACGAACTTTCATTCTGCGAGGAGATGTTACTTATGTAACTTACAGTTCACCGAAAGTGATGGGAAAGTACGTGATCATTGCCACATTACTGGTAAATACAGGGGCCCAGCACACAATAGCTGTAATCTGAGATGTCAGAACCCGAAATTTGTACCAGTCCTGATACATAACCTCTCAGGATACGATTCGCATTTCATTGTCAAGGAGCTTGGATACGACGAACGAGAGATCGAGGTTATTCCTAACTCTGAAGAAAAATATATCTCCTTCACAAAAAGAGTAGCCGGAGGATTCAAAATACGATACATCGACACCTTCAGGTTCATGTCTGCAAGTCTAGACGCCTTGGTAAAAAACGTTCCTGAACTTAAAGAGATGTCAAAGTTTCACTCTCTAGAAGATGTGGCCCTGATGAAAAGGAAAGGAGTGTTCCCATATGAACACGTCTCGACATGGGAAAATTTGGAAGAAACCTCTCTACCTCCTAAAGACGCCTTCTACAGCACATTACATAAGCGTGGTATCACGGATGAGGATTATCAACATGCGAAAACAGTATGGCGACACTTTAATTGTACTACACTTGGAGAGTATAGTGATCACTACCTCAAGACAGATGTTCTCCTACTAGCAGATGTGTTCGAAAACTTCAGAGATACAATTCATAAAAGCCATAAGCTAGACCCAGCTCACTACTTTACATTACCTGGTTTGTCATGGGATGCCATGTTAAAATACACAGGAATCAGACTGGAACTTCTAACTGATTACGATCAGATTATGATGATCGAAAAAGGGATAAGAGGTGGGATATGTCAAGCCTCCCACAGATACGTGAAAGCAAACAATAAATATACGAAGGATTATAACCCGAACGAGGTATCTACTTTTGTTACATACCAGGACTGCAACAATCTGTATGGATTCGCTATGTCGAAGCCTCTACCCTATGGTGCATTTAAGTGGTGTAAAGACGATGTTGATATATTGAAGCTCAATGAGGATGAGGAACATGGGTACATCATGGAGGTCGATATCGAGTACCCACAACACTTACACAAATTACACAATGATCTTCCGTTCCTTGCAGAAAATATCATACCACCCGGAGATACGAACACAAAACTTACGCCTCATCTAGGCAAACGTGAACGCTATGTCGTGCATTATATGGCGTTAAAGCAGGCTATAGCTCATGGGTTGAAAGTTGTCAAAATCCACCGAATATTGAAATTCAATCAATCACGATGGCTAAAACCATATATAGACTTCAATACTGAATTAAGAAAAAACGCTAAAAACAATTTTGAGAAAGACTTATTCAAGTTAATGAATAATGCTATTTTTGGGAAAACGATGGAGAACATTAGGAACAGACTATCCATAAAACTGGTGTCAGATCCTAAAATACTGGAAAAGCTCATTGCAAAACCCGAATTTTTAGACAGAACCATATACAGTGAAAATCTAGCCGCCGTACACATGGCTAAGAAATCTATTGTATTCAACAAGCCAATATACATTGGTATGAGTATACTCGATATTTCGAAAACAACTATGTACGAATATCATTATGACATAATGTTGCCGAAATTCGGGCTCGAAAGATTGAAATTATGTTATATGGATACGGATAGTTTCATATATGTAATGAAAACAGATGATCTGTACCTCGATACACTAAATATTATGTTAGACTACATGGATACATCCGACTATCCTAAAGATCATCCATGCTTTTCTGCCAAAAACAAAAAAGTACTTGGCAAATTCAAAGATGAAATGAATGGGGAAATAATTTCCGAGTTTATAGCTTTGAGAGCAAAGATGTATGAGATTCTAACAGAAGGTGGAAGGGAGATAAAGAAAATCAAGGGTATAAGTAAGAATGTCGTTGAAAAAGAAATACATTTCGAAGATTATTACAACTCCTTATTTTCCAAAAATATAATTAAAAAACAAATGGTTGTTATCCAAGCCAAACAACACAACGTTTCGACGACACGAGTTAACAAAATTGCATTGTCCCCATTTGATACGAAAAGGAAAATATTGGAGGACGGTGTGTCAACAGTTGCTCATGGTTACTTGGAATAACTCGAAGAAAAAATAAAACCACCCGTCAAAAGAAAAAAATGTAATAGAATATTGATTAAGTATAATAATTATTTTTTTTTTTAGGGGAAAAAATTATTAAAAAAAAAAATAAAAAAATGACCACAGCAATAGGTGTGATTGAAGATAAAAACTTCCTATTTTTAAAAAAAAAATATCACATGTTTTTATTCAACTTGAATATTTTATTATTAAATTTATGTTGTTTTCCCATATCGTACATAGCACCGTTATGAAAATCGATTAAAATAATTCCAAACATACTAACAAAAAACCTATTGAACTAACCTGTTACGAGGTAGCGAAATTTACCGATTATCGACTCGTTTTAGAATGTGTGTAATGTATGAATGGGCCTCTAGCGTGGTCGTAAAGACCCCCAAGCAGTACGAATGGAACTAAGGATAGTTCATTGTAAATCATCTAACGTCCTACAGACCAAATGCTCTTTCGATATAAACACTGTCCAAAATGATTTGGATATAGTGATCTCCAGTCAAAAACAGTCTACTAAGTGACGAATAACAACTATTTGAATTGGACTAAAAAGAGACTGTGAGGGCTACCACTGTAAAAAATTTATCCAATCGGAACCACGACAGTAACCCAAACGCCCAAAATGGTGGGTGTGTCTGTCTATGGAATTGTTCTCACCGGAAACACGGCATTTTCCCTTAAAAGTCCCAAAATTTTGCCCAAAATGGTATAACTGCTCCTTAGAGACACACCTACCGGAAACACGGTAATCCCTCAAAATAACGCCCAAAATGGTGGGTGTGTCTGTCTATGGAATTGTTCTCACCGGAAACACGGCATTTTCCCTTAAAAGTCCCAAAATTTTGCCCAAAATGGTATAACTTTTCCTTAGAAATGTGCCTACCTACCGGAAACACGGCATTCCCTCAAAATAACGCCCAAAATGGTAGGTATGGCAATCTATGGAATTATTCTTACTGGAAACACGGTATTTTCCCTTAAAAGTCCTCAATTTAGCCCAAAATGGTATAACTATTCCTTAGGGACGCACCTACCGGAAACACGGCATCCCCACTTATACTCAAAATTGAATAACTATCCTTGGAGATGGACTTGTATGAATGGGCCTCTAGCGTGGTCGTAAAGACCCCCAAGCAGTATGAATGTTTAGTAAGTAGGACTCCATCGATGTGCCTTCACCTTGACGTTGGTGATGGAGCTTTTGACTAAGAAAGGCACAAACTATAATTATCAAACAATGTGGTGTACATGATTAAGTAATGGAGTTCACGAGAACGGTTCCCGATGCCACGGTAATTAATTGTTGACCTTTAATCAATCCCGATTTAGGATGTGTAGTTTCGAGTGAGTCGCGAGAAAGGTTATCACTACTGTTACCATCCACTTCTCAGGTATGTCAGGTTATCTTCATTAGCCCCTGTGCCAGAAGCCCCTTTTTTCCTCTACTCATGTTGGTAACATGAGCTTTTAAGGTATCGTTTTTCATGTTTTTGGGGACGAGATGACCGAATATGAAGTCGATTTTGACCAAAGAATAGAAAATTGAGGTTCTACCAGATGTTCAGCTCCCGAAATTGATTTTTTATGAGTCAAAAACCTGGGAAATCGTCTGAAATCACCATCAATTTGTAGAATAAGACTAGAAAAAGTGTCAACACGTGGATCAAGACGATTAAATGGTACTATCAATGATCAGAGATAATTTATAAAAAAAAAAAGGAGCGCACCTTATCCGTGTTTTGGGGGCCAACATTGGTGGAAACCCCCAGAGATAGCTATTTCAATTATTTTATATGAAAGAAATAATAAATACACAGCCAACATCTCTGTAGGTATGTCCAATAGAATAATAAACCCATGTGACAAGGACTTTGCAGCGTTTTTTAGACCGAAAATGAAGCTGCCGCACACGCCGCGGCGCCGCGTGTGCTGCTGTACACGTGATACGGCGGACGGCGTACGGCGGACCGACATTGCATTTTTGGAATCTGCGCACCTTGAAACGGAAAAGAAAAAATTTTGAAGGGGTGTTATAAAAATTTTTTGCTGAGCGAATACATAGGTGTATTATTCACAGAATAATAAACCAAAAGCTACCCAAAAAACGTTACTGGTGACTCATCAACTGTTTCGAATTTCACTCGCGACGTTCTTCCTTTTCATCGTCGTTGCTCCGTTGGTACCAGACATTCCATGGAAATTTCGAAGAGGTATACAAGTAGGTGGTGAAATGGAGGTTCCAACACAACTTTCAACTAGTACGGTTGTGAAATTTTCTGTCATTTACCGGAAAACGC
Source organism: Leptopterna dolabrata (assembly GCA_954871275.1). Taxonomy (NCBI): domain Eukaryota; kingdom Metazoa; phylum Arthropoda; class Insecta; order Hemiptera; family Miridae; genus Leptopterna; species Leptopterna dolabrata. The sequence continues at coordinate 58,356,031 of OX940974.1, read as the reverse complement.
ACGGGTAAAAATGGATTCTAACATCCGCACCTCCCATTTAGGACCCCCGTAGAACACGATGCTAAAATCTCCATCAAAATCGGTCCAGTCGTTTAGAAGTTGGGCACAACTGACCTTTTACCTTTGCTCAGAATCGTCGCATTATAGGTATTATGAGCATGAGCACGTACACACTGTTTCATTGTTTCATACGAACGAACTAAATCACTGGGAGGCAATTAACAGTTTTGGTTTATTATTCCGTGAATAATACACCTATGTATTCGCTCAGCAAAAAAGCTTTATAACACCCCCTCAACAATTTTTCTTTTCCGTGTCAAGGTGCGTGGATTCCAAAAATGCAATGTCCGTCCGCCGTCCGCCTTGTGCCGTATCACGTTTACCGGCTTCGATTTCGGTTTAAAAAATTCGCTCTTTCGCACACATGCTCCATTTGGGCCCTAGTTGTGTCCCGAAACTTTCAGCCCGATCAGAATATACCCAGGGGTGTTATGAGTGAAAATGTGTGTAAAAATAGGTACTTTTTGCGTTTTTTAGTAACATGTTAGTAACATTAGCTTTTGAGGTATCGTTTTCCATGTTTTTGGGACGAGAAGACTGAATATGAAGTCAATTTTGACCAAAGAGTGGAAAATTGAGATTCGACCAAATGTTCAGCTCCCAACATTGATTTTTTATGAGATAAATTGTAGCTATTGGCCTCTCAGACGTACCTAAATACATCTCAAGCACAGAATCGAAAAGATTCCTGAACCTGTTGAAGTGTTCAGGCAGGCGCCTTAGGAGAGTCAATAAATGTATAAAAACGCTGCAAAGTCCTTGTCACATGGGTTTATTATTCTATAATTTTATTGGTCTACAGAAATGCTGGCTGTTTATTTATTGTTTCATTCATGTAAAATAATTGAAATGGCTATTTCTGGTGGTTTCCACAAATTTTGGCCCCCAGAACTTGAATTAGGTAGGTACTACGCTCCTTTTTTTTCATATTACCTTTGATCATTGATTGTACCATTTAATCGTCTTGATCCACGTGATGACACTCTTTCTAGTGTTATTATACAAACTGAAGGTGATTTCAGATGATTTCGCAGGTTTTTGACTCATAAAAAATCTATTTTGGGAGCTGAACATCTGGCTCAACCTCAATTTTCCACTCCTTGGTCAAAATGGACTTCATATTCGGTCTTCTCGTCCCCAAAAACATGGAAAACGATACCTCAAAAGCTCATTTTACTACTATGTTACTAAAACACAAAAACGCTGCAGTCCTTGTCACATGGGTTTATTATTATATTATTTTATTGGTCTACAGAAATGCTGGCCTTTTTATTTATTGTTTCTTTCATATAAAATAATTTAAATAGCTATTTTTGGTGGTTTCCACCAGTTCTGGCCCCCAAAACACGAATAAAGTACGCTCCTTTTTTCTTTTTTGTTTTAAATAAATTATCTCTGATCATTGATACTACCATTTAATCGTCTTGATCCACCTGTTGACACTTTTTCCAGTGTTATTCTACAAATTGATGGTGATTTCAGACGATTTCCCAGGTTTTTGACTCATAAAAAATCAATTTCGGGAGCTGAACATCTGGTAGAACCTCAATTTTCTACTCTTTGGTCAAAATCGACTTCATATTCGGTCTTCTCGTCCCCAAAAACATGAAAAACGATACCTTAAAAGCTCATGTTACCAACATGTTGCTAAAACGCAAAAAGTACCTATTTTTACACACATTTTCACTCATAACACCCCTGGGTATATTCCGATCGGGCTGAAAAGTTTTGGGACACAACTAGGACCCAAATGGAGCATGTGTGCGAAAGAACGATTTTTTTAGACCGAAAATGAAGCCTGTACACGTGATACGGCGGACGGCGGACGGACATTGCATTTTTGGAATCTACGCACCTTGAAACGGAAAAGAAAAAAATTTTAGGGGGTGTTATGAAAATTTTTGCTGAGCGAATATACATAGGTGTATTATTCACAGAATAATAAACCAAAAGTACCTATTTTTATACACATTTTCACTCATAACTCCCCTGGATATATTCCGATCGGGCTGAAAAGTTTCGGGACACAACTAGGGCCCAAATGGAGCATGTGTGCGAAAGAACGATTTTTTTAGGTCGAATATGAAGCCTGTACACGTGATACGGCGTACGGCGGACGGCGGACGGACATTGCATTTTGGTTTATTATTCCGTGAATAATACACCTATGTATTCGATCAGCAACAAATGTTTATAACACCCCCTCAAACTTTATTATTTTCCGTTTCAAGGTGCATAGATTCCAAAAATGCAATGTCCGTCCGCCGTACGCCGTCCGCCGTATCACGTGTACAGGCTTCATTTTCGATCTAAAAACTCCTTCTTCTCGCACACATGCTCCATTTGGGCCCTAGTTATGTCCCGAAACTTTTCAGCCCGATCGGAATATACCCAGGGGTGCTATGAGTGAAAATGTATGTAAACAAACCACAGTCATGCAGCATGGCTATAAGAGCGAATTTTCGAAGAAATAAATGATTTTATGTAAAATGTGATGTTTGGGATATCCCATTCAAATATGGGCAATCTTAAACTTATTGGGTAATTATAGGTATTCAAGTATGACGCTATTCGGTTAATTCGGTATGCATCAAATATGGGCATACGTAACAAATTTTTTGTTCCATTTTTTGCCGAGTAACTCCTCGGTTTGTAGATTTTCCAACCCTGAACACGATGGTAAAGTCAGAATTGCGATATCCCATTCCGTTATCAGATTAGAGCAGACGAACCAGGAAGAACATCTCAAGAAATAACCACGTTCCTTCATCTTCAGAGTGCTCCAGTTTGAGAACGGAATGAGATATCGCAATTCTGATTTCACCATCGTGTTCAGCGTACAAAAACCTTTAAAATGAGGTGTCACTTGTCAGACTGTTTCATTTTGGGAATTTATGGGTAATTCCCCCCCCCCCCCCCCCCAAACTCCCCAAAACTCCCCCTTAGAGTGACCCGATTCTGCCCATCTACGAACTTAGCCTGTCGATTGCCAAGACAGATTTTTCGTGCAAATTTGAACTGATTATCTCAATTCTTTCTAGAGTTATCGTCTGGAATGACACATACATATATATATATATATATATATAACAATTCGACAACTTGATCTGTCAACATGTCAGTTCAAAACGATGATTAAAATATATTCCCGAAGTTTTAGGTCAATTTGATTATCCTGTCATTCATTAAAAATGAAACGGAATGAAGGAATATTTGAATCTCCTGTCATAATCATTGGTGGAATAGGTAATGGTATAATCTTCGGTTATGTTCGGCCGATATTAGTGGTTTTCAGCAGCCGTCCACTATTGGATGTTTTGGTGGATCCCCCCCCCCCCCCCCCCCAATCAACCACACATGCAATTGAAGTAACGTGATTTTTTTTGAAACATTCAAGTAGTTGACTTTGTTCGAATTATTCCACTGGGACTTGTCGTTGGGATGTAGTTTTTTTCGTGGGTAGGATGGCTGGTATCATACATATAACATTCCAACGTATCCATTGAGGATACAGCAACAGGTTATAGCAATCAATGTAACCATGTGTGGAAGCTATACTACAAGCCCACTTGGTAGAATTTTCAAACTCTTCTTGACTTTTAACCAAATTACCCTGGAATGGACCCTACCCATTAGTTAGGAATGATTTTTTTTCCCAATAACCATCGTTTTTCAATCACACGCAAACAGAAAATATGGTAATCTCAAATGGAAAAGAAAGAAGAAGAGAAACATCTCATTAATTATTTCAGGGAATATAAGACTAGCGAGGAATGAATGCTACCCCTGTTTCCATAATTACCCCTCCACATCTGCTGGTTTTGAGTCCAAACATCCACCTTCCCCCCATCTATTCACAATGAATTCTACAGTTGAACCGGAGCAGGGCCTTGAATCATGCCAGGGTCTATAGTGATAGCGGCAAGCAAGTGTCATTTCCGAATCCGAATGCTGATGTTCGTGAGAGGCAAATCAATGAAGTATACGACAAACGAAGTAGTCAAACGCAAAGCCTCAGCTTGATATGGCAGCTTTGGGACTTTATTTTGTATTTTACAAATATGGTGCATGCTAACCCAAATTCTTAACGATATCGGTTTTATTGGAGGCGGGGAGGATTGCACAAGAGGCAGTTCCTTGGTGCATAGCGGATGCGTGTGCAAAATTTCAGCTCGATCCGTTATGTCTCTAAGGCTGTAGCCCTGTCAAAGAAGAAGAAGAACAAGAACACGTAGAAAAACGCGAAAAATTACGATTTTCAAACTTCCATCCGCCAAATGATGGCCTCAAGGGCTGAAATTGTTAATCACCCTCAGGGACCACTCGAAAATGGGTGTACGGAAAGCCAGCCCTGGAGACACACCAGGGGGCTGCGTTACGGGGGGGGGGGGGGGAAGTTAAAAACCTACTTGTTCTGTTGTGTAAACACTGTTCTTGGTAGCTTCGAGTTTCTCACGTCTCTTGGCGGGCGGGACGCTCCCGCGTGCCTAGATACTGTGGTACGGACTTTAAATGCGTTTATATATGTCCGACTTACCCCATGTATAGGTAGAGAAAGAACATAGCACTAAAACAAGAAAGACATACTGAACCTGGTGAATTGAACGCCATTCACTTTCCTATTTCTGTTTAGAGGAAATTATGACTCGTTTGGATAATCTAGGAGATTGTTGAGACTAATTTATAATACTCATTAGTGCGGGAGGAAAATTAAATTTTGGGACGGCCGCGGTAGTCCCTTGATGTGCAATGCTAGGGTTTCTTGAACTTCCACTCCCTCCTAGTTAACATAGTAATGAAATCTCAACAACCACATCGCCCTCGTCCTAGCCATTCAGAAGTCCTATAAGGGAAAGTTGTGATTGTTAACGTGGCCTTAGTTAGCCATTTAACGCCCTACACAATCCAAAGTTTTCCCTTACAATCAACATTGAAATATTCACAACTTATATCCAAAATACGCTCTACACTGATTCTGTTAGTTACGGAAATAACAAACAGGGTTGATTCACTTCGTATGTGGCGAGTTTTTGGAGCAACATAATTACTCACCCTTCAGTCTGCTACGCTATTTATCAAGCTAGATGACCCGTGCGCCATATATATATATATATATATATATAAATTACCAGATGGGGTTCCGGAAGATCCAAAAAAAAACGTTTATTTGAAATTAACACACAATTCACAAGGTTACAACGGAACCCAAAGTTGAATATGCACTGCGCGTAAGGTGTGAACAGCGATAGACGGGAGATGAGACTGACTGCTGAGGCAAGGCGTGAGGCGCTTATATGTAGATAAACTGTCATGTCAGCAAAGGATTGTTATGGATAGGTAACACCTCCCTCCCTAAGTTGGAAATTTCGGAGTTTTGCACATCAATCTTGGGTCGTACACAATTTTGTAGAGATATTACATGTACAGATGAAATGTAAATAAAGTATATCATTTGACAAGATAAAGGCAATTGATTGAACAAGAGTAACATAGAATACAGCAACAACATAGAATACAGTAAATCAATGTAAACTTATGTAACTAATAAAAGATACAAAATTCTTTAATTTGTGTCCGAGAGTTTTCTGTATTTTCGATATTGGACTATCATCGTGACGAGGAATAAGAGCAAGAAAATGTATAGCAAGATTGACCATATGCTTGGTATGGCAAGTTCAAAGAACGTGAAGCGTTTTACAGTTTTCCAGTCTTCTAATTTGACTTGCGATAGATCTAGATTTTTGAGTTGAATTACGTGGTCCATAGTCTTTGTTGAATCCAACTTCAAATTCACATTACTTACTAATAATGGCGTGCCTGTGATACTGCGATGGGCCGCGAAAAGAGTTTGGTTGTGATAAGATATCAGGTTTTTGCTAGGCCTGACCAGAAAAACACCTTGGAGGTTCCGCAACTCTTTTCCGAATTCAGAAGCAATCGTCAACACGTCTCCGTGAGGAAACACGAGTAGATATTGGTTTATCCTATAGATGAGGGACACATAATTTGTCGGAATATCTAGGTTGGCGTACTCGCAATTGTCTGTGGAGCTGTTTAACAAAAATTCAGCTTCGCACTTTGGACTAGCGTCTATGAGAAAGTGTCCGGGGCAAAGATAGTACGAGGTGCCAGACGGGCAGACGTCTCGTAGTGGCAAGACTTCATAACGAGATTTGAGGAAGTATCGAACAGAGGGAACAATAGTTGCGTAGTTTGAGCGAATTTTTGTAGGTAGGGATTCAAGATAGTATAAGTCGAGATTTCTGGGATCGACTATGGGTACATCTAGGAAGTACACGATTTCGTCCGTGCCGATAAAACACTGGACTTTGATATGAGATTTGATTTCGAATAGGTCCTTTCCAGTGTGGTTGAGGAATCTAGGGCCATAAAATTCCGTCAAATAATCTAGTTCTTTTAGTAGGAGTTCCGAACTTAGGATGCTAGGGTGGAGTTTTCCTAGTTCACAGAACGTAAGTGACGTTTCAATATCTTGGATTACGTTCACTAGGAGGTTTAAAGATATCTGACAGTGCTCTAGAAACTCATTCGTCGAGCGAATATGAGTGTCTTCACCAACTAACATTTCTTGTAGTGATTCCAATTCCTTGCTAATTTGGAGGTTGTTGTGGTTAATAACTTCCATAGTTTCATTGAAATTTCGGGCAAAAGCATTGTTGATCGAATATTGTGAGTCTAATTGAGACTGAAATGTCTCCTGATTACGTTGCAAGTGGTTGATTATGTTATCATATCGTTCGCTGTCTTTCGCGTCGAGGTTCCCTGTGACAAATTTGATCAACGACCCTAGTCCGTTAATCAGTCCCCTTTTATGTCTGTTAGTTTGGGTAGTCAGCTTGAAGTTTTGCATCTTTACGTCGATCACTTGAAACGTATGGTTTATCGTCGTCAAATACATGTCGGTACGTTCTAGATAGTTGCTTTGTGAGCGGATGACGGTGTCGAGAGCTTGCCGATAGTGGTTGCGAAGGACGTCAATTTTTGATAGTAGAGAGCTGAGGTCATAGAAATGGGTGATCGTATGGTAACCTTCTACGATCTTTGCGGGTCTAAGTAGGACAGGTAGCAGCCCCGGGTTGGACGTTATGTTAATTACTTCTAATCCCTTTGAAGATGAGATAAGTAACAAAATTCTGAAACAGCAATCAAAGCAAGGAACCCTTTAGGATTTCTAAACACATTCTTTCCCTAAGGTGGGGAATTTCGTTTTGAGTGAAGGCTAGGTTTTGATTGTGGGTAAGTAATTTTGCAAATTGACACATGAAAACTCCACAGTCATCGTTGTTATCTTGCTGTGGGATGGTTAGCATGTGAGTTGTGCTCCAATTTTCAGAGTCCAATAGTTTTTCTTTTTTATGTAAGAATTCGTAACCCAAGTAGGACTGGATGTTTTCCAAGATTTCGACTGCGTTTTGATGAGCGGTGCCGTTTTTGATTCTTTCCTTACATTTGGAGTCAAAGTAGGATATCTGTTTTTTCTTTACATCCACCAGTACTAGACTCCAGTGGCTGGATTTGTGTATGGGAAAGACAATGAGGTCTTTTGAGAAGATGTCGGATTTTCTCGTGAAGTGTCTTACGCTACCGAAATCGTGGGCTTCAAACATGGTGTATAGGAATGAGTTGAAACAGAAAGTAGATGGTAGGGAAAGTAGTTGGTTAGGTAGGGTCTAGGGTCGTAGATTACGACTTCTTTCGTCAATCATTTCCATATAGAAATTGATGATCATGTCGCCAAGCCATTGGCCAGGTCTCAGAGTGAGGAGATTTTGTCTTGTTATTCTTAGCCCGAATTTGTGAGAGAGTGTTTCCGAACATGGTAACTCGAGGTTCCACGCGTTTTGAACTTTAGTTTCGAAATATTTCCGCGGAGTTTTAATATTTGACAAATGTGCTTTCTCCTTGGTGTTGTGGTGGCGGGGATAGATTTCAACTGTTTTCAGAACGGGGTCTATAATTTTAACTTCCTCTTTGTTGTATCTCGGTTTTGCTTTACTCTGTCTTTGTACATTTTTTATGAATATTTCGGAGGGGATTTCTGGTGGATCGATTCTGTCTACGTTTTTAGTTTCAGCAATTTTTTCTTTTTGATCTTGGAATTTCTCCGAAAGATGGGTATATAAGGCTTTAGTTTTCTCTTTGTGTTGGTTCAGGTAATCGTGCGCCATCGTCTTCTCGATGTCCATTTCCAAGAGGGTTCGGTTATTCACATGACCATACAAGATTTCGAAGGGCGTTAACTTTGAGGTGGAGTGAATTGAATTGTTATATGCAATGATAGCGTAATTGACTTTGCTACGGGTGTCTGAGTTTTTAAATTCCTCTTGGCTGTTTAACAGTCTCACATGTTCTATCAGCGTAGAGTGGAATCGCTCAGCCGTTCCGTTGGATTCTGGGTGTTGAGAGGAGATGAAATGAATGTCTATTTTATGGAGTGACATTAGTTCCTTTACCAGTGAGTTTTGGAATTCTGTTCCGTTATCGGACACGATCTTGCTTGGAATTCCGTGGTGTGAGAAAAACTTCATGAGTCCATTTACGATCTCGACTCCAGTTGATGAGGCAATAGGGTATGCTTGCGCATATTTTGAAAAGGTACATATGATAGTTAGGAATTTGGTGTTTTCGATGGTGAACTTGTCGATATGTAATGTTTCTAGGGGACATGTGGAAGTGGGGGTCACATTATATTTTAGTTTGAGCGGTGATCTCTCGTATTTACATTTAAGACAGAGTTCGCAGTTGTTAATGTACTTCTGTATAGCTGGTTTTAGGTTTGGCCAATAATACTCTCTTTTAATCTTCTCGTACGTTTCGTCGATTCCGTGGTGGTTCGTGATTCCTCCATGATATTTCGTTATGATCTTAATTTGTTCGGATTCGGATTGAACGTCGATCAACCGTTTAGTGTACTTGGTAATGTCTATCTCAGAGTACGTGAAATGGGACGTCACGATTTTTGAAAAGGACTCATATACGTCTGCCTCGAAGTATATTCCGTATTTCACTTTAGGGTGGATGAACTCTTTGATAAACTTCACCACGTCGGTCTCGAACTTCGTTTCGTTAAGTTTTACGGACATCCGGGTTTTATTGCCGAACAGGGTTGAGAGTTTTACTGAATCTGAGTCAGGAATCGGGCGACTAACTACGGAAAGAATAATCTGGTTAGAAGCATGATTGATTGGTTGATCGCGAATGGGGATGGTTACGACCGTATTCCCAAGGAAATTTGAATGGACTGTATGTTTTGACGAGGAGACGTCGGAGCATGCGTCATGGGCATCCGGGTAGATTTTACCGTTTACCCCTTCCTCCTCAAGATCAACGTTCGCGAACACCGAATCGGCAGGGTCATGTTTGGACCGGGAGTGCAATGTGAGGAACTCCGAGAGGTCGGCTTCTAAAGTGAGTAAATTTGGCGATTGGTCCAGTTTTATTCGGGACAGAGCGTCAGCGTTGGTGTTAGCTGCACCCTTTTTGTAAACAATCTCAAAATCGTACGCTTGGAGTTTGGTCTTCCAAGCGAATAATCTTGAGCTGGGCTCTTTATGGTTGAACAGCCATTGCAGAGGGCGGTGATCGGAGAAGATGGTGAATTTTCTTCCGAACAAGTAGGGTCTAAAGTAGCCTACCGCACATACTATTGCAAGCAGCTCCTTCTCAATGGGTGAATATTTCTGTTCGGACTCATTGAGCGTGCGGCTGGCATATGCAATGGGAAGGTCCGCTTTGTCGGTGACCTGGCTGAGCACCGCGCCTAGTGCAACATTGCTGGCGTCTGTCGTGAGCCTGAAGGGCTTCGAGAAATCAGGGTATTGAAGGATCGGGTCGTTGCTTAGTAAGTCCTTACATGTCTCGAAACACTGACGATACTCCGGGTCGTGGATGTTGATAATGGAGTTCTTTTTGAGACATTTCGTCATGGGTTTCGTAAGGTTAGCAAAGTCCTTGATAAACTTTCGGTAATACCCCAAGAGCCCAAGAAATCCTTTGATCTCTTTAGGTGTAGTTGGGATTGGGTATTTACGAATAGCAGAAATTTTATCTGGATTGGGTTTGACACCATCAGATGTTACAATGTGCCCCAAGTAGGCAACTTCCCGTTTCAGAAAATCTGTTTTGTCCAATTGGACTTTCAGATTTGCAGCCCTGAGTCGTTTAAAGACAGCTTCAAGGCGTTGAATATGCTCTTGAAGGCTGGTGGAGAAGACAATAATATCGTCGAGGTAAACACAGCATTGTTCAGAGGCAATGCCCCTGAGGATGTTGTCTAAAAAGCGTTGGAACGTGCTTGGAGCGTTTTTGAGCCCAAAAGGGACTCTGGTCCACTCCAAGTGACGTGTGGATGTACTGAACGCTGTTTTCGCAATACTGTCTGGGTCTACTTCGATCTGGTGGAAGGAACTCTTGAGGTCAATCGTACTAAAATATTGACATCGCCCCAGTTTGTCCAAAAGTTCAGAAATTTGTGGGAGGGGGTATTTATCCTCGATTGTTTTCTGGTTAAGTTTCCTATAATCGACGACCACACGAAATTTCTGCTTACCACTATGGTCTCGTTTCTGTGGAACGATCCAAATGGGTGCGTTCCAGGGGCTTTGGGAATTGCGAACGATACCTTGTTCGAGTAGCTCCTCCATTTGCCTATCAAGTTCTTCAAGGTGGACTTCAGGAAAGCGGTAATTCTTTGCATACACAGGTATTTCATCTGTTGTGCGAATTACATGCTTGATTTCGCTAGTGGCACTTAGGGGGGAGCCCTCTTGGTGGAAAATATCAGAGTATTTCGTAACCAAACTTGAAATTCTAAAAACCACTAATGTAGACGTCCCTTTAAAATTCCTGGATTTAGAATTAAATGAGACGCACAATATTGACGCCCGCAACATACAACAAATTAAGCTGATCATTGATAACGTTGAGAATGGCGATGCCATCCTCCCCTACCACAAAATTGGTTCACTCGAGATACCTCAGAGTTTGGTACAAATCCGAGATTATGAAACTTATGTTCAGGTTTTGAATTCAAGCGAACAACCGACTCAGTTTACTCAGAAACACCCGATGATAGTGGAAGAAATAGATTCGGAACTCTTAAAGTGACGTCACAATCGTATCCCTCGGCTTGGTTCGCACCCGAGTTTTCGGCGTCAATTTCTAAATTGTGGAAATTCGGATTTGTTGTCTGCCAACTCATCGGTGCCCACTCTTTCTTTACGGGCGGATTTTGATTTGCCGTCGGTTTTTTGTGTTGAAAGTTCCTCGTGTTTGAGGTACCGGGGTTTCTCGGGGGGTTTTGCGGAACTTTCTGTTGAAATTGGGGATTCGGACGATTGTTTACGTTTGAAGTGTTCGGATTACTGTTGGTCCACGGACGAAACTGGAAGTGGTTTTGACCTTGACTCGTTCCAGGGCGGAATGAATTTTGAAAATTTCGATTTTGCTGGACTTTCTGATTCGTCCCTGAATTTGGATTCGGCTTTTGATATTTTACTCCTTATACCCATTAAAACGAAATAAAAAAATGAAATCTTCTACCCCACCTTTTGTAAGGTGGACCCCTTTTTTAGTCTCTGGGAACTGGACTATCATAGCTATTTGCCATTCCGGCTTCTTCGTTATTCATGTCTGGTGGAAGTTCCGAGCCGGAGGGTAACGGACGTTCGGGAATCGAATTTGATGGTTGGTCGAGTTCGGAACCCGAGGGCAGCGAATATTCGGGAATCGAATCCAACTGAAGTTGGTTGGAATTTCTATTCAAAATACCTAGTCTCTTGCTAACTCTGTCGGTTACGTATCTTTTAAATTGCTTCGGAATTTTGACGAATTTCGGGTTCCCTGAGTTTAACTAGCCAAAAAATTTTGGAACAAATGTGCGATCAATGGATAGGAACAAAAAGAAATGAAATGGTACAAGACAAATACGAAATATTCAAACTTAAAGTAACTTAGAATTAGGAACTTAGTTATTAGGAATGTTCTTGAGTGAGGCGGGAAAGCCAGGTGTTGAAACGGTGAAGAGGTAGTGGCGGGTGCCACGGAAGGAATCGCGGGATGGTCCCGAGATGAAGGCCAAGAGATGATAAGAGAAGAAATGCGTGGGCTGTTACTAAGCAGGCCCGTGTGTAGAAGCTTCCTAGGGCTGATCCTTATTCGTAGGCAAGCCTTTTTCGGAAATGTAAAGTGAACGTAACGTTTACACTTTGTGTTGAGTTTTATGTTGTATACGTCGCAACGTAGGCGTTAAAAAACGCAAGAAAAACGTTAGAGAACGTAGTAATTTGAAAAAAAATCCTTGATTCTTGTTATGATACTATACTCCTAGTCCCTGGTTCAGTATGCAGCTTCCACAGGTGATTTCGAGAGAGTACATGAGAATCTTGTGAAATTTTGGTTGAATTAAAAGCGAATTGTGTGTAAAGGGCGAAATTCTTTTCTCGAGTGGTGGCCAGATATACGTGCTGGTTGTTTCTCTTGATTAGAACTTTAGGAAAATGCGCAGTGCGAATACTCACAGGAGGGCGCCCATCCCACCTGCGGGAGTCAGCTCGAGGTTTGATGTGGTAATCCCAATATCACTGGACACACCGGTAGATTCTTCGGTAATTACTTCCGCGTGTACGGAGCGAAATTAAACCATGTCGTTTCTGACTGCGCCAATTACCAGATGGGGTTCCGGAAGATCAAAAAAAAAAACGTTTATTTGAAATTAACACACAATTCACAAGGTTACAACGGAACCCAAAGTTGAATATGCACTGCGCATAAGGTGTGAACGGCGATAGACGGGAGATGAGACTGACTGCTGAGGCAAGGCGTGAGGCGCTTATATGTAGATAAACTGTCATGTCAGCAAAGGATTGTTATGGATAGGTAACATATATATATATATATGTTATGTCCTGGGGTTCGGGATCTGATATTTCCCCTTCTTCATACTCAGATGCCATGGGGAGACACAAGCAAAACACTCGCGATATGATTAAAAACTAATTTATTTGGATTCGGACTGTTAAAATGGGAAAACTCGATAGCACACTCCCCCTCGAAGGTACTCACAGTGGTACTTGTAACGTAAACTGATCGTAATACTTTCCGATTATTAAATGCGACTAGCAGGGCAACTACTCATAACAGACTGCGGAGTGGGGCCTCAGGGTGAGCGCTCCCCTCCAGTTTTCAGTAGTTTGTTAAAGTACCTCGAGGGGATTTACGAGCGGCTAGTGGCGACACAATTGGTGTTTTCGAGTACTACGTTCCAGAAGCTCAGACAGTAGGCAGGCTCATTTCTTTCGAGTACTACGTTTCAGAAGCTCAGACAGTAGGCAGGCTCATTTCTCCAGGCTCATTTCTCCATCACACGGCGATCCTGACATTGCTGCCGTCCTCGGGAGCACAAGTCACCTGGAAGGACCAAAGGCAGCCCATTAGTCTGGACCAAAGACGCCTGCCGCCGCCTCCCACAAGGGAGGGGCGAGCAGGACAAAATCATACAGCAAAAGCAAAGGCATCCGTAAAGCCCGACAGACGAGACACAGGTGAGTGGGAACACAATAAAACGATAATCAGCGAACGAAGTGCACAAGGAGTAGAAGCCACACAGGCAATGAAAACAACATCACAAAGACAAGCCAGAGGAGAGTCCAGTGGCAGATTACACTGAAGCACATGGCTGACAGACCTCGAACTCGCTTGGGCTTGACAATCACTCTATCAGAAAAGAAGTGACTGTAAAGACGAAGGCAACGTAAAGGGAAGGACAAAGGCGGAGGGTCCGACCATGACGAGCCTCCGTGGGGTGCCAAGCAAGGTAGAGATCCGACGCTAGCACCAAGCTAATGGCTGGACATGACAATGAAACAGTCAAAAGTGGGTAGTCCACAAAAAAAAAAGTCATGTCAGCCAAACTTCACTGAGGAAGGTCTCCTCCTTCAGGGAGAGAATTTGATTCATCAACTGAGGCACAGAGGAGAGGCACCAAAAGTTCAGCCCTAAAATGTAAAATGTACAACCAACAAACGTATTGCGCAAGGGAACGGAAAAATTCACAAATCACAAAACTAGCCAGAGGCGCTTCCAGTGGCATAGCAGAGACGTGCAAATCACACAGTCCATTTGGACACACAGTCCATTTGGACACACAGTCCATTTGGACACACAGTCCACATAGTCCACAAACGCAATAACATTATTGCCAACCAGAATTTACTGTGAGAGGTCTTCGACATCAGGGATAGGTTCGAGGGAAGGAGCTTTGCGCAAACGTTCATGAGGATATTGCAAGTATTTCTTTGTTCCGCCAGAAACAGACTGCAGTAAATAGCGGTCATTAGGCAACACTTTCACAATCTTATAGGGGCCTCTGTAGGCATCGTCCAATTTAACCCTGTTCCTCACCTCTGTCTGTGCAAAAACCAAATCGTTCTCCTGAAATCGTTTAACCTTCAATTTTCCACTGTCAAATCGACATTTACTTAGTTGAGCTTGTTTCTCAATCAATTGGGTAGCAGAGTCACGCAACTCATGGAGGCTAGAGGATGGCTGTTCAAAATTTACAACAGACGAACAAAATGCGCTAGGAGGTTCAAAATGAAAAATGTCGTGAGTTGGCCACAGGAGGGTCCAATGGCTGAGGTATGGATGAGGAAGAAAACATTTAACAAGAAGCATACAGACTGGGCCTCAAAGCAACTTGGGCTTGACAATCGCTCTATCAGAAAAGAAGCGACTGTGAGACAAAGGCAACGTAAAGGGAAGGACAAAGAAGGAGGGTCCAACCATGACGAGGCCAGTGTGGGGGTGCCAAGAAAATTAGAGATCCCAATCAAAAAGCTTGAAAATGACATACTGACAATGGCATAACAACAGAAAGACCAGCCGCTTTCAGTAGGTACTCACTGGTAACACATGGCAAATTTGTGAAGATGACTCTGCAGGTGGAGGTAAATCCACAAATGGAATAGTAACAGTGTGACCACCTAACATCTCACTGAGCAGCACAACCTCATCCTCAGTACACTGATCTAGAGAGCACTGATCTGGCAAGGTATCAGAATAATCATTGGTTACATTACTAAATGTATTAACAGAATCAGAATGTTTGTCCTCCTTGGTACATTTGTCCAATAGATCTGAGTCAACTCCTAAGCAAGTTTGCTGAACTTCAACTTCTAAACAAACTTGTTTGGGTTCTACTTGGTTTGATGTGTCACAGGGGCTGGCAGGGTCCAGCAATTTACTGTCATCGGTAGTGGACAAAAGAGGAGGCTCGTCCTTCCTCAGCATGCACAATGACGAAGAAATCACCATACAAAAATTTGGCATCAGAATTTCTCGCCCCAAAACTATGGGCACTGGCAAAGTACAATCAGGGACTACATGAAACAATACCTGAATATCAAGACCATTGATAGTGATTGATGTCAGTCTTTGACACTTAGAAATCGTTACTGATGATCCTAATCCATGCAAGTTAACAATATTATCAAACGTTGTACCATGAAACTTGGGACTAATGGACGCACGAAGGAGGGAGCATTCTGAACCTGAGTCGAAACAGTAATTGAATACATCACCTCGGTGGGTAACGGTGCCTTCTGAATTGGTGACGCAAAGGCTGACCTGCCTCTCTGCTGGCTTGGTCATCAGATTTCTGCTGTCTCCAGATCCTGGACGTGATGATGACTGCTTCTTCTTGGGACAATTTGGTGCAATATGGCCTTTCTCATTGCAGGTGAAACATGTGGTGTTGTTGGATTGTTTGGGTAGCTGATTGGATGAGTTGGATCCTGAAGTTGGTGATCTGCATTCAGAAGTTTTGTGTCCAGTCCGTTTGCATCGGCCACAACGAGGGATGAAGCTTTGGGTAGTTGAATATGTTGATGGGGAATTATATCGGGTTTTCTTTGACGGACCAGAGCTGCCATCATCATTGTCATTTGGCCTTTTGAAAGACAAGGCCCTCAACTCCTGAAGCAATTTTTTTGCGATCATCGATTTTGGTGGTGTAGCAGAGGCGACGCGCTCTTGGATCTGCTTGAGCAATTTTGGGCAAGAGCAAAAGATACAGCAACTTCTTCTACGGAGGATTGGCGATAACGAGACATAAATTGGTTGATGGTTCGTGACGCAAATGTGGCGTAGGTTTCGAATTCTCGGGGTTTAGATTGGAAGCACTGAAGCATGAAACCTGCTGGAGTGAGTGAAACGTCATATTGGTGAAGGAAAAGTGATCAAAATTCGTTCCAATTTAGTTCAGGATGAACTATGGTAGCAAACCAATCAGCTGCATTTCCTTTTAGGGCTTGGCTCAAAGCTACTATCAATCTTCTGCCTTGTTGATCATCAGAGGTCAAGCAACATTCAGCTGTGTTACACCATGATTTAGGTTCGACATGTTTATTTTTTGTGTCAAATTCGGGAAGAGTTAGCCTCATTGAATCTCTAAAAGTACTTTGGTCTTGTCCTGTTGTAAGTTTATCAGCCATAGCTCTCATTATGCGAGCTTGCTCAAATAAAAAGTCTTGTAGGGGGAACGAAAAGTCATGAGAGGGTCTGGTAGCGGAAGGAAGAGGGGTGGAAGAAACAGGTGGCGGGCGCCTGGCGTCATTCGGGTGTTCTCGCAGAAATTCGGTACTGTATGGACCCCGTTCGGAGGGGGGCTCGGGATCTCGAAGGGTACCTCCCCCAGAAAAGGTTTCCCCTTGCCATCCGTCTGCACGAACGAAACCTTGGCGGAGCCCCGCGACCGGCCCTCCAACTGATGGAAGAGTTTTCTCGCACATAGGTAATGGTTATTCGAAACATTTTCGTTCAGCTCAGGATTTTCACTCGACTGTCACTGAATCCGGCACGTAGATTTTAACATCCCACTTCTGATGTTATGTCCTGGGGTTCGGGATCTGATATTTCCCCTTCTTCATACTCAGATGCCATGGGGAGACACAAGCAAAACACTCGCGATATGATTAAAAACTAATTTATTTGGATTCGGACTGTTAAAATGGGAAAACTCGATAGCACACTCCCCCTCGAAGGTACTCACAGTGGTACTTGTAACGTAAACTGATCGTAATACTTTCCGATTATTAAATGCGACTAGCAGGGCAACTACTCATAACAGACTGCGGAGTGGGGCCTCAGGGTGAGCGCTCCCCTCCAGTTTTCAGTAGTTTGTTAAAGTACCTCGAGGGGATTTACGAGCGGCTAGTGGCGACACAATTGGTGTTTTCGAGTACTACGTTCCAGAAGCTCAGACAGTAGGCAGGCTCATTTCTTTCGAGTACTACGTTTCAGAAGCTCAGACAGTAGGCAGGCTCATTTCTCCAGGCTCATTTCTCCATCACATATATATATATATATATATATATATATATATATATATATAACCACCAAACGCTAAACCACCACACAAACCATAGGACAAACACTCCTATAGTGTCCATCTTGGAGACAAGACCAACAAAGTTGTAGGACAGTAAATGTTTATTTTTGGACAATTCATCAGCTCGAAACTTCGCCACCACATACCACCCTGATAAATAAACTTGCGACTCTTCTCACTGTTTCGCACCATTGGTCATCGGCCAACCCATCTGTATATATATATAAAGTTGATTCAGACGACTAGGTTGATGAACACAGTTCAGGATTGAGGAATGACCAGTCTAGTCTTGTTTTCAAGACAACCACCAAAACAACCATCAAAAACAAGACTAGACTGGTCATTCCTCAATCCTGAACTGTATATATATATATATATATATATATATATATATATATATATATATATATATATATATATATAATGTCCTGTTGTTTGGGGTCTGATATGTCCCCTTCTTCATACTCAGATGCATTGGGGAGACACAAGCAAAATATATCATATTTATATATATATATATATATATATATATATATATATATATATATATATATATATATATGTGTGTAATGGAGTGGAGAATTAGGGTTCACAAACCGAAATAAAACGACTGAATCGATGCTCAAATTTTAATTGGAGAATCGAAAACTGTGTCGATTCTAACGTGACGAACATGTGGACTCTTGGATTAACTGAATAGAACTGATTCGTAGGTCCGTTCCAAGATATTACAGCCGTCCCCGATAAGAGGCGGCGAACACAGATCACAATCACAACAATAAAGGCTTCGGCACACAGGACGCGTTATAACGTGGCGGTAAGGGAACGCACGTTCTTCTCGGTGTTCAGCGATATGGCTACGTCACACACACAGCGTTATCTGGGCGGCAGATCCAGTATTGTGCAGGTTCACTGGATTAAGCCATGAGCAGTTCAGATGAGGAAGAAGTTCTGCTCCTTCTAGCTTTAATTGAGAGCTGTGGAAGAAGCGGTGTTGGGTAAACCCAATCAATAAAAAAAGAGAAGAACTTGGTGAATTCCACCGTCTGTGTCGAGAGCTGCGCTCAGATGACAAACTCTCGACAATGTTTTGAGGATCTGCATGATCTACTGCAGCCTAGTATTGAGAAGATTACCACGAACAGGAGGAGACCTGTTGAAACTAGGGAGAGACTTTTATTGTAATAATCATGTGAAGTATCGTACAAATACACAAACTTTCGCACTTGTTCAATTAGTTTTTCTGTTTGTTCACCATGTTGATGCACTAACGCGCGTTAACTTTTGTAATTTTCCACAACCCGAATAGCTAACGCAACGTTCCGGGACTGCGCGCTGAATTTTAACGCAGCCATTGTGGCAGGGATGATGCAAACTTGTGTCATACAACCGTATCGCCGTAACGCAACGGTACAGAAACGCCAAGCGTCGCGTTATAACGCGTTCTGTGTGCCAAAGCCTGAAATCCATGATTGAGCTAAGGGCAACAGCGATAAGAGATGAGGACGGGCGAGAGTCTTACATCCCCCGTACCAAAGAGATTTAGGAGAGTAAATCAAGCCACGATAAGTACACAACCGTTAATCGATAAGTAAGGTAAGTTAACAATGGAAAGATTAGTGAACAATGGAAAGAATAGTAAACACTAGAAAGATAAGTGAACAATGGAAATGGTAAGTAAACACTAGAAACATAAGTGAACAATGGAAAGATTAGTGAACAGTGGAAAGATTAGTGAACAATGGAAAGAATAGTAAACACTAGAAAGATAAGTGAACAATGGAAATGGTAAGTAAACACTAGAAAGATTAGTGAACAATGGAAAGAATAGTAAACACTAGAAAGATAAGTGAACAATGGAAATGGTAGGTAAGTAAACTATGAGATAAGTATGTATGCAATAGGTATACAAGTAATGACCAATATGTGCATATTCGAGCGTACAGTATGATATATTTTAATGTGCACAAGATAATGTTACAAACTACGCCTGCGCTAAGTCAATTCATTCTGTCATCGAGTCACGTAGAGGAATGGTTGCTGGGGCATGTCTGATCATTGATCGTTTACCCTGATGATCTAACTTATGTGATACAAGCGCTTGTCCTCTTTGCCACTGTAGCCTATATTTACCTAATACACTGAGTTTGATAACTTATTGACAATGGGGGAAGGACCCAAACGTATTTCGTCTAATTTATTGCGGTTTAGTCTATTCCCATTCTCGACATATACGTTATCCCCTATTTCAAGTGAAATGCTTTTCCTTTTGGAATCGTATCTTTTCATGTTTTCTTCGTGTGCTTTTTATCGAGTTTCTGAAGGCTATATTCATGTCCCGCTGGAAATTTGGAATTTCAATGAATTCTTTGGGAGCCAAATCTGGCATAACACCGTTCATTAAATAATTTGGAGTATAATGGGTAACACTATGTAATGTGTTATTATATTCCTCAGCACACCTCCTAGCTGTTGACGTCCACGACATCTTTTGTTTATTTTCGTTTATTCGGCATCTTATTCTATTGACTAGCTTTGATTCAGCCGCTCGTTCAATCCGTTCGAAGCTGGGTGATCAATGGCTGTATAGAGATGATTTATATTGTTTTCTCGAAGGTATTTTGTGAACTCTTTCGCGCTCAGACCTGCATACTGGTCAGTTAACAGCGTGCCGATTTGAGAGACACTCGGTACAGTTTTAATTAACTTAATGAATTCGTTAGCAGTTTGATTTGGTGATGTTGAAATATACACAAAACGAGTGAAGTGATCAACCAGTAATTGCCAGTATCTCTTTGTTGATTTGTTTCCTCCAAATCCTCCTATTGTGTCGATGGACATGATTTGAAACGGCTTACTGGCGGGTCCCAAGTGACCTAAGAAACCAGTTTCTCTATTTCGTCTCGATTTATTTTTAAGGCAAATGTCGCACGTAGAACAGAACCCACGGATTTCTTTATACATATTGTAGAAGTAATAATAGTTTTTTATTGTGTTTATTATATGTTTCGGACCTATATGGCCGTATTTTAAGTGTACTTTTGTACTAGTTGTAGCCCATAATTCTTATCGATTATTATTTGTTCTCTAGTCCTTGTTTTTCGTAATATTATCCCGTTTTTTAAAATATCCCGTTTACCCTTAATTATGTTTTTCTGACTATTCCTAATTTCCTGTAACTCGAGTAGATTAGTTGTGCATAGAGGTTCATTGTCATCGTTGTTGTAGGCACTTTCTAGTACAGGATTTCTCGATAGGGCGTCTGCCTCAGCATTAGCTGACCCAGGTCTGTAGATTATCTCGAAATCATATTGTAAGAGATAGTTTGCTAGGTCTCCCAACTCTTCATCCGTCCATGCTTTTAGTTTTAGATTTTCTAGCGGTCTATGATCTGTTATAATTTTAAACTTTCGACCTATTAACCAGTACCGCCAGTATTTCACGGCTTCTTTAATCGCCAAACTCTCTATGTAGATTGCTTTCTGTCTCTTTTGACTCTCATTTAGTTTCTTTGAAAAGTAGGCGACCGGTTTTTCAATACCATTGTTAACCATTGTTATTGGCTGCTTAAGGATAGCACCAATACCTTCTTTGCTCGCATCAGTGTAGATAACAACTGGTAAGTTTCTATCAAAAATCGCTAGTACGGGGCATGAGGTGAGGTAATTTTTGATTTGTTCAAAACCGTCCTGGCATTGTTGTGTCCACGCAAATTCGACATCTTTGCGGAGCAAATTATGGAAAATGTCTAGTGTTTTAGCTGCGTTTTGAATGTATTTATGATAAAAGTTTATTTTTCCCAAAAGCTGACGAATGTTTTTTCGGTTTTTTGGAGCGGGGAAATTTTTAATTGCGATCAGATTATCGTTAAGTGGTCTGACCGCGTTGCTTTCTATTACGTGACCCAAATATTGAATAGAATTAGTGGCGAAATTACATTTTATGAACTTCAATTTGAAACCTTCCTTATGAATTGCCCTCATTAATTTCCAACGTGTTCGATGTGTTGTTCAACAGTTTTAGAGAATATAAGTATATCACTAAGTATGTAACTGTCGTGAGTCCCTCCCGGGACTACTCCTAGCAAACTTAAGTTCTCATAAACATTTCACTAGCCAACTTTAGTTCCTGTTAATAAACGGTACGAGTGGGGACCAAAGCCGCAGGAGCTGGTACACAACCTGGAACCCCTCCATCCTCTCCCAGCAAGGGAGTGGAAGGAGAAGGCTTCCAGGGCCTATAAAACCCCGGGTCCTGCGACTTTTCTCTCATTCTACGATTCCTCTAGCCGCTGGCTACTCTCTCTCTCTCCTTACCATGTCTCTCTCCTACTCCCAAAAGATCTAGCCGATGGTGGAGGTTCGCCCTTAACCAGAACTAGCAAACACCCATAAAAGATCGGTGGAGGTCCGCCCTTAACCGCACAAACATATCCAAAAAGATCCAGCCGATGGTGGAGGTAACGCCCTTAACCAGAACTGGCAAATTCACTAAAAGAACGGTGGAGGTCCGCCCTTAACCGCACATATCCAAAAAGATCCAGCCGATGGTTGAGGTCTCGCCCTTAACCAGAACTGGGAAATTCCCCCCTCGCCTCTCGTGGTGAATTTTAGCCAATTTTAAATTCATCACAGTGGTAACCTCCGACGTTCCCGCAACCTTCCCTTCTCTTCAAGATCTCACACGCCATGCCCACCCTCAGTATCGGCCATTTTCTCTATTTTCCAATTTCAAATTTCGCAAACTCAATTTTATATTCACATTGAAATTTCACGTTTCCCCTGCACCTCATTTCATGTCGGCCATTTTTCAATGCTTTCCGCATTTAAAATTTCACCTCTCAACCTGAAATTTTAAATTCCCCTTCTCCCATTCCTACATTTTTTCAAAAATTCAAATTTCTTCTCGAGCCGCATCACCATGGCCTCCGAGACCAACGGTAACCCCCCTCCCTTGTCTCCGCAGGGACCCACCGCATCCACCGCCACGCCTCCCGTCACCGCCGACGTCATGACCGCTGCGTCCGCTCTCCCCCTTTCATTGCTTCCATTCTACACTCACGACCCTGCCTTATGGTTTTTTCAGGTCGACGCCGCCTTCTCCGCCGCCGCCGTCCGGAGCCAGAAGACTCGGTACGCCAGGATCATCTCGCTGCTACCGTATGATATCCTGCTTCAAACCTCTGACATCTCGGCCAACAGCGCCACCGCCTACGACGACCTACGCAGCCGCCTAACTTCCCTCTACCAGCCCTCGAAGTTCGCCCGGATCGCAGCGCTGTCGCAACCCCACCACCTCGGAGACCTCAAACCCTCCCACCTCTTCCGCCGCCTACGTCATCAGCTCAATGACGTCATGACGGCCGATATTACCCGGACTTTCTGGCTCCGGGCTCTTCCCCCCGCCGTGCAGCTCGCCCTCGCTGCCCACCTCGACGCAGCGGACGACGACCTCCTTCGCCTTGCCGACGCAATTCACGAACTCACTTCTGCCGCCACGGTCAACGAGGTTCGCCACCCCCCTACTCGCCCCGCCTCCTCCGACCGTAGCCGACGCTCCCTCTCCTCCGACCGTCGGCACCGATCCCCCTCCACGGACCGCAGGGGACGCCCTTCCCCCTCCGACCGACGTGGGCACTCGCCCGAACAACGTTGGGAACCCCCACCTCCGCAACGGGCCTCAAGCCAACGGCCGCGGAAGCAGCTGCTCCCCGCCGACCACCCCAACCGCTGCTTCTACCACGTAAATTTCGGGAATAAAGCCCGAAATTGCACGCCGCCCTGCGCCTTCCCGAAGGATTCGGGAAACGCCGACGCCCGCCGGTAAATCCGGCGGGCCCCCCTCCTCACACCCTCGGGGGGGACCACCGCCATCTACCCCCCGCCACCATCGCCTCCGCGACAACCTACGCAGATGCCGTCCGCCGCAACCAACCTCCCGCACCCGCAACCTACGCAGACGCCGTCCGCCGCAACCAACCCCCCACAACCATTACCAACGCTCCCATCACGCCACACCCTGGTGCCGCACCTGACGCCGTCCGTACGACCCGGACGACGCCCGCTTCCCCCGCCCCGGCACCGGCCGCTCAGCGGGCTCGCCGCAAAAGGCGCGGCCGCCGCCGCCGCACCGCCGCTGCCGCATCCGCCGCTGACGCATCCGCCGCCGCCGCATCCGCCGCCGACGCATCCGCCGCCGACGCATCCGCCGCCGACGCATCCGCCGCCAACGCATCCAACGCCGACGCATCCGCCGCCGCCGCCCCTATGACCCGGGCGACGCCAACCCCCCGCCCGGCCGCCGCTGACGCCGCCGCCAACGCCGCCTGCATGAAACAGGCGGCGCCGCCTCCCCACCCGTGCACCGGCTCCGCCCACCTCACCGAACCCCCCCACCGCAAAACTGTCTCCTTCCACCTCGACCAGCCCCCCTCCCTCTCCGCCGCCCAAACGCTCGCACTCCCCTCTCCAACCACCACACCAGCACACGCCGTCTACCCCCACTCAGCTCCCTCCCACCACCGTCTCTTCGTCAAATGCGCCAAAACGAATACCTCATACCTCATCGACACAGGGGCGGCCCTGTCAATTTTTCCCAACTCCCTCCTCCGGCGGCAGGCGCGCTGCAACCGGCAACTCCTCTACGCCGCCAACGGTACGTCCATCCCCTACTATGGCACCTATAATCACACCCTCCACCTCGGTAAAGTCGCCTACGATTGGACGTTCACCGTGGCGGAGGTAGAGAAGCCCATCCTGGGGGCCGATTTCCTCTCTCATTTCGGCCTCCAGGTGGATGTAAAGCATGAGCGCCTGCTCGACCCCTCCACCAACACTAATCTCCCCGGATTTATCAACGCCATCTCACCTACCGACCAATCATCCGCTTTCCTCCGAGCCTACAAACCTAGACCCCGCCCCTCCGCCCACCTTCAGGCCATCCAGCACCACATTGAAACGACAGGACCGCCCCTCTCCGCAAAAGCCCGACGACTCCACCCCCTCCAGCTGGTGCAGGCCCGCGCCCACTTCGACCGGCTTATCGCCGACGGCATCGTTCGTCTTTCCAACTCCCCCTGGGCGTCACCCCTACACATTGTCCAGAAACCTGATGGCGGAATCCGGCCCTGCGGCCATTACCGGCGACTCAACTCACGCACGACTCCCGATCTCTACAATGTCCCACACTTACGGGATTTATCTTCCCACCTACATGGAGCTACTGTATTCTCAACCATCGACATCGCCCGTGCCTTCCACCATATTAACATATACCCCCCTGATATACCGAAAACGGCCATTATTACGCCGTTCGGATTGTTCGAATATGTAAAAATGGGTTTCGGTCTCCGCAACGCCGCCCAGACTTGGCAGAGGTATATGGACCAAATCCTCCGGGGACTCCCCTTTGTTTTCTGTTTTCTAGACGATGTCCTCATCGCCTCACGCTCCCCGGAGGAACACCACGACCACCTCCGCCAAGTCTTGGACATATTCGCTGCGGAGGGCCTCACCATTAACATGGAAAAGTGTGTAGTCGCTCAACCAACCGTCCGCTGTCTCGGCCATCTCGTCTCCCCCGCCGGCATCAAACCCCTCCCCGACAAAGTCCAAACCCTCCTTGATTTTTCCCCACCACGTACCGCCACGGAGCTACGACGGTTTCTGGGGATGATTAACTTCTACAGGCGGCACGTCAAACATGCCGCCCAGCACCAGAAACCGCTCGTAGCCGCCGTCCCCCAACCAGCCAAAAAGAATGATCGCCGCCCTATCCTCTGGACCCCCGAACTCGAAACCGCCTTCTCCCAATGCAAGCAGGACCTTTCCGCCGCCGCTCTTCTTGCCCATCCCGATCCCCACGCCCCCCTCTCCATCACCACGGACGCCTCCGATTGGGCCATCGGGGCGGTCCTCCATCAACACGCTGGCGTGGGACCTCAACCCCTTGGATTTTTTTCCAAAACTCTCACCCCCCGACAACAAAAATACTCTACGTTTGACAGAGAACTCCTCGCCATCTACGAAGCCATCATCCATTTTCGTGACTTCGTAGAGGGCAGGCAGTTCTCTGTCATAACAGATCACAAACCCCTCACTCACGCTCTCCTCCAAAGTCGGAAAACCGCCTCACCCCGCCGCCTCCGGCAGTTGGAGTTCATCGAATAATTTACGTCCGATATACGCTACCTGCCGGGGGCGGAAAACTGTGTGGCGGACGCCTTATCACGCCCCACACCCGCGCCAGTGGATGAACTCCTCCCTTTTCCCACTCCCTCCGTCATTTCCGCCCACCAACAATCCGACTCCGACCCCGCCCTAGCCAACCTCATCGCCGCCGATAAGCTCACACAACTGCCGCCCCACAACCTCTGGTGCGACGTAACGGCTGACACCCCCCGCCCTTACGTCCCACCAGACCTCAGGCGGCAGTTGTTTGACCACTATCACGCCCTACACCACCCCGGCATCCGCGCCAGCCGAGACCTCATCAAAACGCGGTACATCTGGCCCCGTATGAACACGGATATCCGCTATTGGGTACTCGGGTGCCAGAAGTGCCAGCGATACAAGGTCTCGGCCACCCCCTCCGTACCCCCCCAGCCCATTGACGACGCCCTGCCGTGGGAGCACGTCCATCTGGACATAGTAGGTCCCCTTCCCCCGTCGGAAGGAAAAAAATTTTGCCTCACCATGATCGACCGGGCGACAAATTGGGTGGAATGTATCCCCCTCACCCACATCACCGCGGACGCCGTCGCTAACGCGTTCCTATCCAACTGGATCGCGCGCTACGGCTGTCCGCGGACCGTCACGGTCGATCAGGGGAGGCAATTCGAGTCCGCACTATTTTCCGACCTACTACGCTCCCTCGGCATCGCGAAAATCCACACCACCCCCTACCATCCCCAATCCAATGGCAAGATAGAGCGGTGGCACCTCACCCTTAAACAGGCCATATCAACTTCCTCGTCTACCCCCTCCTGGACCAAGCACCTACCCTACATCTTACTAAGCCTCCGAACCGCTCAACGTCCATCAGACAATTTCAGCCCTGCCCAGCGGGCCATTAAAGACCCCATTCGATTACCTGCCGACGTTTTCCCCGCTAGCAACCCGTCAATTAACAGGGACCCTTCACCACTAACCCCTCAAAGCGACACCGCCTACCCCAAACGTTTCCTTTCCGCCACACAAATGTACTTAAAAGAACCCGGCATGCATAAAACCTTTCGGCCCCTTTACTCAGGTCCCTTCCATGTTATCCGCACATCAAACTCTACCGCCACCCTGTTAATTGACGGGAAACCCCATACGGTACCGCTAGCCCGTTGTAAACCCGCTCCCGTTCTTCCCGACCACTCACCTTCACTCAGTCTCCCACAAACCTCCGACCATGCAACGTCGTTCGCCGTCGCCTCCATCTCCCTTCCGCCACTTAACGTCGCCCCCCCCATATCCGGACTTCGATGCCGACCCGGACATCGCCGCCATACTACGGGACGTTTTTTGCCCCACACCCCTCTCCCCGTTACGACAGTCTCCCGAGCCCCCTTCAACGCTTTTCTTTCCTCCGCCACGGATCACCGGACCACCTCCCCGGCCCCGGCAGTGGAAACTACCCCGGTGGGCGATTATTCGCGACTATTACATCGCGAAAGCCACCGGGGTATATGACATACCGGTGGATCCCCGCATGCCACCCCCCCCTACACCAACCCCCAAACCTGTTTCGACCCCCAAACCGCCGCCATCTGCCCGGCCTCCGCCGCCTCCGGCACCCTCATCGGCTCGCGGGGATCCCACCGTCATGCTGCCGGGGATATCCCCAATAGCTGCCGCCGGGACCGTCCGGCTCGGGAGACGGGAGCGCCGACGACACACCGGCCCGGCGGTCCGGACTTTCCGCCCCGCCGGCCAAACCCACGGCGGGGCCTGGGTCTCGTGTGTCGGCTAAACAACCACACGGCACCCAGACCCCACATGCCCTGCCGTGCCATTCCAACTTTGAGCGACTTCACTCTTCCATATGATATGCTAGCCACTTCACCTTACACTTATACTTATATACTTACCCTTCCACTTATACTTATGCTCACTTATACTTATACTCTATACTTATACCTATACTTATACCTATGTTGCATACATTACTTATACTTATACTCTATACTTATACTTATACTTATACCTATGTCACATACATTTATCTACTCACGTCAACAATCATTGTAAATTTCCACTCCTGATGTACATAGTCTTATGAATCTACACAAGTCAACCATCTCTGTAAATATCCACTCCCAATGTACATAATTTTAGCCGCCAACACTCATTGTACATAACCATCACCTATACTTTTAATTTGACATCCGTAGTTTTAAGTCATCACCCATTGTACTAACCACCTAGATTTAAGCTAGTATATACTACTGTTTCCCGCGGCCCTCAGCTAGCTGTAACCTTGCGCCTTCAGCACCCCTTTTTTGTTTTTCTCTCTTTCGCCTTCAGCGCCAATTCTGTTTGCAGTGGCCCTCAGCCTGTTGTAATCTTCCGCCTTCAGCCCCATCCTGTTGCTCCAGCCTTCAGCTCCTGTCAACCTGTGCCCTCAGCTCAAGAAATCTGTGCTCAAACTGGGGGGACCCATGTCGTGAGTCCCTCCCGGGACTACTCCTAGCAGACTTAAGTTCTCACAAACATTTCACTAGCCAACTTTAGTTCCTGTTAATAAACGGTACGAGTGGGGACCAAAGCCGCAGGAGCTGGTACACAACCTGGAACCCCTCCATCCTCTCCCAGCAAGGGAGTGGAAGGAGAAGGCTTCCAGGGCCTATAAAACCCCGGGTCCTGCGACTTTTCTCTCATTCTACG
This sequence comes from Leptopterna dolabrata, assembly GCA_954871275.1. NCBI lineage: Eukaryota > Metazoa > Arthropoda > Insecta > Hemiptera > Miridae > Leptopterna > Leptopterna dolabrata. The sequence continues at coordinate 58,327,693 of OX940974.1, read as the reverse complement.
ATTCCTCTAGCCGCTGGCTTCTCTCTCTCTCTCCTTACCATGTCTCTCTCCTACTCCCAAAAGATCTAGCCGATGGTGGAGGTTCGCCCTTAACCAGAACTAGCAAACACTCCTAAAAGATCGGTGGAGGTCCGCCCTTAACCGCACAAACATATCCAAAAAGATCCAGCCGATGGTGGAGGTAACGCCCTTAACCAGAACTGGCAAATTCACTAAAAGAACGGTGGAGGTCCGCCCTTAACCGCACATATCCAAAAAGATCCAGCCGATGGTGGAGGTCTCGCCCTTAACCAGAACTGGCAAATTCCCCCCTCGCCTCTCGTGGTGAATTTTAGCCAATTTTAAATTCATCACAGTAACTATATAAGTATGTCATCTATATAGTTACAGCAGAAGTCACCGAGACCATTCCGGCGTATAATACCTACCTGAAAATATTCTTTGGAAGATAGCTGGCGATGTTCTGAGGCCAAAGGGCATACTGACCCACTGCCAGTGGCCGTGATGGGTAACAAACCCGGTTTTATAACGATCTGTAGTACATATTGGTATCGACCAAAAAGCCATATTAAGATATAAGGCGGAGAACCATTTACAGTCTCGGGTTTCAACTATTATATCATCGATGAGAGGAAATGGTTTGCCCTCTGGAGCCAAGAGTTTGTTGAGTTCTCTAAAGTCAATGCATAATCTTGTTTTTTCTTTTATACTATTTTCTCCAATTTTTTTATAGGCCAACGTGACTGGAGCGGCAAAGGGTGAACATGACTCCTCTATGATGCCGTGGTTTAGAAGCTCACCGATCTGTTTTTCTATTTCTTTCTGGTCGTCGTAAGAACACCTATAGGGTTTTTTTTGCTACATATCTGTCCTCCATCAATTTGATATGCGCTTCGTATTCGCTTACAGTCCCTATATTATACTGGTTTTTAGCGAAGACTGAGCTATGTTTATCAATTAAATTGTAAATCTGCTTCTGTTTATCAGCATCCAAGTGCGCTATTATTATTTCGAATTTCTCGATAGGAATGAGCTCGTTCCAGTTTATTTCGATTTTCTCAGTATTGTGGTTGATGCATTCCAATGTTAGTTCCGGGTTAGCTTGAGTGATGTTTAATTCGTGGTCTTGACACAACTTGAATTCTCTAATAGTGTCTAGACCAATTAGTATGTCGTATTTAAAGACCTTGTTATCTATCACAAAAACTCTTGTTTTTTTTTTGTACGTTAAATATTTTAATTTTCGTGTAGGCTATACCTTTAATTTTATCATTTCCACTCATCGTTCTAAAAGTCAATGGTTTGGAGATGTACATTTTGGCTTGTAATCTTCTGAAAAAGTGTAGGGGTAACATTGTAATGTTAGCGCCTGGGTCACAGAGATGGGCAAAATCTTACTCATGAATATGATTAGGATTTTTAATCATACGAATTTTTTCCTGTGATTAAGAATAAGATTAAAATCATAATCACAAGTATGATTGGGATTTTAATCATACTCACGAGTATGATTAAGAATAAAATCTTAATCACAGGTATGATTAAGAATAAACTGGTAATCATAGAAAACCTATGATTAATCATGGGAAATCTATGATTAATCACGGAAAATCTGTGATTTATGTCGGATTCACGTAGTACGACTATGATTAAAATCTTAATCACAGGTATGATTGAGAATAAACTGTTAATCATAGAAAACCTGTGATTAATTACGGGAAATCTATGATTAATCACGGAAAATCTGTGATTTATGTCGGATTCACGTAGTAAGGTTAGGATTTAAATCTCAATCACCTGTATAATTAAAAAATTACATTTTTATCACAGAAATTTTTGATTAATTGCAAAAAACTTGTGAGTAATTGTGAAAAATCTGTGATTGATCACGATCTGGTCGAAAGTTATAATTTTTCGATGTAATTTTCAACTGAACCCGATTTTACGTCATAAAAACACTATTTCTCAACTTCGACTTCACTTATCCCCATTTTTTATCTCATTTTCGGATTCAGCATGAAATTTCCTATAGGCGAATAGCATTTTCATTGTTAGTTACTTGAAATCAGATACATTTATTACAATAAGAACGTTAATTTTTGCAGAATTTGAAATTTTAGATAATTCTCAAAAATTAGCCTCTTTTACAAAACTGGTCTTAAGGCTGTCATATTTCCCAAAATTTGCTCCATCTAATTCTGTTTCCAACGGTATAACCAGTTTCAATAATAGCTCATTTCTTATGACCGTTACAACTGAGCAAGTGCTGAAAAACACTGTGTTGGCGAAGTAAGCAAAGGGGACTGGCATGAAGAGTACTCGCATATCAAAATTGGCATTTACTAGGGAAATCACTGTATGTCAATTAAACTAAATCACTCCAGCGCGCATGATAATTACGTCATTACACACACATAGTAATAATTTATTGTCAGTTCAAAAAGTTTTCAAAATTACCGAGCGAGCTTCATCCCAGTCCCCTTTGCTTCCTTCGCCAACACAGTGTTTTTCAGCACTTGCTGAGTTGTAACGGTCATAAGAAATGAGCTATTATTGAAACTGGTTATACCGTTGGAAACAGAATTAGATGGAGCAAATTTTGGGAAATATGACAGCCTTAAGACCAGTTTTGTAAAAGAGGCTAATTTTTGAAAATTATCTAAAATTTCAAATTCTGCAAAAATTAACGTTCTTATTGTAATAAATGTATCTGATTACAAGTAACTAACAATGAAAATGCTATTCGCCTATAAAAAATTTCATGCTGAATCCAAAAATGAGATCGAAGTTGAGAAATAGTGTTTTTATGACGTAAAATCGGGTTCAGTTGAAAAATACATCGAAAAATAATTATAACTTTCGACCAGATCGTGATCAATCACAGATTTTTCACAATTACTCACAAGTTTTTTGCAATTAATCACAAAGTTCTGTGATAAAAATGTAATCTTTTAATTATACAGGTGATTGAGATTTAAATCCTAACCTTACTACGTGAATCCGACATAAATCACAGATTTTCCGTGATTAATCATAGATTTCCCGTGATTAATCATAGGTTTTCTATGATTAACAGTTTATTCTTAATCATACCTGTGATTAAGATTTTATTCTTAATCATACTCGTGAGTATGATTAAAATCCCAATCATACTTGTGATTATGATTTTAATCTTATTCTTAATCACAGGAAAAAATTCGTATGATTTAAAATCCTAATATTCATGAGTAAGATTTTGCCCATCTCTGCTGGGTCATACAGGCCCGTGGCTGGTGTATCTTCTACATTGACTTTTAATGTGATGAGAGGAGGCAGATTTAGTTTTTTGATTCAATTTCGTTATTCATCAGTTCTTCTAGTTCCGTGTTGTTGGCTATTTTTATATTTTTCTCGTTATTAGTATTAGAGAAGTTGCTGGAAAATTTCTTAGTGCGGCAGATCGATTCAGGGTGCATTCTGCCTGGTTTACCTATTTTCTCGCAATAAGAACAAGGTTTTCGTTCGACGGATCCAGCTTTATTGAAGGATGTGCTTCTATTACTGCTTATGCTAGTGCTGCCAATTGATCTTGGCTGAAAAGCTCTATCTAGTTGATTTAATTTTATCATTAATTGGTTTACGGTTGCTATTTCGTCCCTGTTCAACCTACTCTGGATAGACAATGGAAGCCCCACCACAATAAAACACATGCGAGTATTTTCACTTAATGTAGGATCGATGTCGACGAGCAAACTAAGTTTCTTCAATGCATATTCAGAAATGGACCCTTTGAGGAATTTAAAGTTATAAGCGTAACTCACGTGTGACCAGCCCTTGTTGGAAATATTGTCAAGGAACGATTGTTTCCAGATTCCCCAGGTCCTCAGGAATTGCCAGGCGTGCGCATTCGGTCTCAAGCGTTGTGATCCATGTTGTAGCGTTGACGTTTTTCCCGTTGAAGTTGCTCAGGACGAGATCCTTTGTAACTGATTGTATGGATTTCCGTTCGTGTGTCGTCGCGTCTTGCGATGATCTGTGGGTGGGCTCTGCCGATGTCTTATCCGGTTCCATGTAATCTGTGAGTTCCTCCAGGTACTCATCGTCGAAACGGGGATTCCCTTCTGAGTCGAGATAAGTGTTCCGAAGGTCCCCTGAAAGCGTTATGGTAAGGTTTCGAAATTGGCCTCTTGATTTAATTGCCTTTATTGCGCTCCTGATTATCGGGTTTTGGGCGAGTTCTTGATGTTTCGCGATCGCTCGTTGGTTCGGCGGAAACGCGTAGACTGCATTGTCGTCGAGGAGCTGAAATCGTTTTACGTGAACGACGGTGGTTTTATTGTCCTCGGAGGCCGCGGCAGTTATCAGGAACTTTGCACGTACGTTCGTCATAGTTAGAAAGAGTTTTCGATTTGTAATGGAGTGGAGAATTAGGGTTCACAAACCGAAATAAAACGACTGAATCGATGCTCAACTTTTAATTGGAGAATCGAAAACTGTGTCGATTCTAACGTGACGAACATGTGGACTCTTGGATTAACTGAATAGAACTGATTCGTAGGTCCGTTCCAAGATATTACAGCCGTCCCCGATATGAGGCGGCGAACACAGATCACAATCACAACAATAAATCCATGGTTGAGCTAAGGGCAACAGCGATAAGAGATGGCGAAGTTTCGAGCTGATGAATTGTCCAAAAATGAACATTTACTGTCCTACAACATTGTTGGTCTTGTTTCCAAGATGGACACTATAGCTGGCTGGCTGGCTGGCTGGCTGTTTGTTCTATGGTTTGTGTGGTGGTTTAGCGTAGGTTTTTTTCACGTGAACTAGTCGGTGGTTCAAATACGAATCAAAGTAATTTTATTTCGCAACTGTTAATTATGGTGACGGGTCATAATAACACTGGGTCACGCAACTTTGAAATTGATACTGTGGGTAACCCCCCACAGACACATTATAGCTCTTCATCAGTTTATTCTGGCTCATGATTGGCTCAGATTGGGTGCGCATTGCTGGTCAGGGACGGGCTTCGCGAAGGATTCTGTTTTTCAAAAAAAGGGATACTTTCTCATTTTACACGTTCCCCGTGTCCGGAGTGTCAATTTCTCAAGGAGAAATAGCCCGACGACTAGTTCCAAAAGCCGCCACCACGTGGCAGCACCAAAATGAGCTAAATTAATATTAGCTCTCCTTCCGTTAATAATTGAACGATTTTCAATCGGTAAATTGCATTGGATTCAAAATCAGCATAGAAATTCCGGAAATTGGTTCTGGTGTTCGAAATTCTAAAATTTGTATGTTTGGATCACTGGCGTTTGAATTTGGCTACTTTTTTCGGAAATCCCAATTACCCAAATTCTAGAGGGTAGTGTCCTGATCACTATGGTTTTTTCAAATTTTAAATTGGACCACTAAAACCCCATCAATTCTTGTCCAGAAGGTGATGGGCGAGGGGGTTGGGGAGGAAGGTGGCTCTCTAATGGGGGTAGGCGGCTTCCCAGGCCCCTTCGGAGGGGCTTTGCCGCCCGAGTAGCTTGGATGCCTGCCATTTCCGAGAACAGTTTTTGCCCCACCATTCAAGAGTTTTAGATTTCTTCCTCCCTGTTCGAGGTTTGCTATGGAACTGTTTGGGCCCATCCATGACCAAGTGCCAAACTACCACGAAAATGTGAGCTATTTTTTATGCATCAGTCATGGGAGGGATGATAACATAAAAAATAGAAAATAATCAAATAAATGAAACAAGGATCTTGAGTTATATTATAATTTATTTTTACTTTTTAACATTATTAGTACCTATTTTAATAAATGTAATTTATTTTTATTTGATTAGTGTATAGGATCTTACCTAGGTAGGTACACCAAAATTAAACTAAGCACCTCTCCCCACTTCCCAATCCACCTGATCGCATTTGAATCCAATTATAAGCACCAAATTGGACGATCGATTGAATATATGATTTCCTAAACAAAAATTAGTGACTTCGAGGTCAGACGCCTGAAACTGCAAATAGCCTACTACAAATAAAAAATAAATTAAATTACCCAAATACCTGAATTCAAAGTTCCACGCCAGTTGGACGTAATTCATCAGGGACGAGTACCAGGTCCCTGTTTCCCCAGGGCTCTGTTTTAACCTCCAAGTCCGTATATATTCTCTAAAGCAACCAAGGTACCTACCTACGCACTTTCGAGGAATGGATACCGACGGTTATCTCGAATCAAGACCAAATCTGTGGAAGGTATATAATTATGCTTTCTCAGTTGATTTATAAACTAATCCATACCCACGTGTATCATACAACCTGAGTTGACCAAAGTTCACTTAGAAATTAATAGCATCGTTATATTTATTTGACCTGTTGAGTAATAATTGGTTATTTGGCCGTTTGAAATAATCATTTCAAATCTTATTGTACCCCAATATGTTCAACGAGTTGCACGCCTCTGTACATGACGCACAAACTTTATAGACCACATTCCTGTTCATTCAACATCGATTTTTCAGACCACCTACCTACTTTAAAAACCGAACTATTGGCGTGTTGTTGTACACAACGGGTAGGTACTTGATAATTAGGACGTTACAGCAGTGCCTGCGCAATCATTAATTTTTAATTTTTTATTTTGTTCAAATCGACGTTATTCCAGGACGATCACACCAAAAATTTTCAAATCTGAAAGACACTTGGAATAATTTGGTAGGTTGTTCATACATAATGTTCTAATAAATCGAAAAAGTATGATAGAGCAAATGTGAGATTTGCTAAAGAAGGGCAACGAACGTAGCAACGAAGTTGTTACAATTTCAATTTATTAATTAATAACTTTTTTGGTTCTTCGGAAATAAATAACAAAAGTAACAATATCAACTGAGTAATAAGAACTCATCAAAAGAGACTTCTGGCTCCCGAATTTGGCTGCTTCTCGTCAATCTTGAATCTACCAATTCAGGGAGCAGAGCGTGATAGTAAAAGGAAATTAGTTTTTTCTCCATCTTTTGATTCCACAACTCATCGTCGATTGGAATTTCTTCGATGTGCAAGTCTTTGCCCGTGTACACCACGAAATAACATTATTTAGTGGCTCCCGCAATGTGCAGTTGCCCTTGGACTTGAAAGTAATAGGGGTGGGTTCTCTTCAATTTCAAATCTTTGTGAGATATAAAGAATGATTTGTTTCTTGACGCAGCATCAGCTATCGTCAACTTGCTGGCTGATTGAGGGCATTTAATTTCAATGATTGAATTTTGACCCTCAATCCAGCCATCGGGTGACGCACCCAAAAATCCAAATTTTCGGTCAACGAAAAGCCCACACTCTCTGACTTTCAGTCCACTTCTGATCGTGAATGAAACGATATAAATCCGGCTCAGATATTTATCACTGCTAGGGAACAGCTGATTATAATTACGCATGTCTGTATGAAATCGAGTTGGTTGTATCGTGATACTTTGTTTGAAGAATGATGGTTGTTTTTATAGGTAGTTTTTTAATCTGAACAAACGTTAGGTACGCTTCACGAATAACAGCAAATGATTTATAGAATAAAAATTATATATACAAATATTAATTATAGAATTCTTCATTCTGCCGCACATTTATGAAATGTGATTGCACGGTTGGATCCAGTACTCGATTTAGGGCTCTCTTGTGGGAAGCACAAAGGTAGGTATTGAGTTCAGAAAACAGTGATCATCTATACTGGTAAATAATAAACCGTTGTATAATAATATTTGTAGCGTTACTTATTCTATTTTCGGATTCTACATACCTTGAAACGGAAACCATCACATTTGGTTGGGGGAGGGGGGTATTTTTCATGCTCAATTACAAAGGTTCATTATTGAAAATGATAAATGGAAAACTGACTGTTTTGGTAGACACAATTATGGTTAGCTGGGTAGAAACGATTGTTGGAAGAGAATTACAAGTCAGGTACCTGAGCGCCGCGGGGGCCTCGGGCCCGACTGGGAAGCCGCCTAGCCCCATTCAAGAGCTGCCTTCCTCCCCAACCCCCTCGTCCATCACCTTCTGGACAAGAATTGATGGGGTTTTAAGGCTAGCGTCCACTGGAGACGGGTCGCATCGGGGCGGGCCTCATCGCAAAAAGCGGGCATTTCGATCGTGAGTGTTTGCATGGAGGTGCGTCCACTGCAGGCGGGTCGCACCGGGGCGGGCCTCATCGCATATTTCAGTCGCCCCCCAGGCGGATTTTTGCGGCTGTGCGAGGGGTCCCGGCCCGCCCCGATGCGGCCCGTCTCCAGTGGACGATAGGCAGACGGATTTCAGATTTGACATCGAGGAGGGAATCTAATAAACAGGGGTGACTGTTTTATTTCATTAATTTTATTTTCGGTTTAATTATTTTCTTTCATTGTTTTCATGGGTGTCGTCGGTACACGCAAATAGTAGCAACAACCATGTGGTAACTTGGAATTAAATGTACACTGAATGACTTGAAATAAGGTATATATTTTGAGAGAATCCGGAGGTGTAAAAACATAGGTAAAACATAGAGCCATCGAATAGAATAGAATAGTTTGGTGATGGTTGTAGTATTGGTTACAGTATGGATACTACAAACCACAACAACTTTGTGTTTTGATTTGAATTTTCGTCAAGTTTGTGAATCTGCCATCAGTGAGACAGTGATAAATTGCTGTTGATGCCCGACCATTCTCTAATAATTATTAGGTAAGGTACCTATTTGTAATTATATATTTTCATTAGCGAGCATTTTGTAGGTAGTAGAATGGAATGAAATGATAGTTTGCTTTTGCATGGCAATTGGTTGTAGGAATGCACGGTGTTTCCGCTTTTTAGATAAAACGCTCACGGTATGGACGAGGAACTACTCATTTCTTACTCATTTAATTTAATTTTCATAACTCATCTTTCTTCGTTCTTCGTCAGAAGAATCCATGGTGGAACGACACAAACAAACAAAACACGGAACAGCAGAATGAGCACGAAACCTATTCAAAATCCCGCCTTTTTTCTCGTTCCCGCTCAATTGGTTTATTATTCTGTGAATAATACACCTAGGTATGTATTCGCTCGGCAAAAAATTTGTATAACACCCCCTCAAAATTTTTTCTTTTCCGTTTCAAGGTGTGTAGATTCCAAAAATGCAATGTCCGTCCAGTCCAAGGTGTGTAGATTCCAAAAATGCAATGTCCGTACGCCGTATCACGTCTACAGGCTTCATTTTCGGTCTAAAAAAATCGTTCTTTCGCAGACATGCTCCATTTGGGCCCTAGTTGTGTCCCGAAACTTTTCAGCCCGATCGGAATATATCCAGGGGAGTTATGAGTGAAAATGTGTATAAAAATAGGTACTTTTTGTGTTTTAGTAACATGTTAGTAAAATGAGCTTTTGAGGTATAGTATTCCATGTTTTTGGGGACGAGAAGACCGAATATGAAGTCGATTTTGACCAAGGAGTGGAAAATTGAGGTTGCACCAGATGTTCAGCTCCCAAAATTGATTTTTTATGAGTCAAAAACCTGCGAAATCGTCTGAAATCACCATCAATTTGTATAATAACACTAGAAAAAGTGGCAACACGTGAATCAAGACGATTAAATGGTACAATCAATGATCAAGGGTAATTTGAAGAAAAAAAAGGAGCGTAGTACCTAATTCAAGTTCTGGGGGCCAAAATTTGTGGAAACCACCAGAAATAGCTAAGTATTTCAATTAATTTACATGAAAGAAACAATAAATAAACAGCCGGCATTTCTGTAGACCAATAAAATAATAGAATAATAAACCCATGTGACAAGGACTTTGCAGCGTTTTTTTCCGACGCGATGCGCCCCGCCCCGTCGCCCCCAGTGGACGCACTATCTATTTTGCGATGAGTCCCGCCCCGATGCGGCCCGTCTCCAGTGGACGCTAGCCTTTAGTGGTCCAATTTTAAATTTGAAAAAACCATAGTAATCAGGACACAACCCTCTAGAATTTGGCTAGTTGGGATTTCCGAAAAAAATTAGCCAAATTCGAACGCCAGTGATCCAGATGTACAAATTTTGAAATTTTGAACACCCGAACCAATTTCCGGAAATTCTATGCTGATTTTGAATCCAATGCAGTTTACTGATTGAAAATCGGTCAATTAACAACGAACGGAGAGCGAATATTAATTTGCCCTCGACGGTGTTGCCATCTCTTGTATTCTTACAAGTTTTTTTCGGGCTATTTCCCCCGCCTGTGTTGCGGAACGGTTTCTGCTGGGATGAGAAATTTGAACGGATCAGCGCAGTGGCGAGGGAACATACATTTATTTGAAGTGCTTGTTTGTCTGATCAGAGGCACGAGCGCACAGGTCAATGCAGGATCTGGACGAGGATAATTGGGTACTCAGACCACTCAGGTACTCAGTTCGAGCCTGCGAGGAGCTCCTGTGATGCAGTTGTTTATGCTTTGTATGCGTAATGCATATTTCTTGCCTACGTTCTCTGCTTCACTGCCTGAGTTCCCTAGGGTATTTGTGTGCTGCTACTTTTGGGTTGGTTAGATGGTTACCTACCTAATTTCTAAGTTGTGGTGAAGTATTTTCAGGCCGTCTTCAATTAGTGTGGTTCCTACAGAAGCCGGTTTTAGCTAAGGGCAATGTGTCACCATTTCTCCCAAGGATTCCATGGGTAAATGACCAGGCAGGACAATATAAAAGACACCAATGAATTCAGCGTTTACGAGGAATCGTGATAGATCTGATAAATCGGAGTTCTGAGAACCGGAAAGGTTGTTCTGTGGGTGTGGAGTGTGGATGGTGGCAAGTTCACCATTCGACCAGTGGGTCACGAACCTCCTCAGTCTGGTTCCTTCTATGGACTTGAAGTTTGCCAAGCCGCTGCATCCATCGGAAATTCGTCACACTGCATTTAATTACCATGAGCTGGAAGTGGCTTTGGAATCGACTGGGGACTCAATTCCATAAGAATTCCACTAATCTGTTCAAGGAGAAACTTCTGGCCGTGTACAATTTATCACATGCTCTGTACCAACTGGCAAGCGCGTGTAGAGGAACGTTCCATGCAAAGGGCAGACCTTTCCAAGGAAAGACCTGAGACAGGAGGAAGGCTGGGCCTTCAACGATGAACATAATTAAAGAAGTTAATATGTATAAATAGGTACCTTGGCATTGGTCTTACTCGGTGGCCTCAAAACTCAGCATCCCAATGATCAAGTCACAACTACAAATATTGGTCTTGCCATAACACCAAGCCCCTATTCTTCTACACCCTGGGAGCGGTATGGGATTCCATCCCGTCCCATCACTAATTCGGCAACAGTAATCTATACCTAATCCAGGCGTCTCATCAATTTGAGTGGATTCCATCCCTAGGTGCGCGAGGACGCTTGCGTCAACCTTGTGACTCCGTCCCGTCTACCTGAGGCCACCCCAATAGAACCATGGGATTCCATCCGGTCTACCAATATCTACCGTCATGTATTATGAAAAAACAACTCTTCAGAAATCTAACCGTAAAAGTACCGACAGCCGTCGTAACCGATGTAATCTAGTGCAGTATTCTGATAGAATCAGCATCATTGACGTTTGCAGCGGTTGAGATAAATTCAGCTCTAGATATTTTGCTACGCTTGTAAAATTCAATTTGGGTTTCCAGAGCATTTTTATGGGCCACGGTATGAGGATCATGAAATCTGTGGGTCGCGTTCATACTGTTTAATGTGATATAGTTATATATACTTCATTTTGAAATTTTAAAAGCTGGCCAGTAAATGTATTTATATCAGGATGTAACTTTGAAACAGTCATAAGGTTATGGTAGTTCTGTTCACATCAGAAGTTAGCACTGCTTGTAATGATGGAAAGTACTGCCAAATCATCGAGATTCAAATCAAATCAAATCAAAATATTTTATTTGCAGGAATCATTCACATGATTGTTAAAATTGTTTGATGGAACTATAATTTAAAACTGGTATTCAGTAGGTATGTACTTAATGAATAAATTGCCTTCCAAGTGAGACAGACCTTGGTAACTGAGGCCAGCCATGATTCACAACTCGTCCCGTGCAATTTGCACGTAGCATGAGCGATCTGAGGGTGGTAAAGGGCAATGGCTCTTTTGCCTGTCACTGCCTATCGAGCAGTGAACAGTAAGCAGACTCAGTGTCCAAGGCGCCAATATAGTAAGCGAGGTAGTACTCTCGATAAGTACAAGAGCAGGGAGTGAACAAGTGTCTCAGGCTACTTGTGGTCACACACTGAGCAAAAGTCTGCATTAGCAAGGACGTACTTATTCCTTCTGTGGTAGAATTTTATTGGGACCATCTCCTGGTTTGTAGTGGCCAATCTTAGTTGAGCCAGCATTCGTTCCGCCCTTTCCCCAGGTATTTCTGTATGCCATCGTATTCCAGAATTCTGCGGAACATCGGATTGTACCCCGAATTCAGGACTCGATGGATATCCAAACTTCTACAGTGGTTCCTGAACTTCGAGACAATGTTCGACTGGTCAGCCCGTAGAGGCTGGTAGGAGAGCTCATCCCAACCGACGATGACACCAACTGAGCGACATACACTGTCCAATCTGGTCATCCAGTTTTAGGCCTCTGAGTTTTTCGGATTCTTGTGGAACCTAATGAGTTATTGGAGAAATAACTTCGGCCACCTATCCTCGTGCATTTTAAGGACCCTAGCTAAGAATCCTAGAGCTCTCTCAAGCATATTGGCCTTCTGTGGAAGTCTGTCAGCTTCCAGTCTTAGAAAATGCCGAGGCATTCCTCGTGATAGGCAGAGGATGCTCTTGAGGAACGACATCTGGACTATCTCAATATTCTCCATTTGCTAATTTCCCCAGATCTCAGCAGCATAAAATAGAACTGATGCAACAAGGTTACCAAAAAGTTTGAACTTCGATTCCCAAGAATCTACTTTTCCTCTTTTCCTCACATCCCTTGCACCCCCAATCGCAGATTTAGCCTCGTTGATGAGTCTTTCCTTATTTTGGTAGAATTTCCTCGACTGGCTGAAAGTCACTCCAAGTTACTGGAGGGTTGCTACTGGTGTTATCGCTTCTTCCCCACATAAGATCCTCCTCCTTCTTCCAACTCTTGGTTCAGAAAGAAAAAACACACATCGTAAGTACGTAGGTATTTGTATTAATTCATCTCTAAGTTTATTGTCAAATTCAAAATATATAAATTTAAAAAATTTGTACTTACAATAGTCATTTTTGAAAAAAAAAAAAACTTCCTAAGGTGGACATAAGTTCCACCTTCCTTGCAGCTTCCTTGTAGGATGAAGTCTGCACACACATCTAGGGATGCTGCAGGGCTCTCTTCGTTTTCTTGCTGCATGAAACTGATGCCTTTGTGCCACTTGTCCTATTAAGTCGTCATCGCAGTTCACATTCTCGTCACAGCAAGGAAGATTTTCGTTGATGGATGAGAGTTCTTCATGAATTGTTACATCCAGTCGTTTGAGACGTTTGATCTGTCTCCACTAACGATTCTGGTGATTCACGGGCTATCTGGATCAAGGATGCGTGTCAACTAAAGAAGATGGACTTACGCGGGATAATTGACTTTGGCGAAGACAATGAAACCAACGGTTAGGAACCTAGGTACCTATTATTTCAGTACTTGTTCCCATGATATTCTTATTTTTCTTTCTTCATAATTGAATGGATTTGTCCGAAGCTATTGAATGTTCTTTAAATATCACTACGAGCGTATTTCAGACCTATAACGAAGTAAATAATCATTTTTTGACTGGATCGGGTCTATTTGTCTATCACATAAATATTAGAAGTATAGAAAAGAATTTAGATATACTAATGGTTGAATTATCGGCATTAAAACGCAAGCCTGACATAATATTACTAACTGAATGCTGGTTGAAGGATGCTGATATCCTCAATAATACTATAGCTGGTTATGAGGGTTTTTTTACGAAGCACCGTATCAATCAAAGTAGTGGTGTAGTAGTGTTTATCAGCCGGAATTTGATTTTAAAATCGGTGGATGAGTTATTTTTATATGGTTGTAGCTCTTTAAAACTAACTATTGAAATTGCAAAGTGTAATGTGGATATATTAGTTATTTATCGTTCTTGTGAAGCAGCGAAATCTGCTATTGATGCTAGAATGTTCATATCAGATTTAGAAGTAGCCTTAAAAGCCATGGCCAATGAAAATAGTTTCGTAATCGGTGACATTAATATTAATATTTATGATGAAAATCTGAGTGATACCGACGAGTTATATTTAAATGTGCTCTCTAAACATAAATACTTATCGTACATAAATACAATCACTAGGCCTAATAAGAGAAGTGAAGGAAGTTGTTTGGACCATATCTTCAGCAATATCAATGATCGTAAAAACTTGACAGGTGCAGTAGTGGTGTCAACTGTGGCCGATCATTATGGTACAATGATCAAATGGGTTGTTCAAAACAATCCAGGCAACAATATTGTGAATCAGGGTATTGGTAGGAAAACAAACATTGGAAGAATCACATAATGAATTCTGAAAATGTTAATGAGAGCTGTGATGAGTTGATAGCTATCTTGCAAACAAAAATGGAACAATCAAGGGAATCATATGTATCAAAAAATGCAAGAGAAACCCCACTTAAACCATGGATGACAAAAGCTCTATTGATTTCGGTTCGCACTTGCAGCAAAATGTACCGAGTTCATTTAAAGCAACTTTTCAACACAAAATTCAAGATTTCTCCAATAAATATCAGCAAAAATTAAAACAACTGACTCGCTTAGCCAAAGATAATTATTATAAAAATAAAATAAGTATAGCGGCAGGTAATAACAAAAAAACTTGGGAAGTGGTTAATAGCATTATTGACAAACCAAGAAAGGAGGGTCAGATTCGTAGCTTGAAAGTGGGAGGTGAATCAGTGAGCATTGATCAAGATAGTCACCGGTGTGCAGATTTGTTCAATAATTACTTTTCTACTGTTGGATCAAAATTGGCTAAGTTGTTACCAGATATGGAAAACACAAGTTTTGCTTACAAGCCGGAAGAAAATAACATCAATGAACGGTTTGAGCTGCAAACTATAACTGAAAAGGATGTTGTAAAGATAATTGAATCTATTTGCGGTGGATCGAGCCCAGGCTGGGATGACATCAGTGGAGAACTACTGAAAAAGGTAAAGTTCGAAGTTTCAAAGCCTATTTGTCATAAATATAATAAATTTGAGTTTTAAGCAGGGGGTTTTCCCATCTTGTTTGAAGCTTGCTCTTATAGTTCCTATTTACAAGGCAGGTGACAGAGAAGAAATAAGTAACTATAGGCCAATAGCTTTAGTCAGCAATATTGCAAAAATAATAGAAAAAGCATTTAAATACCAGCTGATAGGCCATCTAGAAAGAAATAATCAACTCAGTAACGCACAATACGGCTTCAGAAAACAAAAAGTACACAAGATGCAATTTATAGCTTATATGGTAAATTCATTGATGAACTTGAAAAAGGGCATAAACCTCTAGCAGTTTTGTTGGACTTAGCAAAGGCCTTCGATACAATACCTATCTCATAAGATACTGTTACGAAATTTATCTAAATATGGAATTGATGGCATCGCTTTTCGATGGATAAGCTCTTATTTGACTGAAAGGCAACAAAAAGTTAAGCTATGCAATACAATTGGAGAGACACTGAAAATTGAGTCATACGGAGTTCCCCAGGGGACGGTATTAGGGCCTATTTTCTTCATCATGTATATGAATGAGTTAGGAAAATTAGACTTTCCAGGTGAATTGATTCTGTTTGCTGATGATACTGTGATGTTATTTAGGAGCGAGAGCTGGAAGTCCACCTTTGGGTTAGCTGCGGAGGGAATGCGGACTGTTTATTCATTGCTTTGCGCAAGCAAGTTGTCTTTAAATTTGAAAAAAAAAAGTTAGCCTCCCGTTCTCTCTTGCTTCTACCAGTATGGTCCCGACTGATCACGTCCTACGCATTCATAATTCTTCTTGTGACATTTATGAATGTAAAGTATGTCCCATTATTGATCAGAGTCAGGAGGTAAAATATCTGGGTTTGATATTTGATTCGACTTTAAAGTGGAAAACGCTGCAAATCCCTGCACAACGGTTTATTATTTTGTACAGAATACCCTTCTGTTACAGATCACAGCTCTATGTATAGATAACCCGTGTTGTATAAATATGTTGGTTCAGCCGGGTTAAGCCTATGCCTAGTGCGGGATAGTGGGGGATTTTAGACGCGAGGAGGGACGAGGGGGCGGGGCGGGGGACTACAGCCGGGGCTAAGAGGGGGGGGGGGGGCAGACCAATCAGGAGCTAATTAAATTACGAAGGGCGAAGGGGGGTGGGGAGGGGGGCAGGCAACGAGAGTGGAAAAGTACAGGGTGAATCATACGTGTAACAACGACGAGTCCGAGAAATAATATTATTTTAGTTCAGAGCGACAGTTATGGATGAGGAAGAGGAGGGAGGGGTAAGAGAAAACTGGTCAATATTATCTTTGAAGCTAGTTTAGTATGAATCCAACCATTGACCGTACCACAGCGCGATGAGAATAACAACGATGCAAACGTTTCAAGACTTGATTTCGTCTCAAGAATACAAAGAACTTCTTAATCTACGGCGACACAACCCTTTACTCGCCAGCAAGGAACGGGTGGAAATGTTGTTGAATATTATTAAAAGGCATGATGCTATCCTAGATACGATAGACCAATTGGAAGGAGACTATGAAGTCGACGGGGGACATTTAGCAAATAGTTGGGAATTTAAAGCTGTTAATACGGGCGAATATGATGTCCCTTGTTGTTGCAGATGTACTTCATTTTGGTGGAGTGTCCGCTTGATTTTACCAGATTTAAAACGATTATCAGCTATTATTAACGGTCGTTCAACCCCACCATTAACAATAAGTGAATAAGAAGAAGAATGAATGTGATATATAATGTGTTTTACTCGTTGTAACCCCCCCCCCCCCCCACATTCTGGAGACAATAGCAGACTGCAGAGGATTTGGGATGTGTTGAAAAAAAGAGGCGAAGTTTATAATACATTATTTAATGAATCGAGAAAAGACTCAGTACAATTTATATCATTCGTCAGAGATATCGATAACTTTACAAACAGATAAAAGGAAGAAATTGTTGATCGACAAAAAAAAATCCGTGGTGACTGCATTCTTCTGACACATTTGTTGGATCTTGCGGTGTTCTTCTTCAATGGACAACAGCCGCCGACGTCCGAGGAATCCAGCCTTTTTCATCAAACCCGAGATATTTAACGTATATTTTATCTTTTTGTTTACGTAAAATTTTTTCAATTAAATATATTTCGTCATGACGGACTGGCTGTAGTTCTTCTTTATAAAATCTCCCTTTGATGATGTGAAGATTTTTATCTCTCAACGTATAAGTGTACGGGACCGTGCGATGAATAGCTTGTATATGGAAAATTTCGGGGGACCAGTTGATCATGTATCCTTTTGAAAATGCTGTTTTCTCTTTCGATATTCTCACAGGATCGTCAAGTTTGAAATGCGGTTTAGACGTCTGTGGTGGTGGTGGTCTCATAAAAAATGTTTCCAAAATGTATTTTTCGTTGCTCGAGTCGACTTCCGACGGCTTACGTTTTATTTTAGAATGAATAGTGTTATTGTAATCGTTCAATAGTCGAGGAAGTATGTCTACGAATCTGTATTTTCCTCTGTCGTGAAACTCGGCCCACATTTTGGTTTTTAAAGTTCGGTTAAACCGTTCGACGATCGAGCATTTTATCTTGGAAAATGAGCCGTAATGGTTTATTTTCCATTTTTTCATTAAATCACGAAAACGCGAATTGAAAAATTCGCGCCCGTTATCAGATTGGATGTTGACAGGAGCCACTTTAGCTGATAAAAGTACTTTTTCCATGGCTTTGGTGACATCCTCCGCATTTTTCCTTTTCACGGGCACCGCCCAAGCAAACTTGGAAAACGTATTGATCACCGTTAAAATGTATCGGTGACCATTATTAAACTTCGGGTAAGGGATCATCTCAACCAAATCTATTTGCCATAAATCATTAATGCCTCTGGGTAAAATCGATCTTCTGGGATACTTGATACGAGCCGGTTTAAGCAATTCCTTAATAACTTCTTTCTTTACCGATGTTGACACCATTGCTGTTGGTAACGGTCGGCGCCGACGTTTTGTTCAAACTGTCACTCAACTCGGCTATCAAGGTCTTTTTCAAGTTAATCAGCTCTCCTCTCAGATATTTCAAGGTCACGGTATCTTGTTCCAACACAGGGTCGGCAATCTTGCGGTTTTTAGCATCGTAGGTACCGAGCAATTTTCGATAAAATAACGTTTTTTAATCCAAACATGCACCATTGTTGAGGTTCCATCAAGTTTATTATTTTCATGTAAGACTAACGTTGGAAAATATCCATCGATCGTAAATATTCTACAGGGGTTAAAGAATAAACGGAACATGAGAAACATGTTAATAAATACGTTCCTTGAAGAAAGACCCATTAATAAGGCAT
The DNA here is from genome assembly GCA_954871275.1 of Leptopterna dolabrata. Classification (NCBI taxonomy): domain Eukaryota; kingdom Metazoa; phylum Arthropoda; class Insecta; order Hemiptera; family Miridae; genus Leptopterna; species Leptopterna dolabrata. The sequence continues at coordinate 58,309,203 of OX940974.1, read as the reverse complement.
TATTACCCACGTTTGTAAGCTGGTATACTAACCATGAATAATGAAAACTATCTCCTAATAAAGGTTCGTGATAAAGTTTCCTACGGCATTTATCGATTAAGGAAAAAAAATACCGATGGAAGATAACAAATCATTTCAAACTATTGTATGAGGTGTATCAATAACGAAAAATATAATAATGAAAAATATAAAGTTTCCTAATAATAAAGTTTCCTATTTCCATGAAAATGTCAGTAATGGATGGGGTGAAGCAAAAGAGCTATGAAAACAGTTCAATTTTCACTATTTATTCACATATTGGATGGCAAACATCTGTGGTGTATTCTGTATGTAGCTCATTACAATAAACGCGCTGAACTATAATATTCCCGCATCTTTTGTGATTGAAGAATCCTCTAAGTCCAAGGCCGGAGTTTCTCCCGACCATGATGATGATGTTTCAAATGTTTTGAAGCGAGGAAACGTCTACTGGTCAGGTTCCGTATAAAACCCCGCTATCTGAATCATATCTAGTGGGGGCTGACTCGCAGTGTTGCCTCCAAAATCATTAACTCCACTCACAGCTGTCAAGTCTCTCATTTTATCCATAACACAGTTTATAGTTGGAATCAGAGTGATCAAACTGGACGTCGCCTTTGCACTTAATGTGATAGTAGAAGGCTCAGTATGTAGGAGACGATCCAGCCAGTTTGGATGATAACTCAGTATTACATGCTGTTGCGGCGTACTAATCGCAGACATGTGTGTTCCATGAAAAAACATAGCATCAATTTTACGATCTGCTTGCTGCAGCTTCTCACTGAACAGTTCCCAGTCATCAATAGAAATGTAGAACGCCGCCCCACGAGGTCTTCTTATCACAATCACAATTGTAGTCAAGTCAGACAGACCAACGACCAACTGTAGATTTTTCGCACTATCAATGTTGAATGTACTGGAGAGCATTAACGAGGCCATGATGATGACGCTGGCGATTGTATACTAGTGGCTTACTCTTGCTGACCCGTATTTTTATAATCAACCATCCCCTCCCCATTGTTGTCAATAGCAAATTATTTTCTTATTTCTTAGCTTCATAGTGTTTATTTGCGTAAGATATCGTAACATAATCTTGAGGTGAATTGACCTCCCCGGCGCCAAGTAGACGATATGTTCCAAAATGTAGAGTTCGAGTTTTATCATTTCTTACGAAGGGGAGTGAGCCTAGTGTAACAACATCTGACGTATTTATTGGAGGTTTCACATTAATCAATCGTTTTTCATTAAAATCAACTACATTAGGCTTGGCTGATATAATATGATTTTTCTTTATTAGTTCCTCTAATGCTGAATCCAGTTCCTTTACAATTATTTCGCTCACCAACTCGTTCAAAATATTTGACTCCGTAGAGCGAGGAGACAATTTCATGGGTTGAGATCCAAATCTGCTGATCGCTGACATGATAATGGTTATCAAGTGATTATGTTCAACTCTTTTAATTCTTCAATTAAGGAAAATATTTCAGGGTCGTGAGAAGTATTTCCTGCTTGTTTTGAAGCAAGCACCAGACGTAGGCGATCGACTAATTCGTTGGGATCATCAAAGTAGACGTATCGTGGTCGTTCATTCACTACTCGAATAAATCCTTTTCCAGTCTTTTTAATTGCGAGTAAGTCCTTTAGTAGATACTTATACTTGTACCCGCTCACATTGTACGGTCTCAATCTTGAATAACCCTGTCGAGCAACATCACTGTGCACGATCAAATCTCTGTAGTTTGCACGATCAATGGCGGTGTATGTATCTGGATCTGGCACCTTTAGGAAAAGTAAATTGAGCAATCCTTCAGTTATCGGGTGTTTCACTTTATCATCCAAGTAGATATAGTCACGATCAAGATGTAGCTCCCGGTTCCCTAAACTGAGAGTACCGTTTGCATTAACTTTGGGTCCATATATAGTATCCAAATCCAAGCCCTTCTTGTCTCCCGTTATTAGAGTGAGTAAGAAAGGTCTGGCAAATGAGTGAAATTGACGAAATTGTGTCTCAATTTCCCTCTCTCCCTCCGGGGTTTTACTAGCTTCCTTCAACGCATTTCTAATTAGTGTATCCCTTCTTGGTGTACTTGTAGGTGGGGGTGGTGTTGATGATACATTTTGTTGAATGGAGGGATTAGAAAAGATAATTTGAGATCCATCTTCTTCCGTTTTGATATAATCCCCCTCCGTTTCAGGCAAACTATCTTCTTCTTCTTCTGTTTCCATTTTTTCATTTTCTATAGCATTCTCAAACGGTGGCTGAGGAGATATCTTTTTACGTTTAATGCGCTTACGTTTCACCAAAAAACGTGGGCGGATATTGGTGCTGGCGATGGCTGGTGCAGGCGGATTAATCGTAGTAGGAGGGTGAAAAACCTCTTTAAACAGATCTTTCAAAGGATCTAAAGCCATGCTCGTTTCAATTTTCCCCTGTTTCAGCAGTTTATATTTTTCCTTTACCGCTTTTTGCGCTTTTACTAGACGGGCTGTGACATGTTTCACCTCCTCCAATTTCATTTTGACTGATCTACTAAATTGCTCCGGGGTAATATATATACATCAAATCCCATTCGATAGCGACCATCATTCATGGCTCTGTCCAGGTCTACTAATAAAAAGCTATTTTTCGCCCAACACCGCGAACACATAGTTTTAAATTGTTCAAAATCTAAATCCCCCTGTATATGATCGTCATAAATATGTCGTAAATTCAGTATATCCATTTTGAAAAGCGCAATCATAGTAAGGTTGATCCTAATCAAATTTTTAGGCACTAAAACGTAACTATGTGTACAGAAAAATATGTCGAGTGCAAAATGACGAGACATGGCGAAATATTCTCTCAAAATCTTATAGTCTTCCGTTATAATATCGTCGAATATTACGATAGAATGAGGTTTTATTGCATCTGGTCTCAATAGTTCTACTTGACCATCCTCTGTTGAAGAACCATAAGCGTAATATCCAATGGCAGGTGCAAGGGGCTCCAAAACTCTTCTTAAAAATTGATACTTTTCCTGATTCAACGTTCGTGAAAACAAGTAGACGTTTTCAAACCTCAATCCATTTGGATGTAATAACAAAGAAAGAATGGTGCACGATTTTCCAGAGCCGGATGGCCCGCAAATAAGTCCTCTTATCGGATTTTTCCCAAACAATGAACCATGGGGTAAATAAGATTCATCGATATAACCCATTTCTTGTTTTTCCTTTTCGGCTTCATCGCTAATCTTCAGCCTTACATGTTGCTTCAAGAACCGCATTTTCTCAACTAACTTCATTATTGTACAACACTCGCATAAATAGGGAAGGTAAAAGAAAGAATGAACCAGTTCAATTATTAATTTCGTAAATATATGTATTAAATGTTTAATATATATACATTAGTTACGTTAATATAAATTACATTCCACGTCGAACAATACCGGATAATGGTAAATAATTAATGATTGTATCTTGGAGCATCAAACAGTAGGCAGTGGTATTGGGCGGTATTTCTTCCTTAACTTCAAAATCTATGCGAATGTCCACTACATTGTTCCCAGTACTTGATTCAACCTGATGACTGCAATCGATCACAACGATTGGGGCAAGGTTTATGAATTCATCGTAAGTTAACATTGGCTCAGACCAATCCTTGGAGTAATATGATCGTTGAAAATCTGCGTACATTTGATACAGTATTGGCACACGTTTAGAGGAGAAATCAAGATTCATCATACTGTAAGGAAATATCTGGGATCCGATATGAAGTCGAAAGTTCGTCAATTTACAATGATTGAAAAGTGTTACATTTTTTTCAACATTTTTCAGTAAATTAGTTTTTAATCCAAAGATGATGTATCTAGGCTTTTCAACATCGGTACTACTTTTCAATGTCCATGAAATCGCCTTGTTCGTTGGTAAGGTTGGGTAGACGGTCAAGTTCCAACTTCGGAATCCCATAATAATAGGCTCATCTTTTTCAAGTATCGATAGTAATTGTAGTTTTTCACTATCGGAAGGCGTCACGTACGGGATATACCATACTATCTTTTTGATGGAAAGTTCAGGTGAGCCGGTTGAGGGAGTGCCAGCTGCCGCTGGCAAGCGTGGAATAATCATGTTAGCATCCGATGCCGATCTGTTGAGTACGAGTTCCATCCGAACATTTACCAAGACTTGTTGATAATCTTCAGCATAACCCATCAATGTGTTTAGTGGTACGCATGCTGAAAATGTTCCACTGTCAGAATCCACACACGGGTTCATTGCTGAAGTGGTAGATGGCATCATCCATCCAGCCTGATGAAGTCCGTTCACAGCCGATTTACTGAAGCTTGCGTACGCCTTCATGTTGGATGTTATGCCGGGGTAGTTAGTTTTATCCACGAGTTCACCATTCACAAACAGCTTAATCTCATCAAAAGCGTGAGCGATCGCGTTCGGAGCCAAAGTGTACCGATCATATTTTGATAATGAGCCTTCTACATACAAATAACTTTTGGATGGTAGTGTATATTCACCTGGTTGTGAAAACGGAATTATAATCTCATCCGATGGATTGTACCTAGCTGAGGCATATGGCTCATGTGGGCGATATTCCAACTTGGTCAATCTCTCATCAAAATCGAGTTTTCTGTCTACGTCCAACATGTTGATGCTGCGCTGGATTGACGTTATATCCCAAACTTTTCAGAAAGTAATAGTTGGCTGATGTTAGTTGATGTCCTCTCCGATTGTAGGTATCAGGTGAACTGATACTATTTTCAGCAGTCAGGTCCTTTTTATGCAGGCGTTGATGATGATGACGACGGTGGAAGATCAACATGCTGTAAAGTAATAAATGGTAGAACGTTACAACCTCTGCTTTTATACTGACCGTCTTCTGAAATGAAGTCGAATCGATATTATCTCATCTCCAAAGTTGATCAGGTTTCCATCTTGATCGATTATTTTTACGGTAATTTCCTCAAGTTTATCACCAAGCACAGAATGATATGTTACAGATTGTGGGTTTTCTACCATTTTATAACCAGGTGCCACATTTGGAGTGAACTGATAGATGACATGTGTTGGTGTTCCATTACGAATATCACCTTGACAACAACACGCGGTTATTCCAATATTAAGTACGTTGAATACATGTACAATGCCGTCTGACCAATTCCATTTGTCGCTTGGTAAGTCGTCTTCTGACTTGAATCCCAGTAGTTCCGAAAATGAATCTTCATGATTGAAATCGATGCGTTTGGTGCATTTTATACCGCAACGTTGGGTGTTCAAGTTAACAAGCATTCCAAAATCGCTAGTTTTTTCAGTTCACTTTTCAACAGATGACGTAGGTCTGACAACTCGTATGTCCCAGTAGGAACTTTGAATATAACACCAGGCTATAGGGCATATTGTTTCCCCGATGACAATTCCATTCCGTCAACATGTTTCTTCAAGCTTACAGACCATGTTCTTTTCAGCGCCAGATCTGCTGTATAAGAAGTGCTGGATGAAGCATGTAAGACTCTACCCTTATTGAACCCTAAAGGTATCAATACAGAGTCATCACTAGTGTTGAAAAGTGTTCGGGCAGTTTTAATTATTGCATGATGGTACGTTATCGTGACTTGCATATCCGGGAGCGCATTTTGAAATAGGGCGGGTATATCGGAGGCGTCGAAAAATTTCCCACTGTTGTCATGTATTGGTATGCCATTATCATCGATCAGATATAACGAAGAATTCACACCCTCAATCAAGTTTGGTATGGAGAAATATGAGTCAAATGATATCAAGCCGGCCTCCCAGTCGGATGAGTCGAGTTGAATTGGTGGAAAAAAGTCCGCATGCAACTCACTTTTTCCTCGTTCAGTGAGTGTTATTGTGAAGGAAGCCATTGATGAAGTGATGTTAACCTCACTTGTGCAATATCTTCTTATAATACTCCGAGATCATCAAAAGAAATAAGAAACTCAAATGACCGCAAATTACGGTTTGTTTTCTAGCGTTGATTGACTGGAATTGATCGGTGTTATATAGTATAGTTCTGTGACCTCCAAAATACACTTTCCATTCGATCGGAGGTTCTAAATTACCATAACTATCGAAATAGTAAACCCTGTTTCCATCGAGCCAATACGCTGTCCAATGAGTTCCTCCCGAACCATCATCACTCCTAGCCATATTAATGATGGCACATTCAATCTGTTGAGGACCTGTGTGTGGAATATCATTTCTCATTCGCGCTCCAATAAAACCAATAATGTCTGCACTTTTGCACATGCGCTCCAAATCTATATTTGTGAGTGGTCGATTTGGAAACGCAATCGTTAGTTTTTTGAACACATTTTCACCTTTAAACCTTTTCCCGTTTGCCTGTAGGGTCTAATATATAGAGCTTCTCCTTTCACGTTCCCACCGCCGTTACCAAATTTATATGGTCTGATGTAAAGTCCTTGTCCAGATTTACGAGCTTCTTCTTCTTCCATTCTCTTGTTATGTCTTATTGTTTCATTTAAATTCTCATGAGATCGTTTAGCGTCAATTACTGTTTTGGCTACTGCGGCTCCTCCCCCCACCAGGCTACCCACGGCAGTGAGGAAAGGGAGGGCGGCTAACAAAGCTGGTAGGAAACCCCCTTTAACTTTTGGTTTACGTTGTTTGTTAGATACATTTTTCCATCTATCCATTTATCCATTTACCTTATTCTTCTTCTTATTCGCTGATTTGAGGGCTGATCCCTTGGATGGTTTTTTGCGAGTTTTTAGCTTCATCGCATTCATAACTAACCAAGAAGCGACGCGTTCAGAGAGTGGTAATTGCTTGTTTCTCGCCAAATCCCAAGCACCCCACTCAAGTTGCTTATCGGCGGTGTACCGTTGACTGTCGTCCTGTGTAGTGTGGTATGTGCGATCGTGCTTATAGCAGAGGTTATCTAACGCAGATATCCCGCGCTGACCGAGATTATGCCGCTCCTCAAAGCGAGTACCTGGACCGCAATACTGATATCCCCCTGGAAGGTGTAATTCTACAGGTAGAGCGTCTATCAAACGATTTATGATGCCACGTCCTCTTTGTTTCGCCTTAACTTTCATAATGATCAGTGAATGGGATGTCGACTTCTTTATATACCGCTTTGAACAAGTTCACTATTATCAATCCATGAGTTGCGACTCCCGTCGAACGCCTTCAAACAACTCTATTTAACATTTTTTTAATTAATAAACAGCGTACTCGATCCTTTATTACGAAACCATTTTTCGCCTAATTAATTTTAATATATTATACCCACCGTCTGTTTTTTTTTTCCCCCTTGGCGCTCTTTTGAAGAAAACCGCATCCTCCTAGGCGGTGACACTTGACAGAAATTGGTTTCCGTTTCTCTTTATCATTTCTGTCTCCAGTCGACTCTGCCGACACGCCGATAAGAAAGTTTTTTTTTTCCACGCTAAATAATAGTTCCCGCTCGTGGCGCTTGACTCACCCTTCCTGTTTAAGTTCTCATTATCAGCTCATACCTCATCTATACAATTAATGTAAAGGTGTTAAACGTAACTCGATATTATATCGTATTAAAAACGCTGCAAATCCCTGCACAACGGTTTATTATTTTGTATAGAATACCCTTCTGTTACAGATCACAGATCTCTGCGTAGATAACCCGTCTATATTACATAATATGTACGATTCTATACATATTATGTAAATAGCAGATCCTCCGTAGGTTAGTACCTAACACCGTACTCGTTACTAGGTACCTACCTAAATCACCGTCTAATAATTATCGAGTAAGGTTGACCGTTTACCGCAAACTACGGCAACATTTCCGGCGATCTCACTATCGCATTTTCTCTGTTCTCGAAACTGTGGGAACCGCTACGCTAAAAATTAAAATATTATTTCTCAGCTCCGTTAAATATGATTCACCCTGTACTTTTCCACTCTCGTTGCCTGCCCCCCTTCGCCCTTCGTAATTTAATTAGCTCCTGATTGGTCTGCCCCCCCCCCCCCCTCTTAGCCACGGCTGTAGTCCCCCGCCCCGCCCCCTCGTCACTCCTCGCGTCTAAAATCCCCCACTATCCCGCACTAGGCATAGGCTTAACCCGGCTGAACCAACATATTTATACAACAAACCCGTCTATATAATATAATATGTACTATTCTATACATATTATGTAGATCGCAGAACCTCCGTAGGTTAGTACCTAACCCCGTACTCGTTACTAGGTACCTACCTAAATCACGAGTTGAATGTTGCTAAAATAATTCTGCCGATGACAAACAGTAACTAACAAAAAGAAACACACCTAATGAAGTTCTGAAAAGAAATTGTTGATGAGGAGTGAAAAACGCTGCAAATCCCTGCACAACGGTTTATTATTTTGTATAAAATACCCTTCCGTTACAGATCACAGCTCTATGTATAGATAACCCGTCTATATAATTTATGATATGTACTATTCTATACATATAATGTAGATCGCAGACCCTCCGTAGGTTAGTTCCTAACCCCGTACACGTTACTAGGTACCTACCTAAATCACGAGTTAAATGTTGCTAAAATAATTCTGCCGATGACAAACAGTACCTAACAAAAAGAAACACACATAATGAAGTTCTGAAAAGAAATTGTTGATGAGGAGTGAAAAAAGTTGCGAAAGTACCTACCAACAAACTCCAGCCCCTTCTACGTAGATGGTATAATGAACCGTTGTGTAATAATTTACCGTTGAGTAATGATTTACCGTAGTAATAATTTACCCATCAATAATACTTCAACGTTTGTTCAAGTTTCACTACCTACCAACAAACTCCAAAAGAGCCATCATTTTTCAAATGAAATAATATCACAGAACAACCAACTCGACATCATACTCCGCCAATATAATCAGGTGATCCCTAGCAATGATTTCATCTCCGCCAAATTTCCTATTGTGGGCGCGTCTCTGGTTACGAGATTTGGTTTGAATTGTATACAATTTCATTCACACTGGAGTCGAAAATGCCTGTCGGTGCAAACTTCGGGGCCTTACTGTGAACGAACGGCTGGACGTACGACGCTCCGGATGGTATTAAAAAACTCGCAAGTTCAAGAGCTATTTAAAACCGTGAAAATATTCACGTAAAAAAATGGTATAGGCGTTTTGAAAATTTCAACCCCTATTTTGAACCCCTTACAGATGACTCACAGTAACGTCGAGCTTCGAGGACCAACTAGACCCCGAACGGAACCTATAACCCGAATTTCATCAATTTTCTTTCATGGTAACTAAGAAAAGTGGCCCGTACGGCGTACGGCGGACAGACAGAAATATTTTTATTGCAGTTTCGGATTCTACATACCTTGAAACGTAAACCTTGAGGGGGGGTAAGAATTTTTTTTTTCATGCTCGATTCCAATGGTTCATTATTAAAAATAATAAACCAAAAACAAGCATTAAGTATAAGCAAAAAATTAAGGAAATTAATATACGTTTTTCCTAGATTGCGTAAGGTACTAAATCGAACCCTGCTTAAATCGGTGTACTTCGCGCTTGCCCAGTCTGTTGTCCTTTATGGGCTCCCGGCTTGGGGGAGTGCGTATCGTACAACAAACAAGCCGGTTTTTATAGCCCAAAAAATGTTGCTCCGCATAATTACCAATAGTGGATTTTTAGAACACACTGCACCACTCTTCAAAACTAGTAACATCTTGACCGTTGATCAACTGTATAAGGTTTCATCAATCAAACAAATTCTAAAAGACAAATTAATCTTATACATTCCCACAGTACAAGGCCATTACTCGTTTTCAGTCCCTCGGACACATGTCAATACCACGATACAGCACTACTGCGGGCCAAAACATGTATGTATACCAGGCTACCAAGCAATTCAATACCTTGCCTAACGAGCTGAAAATAAAATTAATGGCCCAACCAAAGAATAGAAATATTATTTTAAAAAACTATTACTTACAGAAATAAATTTACACTTACACTTGTGAAATATTTTTTAGACGCCTATAATTAGTGCTATTTGTTAATTTTTTCCTTTCTGAAGACTCTTCTCCCTACCACGGGCTATGCCCACATAGGGGAATAATTTCCTAACATGTATGTATCTGATTTATTTATTTATTTTTTTTTTGTTTTCTGAAGAGGAATAAACTTTCATTTCATTTCATTTCATTTCATTTCATTTCATTTCACTAACGACATGCTGTCCCTACTATGCGACCACAAACAACGTTGTTTGCATGATGTTTGTTTCTGGTCTTTCGGCTTTGTTTCCAATATTCGGCTGTTTCTATTAACCGGGGTCTCCAATAACCTGATTCCAGTGTACATACACATTAATTTTTGTAGACATCTAGGGATAGAGTGAGAAAGCCCAGAACTGAAAATGGATCGAAAAAGTTGTCAAAAATGCGTGTATACCTACCAAACATTGTGGACCTTTGCAATAACGTATATTTCTTTGAAAATTCAATTTGAAAAATTGAAAAATTAATGGAACGGCGCCGTAGTACCTCTGATTTCGCGTTTGTGCATGTGCGGCGGCCATAACCACGATCTGATCGTTCTGAAATTCATAGAGGACCATCGAGGGCCCCTCATGATTTCTGAAACTTTCAGCAAAATCGGATTTGAATTGAGGAAGTCAAATGCGTGTGGCAAGGATTTGCAGATATACAGACTGTTTAGAAATCTATAAATGCGAGTGGAAATTTTGTTAGATGCAATAAAACCACATTCTACCTTAGTATTTGATGGCATCATCAAGCAAGATTACAGCATTTTGAGGGAATTTCGAATTCGACATATTTTTTTGCACACATGGTTACTTTTTAGTGGAAAAAATGGTTCGTCGGTCAATAGTGATGCTGAAAGGTACATGACTGGGCGTTATTCTATTACATCGAGTATGTTCTTGTCATAATAAATTGCTTTAACTCTCCGTACAAATGCAGGAACTTTCGAAGTTCTTCAAATTAAGGATGGTCTAGTGATTTGATATTCACGCATGCTCTCTTTTCATAAGCTTAATGCTCGTAATATTATGCGAGGCTCTTCTCTCTTTTTCAGGTATTTAGCCAACTGGGGTGGAGGCGCTGCCGTTCATGAGCGCTACGTGTAATTTGAAAGAAGTGAATTATTCAACAGGCGCCCATTTTTTTACGCTCAGCATTTCCGTCCCACAAAGAAGCTTTCTACCTATGTTTATAAAAATAAGGCAACTTCCCTTTTTATATTATAACGATTAGGGAGAGAGAGGGAAATATCAAGTATTGGAGAGTAGCGAACCACTACCAGAGCATAGTCAGGGAATATTCTGTACTACCAAAGGAACCGTATACAGACGACCGTGATTGAGGGTACATTTATAAATAGGCAGAGTACGAATAAGAAAGGTTCTCCAAAGGAGCAGGAAATCACGTGAGATTTAGTTAGGGGTCTGGCGAATTCCTTACTGGTAAATGTTCGGGTAGAAGACTAGAATTTCTTCCATTTCTCAACTACTAAGTATATTATGTTTGTCTCTGTTGTTGTCTCCTTGTGAGTGGGTAATCCGGGCCATAAATGAGTCAAAATTTCCCGTCCCAGTCCCAAGTACACATTCTCTTCAACAGAGCACCATAAATCCTATCCATCAGCACCTCCAGAACAACGTCATGAAAGGCACCTTTTATATCCAACATTAAGGTTAGTTTACTGAGGTAAGATCCTTTTAGGTCTCTCATGTGGCATGACTGAAGAGAGTGGATTTACCTTTTCAGAATCCGAATTGGTAATTCAGTACTAAGTCATTTGTAGTGAATTGGTATAGCGATAATTCACTACGGGCGGTATGAGGTTGTGCCCAGCCTGGTTCCAACACTAAACGCTGTCACCATATTTCTGGGATCTTTTAGGAGGTGAGGTTGTGCCCGGCTGGTTCCAACACTAAACACTGTCACCAATTTGGCGGGATCTTTTTGGATGAGTGTGCCCGGCTGGATTCCTACAGTAAAGGCTGTCACCAATTCAATGGGATCTTTTCGGGAGCATTTGCCTGGCAGGTTCCAACACTCAAGGCTGTCACCTATTCCAGGATCTTTTAGGTTGAGGAGAGAGAGAGGAGGAGCGAGGTGAGAGAGTAGTCAGCGACTAGAGGAGAGCATAGAATGGCTAGAAAGGCGAAGGAGGCGAGTTTTTATAGCCCGCGAGGGCGGTCTCCCTCCATCCTCCAGCTAGTGGAGGATAGTGGGGAGCCCCACTAGGTTCCTCGGTGCTCCTGCGTCTTTGGTCCCCACTTCTGCGAGTTTATTTGTGAGATCTAATATTTGTAGGTTTACAAGGAGTGGTTCTGGGAGGATGCCACAACAGAGGTCCCCCCAGATCGAGCAAGGTATGAGGCTGAAGGCCAGAGGCAAACAATGGAGCTGAGGGCATAGAGGTTTATGGCTGAAGGCCGTGGCAAACAAGGGGGCTGAGGGCACAGACGGAAAGGAGAACAATAAAAAGAAAATACATAGGAGAGTATAAGTACGAGGAGCGTAGGGGAACGTGGATGCGGAGATAGGCGCAGCAGGGCAAGGGCAGGTAGACTACCAAGTGGAAGTTGTGCACACTTGGTGTCCCACCTGTCCGATGCCCCACAGCGATCGTGGCCGTGTCGTTGGCGGGGGTGGGGGCGTTGATCGTGGAGAATGTCATGGCAGGGCAGTGAGAGGCGAACAACTGCCCGAAGAAAAACACTTGCTTAGTTACCCGCTGTCTCAAGGCCCCGCCATGAAGCAGTGGGGCAGGGCAAGAGTCCGGGGCTGCCGGAAGAGGCCGAATTCTCCGCCACTCGCGTCGTCCGGGCCAACGATATATCCTGGCGGCATCTATGTGGGATATCCCCGGCAGTGGAGCAGTCGTGGTGGGTGGTGCAGTCGTGGCAAGGGCGGGTGGTGGTGCGGCGACTGGTGGCGGGAAGCCGGCGTGTGGCGAGGGAGCCGCTTTCATCGGTGGTGTAGGTGGGGGTGGCATCAGAGGATCCATGGGTATTTAGGGGTCGTGTACCCCGGTGGCTTTGGCGATATAGAAATCGCGAATTATCGCCCACCGGGGTACGTTCCACTGCCGAGGCCGAGGAGGTATTCCGGTGATCGGCGGTGGGGGGAACCATAACGGTGGTGAAGGCGGCCCGGGCGAGCGGCGGAGCGGCGAGAGGGGGGCGGGGACCCAGACGTCGCGAAGAATCACAGCTACATCCGGATCCGGGGAGCGAGATCACAGAGACTTTGGTGGTGCGAGGTGTTGCATGTTGGGGAGTTGAAGGGGAACTGGTGTGTTAAGGGTTGTCTGGGAGAACGGGAGTTGGCTGGCAAAGGGCTAACGGAACGGTATGGGGATTCCCGTCAATTAACAGGGTTGCGGTACTTTTAGTGGAGTGGATGACTTGAAAGGGCCCGGCGTAGAGGTTGAAAAGTCTTGTGAAGGCCGGGCTCCTTCAGGTATAAGTGAGTAGAGGTATAAAACCTTTTGGGATAGGCGGTGTCGTTCAGGGGGATTTGGCCGTGAAGGGGTTCCCTGTTAATTGACGGGTTGATGGGTGGGAATATGTTGGCGTGGAGTCTCAAAGGGGCTTTCAGAGCGGGACTGCTGCCGTCTGAAGGTCGTGTGGAAGTGCAAAGGCTGAGGAGAACATAAGGTAGAGTTTTCGTCCATGAGTGTGAGTCGGAAGAGGTAGCGATAGCTTGTTTTAAGACGAGGTGCCACCGCTCTACTTTCCCGTTCGATTGGGGGTGATATGGGTGGTGTGAATTTTTTCAATCCCGAGGGAGTGGAGGGGGTTCGAGAAATGGGCAGACTCGAACTGCCTCCCCTGATCGACCGTGATGGTCCGCGGACAACCGTAGAGATCCAATTTGTGAGGAAAGCCTTAGCGACGGCGTCCGCGGAGATGTGGGAGAGTGGGATGCATTCAACCCAGTTGATAGCACAGTAGATCATGGTGAGGCAGCACCGTTTGCCTTCGGAGGAGGGATGGGGGCCGAAGAGATTGAGGTGGATGTGCTCCCACGGGAGGGCATCTTCGATGTGATTAGGGGGGACGTGCGGTGAGCCGAAACTTTGTGTTGTTGGCACTTCTGGCACCCAAGAACCCAGTTACGGATATCCGTGTTCATGTGGGGCCACAAGTACCGCGTTTTGAGGAGGTCTCGGCTCGCCAGGATGCCGGGGTGGTGGAGGGCGTGATAATGCTCGAACAACTGCCGTTGGAGCTTGGGGGGGGGGGGGGGACGTAAGAGCGCGGTGAGTTGGCCGATACGTCACACCACATGGTCGCCCGGGGGAGTTGTTCGAGTTTGTCAGCGGCGATGAGAATGGCGAGGGCGGGGTCGGAGTCGGGGGTTTGATGTGTGCGGATTTGCTGGGCGGTCGGGAACGGTAGAAGCTCGGCCACCGGCGTGGAGGGACGGGAAAGCGTGTCAGCCACGCAGTTGTCCGCCCCCGGCAGGTACCGGATTTCGGTGGTAAATTGCCCGATAAATTCGAGCTGCGAGAGGTGTTGGGGCGAGGCGGATTTTCGGTTTTGAAGGAGGGCGTGGGTCAGGGGCTTGTGATCTGTTATGGCAGAGAACTGCCGGCCATGCACGAATTCTCGGAAATGTTTGATGGCTTCGTGGATCGCAAGGAGTTCCCTGTCAAAAGATGAATAATTTCGTTGGGTGGGGGAGAGAGTTCGGGAGAAAAAACCGAGGGGTTGGGGGGTGGCGCCGGTGTGCTGATGTAGAACCGCTCCGATAGCCCATTCGGAAGCGTCGGTGGTGATGGAGAGGGGGGCGTAGGAATCGGGGTGGGAATGTAGAGCGGCATTGGCGAAGTCTTTTTCACAGGTGTTGAAAGCGGCTGTGAGGTCGGGGGTCCATTCTATCGGACGGTTATCATGTTTTTGGCGGGTTGCGGAATGGCGTCGATGAGCGGCTGTTGGTGCTGGGCGGCGTGTTTTATATGTCAGTGATAGAAGTTGATCATTCCGAGGAAGCAGCAGAGCTCGGTGATCGTGCGGGGTCGTGGGAAGTCGCGGAGGGCCTGAACCTTGTCGTGGAGGGGGGAAATATCTTCGCCGGTGACAAGGTGGCCGAGGCAGCGGACCAAAGGTTGAGCGATTACGCTCTTTTCTTCATTAATTATGAGGCCCTTCACTTGAAAGATGCCCAAAATTTGGCGCAGGTGTTGGTAATGTTCGTCTGGGGTTCGGGAGGCGACCAGGACTTCTTCAAGAAAACAGAATACGAATGGGAGGCCTCTTACTGTCTGATCCATATAGCGCTGCCACGTTTGGGCAGCATTACGGAGGCCCAAACCCATTTTGACATATTCGAACAGGCCGAATGGTGTGATTATCACAGTTTTTGGGATGTCGGGGGGGGGTAAATGTCGATATGGTGGAACGCCCGGGAGATATCGAGGGTGGAGAATATCGTGGCGCCGTGCAGATGAGTGGAGAAGTCGCGGAGGTGGGGGACATTGTAGAAGTCGAGCGTCGTGCGGGAGTTGAGGCAGAGGTAATCACTGCATGGGCGGATGTCGCCATTGGGCTTTTGCACTATGTGGAGAGGGGAGGCCCAGGGAGATTTGGAGGGGCGTACTATTTTCTCCAAGATGAGGTGATCAAAATGTTTCTTGGCCTGGGCCAGTTGGAGGGGGTGAAGGTGCCGTGCCTTGGCAGTGAGGGGGGGGGGGGGGGGCGTCGTCTCGATATGGTGTTGTATGGTGGAGAGGTATGACGAGGGGCCGGGTTGGGGGGTGTAGGTGCGTAGAAGTGTGGCGAAGCGGTCGGTGTCGGAAGGGTCCACTGCATTGATAACCCCGGGTAAGGGTTTATTGGTGGAGGGGTCGAGCATGCGCGCGTTTTCAACGGTGGGGCTTTCGGTGGAGGGGTTGCGTTTTGCGGTGTCGGCGTAGGAGAGGGGTTTCGTGGTGGGGGCGGGCGTGGACGCCACTGTAGTAGGGTGCGGCGGCGGCGCTTGTCGTTGAGGCCGCGTCGGCGGTGGTGACGTTCGTTGCGGTTGTGCCGAGTCGTGTAGGCAGGCGACCTCGGCGTAGCTTAATGAAGCGACTCTGGTGAAGAAGACGTGTCTGGTCGCAGTGGCGGCGATGATGGCCGGGGCGGGGGGTGCAGGGTGCCCCCCCCCCCCCCCCATGGAACGGAGGACCCCCGAATTGCCGTAGTTGCCTACCTGCTTTACCTCCGAAATTTGTGTGGTAAAAGGACATATTCGGAGGGTCAGTCGGGAGGTATTCCCGGTGGTGGGCGAGGGGGGGGGGGGGGGGCGCACGGGTTAGCGGGCAGGGGAAGTGTTTTGCCGATATTCCGTGGTGTGGTGTTGGCAACGGTCCGTGGGAGGGGGTCCGCGTCGGTTGGTGGAGGGGAGCCTGCAGCGGTCCTGGGAGGGTGGCCGGTGCTCGTGAGGGGTGGAGGGGGGTTGCGTACCTCAGTGATGGTTGCTGAGGCGGTAAGGTCGTGAGCTGTGTCGGCGGGGGGGAGGAGGGCGTCGTCAGGTGCGTCAAGATTGCCGGCGAGCACCAACTGGATGGAGGGGGGTAGCGCCCGCAGCCAGAACGTGCGGTTAATGCCCGCCATCATGACGTCTTGCATCTGATGGCGGAAGCGCCGGAAGAGGTGGGAGGGTTTCATATCCCCCAAGTGGTGGGGGTGCGACAGGGCGGCGATTCGGGCCAGCTTTGAAGGCTGGTAGAGGGATATCAGGCGACTGCCGAGGGCGTCGTACGCGTCGGGCGAGAGGTCGGAGGTCTGCAGCAGATCTCATAGGGGAGTAGGGAGATGACGCGAGAGTAGCGTGTCTTTTGGCTGCAGACGTTGGCTGCGGAGAAAGCGGCATCAATCTGGAAAAACCAGAGGGTGGGGTCGTGTGAGTAGAAGGGGGGAATCGCGAGGGGGGAGGGAGGAGGCGGTCGTCATGATGTCGGTGAGTGCGTCGGGTGCGGTGGCCGCAGCGGCAGCGGTCGTGGACGGGCCGTCGAGTGAGGGGGTGTCAGGACAGGGGGGGTGGCAGCAGCGGGGACGACTCCATGATGAAGGAAGCGGGATCGTCGGGGTTACCACTGTAGTGAATTGGTATAGCCATAATTCACTAAGGGCCGTATGAGGTTGTGCCCAGCATGGTTCCAACACTAAACGCTGTCACCATATTTCTGGGATCTTTTAGGAGGTGAGGTTGTGTCCGGCTTGATTCCAACACTAAAGGCTGTCACCAATTCAACGGGATCTTTTCGGGAGCATTCGCCTGACTGGTTCCAACACTCAAGGCTGTCACCTATTCGAGGATCTTTTAGGTTGAGGAGAGAGAGAGAGGAGGAGCGAGGTGAGAGAGTAGTCAGCGACTAGAGGAGAGCGTAGAACTGCTAGAAAGGCGAAGGAGGCGAGTTTTTATAGCCCTCGAGGGCTGTCTCCCTCCATCCTCCAGCTAGTAGAGGATGGTGGGGAACCCCACTGGGTTCCTCGGTGCTCCTGCGTCTTTCGTCCCCACTTCTGCGAGTTTATTTGCGAGATCTAATATTTGCAGGTTTACAAGGAGTGGTTCTGGGAGGATGCCACTACATCATTGTACTCAACAAACCATTCCAATCGATTCATCAATAACTCTCTCCAAATTCTTGATGACGCATGAAGTCTGTGAAATCAAGTCAACAACAAACCACCCCTTTTGAACTCTTACCTACGACGGGCAACGCGGAAGAGTAAGTCACCACCGCAGCATCGACTACTGAAAACAACAGCAGTCGCATCCTAGCTGTACAGCCTCCTACAAACAGTTCTCAACCCACATGAAACCAAACGCACCCCTTCTTTCCATATCGTTCGCACACTAGAAGATATGCAGGTTTCGTAGTAAACTACTGAGGAGGGGAGTAGTTGTCGGCTTCATCTACAATTTAATGTTATTGATTGATTTCTATAATATTGAATTTCCCGAAGCCGCGGTAAAGTTTTTACTCTAAAATTGCTGTTGCTATTAAAATTACAGTTCCTCCTTAATATCAATGTGTCAACTTAGTCCTAAAATATAAATTAGGTACCTATCTCAAAATCAACTTATAAAAATAACAAAAACTCACCAAAAAACAAGTAGCTATAATAAATTATCTGTAAGAAACAGAGGTTCCTAATAATATTGGAAAAAGTACAAAGAGAAAAATTAATGACATAAACGATCCAACAGCGGAATTCTAATACATAAATTGGAAAAGTAACTCGTCCCTAAGAGGGAAAGCGAAAACATGGTCAATATGCCGTACAGCATCTAAAAGTGATCACAACGCTTCCACAACCCTGGTAAACTCCGAAGCTTGGGGGAAAAAAATCAACAATTAAGTCCCATGTATGCGAACCTACAACAAACCTTGTAATACTCATACCTCAGGTTCAATTCGAGCAAATTCTTTGACAATTTAATGAATGACGCATGTTGGGGAGATCGTCCGTGTAACTAATTATGCCAAAAAAAATATTTTATTAAGACGGGTATACAAACCACAACTACATTTCCTTAATGTTTCCAATCCTATCGATGATTCCCCTAGGTAGTTATTGTACCGACATCACTGTCTCCGTCATCTTAGTCCACTGTCATCTACGGACAGACGTGAAAATGCCTATTTACTCCAGTAACTGCTGGCGATGATGTTATGACTCGTATACGATATAAGCTCATATCGCACTTTAATATAGAGCGCAAAAGAAGTTCCCAGCACCGTTCACAATAGGACCTCTGAATGAGATGGACGCGATCAAAAAGGCTGGAGATGGGGTTCAAGCAGATAGGCGGCGATCGGGTGGTGAGTGGTTACAGGGTGGTGGAGAGTAGTGAAGAGCGGTTAATCCACAAAATAATACGAAAAATATGAAGAGCGCGGAAAAATTGTTGGCATTGTTGGCATATTTAATGGAATTAAACTTCGCGGTCAATTCCTTTCCGAGTTAAATTTGAGCGCTCGTAGAACTTTTTCAACTCCTTCCATCATAGCCATTTGTGAAAGTGTTTCTAGAAGACCAGCGGCTCTAGTAAGGTCCACATTCGCAATATTTAATTATCCTTTGTTTCTGAGGGTGGGTGTATGAATCATTTCATCCATCCAATCTGCGTGTATAACTATACAAATCTGCCTTTAGGTGTTCCGTCTTGAATTGTATCTAAACAGAGTTCTATACAAACAATAATTTTGAGTTTTCTGTTTGTGGGTTTCTGTCAAGAATGAAAAATACGGTTAGGACTGGAGACACATTGTATTCCTAGAAAACTAGTATGAACATCAAATGTGAGTTACTCACTGAACCACTATGGACAGTCTTCAGTTACAAATATATTGGTGACAATAAAGCGAAACCTGGAGAGAAATTTTCAATTTTTTTTTTCAAAATCTATTACCTACGTATCTTTTTTTTTTTTTTGTTCAGGTCAGTCTACCATGCTGTCGATAATATTGAAAGATTCTTCGTGATTATTTGTGATCATGCCGAATTCCACTCTTTGCAAACTCACGATATTTGCCCACCACAAACTACAGGCCGATTTCGCTTCTAAAAATGTTGTCAAAATAATTGAAAGTGGATAAAAGCTCAATTAGTAGATTATCTTGAATCTAATAATCTCATCTCTACCAGGCAGTTTGGTTTCAGGAAGGGGAAGGGGACCGGAGGAGGCATTGTTTGAATTGTCAAAGGATGTTTACGAGCCACGAGACAAAGGTGCATATAGTATTCTTGTGATGCTGGACATGACCAAGACATTTGATTCCATTAGAAGATATAAGATGATTGAGTCACTGAGATGTTACGGAATCGAAGGCCACGAAATAACATAGTTCACTGACTACCCGCCTAATCAATCAAATAGCTTACAGGGGGCAGGTATCGAGAGATTGGTGGAGGTGGTGGGGGGGGGATGATCACTACCTACAAGTTCCTCTAGAACCCCTTCAAATGCATATTGCTAACGCATATTCTCAGCGATGAATGACAAACCAAAAAGATCAAACTAAACTGTCGACGTCTACAAGGAGTTAAAGGTGTTTTCCTTGCGTCAACTGTACTGTCTGTTTGATACAACACAAGCAGTACTACTCCATCACACTTCAGCACATTTTCGCACACAGTATCCGTGCACAGTATCCATACTCGCCGCATCCACAGGTCATCGGTGGGGACCCCATGTGAACTCGTTCCTGTCATTTCGTTACCCCATCCACTATTTTTCAGTTTCCTCCCGCATACGCGGTCTTCCCAACAAAATGGGATATGTGAACTCTGCCAACGGCCCAGCTCCCCGTCCAACGTTCCTTTTGTGACTCCCATTCCTTCGCCTTGCGGCTCTTGCCCCGCCTGAGGCTTGGCAGGTACCCCTTAGTCCGTAGCGGTCTTGGATTTAGCACAACATCTACTTTCCTTCTGAATCCAACCAGATCCTCCCGGACGATCCTCTCCAACCTTAATTTGGAATTTAACTGTCCGGCTGTAAGTACACCTTATCCAGCCTTTCGGCTATCGCCCCTAGCTCAGTTCTAAGGGCGGTTTCTAGGTACACCATGACCCAGGCCAGGTCAACTGTGTCTAATACCGGGTAGACGCCAGATTGCGATCTCACCCAGATTCGCCACTGCCCGGTCAGTTGAGTCAGTGACTCTCACCACTCCTTGGGAGATCCTGCGGTGGCAAGCCAATTCTCCAAGGATTATCCTTGTAGCCCCTGATCACGAGCGGTCAAAATCATCCCATTGACCAGATTCTCCTTCAGTGTCTCCACTTTCGCGAGTTGCGGCCCAGGTTTTCCGTCACTCCATCTCTACTCTGAGGTCCTCCTCCATTTGGTCCACATCCATTGCCGTTACAAAGCATCACTCAGCTCCCCCCTACACTCCTCACTCAGCGTCTCAGAATGTTCGTTGTTTGGTCTTTTGGCGTTTAGCTAGAATAAGAGAAGCTCAGTTTTCGTTATGAACTGGACGCTCTGGTGGAAATGTGGAACTGGATAGAGGATATCAATGGTCAGGCATTAGAGACTTTTAGAGATGAGTATTATAACACTCGCTCTGCACTCAGGATTACGAGGATAGCTGGATTTACGATGGCCATGGTCGAAGGAGCTTTCGCTCCGAGCGATGACACCATCTATTATCAAAATCGAGTAATTGCTGACGTGGAAATGAGTACTTGATATGTAAGCAATGGAGTACACCGGTGGCGAAAAAGGAAAACAACATGCAGTAAACAGTCGGAACTAATTGTTAGGAACAACTAGTTATTAATAATTAGAGAACTGAGGAAAGAACTCGGAGACACCACCACCTAATGAGAACCCACCACCTCATGCGAATCCAGCACTTAGCCACCAATCTTATCAAAAGACGTAGTAGCATCCGCCAATCGTATCAAATGCCGTTCGTACTCTTCACTTCTACTTTCCGTAATACAATTATGGAAAACTAACTTCGAATGTAGGCATTCACCATAAAATCTCTGGAGTTTCCCAAGGTAATCTGCCATGAATAATTTACATGAAACTTCGGCGATCGCCGACGGTGCTGAATCAATAATGGATTCATCCCAACCCACAAAACGACACTCCGGACTTTTCCTAACAAGAACTTGAATAACCATTCAAAATGTGATTTAGATCGCTAATTCAGCGGAACGCAATCTTCATTCAGTAGATTCCTGAAGATTAGCTGACTCTCTTATCAATATTAATTTTCACTGGCCACTAAACGAGTATGATATTAAATCCAATTAATACATTACGGAATATTGATGTTTTAGTGCAGTAGCTATAAGTGAAAGCATACGCTGAGGTGGATCTAACTGCCAAAAAAAATATTGCTGCAAATGCTAGGTAGTCAACATACTAGAAATATACCAACAACCGTACTGTCGCGCCAAATGCGTTTTTTCGACCGCCATCTTGAAAAAATCAAAAATTAAACTCATGAGTGGTATGAAATTATACCTTATGGCCTAACTCGCACTTACCCTTAAAATGTCAGCAGATTGCGCGATTTTTTTCATATATTTATGTGCGTGGCAAATATTTGTAGTTATAATACTTATTGCTAACGCTACAGGCCACAATTTTGGGTCTTTTTACACAAATTGAATTGATCTGAATTTCGAGGGTAGACTCGTGAGGTCGTGAGACAAATATTTGCTGTATACATACATCACCTGGCCGTCGAATTGTTCACTTACACCACTGAGTTATTGTTGTTGTTACTGTTATTGTTATTATTAATGTTATTGTTATTGTTATTATTACTGACAACGGTTCGATCACCGAAACTGGTATAACAGTATTTTTATGTATAATTGGTGGAAATAGAAAACCTTTCAATAATTTCTTTTTTAATTTATTTTGAAATGGGTTTCAACGATTTTATCGGGAGTGATTTTGTTCGTATGTGTAGTATTTGAACTTGAATATTCTTATCAAAAGAATTATTAAAAAAAATGAAATTTCCCACAAAATATGTCGTCACAATGACCTGAAAAGGGTGGTGGGGGAATGAGCAGACACCTTTGTAACTTCATCATACCGGTACTAAAATGTGTGACTCCAAAACGTATGTTTCGAGGTACTAAATTGTGTTGAAAAATAAACATGATTCGGTAAATCAATGTGCGGATAACGGTAATAATACAAAATACATTGATTAAAAGGAAGTAACCCAATTCATGAATGATACACCTTGCATTCCTTCTCCAAGACCAATACAGCCAACCAGAAATAAAGCATCTGATGATGTGGAGGCACCCAGAATGATACGTACGATATTTCGATCTTTCATTTTGATTATTTAAGTGCAATATAACTTATGAATTGATTTTAATTTGAAAACCTTCCATAAAACATTTTTTCGTATGGTGGTAGGTACCTACGTTAGGTCTGTATTACTTTAGGCAATCCGGTCTATTATTTACTGCTGACTTGAATGATGCCAGTGATTGATGGAATAGATCAGCAGACGGGGAAGTATGGAGAACCAGGTTACATTCTCTACTGAATCGAGTCATCGGCCGATTCATCAGGTAGTTGGTAGCCGCGAATTGTACAGACAGCAGAGAGGGGCTTCAACTGGGGTACTGCGGAACCATGATGCAAACTTTCTCAAGCAGAGCCGAGCAGTCGATGTCGCCATTAGAAGCTTGTGAAGAAAACACATGTCCTGGGTGAATCGACGCGAGTGGAGAGAAGTGAGACAGACCCACGTGACGCTGCATATCCGCATAGATGTTTTCGGAAGTTATCCCCATTTTATATCTAAGTCATCTTCAAAAAACATGCTGCACGCGTTCGATCTAGGCTCTGTGAACTGCTTAATGAGTGTTCCAGAGGACATCTGCATATTCAAGGATTGGCCTGACCAAGGAAACATACAGAGTCACAAGGGCCGGGATACTTTTAAACTCTCTCCTGTTGCGCTTTATAAATCCGAGCATTCACATGGCACGTGCAGGTTGTCGTCCATATGCGGAACGAAGTTGGGTTGTCAATCAATTTTAACCCCCAAATCGCAAATCGTCTCCTCCTTCCTAAGACTAACACCCCGAATCGTGTATGTATGGTGAAATATGTTGTGAGACCGGGCAAAGGACATAGACACAGCAGCAGGGACATAATGGTCAACCAATGATTTATCTCCACTCATGTGAATAGGGGTAATGTATGACATCCTCCAGATCGACGCGAAGCTCCCCTGTGATAATGAAAAATTGAAGAGAGCTGTGAGAGGGCGAGCCAAGCTGGAGCAGCACCGCTTTAGGACCACCGTCAGGCCCCATACATTTGTTGACATCGAGCAACCTCAACCCATTGAAGACCTCATCCTCATTTATACAGAGAGCACTGAGGGAGACAACATCATTGAGCTCAAAATGCGGGTCGGCAGCTACCAGTGGCTCATAGACGGAGGTGAAGAACGTTGCAAACAAATCAATGAAGCAGTCATGCCACCAAGGGTCATGTGGTTAGGAATATCGTTTGTCCCTTTCTGGTAATTGATGTAATTCCAGGAACTCTTGATGTTCGATTTATGCGCCGTAGAATGAATAATATTACATGCGACAAATAATAGTTGAAGTGAATTTTATTAAATGAAGCGATGTTGATGTGTATAAAAAATGAACATAAATGTGACCTACCTAACACCCAATGGCCAATAGGAGGAAAACAAATTTAAAGGTCTGACCGGCAGTCGAACTTGGGATGCTGGCGTCGGAGTCACCCGTCGAGTCCAAGCTACCACGCTGGATCCGATAACCTTAGACTATTTCGGCAAATCGCCCTCGGTAATTTGCCAACTTCCTTCACTGGAAGACACGAGGCGAGTGCCCGTTCCTGAGTTTGACGGCTTATGACCTGATGTGCGTCTGGGATGGATAAGGAACGATGTACATAGGTGATGAACGTATGTTAGATGTACATACATACAAATCGTTCGCTAATAAACTGCCTCTGTATGTCCGATCTGAAACAGGGGTCGGGGGCCGTGATACCAAAGGCGTTCAATTTGGTGAAAATACTTGAAGCGGGACCATTTGAAGGTCTGGTACTTACACTGAAGGAATGGATTTGCTGGGGACGGCTAAATTGGTATTCTGAAGAACCAGATGCGGGAGATTTACGAGGATGCTGCGACCTCAGATTTGGAAGGCAAATTCGTCAATGGCGACCACGTTGCAACTGATCGCCGATCGCCAATCGATTTCCCATGATGCTCACGATTGTGACGTCATACCCCCACAGTGTCCATGAACCCCACTATCCAACTACCGCTTCACTTAGCCACTTGATAGATACAAATTAATAGGTACAAACTTCTAAGAGCTACTATTACAATGGGTGTTCGGAACATACCGCCCACCAAATTTGGGGACGAAACAAATTTCAAGATGGCTCAGGAAATGCAGAAGAAGATAGGTGAGGAAGGGGAACTAAACTGTCTACAGAGCGTTTGTAGATGGACTGTCCAGTGCGGACAGTTGTGACTCGAACAACGCTGTCCTGCCCAGGATGTACTTGGATTACTTTGCCCAGCTTCCAATGAAGAGGAGAAGACTCCTTTAACAGCACAAGATCACCCACCTTGATGTTCTCCTGTTGCTTGCTTCACTTGGGTCGCCTCTGTAAGGTGGAAAGATATTCGGAGCTCCACCAGCGCCAAAATTGTTCGCTCATTCGAGAGACCAACCGCCACTTGTTCAGGCGATTTTCCTTTATGTCGAGGAGAGAAGGTTCATGTGCGACCACAAGGGGTCCGCCCACCAAGAAATGTCCTGGGCAGAGGTAGTTGGTTTCTTCTGGACTCGTTGATAGGGGGCATAAAGGCCTGGAGTTCAGAATTGCCTCTATTTTGGCGAACCAAGTGGACATCTCCTCATACCTGAGGGGTGTATTGCTTCCGATGAGACGAAGGTATCTCTTTACTGACCCTACACTGGCTTCCCAAATGTCTCCCATGTGAGGTGTTCAGGGAGGATTGAAGTGCCAAGCGATACAGGTTTTCATGGCGTAGTCCATCAAGTCCTTCTTTGTATCCTGGGATTTGAACCAGTGATACAATTCCCCTAAGTAACTAGCCACACCTAGGAAATTACTGCCGCAATCGGAACAAAGATCTGACGGAATACTGCTTCGAGAAGTGAACCTTTGGAATGAAGCCAGGAACGCCTCGGTTGTTAAGCGAGTGACGGCCTCGAGATGTAATGCCTTTGTAGCCATACAGACGTAGAGGCAGAGGATATACCTTTGCTGTAGATGCGCCCCTACGATTGGATTCCTTCATTGAGAAGGGACCTGCGAAATCAATCCCAACATGCTGGAAGCTCCGCCCACCATTTACTCGAAAATGAGGCAGATTGCCCATGAAGGGTGTGATGACGGTAGCCTTGGATTTATAGCACTTCAGACAGTGGAAACCCCGCTGTCTGATCAGTCGGCGGAGCGAAGGAACCCAATATTGGATTTGAATTATGGCTTGTAAAGTTGTTGGACCCTGATGCATATTATATGGTATGGAAGTAATCCACTATGATGATGGTGAAATGCGACTCATGAATGACAGAGCCTACCACCTACTCGCCAAATTCCCTCTACGTCACGAAATGGCTTCAAGTCGGCATATTTGTGAAGGACTTGTTCGGGGGTACCAAAATGATGTGCCTGTACTGCTTTAACACACCTTGGTCATATTCAGACTTCATCAGTGGGCCTGTATGCATGGGACAGCAGCAACAACCTACATGTTTTACATTCTGGAGCCATCGGCTTATCCATCCAGCAGCCTTGACAACTGAAGAGAATAAAGAAAGTCTCTCAGTCCATGGTATTAGTGGACTTGTGACCGTTCTGCTGGCAAGAACCGGGACTTTATCATCCTTAACTTCGGGAAGGGAGTCAGGGACGTCATATCTGGATACTGGCCATTGATCTTGATGCAATGAAAGCCACGGAGGGCCAGTCCACCACAAAGGATGATCAAGGAGCTGCGATGGAGGAGTCCCTCGTGAGGCAACATCGCATGGGTTTTCTTCGGAAACAACATGCCTCCAGGTTGACTGTTTGACCAGTTCGTGGATCTTCATAACTCGATTGGCCACAGAGACCTTCAATTTATAGCTTGGGGTTGAAAGCCAGGATAGGACGATTGAGGGCTCCGTGAATAACACTGGATGTTGAGGAAGCAGATTCAGGCTCGAAAGGAAATGTTGAATTGAGGAATACAACTGTGCGAGTAAGTATCCCGGGATCCCCAGAGAGCTCCAGACGTGGAACAGAAATCGTCTTGGTTGGAGCTAGTTTGGATTTAGATGCCAACAAACTGACATGCCAGGCATTAAGCGTTGAGACACGCAGAGAAATTACAGCTGCGTACCTTTCATTGATGCATCCGAAAATCCAACTATTTGGTAAATAGTGTTAACAGACGTATTGAGATATCTGGGAACCATTACCTTGCAGAGGAAGGGTAATTCACCTATCACTTGTGACCATAAATCTGCCAAGCTCTGCAGAATATTTTGATCCCAATCGAGAGAATGTTTCCACAATCCCTGGACGATGCTTTTCGAAAGGAAGGTGGTTGGAGTCAGAAAACTCAACGGGTCATATATTCGTGCGACTAAAGAGAGGATTCCTCGTTTTGTAAAGACAGGGTCTGGCTGGTTGATTTGAAAAGAAAATGAATCAGTATTAGGATTCCACTGGAGTCCAAGGATCTTAACCCAATGGTCATCACTGGAAAACATATCGACTGCATCAGATTGTGAGTGAGGTGAAAATTTTTGGAGTAGTTCACTTGCTCAGATTAAATTCACCCTTTCCGAGGAGTTTCAACAATTCATGCTGCAGACAGATTGCCTCAGAGATTGACCCAGCTTTGGTCAGAACGTTGTCGACATAAATGTCTTTCAGTAGCACGTCTGCTGCAGCTGGATGTTCATGGCCATGGTCCAAGGTCAACTGCTTCAGCACTTGTTGTGCGGTGCTGGTACAAGTCCGTAGGTGACGGTGTGCAACTCAAAACGTTGAACTGTTTCCTTCATATTTGATCTCCAGTAGATGTGCCGATATTGCTGATCCCTCTTATCCAGCTCAATCATCCTAAACATCTTGACAATGTCTGTCGTGAAGACCACAGGGTGTCGTCGGAATCTCAGAATGACTTCGCGGATGTCGTTTTGGAGCTTCGGTCCAGTGAACAAGTGATCATTCAAGGAACCACCTGACACTTTGACACTCGCATCGAAGACAACTCTGAGACGTGTACCTTGCTTGTCATCTTTAATGACGCAATGATGTGGAATCAAAAATTTTGATGAACTGGTGGCAAGAGACATGTGATTACAATTCTGGTACTCCTGCATGAATTCCTGGTAGGTGACCTTGATTTGAGGGTTAGATTCAAGCTTCTTCTCCAGGCTGTGGAACCGTTTCAGAGCCATATGTGCTGAAACACCAACAACTGGACTTTCCTCCTTGAATGGCAGTCTTACGACGTACCTGCCAGTAGGTAGTTTACTGTAGGTTGATAGGAAATGACGTTCGCACCTCTCATCCTCCGGACTTTGTGTTGGGACTGAAGCGATGGGCTCTTCAATTTGCCAGAATTGTTGCAACTGGTGATTAAGGCCATCTTCCGCATCGACGCTCAGCAAACTTGTGGTTTGCAAAGAGGTTGAGGACTTGCTTACACGACCCAACACAATATGCCCAAACAAAGTAGGGATTAAGCAGGAATCACTACCTTCAATATTGATTGGAGGATCTTGCAGGATCTGTGGGAAAAGATCAGCTCCTAAAAGGAAATCCACTTGTGCTGGTTTCCAAAAGAAGGGATGTGTCAGCTTATATCCTGAACACTTGCTAATGAATGTCATTGGAAGGAGGAAGAAGAAGGCAAGTATGACGTAATGCTTTTGACCCTGATAGCATCAGTCGTTAATTGAGATGAACGTGCATGCATGGGTCGAATGGCAGAACTACTCCAAAAAAAACCCTTTGTTCCTTCAAAGACGGTTTGGCCAATCCCTGAAATTCTCTTCCGCATTTGTCCCATCGGGAGCCCCAGTCGAGATAAACATTTCTGAGTAAGAAAGGAATTCTGACTGCCAGAATCGACTTTCTGACGTTCTGAAACCTACCACTAGCGTCCAGCATTTCCACAACAGCAGTACCGAGAATCACCTGAGCCTCCTCGGCAATAATTGTAGAGCTGAGTGAGGTATCCGTAGCGGAGAAGGTGGGTTCTTGACGGAGGTACTTCGAACCTCAGCTGTTTTGTGGAGCAGTGAATGATGTCGCTTGGCGCAGAAGCGGCAGTGCCATTTGGAAGCACAATTTTGTACAGAATGAGCAGAATTGAGGCAATTGTAGCAGCCTTTCCAGCCCTTCAATACTTGCCAACGTCCATCAACAGAGGAATTATTGAAGTCCTCACAGTTGATGAGGTTGTGAGCTCCCGAACAGGCTATGCAGGGCGAATTCACTGGAGAAGAGGGCTTGTTATTCTCTGACTTATTTGAAATCAAAGAAGCCGGCGAAACGTTCTTAGGCTTGGGAGGTTTCGACTCCTTTTTCCCTTTAAATTGGTTAGAGGGCTCAGAATTGGCTTGAGGGGTGCTCTGATTGGTGAGTTGTAAGGCAACACAACGTTCTTGGACGAACTTTATCAATGAATCGTAGCTGGGATATTGAATATTCTTGTTGGACATCTCGAAAAGCTCCCGGGTGGTATTGTGTAGGCAGCTTACAGCTAGAAAAAATTATATTTAAATGATGATTCATCGGCTATCTTGAGATTTTTAAAGGCTGCAACTGAATCGCCAATACCAGAGAGGAATTTCTGTAGAGAATCAGCTGAGGCTGTGCCTTGAAGCGGCTTGAAATTCAGAATCCTATCGATCTGTGTGGAAGCCAACAATCGGGAATTATTGAAGGTATCGTCGACGGCCTTCCAGGCTATATCGTAGGTATCAGCCGAAATTTCGATGACTAATCACACTTAGAGCCCTACCGCTTAATGATGCCCGCAGATAATGGAATTTGTCAATGGGGGGTCATGGAATCATCACTATGAATTAGTGAGACATACGTGTCGTGAAACCCAATGTGATGTCGCCGGAGTGTTGACCTTCGAGAATGTTCGGCCCTGTCAACGAGCCTTTAGCTCGTTGACAGCACCTCAGTACCGTTAGACATCACACACACACAACAACAAACACACCCAATATAAACACTCAGTATTACCGGAAAACATCATGAGAAAAAGGGCAATATTATAACCAGTAAGACTACGAACAGTTAGTTCCCAGTACGGCCACCCTGCGCGGGGCCATTGCGCAGTGTAAGGGGCTTTCGCCTGAGGAAGCCTCCCCACCCAGTCAGTTTCCATTCTACCTTCATACAAAGCAATTCGCTCTCTCCCACAGCTGTACCTTTCTTTTCAATATAACGTTTATACCAGTGCTCTATTCAACCCAGTTTTATATACTTTCTTCATTTACCTCCCCCGGTCAAACATTGGTGCCGAAACCCGCGTTTTTGTGATTCGTGCGTCGATTTCCGCGATCGCAATATGAGTCAGTCTCCGGTCCGTTCGCCCGATCGCCCGGTCACACCAGTTCCCGTGAGTGTTGACGCATTATTATCCCAGATCTCCCCGGATATCGATTCAGCCCTGTTTGACGACATCTCTAATGATATTTTATCCAAATTACGGCCCGATGAGGCTTCTAAATCGGCTTCGAACATGTTGGATTGGCTGTCAAAACTTCTCCTTGCCTTGGATTCCATTGTGGAGGCAACGAGGGGTCACCGGGCGCCCGCGTTGCTCGACCAAACCGTTCGTCGCTTGGACAAAATGGCGGCCGACCTTGTTGATCTTCCCCTGGAGAAACATATTAAGCATCGTCGCTTCGCGCGTTGTTTACGTCGATACGTCACCATGCGTCTTGAAGGGGTAAGGTTTACATTTCTCAGCCTGCTTCCCGATGTTTTCACCCGCCCCTCTTCCCGTTCGTCACCGCCGGCTCTCCCGGCCGCGGCTGTTAATAAATATGATGAGTTAAAAACACTCGCACTCTTGTTGCCGACGGTGCCAGTTTACGACGCCAACATTTTGGAATTTTCTCAGTTTTCCCGGTTATTTCACGATTCAATCGTTACATTAAATATCCCGGATGCCAATAAATTACAGGCTCTCAGACAAAAATTATGCCCGGAATTGCAAACCTGGATTGCACCGCACATTGTCAATGGCACGCCCTTCGCCGATGTCTGGGCGGAGTTAGTGGCCATTCACTCAAACCCCTATAAAATTGCCATGGCCCATTTGGATAAGCGGGAAACCGTACTTCCCTTTCGATCGGATAAACCTCCCACCCTTCACCAGTTCATCCAGTCGGCGCTCGCGTACCGCTCGTCGGTTGTGTCCGTAGACACAGAGGATTTTACGGACTTTATGATTTATCACCACCTCATCAAGTGTTTACCTCCGTCTTTACACAATCAATTTTTTGACGAATACGTAGCCCAGTCACAAACTCTACCTACTTCCCAGATGCTGTTGGAATTTTTAAAGGCCCGACAACTTCGTAATCAGGCCCTCAAGCCCGCTTCGCACAGTGACGTCACTGATCTTCCCAATATCCATCGTCGATCGGAACAGAAACCATCTGTACCCTCTCAACCCGGTCATGCTATCCCGAAAGTGATGGGCCCCACTTGTGCATGTCCGTACTGTCAACAGTGGCATTTACTTTACCGGTGCCCCGAATTTTTATCCTGCACTTTACGAGCCCGTTGGGAATTTGTCCGATCAACTCAGGAATGCCCTAACTGCCTCAACGGAACCCATTGATCGTCTCGTTGTGGCTCACGGCGGCTCTGCTCGCAGTGCAACTCTCGTCATCATTATTTTTTGCATCAGTTCGGAGGGCTGGATGATTTCATTCCGCAACATCTCATCAAAAAGGCGGTGTATTACCAACCTCACCTCCCACCTCCCAGTAATTCTCATTCCCATCCCGCTCAGTTACCTTCCCAGTCTCCTACCTCACAAAATTACCCCCAGTTTCCAAGTCTCCAAAAATTTCCCAGTTCGCGGTCCCCGCCTCCGGTCCGCAAAAATCCGGATCGATCATCGAAGACCAGACGAAACCATCTGTCGCCGGCTGTTCAAGACAACTTTAATCAAGAAGATGTACCACTTGTAAGCCCGTTTGTTAATTCTCATGGGTCAGGCGACGAGCGGTCTGGTTCTTGCCCTTCGTTTGGGAACAGTAACCTATTTAATGCCGGTCGTTCCTTGTCTGTCCCGATGCTTTCCGGTAATAATAATAATAATTTTGATTATTCACTTGCCACTTCCCAGAACACACTTTCCTCAGATGTCTTCCAGTCGTTACCGAATTCCCGGCCCTCTCAGTCTCCCACCTTTTCTGATTGACGTGTTTTTCGGCCAGCCGCTACTCTTTCCCGATTTCACAAGTTGAGGTATAATCCCACAAACCCTGTTCAATCAAAAAATACTTCAACCCGTTTTTCGAAATCTTCCCTGTTATGTCCAGATGGGTTCTCTTTAGTTCCCACTGCTTTGGTTCGATTATCACCTTCTGGTAATCACCCTGGAGCGGTTGGCCGGTCACTTCTTGACACAGGGAGTGACTCAAATCTCATGTCATTTAAATTTGCACGTCTTGCCCAGTTACAAATTTTCCCCACCGAGTCCACCATATGGGGGGTAGGTGGTTCAGTCATTAAAGGGATTCACGGTATTACCTTGGCCATTGTACATTTTCCCATGTATAATTCACGCTATTTTTCGCCCCGATTATTGCAATTTATCGTACTGGATGACCCTTCCCCTCCGTCCCCGTCGGTTTCATTTTCTATTTCCAAGTGGCCCGATATTCGGAAGTTGAACCTGGCAGATCCCAATTTTAATGTCGCCAGCCCAGTAGATATCCTTTTCTCCGGGTCCTTTTTAACGCATATTACATTAAACTCCGCTACCGTTTCGTTCGATTCCTCCCCCATTTTTTCCCATACACAACTCGGTTGGTTAGCCTCCGGGCATGTCTCCACCCATCCGAAAAAATCGGTTAGCTTTCATATTTCGGTGCGGGATAATGAGTCTAACCCTAAAATTCGTTCTAAATTTGAAAAGGCTCAGCTTCTCAAATTGAAACGTCCTCTGAACATTTCCCTACCTCGCCTTCGTTCAAACATCGAGGTTGCTCCCAATTTGGAACCTCCCCGTACCAATTTTGCGATCGGTTCACCCGACCAAGTACACCCAGTAAAATTCACTCCCGATCATCATTCCGTCGATGTTCGAATCAAACAGGCTCCTGTACCATCGAAACCCCTTTCTTCCCCTCCTCTATCGGAAGCGGACCGTCAATTGGCCCTAACTTCCGCTCTCATACCTAAACCACAACGGACCCGCCGACGTCCTTCTCCCCCTTCCCCGGCTTCGCCGGTAGTAAGGGTTGTGACCGATAATCGTTTTACCAATTACTTCACTATTATGAACTGTACCAACCCTGTAATTTCGCATACTGTTTCTCCCCCTCCTATCAATTATTTTTTGTCTCCCGATTCTTTTTCTGTGCTGCTTCGTGTTCGGCTATCTCGGGCTCCCCCTGAGGTTGCACAACAATGCGCTACCTTGAATGCCCATTTGGTTCACCCTATACCTACCGGTTCTCCCGATAATACTTCTTGCTCGGGGCCCCCTCCCGCTAAAACTTCTCCAGATGAGTTTTTGCCTGTTCCCAGGACTGTAACATCTCGTGCTACCAATGCCCAGCTTTCCAAATTGTTAGAGCAAATGTACGCTATTGACGATTTGGAAGGCCCTTCCGCTCTTACCCCTGAGGAGTCGGAAGCGGAAGAAATCTTCCGGAAAACGACCACCCGTTCTCCCGGGGGGGCGTTTCACAGTTACCCTTCCGTTTAAGTCGCCCCCATCCCAGTTAGGCCCTTCCAGAAATGTCGCACTGTCTCGATTTTTTGGGCTGGAAGCCAAATTTAAAAAACATCCCGCCCTATATGACTCCTATGCACAGTTCATGGAGGAGTACCTAGCTATGGGGCACATGTCTCTTGTTACCGATTCTCTCAGTCCTCAACTTTCATATTATATTCCCCATCATGCGGTTTCCAAGAAAGGGGACCCTGCCAGTAAAATTCGTGTGGTGTTTAACGCATCACAAAAAACACCCGGTGGATTTTCTCTTAACGATTTACTTCACACTGGCCCCCGATTACAATTGGGTATTGACAAAGTGATTACCCGCTTCCGATATCACAAATTCGCGCTAACAGCGGACATTAAACAAATGTTTAGACAAATTACTCATGACCTCCCATCCCGTGATTTTTTGCGTATTTTTTGGCGCCCTCCCAATTCCGGGACCATCAACGAGTACCAATTAAATACGGTTACCTATGGGACGGCGTCCGCCCCGTTTTTGGCGTGCCGAGTTTTGCGGGAATTGGCCGATACTGCCCCTCCGCACCTTATGGACGCAGCCGATGTTTTGCGCACATCCACATATGTGGACGACCTTTTCTTTGGTGCCAGTACGAGTACTCAGGCCATTGAGCTGAGACAACAAATTATTACTTTGTTGGGGTCCGCCCAGTTTCAACTACGTAAGTGGGCCGCTAATAGCCCAGAATTGTTGTGCGATATCCCAGATGATCATATCGTCCCAGCTTCCCGATTTATAGAGTTCCATTCTGATGTGGAACAACCACTGAAAATACTCGGCTTACGCTGGGACAATTCCGCTGATACGTTTACCTATTCCGTTACCCAATTACCCGCCATAAAAACGAAACGTGATCTCGCATCTCAAGTTGGTCTACTTTATGACCCCTTGGGATGGATAATACCGGTGGCGGTTACCGCTTGAATTATTCAACGGTCTGTTGTCCAGTCAAAAATTGGTTGGGATGAAAATTTACCAGTTTCCATTTGTACCCGTTGGCAAGAATTCGCTTCAAATTTGCCATCCCTACAACTTATTTCGATTCCAAGACATATTCCCTTTGAAAATGCCCGGTTTTGGATAGCCGGTTTCGCTGATGCCTCGGAGTTGGCATATGCGGCCGTGCTGTATGCAATTATCCAACTTGGGGACCAGTTTGAGGTGCGTCTTCTTAACGCAAAAGCCAGAATAGCCCCTTTAAAAACTGAAACCCTTCCCAGACTCGAATTATTAGCGGCCGAACTGTTAGCCAAGACATTCCACCAACTTTCTCCCCAGTTGCCCCAGCTGGATATTTCCCGGATGTATGCCTTTTCCGATTCTACAATCGCCCTGTCTTGGCTTACGGCTGATCCGGCCCCCACTTGGAAGGTTTTTGTCGGAAATCGTGTTTCACAAACACTCCGACTTATTCCTCAAGACAGGTGGTTCCACGTACCCTCAGCCCAAAACCCAGCCGATATAGCTTCCCGGGGTATGCTTCCCCATCTCTTACCAGAATCCCAATTTTGGTGGAACGGCCCGGAGTGGCTTCGATCTCACCCGCATTCTTGGAAACTCGTTCGAGTACGCCCAGCCCTGAAAGATCCCATTGTTTTGTCTGAGCAACGGGCGAAACAAGTTCGTTTAACCTCCCAGATTCCTGATATTTCCCCAGTGTTGGAAGCCCGATATTCTTCCCTTTCAAAATTACAGGCAGTCACGGCTTGGTGTTGCCGTTTTCGGAATAACTCGGATAAAACTAAACCACATCTCTCAGGTCCTCTGTCCGCAGTTGAATTAAATGCCGCTATGGCTATCTT
Source organism: Leptopterna dolabrata (assembly GCA_954871275.1). NCBI lineage: Eukaryota > Metazoa > Arthropoda > Insecta > Hemiptera > Miridae > Leptopterna > Leptopterna dolabrata. The sequence continues at coordinate 58,273,885 of OX940974.1, read as the reverse complement.
AGTCAGGCGGGCGCAAAAATCCCAGTTAGGCCCTGAATTAATTGACGCAGCCCTTGATCGCCCAAAATTGAAGCTTACCAAAGTGCTGGGGCTTTTTATAGATGTTGACGGAACTCTCCGTGTTGGTGGAAGACTCCGCCACTCCAATTTACCAATTTCCGCACGTCACCCCGCTCTGTTGCCCCAGAAACATCCTCTTACCGATCTGATTATTGATCGGGCGCATGAGGATTGTCTCCATGTAGGCCCAAAAGCCACCTATGCTTACCTATTATCCCGGTTTTGGATTGTCAACGGTAGACAGGTGGTCCAGAAAAAATTGGCCGGTTGTCCCAGGTGTTTTTCAATTTCCCCGAAGCCCTTTAAGCCCGAAATTGGCCAGCTCCCTTTGACAGAGTCTCCCTAATACACCCATTTAACCAAGTAGGGATTGATTATGCTGGGCCCATTAAAATTTCTATTACCGGTACACGCGGATCCCGTTGCATAGACGCCTATATCTGCGTTTTCGTTTGTCTGAGCACAAAAGCGGTTCACCTTGAGGCAATTCTCGATCTCAGCACGGATGGATTCCTGTCGTGTTATGACCGTTTTGTTAGCCGCAGGGGTTATCCTGCTGTGGTCTGGAGTGACAATGGCAGGAATTTCTTGGGTGCCAGCAACTACCTCCGCAAATTGAAAGCTGTAGTTGGGGATCCCCAACATAAAACTTCCGTTTCCCAGTACACAGCCCGACACGGTACAATTTGGAAATTTATTCCCCCGTTATCTCCCAATTTTGGAGGGTTGTGGGAGGCGGCAGTTAAGTCAGCCAAGAGGCTACTTAAATTACAGTTACTTAACCAGTTGCCGTCGCTTATAACCTTCCAGACCATTCTCTGTAAAATTGAGGCAGTTTTAAATTCACGCCCGTTAACTGCCCTGTCTTCGTCCCCGCTTGACTTAGATGTACTTACCCCGTCACATTTTTTAATTCATCGCCCGATTACCGGTCCTCCCCTTGCTCCGGATCCCACCCCTGCGTCGTTTTCACCCAAATGGAAATTGGTGCAGGCGGTGACTAACAATTTTTGGAAGCGTTGGAGCTCCGAGTACCTCCTTGGGCTCCAGCGTTCCGAACAATGGAATACACCGCAAAGGCGGGTGGCGGTGGGCGATGTAGTCTTATTGATGGACGAAAACCTCCCGCCTCTCCAGTGGGCGCTCGGTCGCATCACCGCGCTGTTCCCCGGTATCGATGGTTTCCCTAGAGTGGCGGACGTGGCCACTTCCAGTGGTCTGAAGCGCCGTGCAGTTACCAAATTATGCCCATTACCATCCCAATGATGTCTCTTCCTATCCATTTTAGCGAATTTTCGAAGAAAAGGAAGCTATTGTTCTCGGTCCAAAATTTTTAAAACTCGAATTTCCGAAAGATTTTTATACCAAAATCCGTTTCAGACCATCCTGAATTCCCTGCCGAAAGACACCAAAAATTATATGTATATATGTATATATATATATATATTTATATTTATATATTTATATATTTATATATTTATATATTTATATATTTATATATTTATATATATATTTATATATTTATATATGTATGTGTCATTCCAGACGATAACTCTCGAAAGAATTGAGATAAAAAGTTCAAATTTGCACGAAAAATCTGTCTTGGCAATCGACAGGCTAAGTTCGAAGATGGGCAGAATCGGGTCACCCTAAGGGGGAGTTTTGGGGAGTTTTAGGGGGGGAAAATTACCCATAAATTCCCAAAATGAAAAAGTCTGACAAATGACACCTCATTTTAAAGGTTTTTGTACGCTGAACACGATGGTGAAATCAGAATTGCGATAAAATGATGTCACCCATTCGACGCGAGTGATCAGCAGCAATTCGTATGTTGATTTGTTCGAGGAACCCATTTGCCGAGCAATAAAAGGAATCTACCATGGCCCTCATTTCCTTATCCTGTTTCGAAGGTAAAGGATCACTTGCAGCATCAGCCTCTGGACTTCGAAGATCGCAAAGCTCATTCCAAACCTCATCGAATTTAGAATATGCACTTTCCATATGCTTTATTCGTCCCTTAAATGTTGATATAACTACTTCATCCGCGTCTTTAGCAACAGCCTTTTTACCGGCGTCATTTGCCGTTTGAACGCGCAACCCATATTCCTTTAAGCGTCGTCGCAAAGAAATAAGTGAATCCTCGAAGCTCTGAGTCATGTCGGAAACAAGAGAGTAGACAAGGACGTAAAATATACGAAAAGAGAGAGAAGGCGGGATGGGATTAAGAGATTAGCGATATGACTGAACCTCGGACTGATACGACCCGAGGAAGAATAATGAACTTTAGTTGACGAAAGTTCTTAAACTGATCGACTTTGCAAAATATGAACAGGCAACAATAATACCTAATATAAGGTAGGTATACCAGCTACCGCTAAGTACCTAAAGTAGTTATATGAAAATGACAGCGTAGGCAGGTACCTACGTGGGTTCGCAATAAGTAGATATATCAAATCACTGGTTGGACTGCGATACAGTAACTACCTATTGAAGCGCAACTAAAATTGAAGTTGTCTGTACGACATAAAATAATCTATGTACGTACACTGGTAAACGATATAGCTTGTTCACACAAGATATAGACGCATGCAAAAGTGTCCTTGAATTCGAACTGAATTTGAACAACGAAATGTTAGAAATTGACAATATGGACAAATAGAAATACAAAACTGTATAATAATGTTTACATGGAGAAATGTACGAATTTGTTTATTAATATACCTACTCGACTTATTCGAAGACAAGTATTGTAGTATATAAGATACGAAATGGAAACGACTCGGTAGATAGTACCTAATATTACTGATCTGCAGCAACCTTGATAACGTTGTTATTTGATGCATATTATTATGAGTCGCCAATTGTGATTCGTTTTAGGAACGGCTCGAATAATGGATCGAGACGAGAAATACGCGTATAAATTGGGCTAAGCAGTGGAAGAATTTACAGAAATATAATGTTGAAATATGTTAGCAAAACTAAGTGAGTGATTTACAGTAGGTAATTATTGATAAAAAGAAGTAATTTATCGCATAGCCACGCTCTGCTACCAAAAAATATGTTCGATATATGCGCCGTGGAATGAATAATATTACATGCGACAAATAATAGTTGAAGTGAATTTTATTAAATGAAGCGATGTTGATGAGTATAAAAAATGAACATAAATGTGACCTACCTAACACCCAATGGCCATTAGGAAGAAAACAAATTTAAAGGTCTGACCGGCAGTCGAACTTGGGATGCTGGCGTCGGAGTCACCCGTCGAGTCCAAGCTACCACGCCGGATCAGATAACTTGAGACTATTTCGGCAAATCGCCCTCGGTAATTTGCCAACTTCCTTCACTGGAAGACACGAGGCGAGTGCCCGTTCCTGAGTTCGATGGCTTATGACCTGATGCGCGTCTGGGATGGATCAGGAACGATGTACATAGGTGATGAACGTATGGTAGATGTACATACATACAACTCGTTCGCTAATAAACTGCCTCTGTATGTCCGATCTGAAACAGGGGTCGGGGGCCGTGATACCAAAGGCGTTCAATTTGGTGAAAATACTTGAAGCGGGACCATTTGAAGGTCCGGTACTTACAGTGAAGGAATGGATTTGCTGGGGACGGCTAAATTGGGATTCTGAAGACCCAGATGGAGGAGATTTACGAGGATGCTGCGACCTCAGATTTGGAAGGCAAATTCGTCCATGGCCGAATTTGATCGCCGATCGCCGATCGCCAATCGATTTCCCATGATGCTCACGATTGTGACGTCAGACCCCCCACAGTGTCCATGAACCCCACTATCCAACCATCACTGCACTTTGCCACTTGATAGATACAAATTAATAGGTACAAACTTCTAAGAGCTACTATTACAATGGGTGTTCGGAACACTTGATGCTATCATCAAATTAATTTTGTACCTCACCCAGATAGGCAACATAAAGCTCAGCAAACAAGCGCTTACACTGCGCTCGTAACAAAGAAAACTCGCCAAAATCACCATCACTACCATTAGCCTTGTACCTGGAGTGGACGAGTCTCTTCTTCATAGTTAAGATAATGAGGTCAGTAATGAATCATTTCGGAAATGATATCTGAATCGTTCTAGTTTTTGGGACAAATCTAGTGATAGCCTCCATTACCATCTTGTAAGATTTCCCCACCACTCCATCAAGCGTTGGTTCATTTAAACATTCCGTCCAGTCCACCTCCGAGAAGTATGAATCAGTGTGTAGTTCCCGTTTTTGAAATTTAACTGGAACTGGGAGGGCGAATGAGTAGTAGGAAGAAGTCGGTTTCGGAACAGGGTCAGGAAAGGTCAGTTTTGGGCGTCAGTGTGATTCATCGAGCCAACTAATTTGTATTAGCGTTTGGAGATAACCATCGCAACGATCTCTTTAGATTAGCACTCCACCAAAAGAAAATCAGGATTGTGCATTAGGGTGGTCACAAGGCAATAGGCAAAATTTTTTTGGAGAAAATCACTTCTGGCAACCCCCTAAAAGGTGCCATTTGACTAGAAAATGAGATTCGCAAAGTTTTAGGTCGATTGGATAACGTTAACCCGTGCCGCATTGAGGTTGAAGATCAGAAAAACTCACTTTGTTTCATAAAAATACTCTATTTTTCCTCATAACATAGTAACTATTTGTCCTAGAGACTTGAAATTGGTCTCATTTTATTTAAAATGTTATCTTCTTCAACTTTTACTTCCATAATTTTTTCGCTACATCCTGTAGATTTTATGTTATTCAGCTTTTCCCATCTCAAAACGTGGTCCGTTTCAGCAAATGTGCCTTTTTACGCATACCCCTAAAAACCACATTCCAGTCAATGAAATCGACCTCCAGGCGATTTGACACTTCTTTATCACTCTGGTTTATTGAAAATTAGTATGTTTCAGGTATAAATGTAAAGGTTGAGGCTGTAATAAGGGGGGGGGGGGATCTAGGTAATGAAGTGTGACCTTTAGCTTTGTATTCGCTGTTATCTGTTATCTCTATTACTGTGAATCATCGATTCTCGACCACTGGTCCTGAACCTAGCGTTTTCAAAAAATTTCAAGTTGGGTGGCCTAAGTTCGACCAAACTAAATACAAAACTAGTCTACATGATGATAATACGAGTATTAGATGCAAAATTAGTAACATTAATCAAGTTTCACTTTTTTTAATGGAACATTTGGAAACCCTGCAGCCCAGAGAGGATTACAAAGAGTTTCTTCAACTTTGTTTAGTGTTTATAGGGCTTCCTCCCCAAACCTTTTCTTTTAAAGCACCTGGTGCAATTCGTCACGCCAGGTGGATGGCCAAAGCAATTTACTGCCTCAAAATTTATCTTTTTAGAGATCAATTATTGTTATTAACTCAAAAAGAAATGAAAGGAATAGAAGAAATTTGTGTTTTTATAATAAATATTTACGCCAAGGCATAGTTCAATGCCCCCAAACCTGCTTTGCCCCCTAAACAAGATCTGGAAATGTTGAAAGCATTAGTAGAGTATAGGAAAATTTACACAGAAATAGCAGATAAGGCTTTGTCAAAATTTGTAAACCATCTGTGGTACCTCAGCTCAGAGAAAATAGCGTTCTCGTTTTTCGACCACACTTTAGACGACAACATTAAAAAAAGTATGGGCATGAAATTATTTTCCCTATGTGAACCCGATAGTGAAATTGATGGTAGGGATAGAAAAGCGATTTTAGATTTTGCACATGTAGAGCAAATTTTGGATAAGCAACTTGATTTTTTTGTCACCTCTCAAACCTTGAATTTTTTCAAGCGGTTTTCCATAGAGACAGATTTTTTAAACACCGATACACGCTTATGGAACACAAATCCTCATTATTTGCATGCTAAAAACATAGTTGTAGTGATTGGGAGTCTAATAGACGAGTCGATCGCTTGATTGAGAATGGTTGTTTAATTGGTGGCACCCTGGCTCTTTTATAGTCCCCTGACAAGGTCAGAGGGGGGTCGGGGGGCCCCCACTCTGAGTCACATCATGTTCTGACATTGATTGAGTTGTGGAGGAGCAGCCGATCACAACACTGCTCCCCCCAGAATTTAAGTAATTTACATTATTAAATTTTCTTGCTGGTGCGTTGGCGGGCGGTGGGGGTTGCGTGTGGTGTTGTTGCGGTGGTCGGTTAGGTCCGATGGGGCTGTCCGAGGATGGCGAGTGTCGTTGTCGTGGGGTGGTGGCATAGAGCGCGTAGCGTTGGCGGGCGAGGCTCGGGCTCCGGGCGTGGTTCGGCGGGAGCGGCGGTTGCCGTGGGTGCTGTGGTGGCGAATTTATGGCCATCGCTGTGTGGTGGGAGGCGATTTGCGGTGTTGCGGTGGGTCCCGTGTTGTGCGTAGGTGGGGGTGCCGGCTTGCATCTGTCGATGGACACCGATGGGGTTCTGCGATCGTCCGTGAGGTAAGTGACTGTCTTCCCATCGTTCGTCAGTACTTGATGGGGGCCGGTGTAAGGTGGCTCGAGTTTACCCCTCGGTGTGTCTACGCGGACGTACACATGGGTCGCTGTGCGCATGGTTGTTGGCATGTAGGACTGTGTGTAGTGGCGGTACGAGTCGTTTGTGCGTAGGGGTACAGTTGTTGGTGGTGGTTGAGTGAACAGATCCCCTGGGAGGCGTGGTGTGGCCGAGAAGAGGCGTTGGGCCGGCGAGTAGCCGTCGGGGCCCGGGCGGTTCCGTAGGCCGAGGAGGAGGCCGCTGAGTTGCGTGGCCCAAGTGCGGGACGTAGCTGTGGCGAGGATTGCGTCCTTTAGGACTCTGTGTAGTCGTTCGACGAGGCCGTTGGCTTGGGGGTGGTAGGTGTTTGTATGATGTACCTCCGTGCCCATGGACGTGCTGTATTTGTGAAATTCGGCGGAGGTGAACTGGGTGCCCTGGTCGGTGGTTACGTGTGCCGGGGAGCCGTAGCGGGCGATCCAATGTGTGTGTAGGGCCGTGATTACTGCGTCGGCAGAAATGGTCGAGAGGGGTGCGCATTCGAACCAGCCAGTGGCGCGGTCGATCATCGATAGTATGTATTTTTTCGTTGCCGACGGTGGTAGCGGGCCGAAGAGGTCGATATGTAGGTGCTCGAGTGGCGCTGCGTCAGGAAATTCGCCGAGGGGGGCTCTGATGTGCCGTGTTATTTTGGCCCGGTTGCAGCTCGGGCAGGCGCGGGTGAATAGCCGTATTGATGAGGTCATGTTTGGCCAATAGTATCGAGCGCGGATGAGGGCTGTGGTGGCCTTAATCCCTGGGTGTGTCATCCCGTGCATGTGTCGGAAAACTGCGAGGCGTAGCGGCGTGGGGATGTAGGGGCGAGGCGAGGCGTCGGTGTGTTCGCACATGATTTCGTGGCCTTGTATTCGGTGCGCTGTGAGAGTCATGGTGGCGATGTGATCATCGGCGGCCTGTGCGTCGGCTAGTTGTTGTAGCGTGAAGGGGGTGCCGTGATCCGTGACTGCGTGGGCCGTGTTGGCTGTTGGTGGGAGTCGCGAGAGGTAGTCGGCGACGATGTTCGTTGGGCCCTCGGCGTACCTGATGTCCGTTGTGAATTCGGATATAAATCGAAGGTGCCAGAGCCTCGTCGGCGGGGCCGTGTTTGACTGAGTCGCTAGGGAGGTCGTTAGGGGCTTATGGTCCGTGTATACGGTAAGTGGGCGCCCTTCGATTTGTTGGCGAAAATGTACGATGGCGAGGTATATAGCCAGTAGTTCGCGGTCAAATGCGCTGTAGTTACGTTGAGCCGGGTTGAGGGTGCGTGAGAAGAAACCTAGCGGGCGTAAGTGCGTATTGTCGATGAAATGCAGCGCTGCGCCGACGGCGAAATCCGATGAGTCCGTGTTTAGGACGAGCGGTTGGGCCGGGGCCGGATGGGCGAGTGTGACGGAGGTTTCGAGTAAGCGTTTTGCGCGGTCGAATGCGTCAGCTGCGTCGGTGGTCCACGTGAGCGTGCGGTTGTCCTTTTTCTTCGCGTCGGGTGGTATCATTTCCACTAGGGGGCAGAGAGTAGGTGCGGCTCGTGGTATCGCTCGGTGATAGAAATTGATGAGGCCGAGGAATGTTCGAAGCTCGTGCACGGTAGTGGGCCGTGGGAATTTCTTAATGAGGTCCGTGCGTTCCGGTAGGGGTGTTATCCCGTCGGCTGAAACGTTGTGGCCGAGAAATTTGACTGAGGGCCGTGCGAGCTGGCATTTTGCTGTGTTGATTTGGAGGCCGTATTTAGCGAGGGTCTCGAGGAGCGTGCGTACGTGGGTGTAGTGTTCTGACGGAGTGGCCGAGGCGACCAGTATGTCATCTAGGTAACAATACACGAAGGGCAGGTTGCGTAGGACGTGGTCCATGTAGCGCTGCCACGTCTGCGCTGCGTTTCGTAAGCCGAAATTCATTCGCTTGAATTGGTAGGCACCGAAAGGTGTTAGGATCGTTGTCTTCGGTACGTCGCGTTCGCTGATCTTGCAGTGGAAGAATGCGCGTGCGAGGTCGAATGTGCTGTACACGGTAGTCCCGTACAGGGCCGTTGTGAAGTCGTGTAGGTGTGGGACGGTGTAGCGATCCGGTATAGTGAGTCGGTTCAGCGCTCTGTAGTCACCGACGGGGCGAATGTCACCGTCGGGTTTTGGGACGATGTGGAGCGGGCTGGACCACGGCGCTTCCGAAGGTTCGATGACCCCCGCCGCTAGTAATTCGCCGAAATGGGCCTTCGCTTTTGCGTATAGGTCCGGTGATAATCGGCGAAGTTTCGCATGACACGGGGGTCCCTTCGTGACGATGTGATGTTCGACAGGAGCATCGCATGGTGTCTCTGAAGGTTTGTAGGCGTCGAGGAGGGCTTGAAATCGAGGCTCGTTCGCTGTCGTCGTGCAGATGGACTGGCTCGGAGGTACGAGGTCTACTGTCCCGGTGATGTACCGCTGCGTGGCCGCGTTGATGAGCCGGGCGTTGGGTAGGTCAACGAGTAGGCCGTGGTACGTCAAGAAGTCGGAGCCGATGATCGGAGTTGATACGTCGGCGTCTGTGAAGGTCCACTCGTACGGAGGGAGATCTGGTAGGTGTACTGATGCGGAGTGTGTGCCGTACATCTTGATCTCGGTGCTGTTTGCGGCACGTAGAGCGCTTGGACGTGTTGTTTTTCGGTTGAGCAGGGTGTTCGGGACGATCGAGACGTCAGAGCCGGTGTCCACGAGGAAGTGTAGGGCGGTTCGTTTGCAGCGGATGAAGAGCCGAGATGTTGGTGGGTCGCGCACGGCCGTTACGGCTGGTCGGGCCGTGCGTTGTCGTTTCCCGATGGTTTCGGGCGCCAGGTGCAGGGGCTGCGGCATTTCTGTGCTCGGGGGCCCCATGTGCGGTGGTAGAAAGATAGGGTGGTCGGTGGGCGGCGTGTGTTCGTTGTCGGCTGCGTCGGCGAGCGCCGTTGTTGTCTATTGTTGATCATTTCTACCTCTTCGGAGACGGTAGCCACCCGAGGAGGCGGGGCGAATGGTAGGAGGCGATCGGCGAGCGCAGCGAGTTTCACTATGTTGGGTTCGTCATGTGCCGCTATGTGTAGACGTATGCTCTCGGGTAGGGCGCGGAGGAAGAGCTGTCGGACGAGCGGTGCGGGTGTGTCAGCCGGGAGTGCTCGGGTGATCGGCGAGCGAGGATCGACGGTAGCTCGTCGTCGGATGTCGGCTGGAGGAGGGCGGTGAGCCGTGAACCATCTGAAGGTGCGTGTGTCGCTAGAAAGCGAGTTTTGAGCGTCTGGTAACTACTGGTGTTCGAGGGGTTGATGTCGGCGCATAGATCCGCTTGTCGAGGTTCGAGGGCGAGGAAGGCTCGGGCGAATTTCGCATGTGGCGACGTGAGGCCTTCGTGTGCGAGGATGATCTCGAGTTGGGCGAACCAGACGTGCGGAAATGCGGGGTCAAACGGCTGAAGCTTGATAGTTGAAGGAACGCTCGCTTCGGGTGTCTTTTGCGGTTTCTGCTCAGTCATCTTCGGTTTCTTCTTAGGCGCCAGTCCGTTGAGGTGTCAGCAGGAAGTGTGCTCGGCGCCGGCGTCCGTTTCCTTATATAAGGATCGGAGATGGTGGGGCGAAGTAGCGGGAGGCGCTGCGATAGCCGTCGAGGCGGGCGTCGGAGTGGGGCGCCGCTGTGGCGTCGGTGGGGGCCGCGCGTGGTGGGGCTCGTTGATGCGGAGGCGGGGCTGCGACGCAATCGAACGGCGGGCGCTGGGCGATGTAGTCAACGTCGGATGTCACCAGTGTAGTGATTGGGAGTCTAATAGACGAGTCGATCGCTTGATTGAGAATGGTTGTTTAATTGGTGGCACCCTGGCTCTTTTATAGTCCCCTGACAAGGTCAGAGGGGGGTCGGGGGGTCCCCACTCTGAGTCACATCATGTTCTGACATTGATTGAGTTGTGGAGGAGCAGCCGATCACAACAATAGTAAACGGTTTAAGGGTAGTCAACGACACTGCTGAAAGAGGAGTGAAATTGATACAAGACTTCAACTCTTGCTTGACAAAAGACGAAGAACAGCGGCAATTTTTATTACAAGTTGTGTCAGAATGTAGGAAAATTTACCCTGATGTCGATAAAGCCTCACTATCTAAGCCATTAATGTAGTTCTAAATTCAGTGGTGTTGGAATAGATATATTGTGTTGTAAAATAAGTTCCAGGCTATTATTTTCTATACAAAAAACTTTCAATTTGTATTATTAAAACACTTTTTACATAATTTTTATTGTTTTTTGTGCATTTCATAGCACCCACCACCTACCCATCTCCCCCCTACCCCCTCCATATATTATTATATTAGATTCAAATGTATCAATTTTCAATATACCAGAGTGATAAAGAAGTATCAAATTGCCTAGAGGTCGATTTCATTGACTGGAGTGTGGTTTTTAGGGGTATGCGTAAAAAGGCACATTTGCTGAAACGGACCACGTTTTGAGATGGGAAAAGCTGAATAACATAAAATCTATAGGATCTAGCGAAAACATTATTGGAGTAAAAGTTGAAGAAGATAACATTTCAAATAAAATAAGACCAATTTCAAGTCTCTAGGACTAATGGTTACTATGTTATGAGGAAAGAAATAATATGTTTATGAAAAAAGTGAGTTTTTCTAAACTTCAACCTCGATGCGGCACGGGTTAATGTTATCCGATCGACCTAAAACTTTGGGAATCTCATTTTCTAGTCAAATGGCACCTTTTAGGGGGTTACCACGATTGAATTTCGAAAGTTGACTTTTTGTGACCACCCTATTGTGCATATAGGTATACATATGAGGGGAAAGATAGGATAATGTCAATTCAACATTATGAGCATCAGAGCAACGATTGCAAAAGAACTCCATGCACCAGCTTGGAAAAACTTTCGAACGAGACCTGTGGACGTAAAAGGAAACCAGGACCTACATCAGGCAGATGTAGCTGAGATGATGATTAGTGAATGTCAACGATGGGTACAGATACATTCTAACAGTATTACCTTTAGTAAATTAATTTTTAATCCAAAGGAGAGGTATCTAGGCTTTTCAACATCAGTACTATTTTTCAATGTCCATGAAATCTCCTTGTTCGTTGGTAAGGTTGGGTAGACGGTCAAGTTCAAACATCGGAATCCCACAGTAATAGGCTCATATTTTTCATGTATCGATAGTAACTGTAGTTTTTCACTACCAGAAGGCGTCACGTACGGAATATACCAGACTATCTTGTCGATGGAAACTTCAGGTGAGGGAGTGCCAAATGCCACTGGCATGCGTGGAATAATTATGTTATATAGCATCCGATGCTGATCCGTTGAGTACGAGCTCCATCCGAAAATTTACCAAGACTTGATGATAATCTTCGGCATATCCCATCAATATGTTTAATGGTGTGCATGATGAAAACCTTGCACTGTTAGAATCCACACAGGGTTCATTGCCGAACTGGTAGATGGCATCATCCATCCGGCCTGATGAGGCCCGTTCACAGTCGATCTACAGTCGGCCTAATCAAGGCCGACGCCTTCATGTCGGTTGTTATGCCGGGATAGTTAGTTTTATCCACGAGTTCCCCATTAAAAAAAGCTTAATGTGAGCGATTGCGTTCGGAGCCAAAATGTACCGATCATATTTTGACAATAAACCTTCTACATACAAATAACTTTTGGGTGGTAGTACATATTCACCTGGTTGTGAAAACGGAATTATAATCCCATCCGATGGATTGTACCTAGCTGATGCATATTCATGTGGTTGATATTCCAGCTTGGTCAATCTCTCATAAAAATCGAATTGTCTGTCCACGTCGAACATGTTGATGCTGTGCTGGATTGACGTTATGTCCCAAAATTTTCAGAAAGCAATAGTTGGCTGATGTTAGTTGATGTCCTCTCCAATTTTAGGTATCAGCTGGACTGATACTATTTTCAGCAGTGCAGTCCTTTTTATGTAGGCGTTGATGATGATGGTGGTGGAAGATCAACATGTTGTAAAGTAATAGATGGTAGAATCCATCAACCTCTGCTTTTATACTGTCCGTCTTCTGAAATTAAGTCGAATCGATATTATCTCATCTCCAAAGCTGATTAGGTTTCCATCTTGATCAATGATTTTTACGGAAAATACCTCAAGTTTATCACCAATCACAGAATTATATGTCACAGGTTGTGGATTTTCTACCATTTTATAACCAGGTGCCACATTTGGTGAACTGATAGATGACATGTGTTGGTGTTCCATTACGAATATCACCTTGACAACAAGACACAGATACACCAATATTTAGTACGTTGAACACATAAGTACAATACCCTCTGACCAGTAGCGGTGCGTGGGCTCTGAAAATGGTGGGCCACCAAACCGGAACACAAATTAACAGCTTTTTCTACAAAATACCTGTAAATGTTTTCCAACAGTGGAGTCTTCTTATGAGAAATGGGTGGATTTTAATCAACCGCAGCTCTTAGCAAGTCAGAATGTAAGCACTGTGTTCACAATAGTTCTGACCAGTACCGGGGATTACCAGAAGCTAAAAGTTCTATAGCTTCATACTGACTAATACTCAGCAACTTCCTAAACTTTTAATCATCACTCTATCCTCGTAGGAAAACGTCGACAATTTCGACTGTAAGTTAGCCACCGAATTCATTTGGTACAAAAATACAGAAGCAAATAAACTAAACAACCACTAAAAACAACGAACTAGACTAAAATACAACGAAGTAATGACCCGCCGGCCAGTACCTACTTGGATGGAGAATCAGACTAGAAGCCAGGTAGTTATCTGTGTATGTTGACGTCGACCAATCCACAAGACAGGACACAACTCACTTAATTATCGCAAATCTAAATCTGTCCTGGGAACTCGAATGGGAACATACAAAATTCGAAACATAAGAAGAAAATTGAAAACTCAAGAACAGAACGGCGAAATTGATAAGAACATATGGAATAAAGGGCTCCCTTTCCCTTTATTCCATGATAAGAATTTTTAGGGGAGGACAGCTAGAAGGACAAGCATCTCGTATCGAGATAACAACATGAATTGAAACAATCCAATCGATTGTGAACACAAACGATTTTTGGATGGAAATGTTGGGACGGGGCCGAAAAGAGGCGTGTCTAACCAAATTTTTACTCTACTGAGCTTGCGCGGACGGGCCACTTTTCTCCGTTACCATGGCAACACCAGGTCCCGGGGACCTATTAGTTTCAAAAACGTAGGTTTCGATTTCGATTGCAAGATATCGATTACTGTAGCTTTATTCCGATAAAATGCTCGAATATCCATAGCCAGAGAACTCTCGTTTTCTTCTTCACAGTTACTTGTCTTGGCCGCAGCCATGCCAGACATAGGTTGGGACAGAGAGAGAGAACTATGTCGAGTCGCTGTTGAACTTCGTGAAAAATGCTAGGGTACAGTATACGGAGGGAAATTCGAATGCCACCTGAACAAATGGTTGGCATTTTTTTGGAGTTTTTTGTGTTTCTGAATGCCGGGGCAGTGGCCCAAGTGGCCTTATGGACGCAACGCCCCTGCCTCTGACCAATTCCATTTGTCGCTTGGTAAGTCGTCTTCTGACTTGAATCCCAGTAGTTTTGAAAATGAATCTTCATGATTGAAATCGATGCGTTCGGTGTATTTTATGCCGCAACGTTGTGTGTTCAAATTAACTAGCATTATAAAATCGATATCTAGTTTTTTCAGTTCACTTTTCAATAGGTGACGTAGGTCTGCCAACTCATATGTACCTGTAGGAACCTTGAATACAACACCAGGATATAGTGCATGCGGCTTCCCCGATGGTAATCCCATTCCATCAACATGTTTCTTCAAGGTTGCAGACCATGTTCTTTTCAGTGGTATATCTGCTGTATAAGAAGTGCTGGATGAAGCAAGTAAAACTCTACCATTATTGAACCCCGAAGGTATCAATACAGAGTCATCACTAGTGTTGAAAAGTGTTCGGGCTGTTTTAATTATTGCATGATGGTTCGTTATCGTGAGTTGCATATCCGGGAGTGCGTTTTGAGATAAGACGGGTATATCGGCGGCATCGAAAAATTTCCCACTGACGTCATGCATTAGTACAACATTATCATCGATCAGATATAACGTAGAATTCACACCTTCAGTTAAGTTTGGTATGGAGAAATAGGAGTCAAATGACATCAAGCCGGCCTCCCAGTCGGATAAGTCGAGTTGAATGGGTGGAAAAAAGTCTGCATGCAACACACTTTTCCCTTGTTTAGTGAGTGTGTCACTTGTGTAAAATCTTCTTATAGTACCCCGAGGTCATCAAAAGAAGGAACTCAAACGACCACAAATTACGCTTTCTTTTCTAGCGTTGAATGACTGGAATTGATCGGTGTTATATAAGGTGTTATATAACACCTCCGAAGTACACTTTCCATTCGATCGGAGGTTCTAAATTACCGTAACTATCAAAGTAGTAAGCCTTGTTTCCATCGAGCCAATAGGCTGCCCAATGAGTTCCACCCGAACCATCATCACTCGTGGCCATATTAATGATGGCATATTCAATCTGTTCAGGACCGGTGTGAGGAATATCATTTCTCATTCGGGCTCCAATAAAACCAACAATGTTTGCACTTTTGCACATGCGCTCCAAATCTATGTTTGTGAGAGGAAGATTTGGAAGCGCGATGGTGAGTTTATGAACTCATTTTCACCTTTATACCTTATTCCGTTTGCCTGTAGGGTCGAATATATAGAGCTTCTCCTTTCACTTTCCCACTAACGTTACCAAACTCATACGGCCTGATGTAAAGTCCTTGTCCAGATTTGCGAGCTTCTTCTTCTTCTTCCATTTAGCATCAATTACGGTTTTGGCCACTGCGGCACCTCCCCGCACAAGACTACCAACTGAAGTGAGGAAAGGGAGGGCAGCTATCAAAGCTGGCAGGGAACCACCTTTAACTTTTCGTTTACGTGTTTGTTAGATACATTTTTCTGTCTATCAACATCTGTCTTATACTTCTTCTTATTCGCTGATTTGAGGGCTGATCCCTTGGATGGTTTTGAGAGTTTTTAGTTTCATCGCATTCATAACTAACCAAGAAGCGACGCGTTCAGAGAGTGGTAATTGTTTGTTTCTCCCCAAATCCCGTGCATCCCACTCAAGTTTCTTATGAGCGTTGTACCTACCGTTGACTGTCATCCTGTGTAGTGTGATATGTGCGATCGAGCCACTTTACATACTACATGCCTTGCAACTGATACTAAGTGTGGTTTTTATGAATTAATAAAGTTATTAATCCCATTGGATCGAACATGTAGCTTATGCTGGGGAATAAAGAATGTCGTCAAAGAGTGTTAACTTAAAACCATTTATACAATTCTAACGCCTTATCAATAAATCCCGGACCTTTCAAATTAATTATATGAGAACAATGAGGGTAGAATCTAGCGTACTCTTTCCAAGGGTCATCATTCAGCCCAGTTGTTAACTTGTCCACCACATTTGTAGCATTTCGCTAGATCTCCGATTTGTTTGAAGTAAAAACCAGTGCTACATAATTCTTGAACATGGTGTTCTAGACATTTAGGCCATTTTTCAAACGTGTTGAATCTCCCATAAAATGTTTCAAGGCTCAAAGGTGCTTCATTCATCGGTTGTGTACCTTTATTCATAGAAGAGGAATAGGGTGTAGTTTCCGTTTTCAGTTCCACATACATCATAACCTTCATTCGCTACCGAATAAGAATAATCTAGTATATTCGTAGTATCTGATGACGGTTACGATCAAACGTTGATAGTTTGGGTTCCTTGGATGATGTCTGTAATTCTTCTGAGCCCACCCTTTATATGTAGCGAACTTCCGGCTGAGAGGGGTAATTCAACAAATCCTGAAAAACAATATAATACTTATACGAATCAGTTTTTATTATAGGTGTGCATTTGGACAAAAATTTGACCTGGAAACACCATATTTCTTATATCCGTGGCAAGTGTGAAAAGTACTTTAATATTTTGAAAATGGTTAGAAATAACAACTGGGGAGCCGCCCCAGTTACAGATTTACCGATGTTTTACCGGTCAACCATTCGATCTGTAACGGATTATGGCTCAATGTTTTACGGGCAAGCTGCAGCTACAAATTTAAAAGCTTTGTCAACCTTCCAACATAGGTGTATTCGATTATGTAATAGGCTACCTATCATTGACTCCTATTGACATATTGTTTGCAGATACAGGTGAAATGCCACTGGATCTTAGGAGGCGGTATCTAGCAGATAAGTATATTATTCGCCAGCAGTTGTATGATAGTACTCCCTTATCAGCAATCATAAAGTTATCTCATCACGTTGCATTCGATGTTCGATGGATCGGTAAAGTTGTACCACTATTGTTTGTGAGCTTCATTAATTTGGCCCCGAAATGTGTGAATCTCTCATCAAATAGGAATAGCTCAATTTTTGCTGTCAAGTATCCTATCCTGTCTACCAAGATTGAAATCCATCCGTTTAACCCCAGGGAAGGTCGAACGGCTAAATAAATGAAAACTTTGCCGTTATTAATAGTATAATAATATTAATATTAATCCATATTATGACACTATGGGGCGGACCGGGTTGCCTTCTTTATGATATTTTACTAGAGCGTACATTTTTGGGGTGGTGCTAGTTTTCGTGTATAGTTTCCTACGTGTATATTCGTCAATGTAGTTTCGTGCTTGTTTGACCGGGGGAGGTAAATAAAGAAAGTAGATAAAACTGGGTGGAATAGAGCACTGGTATACAAGTTATAATGTAAAAAGGTACAGCTGTGGGAGAGAGCGATTTGCCTTGTACAAGGTAAGAAGAGGAACTAACTGGGTGGGGAGGCTTCCTCAGGCGAAAGCCCCTTACACTGCGCAATGGCCCCGCGCAGGGTGGCCGTACTGGGAACTAACTGTTCGTAGTCTTAATGGTTATAATATTGCCCTTTTTCTCATGATGTTTTCCGGTAATACTGAGTGTTTATATTGGGTGTGTTTGTTGTTGTGTGTGTGTGATGTCTAACGTTACTGAGGTGCTGTCAACGAGCTAAAGGCTCGTTGACAGGGCCGAACATAGTCCCCCCCCCCAAAAGGAGGGCCCCGGGCAAGAAGGAGGGAGAGAAAAAAAAATCGGGCTTTAAATTGAAAAACGGGAGGACAGAGGGAAAGTCAAACTATACTGGGCAAAGAAACGGATAAACATACTGGGGCAAGACAACGGGCAACATGAAATAAAAAATGGATAGGAAGAGACATCATCGGGATGGTAATGGGCATAATTTGGTAACTGCACGTCGCTTCAGACCACTGGAAGTGGCCACGTCCGCCACTCTAGGGAAACCATCGATACCGGGGAACAGCGCGGTGATGCGACCGAGCGCCCACTGGAGAGGCGGGAGGTTTTCGTCCATCAATAAGACTACATCGCCCACCGCCGCCCGCCTTTGCGGTGTATTCCATTGTTCGGAACGCTGGAGCCCAAGGAGGTACTCGGAGCTCCAACGCTTCCAAAAATTGTTAGTCACCGCCTGCACCAATTTCCATTTGGGTGAAAACGACGCAGGGGTGGGATCCGGAGCAAGGGGAGGACCGGTAATCGGGCGATGAATTAAAAAATGTGACGGGGTAAGTACATCTAAGTCAAGCGGGGACGAAGACAGGGCAGTTAACGGGCGTGAATTTAAAACTGCCTCAATTTTACAGAGAATGGTCTGGAAGGTTATAAGCGACGGCAACTGGTTAAGTAACTGTAATTTAAGTAGCCTCTTGGCTGACTTAACTGCCGCCTCCCACAACCCTCCAAAATTGGGAGATAACGGGGGAATAAATTTCCAAATTGTACCGTGTCGGGCTGTGTACTGGGAAACGGAAGTTTTATGTTGGGGATCCCCAACTACAGCTTTCAATTTGCGGAGGTAGTTGCTGGCACCCAAGAAATTCCTGCCATTGTCACTCCAGACCACAGCAGGATAACCCCTGCGGCTAACAAAACGGTCATAACACGACAGGAATCCATCCGTGCTGAGATCGAGAATTGCCTCAAGGTGAACCGCTTTTGTGCTCAGACAAACGAAAACGCAGATATAGGCGTCTATGCAACGGGATCCGCGTGTACCGGTAATAGAAATTTTAATGGGCCCAGCATAATCAATCCCTACTTGGTTAAATGGGTGTATTAGGGAGACTCTGTCAACGGGGAGCTGGCCAATTTCGGGCTTAAAGGGCTTCGGGGAAATTGAAAAACACCTGGGACAACCGGCCAATTTTTTCTGGACCACCTGTCTACCGTTGACAATCCAAAACCGGGATAATAGGTAAGCATAGGTGGCTTTTGGGCCTACATGGAGACAATCCTCATGCGCCCGATCAATAATCAGATCGGTAAGAGGATGTTTCTGGGGCAACAGAGCGGGGTGACGTGCGGAAATTGGTAAATTGGAGTGGCGGAGTCTTCCACCAACACGGAGAGTTCCGTCAACATCTATAAAAAGCCCCAGCACTTTGGTAAGCTTCAATTTTGGGCGATCAAGGGCTGCGTCAATTAATTCAGGGCCTAACTGGGATTTTTGCGCCCGCCTGACTAAGATAGCCATAGCGGCATTTAATTCAACTGCGGACAAAGGACCTGAGAGATGTGGTTTAGTTTTATCCGAGTTATTCCGAAAACGGCAACACCAAGCCGTGACTGCCTGTAATTTTGAAAGGGGAGAATATCGGGCTTCCAACACTGGGGAAATATCAGGAATCTGGGAGGTTAAACGAACTTGTTTCGCCCGTTGCTCAGACAAAACAATGGGATCTTTCAGGGCTGGGCGTACTCGAACGAGTTTCCAAGAATGCGGGTGAGATCGAAGCCACTCCGGGCCGTTCCACCAAAATTGGGATTCTGGTAAGAGATGGGGAAGCATACCCCGGGAAGCTATATCGGCTGGGTTTTGGGCTGAGGGTACGTGGAACCACCGGTCTTGAGGAATAAGTCGGAGTGTTTGTGAAACACGATTTCCGACAAAAACCTTCCAAGTGGGGGCCGGATCAGCCGTAAGCCAAGACAGGGCGATTGTAGAATCGGAAAAGGCATACATCCGGGAAATATCCAGCTGGGGCAACTGGGGAGAAAGTTGGTGGAATGTCTTGGCTAACAGTTCGGCCGCTAATAATTCGAGTCTGGGAAGGGTTTCAGTTTTTAAAGGGGCTATTCTGGCTTTTGCGTTAAGAAGACGCACCTCAAACTGGTCCCCAAGTTGGATAATTGCATACAGCACGGCCGCATATGCCAACTCCGAGGCATCAGCGAAACCGGCTATCCAAAACCGGGCATTTTCAAAGGGAATATGTCTTGGAATCGAAATAAGTTGTAGGGATGGCAAATTTGAGGCGAATTCTTGCCAACGGGTACAAATGGAAACTGGTAAATTTTCATCCCAACCAATTTTTGACTGGACAACAGACCGTTGAATAATTCTAGCGGTAACCGCCACCGGTATTATCCATCCCAAGGGGTCATAAAGTAGACCAACTTGAGATGCGAGATCACGTTTCGTTTTTATGGCGGGTAATTGGGTAACGGAATAGGTAAACGTATCAGCGGAATTGTCCCAGCGTAAGCCGAGTATTTTCAGTGGTTGTTCCACATCAGAATGGAACTCTATAAATCGGGAAGCTGGGACGATATGATCATCTGGGATATCGCACAACAATTCTGGGCTATTAGCGGCCCACTTACGTAGTTGAAACTGGGCGGACCCCAACAAAGTAATAATTTGTTGTCTCAGCTCAATGGCCTGAGTACTCGTACTGGCACCAAAGAAAAGGTCGTCCACATATGTGGATGTGCGCAAAACATCGGCTGCGTCCATAAGGTGCGGAGGGGCAGTATCGGCCAATTCCCGCAAAACTCGGCACGCCAAAAACGGGGCGGACGCCGTCCCATAGGTAACCGTATTTAATTGGTACTCGTTGATGGTCCCGGAATTGGGAGGGCGCCAAAAAATACGCAAAAAATCACGGGATGGGAGGTCATGAGTAATTTGTCTAAACATTTGTTTAATGTCCGCTGTTAGCGCGAATTTGTGATATCGGAAGCGGGTAATCACTTTGTCAATACCCAATTGTAATCGGGGGCCAGTGTGAAGTAAATCGTTAAGAGAAAATCCACCGGGTGTTTTTTGTGATGCGTTAAACACCACACGAATTTTACTGGCAGGGTCCCCTTTCTTGGAAACCGCATGATGGGGAATATAATATGAAAGTTGAGGACTGAGAGAATCGGTAACAAGAGACATGTGCCCCATAGCTAGGTACTCCTCCATGAACTGTGCATAGGAGTCATATAGGGCGGGATGTTTTATAAATTTGGCTTCCAGCCCAAAAAATCGAGACAGTGCGACATTTCTGGAAGGGCCTAACTGGGATGGGGGCGACTTAAACAGAAGGGTAACTGTGAAACGCCCCCCGGGAGAACGGGTGGTCGTTTTCCGGAAGATTTCTTCCGCTTCCGACTCCTCAGGGGTAAGAGGGGAAGGGCCTTCCAAATCGTCAATAGCGTACATTTGCTCTAACAATTTGGAAAGCTGGGCATTGGTAGCACGAGATGTTACAGTCCTGGGAACAGGCAAAAACTCATCTGGAGAAGTTTTAGCGGGAGGGGGCCCCGAGCAAGAAGTATTATCGGGAGAACCGGTAGGTATAGGGTGAACCAAATGGGCATTCAAGGTAGCGCATTGTTGTGCAACCTCAGGGGGAGCCCGAGATAGCCGAACACGAAGCGGCACAGAAAAAGAATCGGGAGACAAAAAATAATTGATAGGAGGGGGAGAAACAGTATGCGAAATTACAGGGTTGGTACAGTTCATAATAGTGAAGTAATTGGTAAAACGATTATCGGTCACAACCCTTACTACCGGCGAAGCCGGGGAAGGGGGAAAAGGACGTCGGCGGGTCCGTTGTGGTTTAGGTATGAGAGCGGAAGTTAGGGCCAATTGACGGTCCGCTTCCGATAGAGGAGGGGAAGAAAGGGGTTTCGATGGTACAGGAGCCTGTTTGATTCGAACATCGACGGAATGATGATCGGGAGTGAATTTTACTGGGTGTACTTGGTCGGGTGAACCGATCGCAAAATGGGTACGGGGAGGTTCCAAATTGGGAGCAACCTCGATGTTTGAACGAAGGCGAGGTAGGGAAATGTTCAGAGGACGTTTCAATTTGAGAAGCTGAGCCTTTTCAAATTTAGAACGAATTTTAGGGTTAGACTCATTATCCCGCACCGAAATATGAAAGCTAACCGATTTTTTCGGATGGGTGGAGACATGCCCGGAGGCTAACCAACCGAGTTGTGTATGGGAAAAAATGGGGGAGGAATCGAACAAAACGGTAGCGGAGTTTAATGTAATATGCGTTAAAAAGGACCCGGAGAAAAGGATATCTACTGGGCTGGCGACATTAAAATTGGGATCTGCCAGGTTCAACTTCCGAATATCGGGCCACTTGGAAATAGAAAATGAAACCGACGGGGACGGAGGGGAAGGGTCATCCAGTACGATAAATTGCAATAATCGGGGCGAAAAATAGCGTGAATTATACATGGGAAAATGTACAATGGCCAAGGTAATACCGTGAATCCCTTTAATGACTGAACCACCTACCCCCCATATGGTGGACTCGGTGGGGAAAATTTGTAACTGGGCAAGACGTGCAAATTTAAATGACATGAGATTTGAGTCACTCCCTGTGTCAAGAAGTGACCGGCCAACCGCTCCAGGGTGATTACCAGAAGGTGATAATCGAACCATAGCAGTGGGAACTAAAGAGAACCCATCTGGACATAACAGGGAAGATTTCGAAAAACGGGTTGAAGTATTTTTTGATTGAACAGGGTTTGTGGGATTATACCTCAACTTGTGAAATCGGGAAAGAGTAGCGGCTGGCCGAAAAACACGTCAATCAGAAAAGGTGGGAGACTGAGAGGGCCGGGAATTCGGTAACGACTGGAAGACATCTGAGGAAAGTGTGTTCTGGGAAGTGGCAAGTGAATAATCAAAATTATTATTATTATTACCGGAAAGCATCGGGACAGACAAGGAACGACCGGCATTAAATAGGTTACTGTTCCCAAACGAAGGGCAAGAACCAGACCGCTCGTCGCCTGACCCATGAGAATTAACAAACGGGCTTACAAGTGGTACATCTTCTTGATTAAAGTTGTCTTGAACAGCCGGCGACAGATGGTTTCGTCTGGTCTTCGATGATCGATCCGGATTTTTGCGGACCGGAGGCGGGGACCGCGAACTGGGAAATTTTTGGAGACTTGGAAACTGGGGGTAATTTTGTGAGGTAGGAGACTGGGAAGGTAACTGAGCGGGATGGGAATGAGAATTACTGGGAGGTGGGAGGGGAGGTTGGTAATACACCGCCTTTTTGATGAGATGTTGCGGAATGAAATCATCCAGCCCTCCGAACTGATGCAAAAAATAATGATGACGAGAGTTGCACTGCGAGCAGAGCCGCCGTGAGCCACAACGAGACGATGAATGGGTTCCGTTGAGGCTCCCAACGGGCTAGTAAAGTGCAGGATAAAAATTCGGGGCACCGGTAAAGTAAATGCCACTGTTGACAGTACGGACATGCACGAGTGGGGCCCATCA
The DNA here is from genome assembly GCA_954871275.1 of Leptopterna dolabrata. NCBI lineage: Eukaryota > Metazoa > Arthropoda > Insecta > Hemiptera > Miridae > Leptopterna > Leptopterna dolabrata. The sequence continues at coordinate 58,250,705 of OX940974.1, read as the reverse complement.
CTTTCGGGATAGCATGACCGGGTTGAGAGGGTACAGATGGTTTCTGTTCCGATCGACGATGGATATTGGGAAGATCAGTGACGTCACTGTGCGAAGCGGGCTTGAGGGCCTGATTACGAAGTTGTCGGGCCTTTAGAAATTCTAACAGCATCTGGGAAGTAGGTAGAGTTTGTGACTGGGCTACGTATTCGTCAAAAAATTGATTGTGTAAAGACGGAGGTAAACACTTGATGAGGTGGTGATAAATCATAAAATCCGTAATATCCTCTGTGTCTACGGACACAACCGACGAGCGGTACGCGAGCGCCGACTGGATGAACTGGTGAAGGGTGGGAGGGTTATCCGATCGAAAGGGAAGTACGGTTTCCCGCTTATCCAAATGGGCCATGGCAATTTTATAGGGGTTTGAGTGAATGGCCACTAACTCCGCCCAGACATTGGCGAAGGGCGTGCCATTGACAATGTGCGGTGCAATCCAGGTTTGCAATTCCGGGCATAATTTTTGTCTGAGAGCCTGTAATTTATTGGCATCCGGGATATTTAATGTAACGATTGAGTCGTGAAATAACCGGGAAAACTGAGAAAATTCCAAAATGTTGGCGTCGTAAACTGGCACCGTCGGCAACAAGAGTGCGAGTGTTTTTAACTCATCATATTTATTAACAGCCGCGGCCGGGAGAGCCGGCGGTGACGAACGGGAAGAGGGGCGGGTGAAAACATCGGGAAGCAGGCTGAGAAATGTAACCCTTACCCCTTCAAGACGCATGGTGACGTATCGACGTAAACAACGCGCGAAGCGACGATGCTTAATATGTTTCTCCAGGGGAAGATCAACAAGGTCGGCCGCCATTTTGTCCAAGCGACGAACGGTTTGGTCGAGCAACGCGGGCGCCCGGTGTCCCCTGGTTGCCTCCACAATGGAATCCAAGGCAAGGAGAAGTTTTGACAGCCAATCCAACATGTTCGAAGCCGATTTAGAAGCCTCATTCGGCCGTAATTTGGATAAAATATCATTAGAGATGTCGTCAAACAGGGCTGAATCGATATCCGGGGAGATCTGGGATAATAATGCGTCAACACTCACGGGAACTGGTGTGACCGGGCGATCGGGCGAACGGACCGGAGACTGACTCATATTGCGATCGCGGAAATCGACGCACGAATCACAAAAACGCGGGTTTCGGCACCAATGTTTGACCGGGGGAGGTAAATAAAGAAAGTAGATAAAACTGGGTGGAATAGAGCACTGGTATAAAAGTTATAATGTAAAAAGGTACAGCTGTGGGAGAGAGCGATTTGCCTTGTACAAGGTAAGAAGAGGAACTAACTGGGTGGGGAGGCTTCCTCAGGCGAAAGCCCCTTACACTGCGCAATGGCCCCGCGCAGGGTGGCCGTACTGGGAACTAACTGTTCGTAGTCTTACTGGTTATAATATTGCCCTTTTTCTCATGATGTTTTCCGGTAATACTGAGTGTTTATATTGGGTGTGTTTGTTGTTGTGTGTGTGTGATGTCTAACGTTACTGAGGTGCTGTCAACGAGCTAAAGGCTCGTTGACAGGGCCGAACAGTGCTTTCAACAGTTCTATTAAGGAATTTAATTCTTTCTCAATTCTTTTAGTTGAATTGCGGTTCTGATTGACAGGGGTGTACGTTTCGGTATCATTCAATAGATTTTTGACTTTCTGTATAATATTCTGATTTGTCAATTGCTACTGTTGCATTCGTTTTGTCGGTCCGAGTAATGACAATGTCAGGATGCCCTTTCATGTACGATTTTGCTTCATTGTATAACTGAACTGAGTGAGGGGGGGTTTTTGACGATTTTGATTCCTGTCGCTTGAGGTGATTGGTGATTGCGTTTACACACTGCCCTCTTTTCTGTTCTTGTTCTTGTGGATCCACGGTCCTTTCACGTCACATATCATTTGGTCTAGAGGGATTTCATGGTATTGTAAAGGAACAGCGAATTTTGGGCCGTTGGGGTGTTGATCGATTGTTGAGGTGCGGTCGAAATGAAAATTCATATTTCAAACGTTTCAAAGGTTTATGCCTTAGGCAGTTTACATAAATATAATGGATGCACCGTCATTACCAGCACTTTTCGCCGCCATGTCCACTCATTTGTTCTATACTAAACCAACGTGAGATCGAACCCACACAAAATGTATGCTCACTCCGTTGACTTTACAATTATGTACCAGTTTAACCACCTACAAAAATGGTTCTTACAATGTATAAAGGTATGGTGATGACAAGGTACGTAATGAGTGAGCGAATCTGAACAAATTAGAACATTTTGGCACCGTTGATGGGTTGAGAAAAGAACATAATTGAGGGCTTGAAGAATAATAATCATTCAGCAGAGTAACTGCTAGTTTCCTCCGGTAATTTAAATTTTACTACCTCATCCAAATCAACATCCAAGAAAGCTGCTCTAACTAGCCTACCAGTTTTGGACCCATCAGTGAAATGAGTTTGTAATTAGTACTCCATTTACGTTCAATAAATTCGGCAAAGTTTTCATTTATTTAGCCGTTCGACCTTCCCTGGGGTTAAACGGATGGATTTCAATCTTGGTAGACAGGATAGGATACTTGACAGCAAAAATTGAGCTATTCCTATTTGATGAGAGATTCACACATTTCGGGGCCAAATTAATGAAGCTCACAAACAATAGTGGTACAACTTTACCGATCCATCGAACATCGAATGCAACGTGATGAGATAACTTTATGATTGCTGATAAGGGAGTACTATCATACAACTGCTGGCGAATAATATACTTATCTGCTAGATACCGCCTCCTAAGATCCAGTGGCATTTCACCTGTATCTGCAAACAATATGTCAATAGGAGTCAATGATAGGTAGCCTATTACATAATCGAATACACCTATGTTGGAAGGTTGACAAAGATTTTAAATTTGTAGCTGCATCTTGCCCGTAAAACATTGAGCCATAATCCATTACAGATCGAATGGTTGACCGGTAAAACATCGGTAAAGCTGTAACTGGGTCGGCTCCCCAGTTGTTATTTGTAACCATTTTCAAAATATTAACGTACTTTTCACACTTGCCACGGATATAAGAAATATGGTGTTTCCAGGTCAAATTTTTGTCCAAATGCACACCTATAATAAAAACTGATGCGTATAAGTATTATATTGTTTTTCAGGATTTGTTGAATTACCCCTCTCAGCCGGAAGTTTGCTACATATAAAGGGTGGGCTCAGAAGAATTACAGACATCATCCAAGGAACCCAAACTATCAACGTTTGATCGTAACCGTCATCAGATACTACGAATATGCTAGATTATTCTTATTCGGTAGAAAATGAAGGTTATGATGTATGTGGAACTGAAAACGGAAACTACATCCTATTCCTCTTCTATGAATAAAGGTACACAACCGATGAATGAAGTACCTTTGAGCCTTGAAACATTTTATGGGAGATTCAACACGTTTGAAAAATTGCCTAAATGTCTAGAACACCATGTTCAAGAATTATGTAGCACTGGTTTTTACTTCAAACAAATCGGAGATCCAGCGAAATGCTACAAATGTGGTGGACAAGTTAACAACTGGGCTGAATGATGACCCTTGGAAAGAGTACGCTAGATTCTACCCTCATTGTTCTCATATAATTAATTTGAAAGGTTCGGGATTTATTGATAATGCGTTAGAATTGTATAAATGGTTTTAAGTTAACACTCTTTGACGACATTCTTTATTCCCCAGCATAAGCTACATGTTCGATCCAATGGGATTAATAACTTTATTGATTCATAAAAACCACACTTAGTATCAGTTGCAAGGCATGTAGTATGTAAAGTAATAGGTGCATACGAATTTCACTGAAAAGATGGTTCCAGAGAATAAGTTAACGTTTCCGTTTTCCAGGGACGCATTTTTTGCTTCAGAGGGGAGATGGTAGGCTCGGCACAACAGATAGTTCCTATCGGTAAATAATAATACCGTTAAAATAAGGTAAGAACAATTTGGCTCGATCGCACATATCACACTACACAGGATGACAGTCAACGGTAGGTACAACGCTCATAAGCAACTTGAGTCGGATGCACGGGATTTGGGGAGAAACAAACAATTACCACTCTCTGAACGCGTCGCTTCTTGGTTAGTTATGAATGCGATGAAACTAAAAACTCTCAAAAACCATCCAAGGGGTTAGCCCTCAAATCAGCGAATTAGAGCCCAAACGGGAACCATATATATACCAAATTTCGTGAGTTTTGGTTCATAGGAACGAAGAAAAAATCTGTTTTTTTTTTAATTTTTGAGACCATCCGGAGCATTCTATTATATTGCCATAAAATTGGCTATACAATTTGCTGTAAAGAGCAGGGTGTATGCAGGCATCAAGCTGGGTGGAGAGCGCACATCATTGGTCTCTCGGCTAGCTGGGCGATGCAGCCCAGTGGTCTACCTCACGGACTGATCCGCCAAAGTTCTGGAGTTCGAAACTCTACGGGGACTGAATATTTTGTCAGCAATTTCCCTTCAGAACCTAATTATTTGTGTTTCTAGTTGCCATTTTAGCTAATGTTTGTCATCGACAGAATTATTTTAGCAACATTTAACGCGTGAATTAGGTAGGTACCTAGTAAGGAGTAATATATTATGTTACAGCCCCAACCTATCAAACTTCTAAATACTTAGCAGGGATTTTGAAGAGTATTAACTTCGCCAAGTACACCGTGAAAGATTCATTCGAGTTCAAACATAAGATTTCACAGATTAGACTACCTGAAAATTACGAATTAATAAGTTTAGATGCAACGTCACTTTTTACAAACATACCCCTCACTCTGGTTAACTCTATAATTATAAACAACTGGGACAAAATCAGACCAACTACGAAAATCCCCAAAAAAATACTTCCTCTAACTCTTTGACCTATGCACTAAAGAAAGCACTTTCCAATTCGACTCAACCCTATATAAACAAAATTTTGGAATTCCGATGGGAACTCCGATTGCTCCGTGTCTCGCGAATCTATGCCTTGATTTCCTGCTAGACCAAATACTCCCTACATTACCTTTCAAAATTCCATTTGTCTATAAATTTGTCGATGACCTCCTACTAGCTGTACCCACCGGTTCTTTGCACATAATTCTTGCTAAATTTAACAGATTTCATACCTGTCTACAATTTACCCATGAGAACGAAAATAATCAAAAATCCATCCCATTTTTAGATATCTTACTCACCCGAAATCTAGATGGTAAAATAGATACGAAATGGTACAGCAAACCCCAAAATAAAGGAAGATGCATGAATTGCTATAGTCATGCCCCTTACCATCAAAAGGTGAATTTTGCGCTAAATTTAATCGATCGAGCGAAAAACCTCAGTTCTCCGAAATATCACAAAGAAGTTGAAAACAGGTTAGTAGACGCCATTCTTCTAAATGACTTCCCCCATAAACTCATTTGTGAACTATTAAAGAAAAAACGAGCATCCCCTCACGCCCCCAGCAATACTAAAGATAAATCTCGACCATCATCATTTTATTCTCTACCCTGCGTTGAATACCTCACCCCATCATTAAACAAAATTCTCACGGACAAAGACAGTAACACCAACAAATTTGCATACAAAAATCCAAAAACTGTCCAGAAATTTTCACTAAAACTAAAGACCCCGAACCTAAAGATATGAAATCCAATCTCATATATAAAATCCCCTGTAATTGTGGAAAGTTTTACTACGGGTTAACCCACTCACACCTCAAAACCAGATTATATGGCCACAAGCATAGCATAGAGGTAATGCAGAAAAACAAGAGCAAACCCGATCCTACGGCCCTTGCTACACATGCCCGCAGCACTGGTCACATAATTGATTTTAACAATACCAAAATAGTTACATACGAAAATAATAAATTCAAGAGCAATATCAATGAGATGATCACAATAGAAATAAACATCAAAAATGCAATAAATATGAAATCCGACGTTGAAAACCTTAGTACATGCTATGCAAATTTAATTCATTCAAATCTCAATAAATCCTAATAGATCTTTCAGTTACCATAAATCCTATATCATTCAAATCTAATCTGACACCCCTCCCCCCCGCAACACAACACACACACCACACTAACTAAATCAAATGTATACAGTTCAGTCAACCCTCCGTCAAAAAACCCCAGGTAATCCCTATACCGCTTGACCCCCATCCACCCCAATCCACTTGAGGAATACCGCCACACATCCCCTTGAAGATTACCGCCACTCGCCCTTCCGGTAGAAATGAACCAAAATCCACCACTCGTCAATCCCAGTTGTTTTCCAAGTTCAGTTACTGTCTGGTAGCCCAAGTATCAACTTGAAAACTACTGAGTCGTTTCACGATCAGTCACCACCTTCCAACTCATGTAAGTAATTTTTAGTCCATCATGTTAACAGGTTTCAGTGAAGTCAATTTGGTCAATCATGTGAATAGTTTTTAGTTCAAGTTTAGTTTTTCGTCGTATTTACCTAGTTTTAACAGAATGTTTTTATATTATTTCATGTAGATTCCCTGATGATAAAGGCATAAACCTTTGAAACGTTGGAAATATGAATTTTCATTTCGACCGCACCTCAACAATCGATCAACACCTATCCTATATATATATATATATATATATATATATATATATATATATATATATATATATATATATACATTCTACATTCCATCAATATCAGCTGCAAAAAATAAACTTTGGTGGCACATTCAAATCCCTGGTGATAGAAAGTCATTCGTTTTAATTAGGAAATTCGCACAACTTCATCATTTCTGCCAACACTCCTACCTACGCGTATTATTTGCCGCTATCATCTCTTTAAAATGATAATCACATTGTTATTATCGTTATCGTTGTTAGTTCTGTTTGTTTTTCAACGGAACCGCCTCAGTTTTGAAAGACTGGGCCAGTAGAGTCTGGCCAAGCCCCCCCCCCCCCCCCCCCCCCAGTCTTGTCGAGGTTCGACCGTTTCCATTTTTCGAAGTACCTAGTACGTAGGATCCTATTTCCATGAATGAAACTACATGGAGCCCAGCATATCATTGCTAGGGAACAGCTGATTATTTATAATGACTTCTCGTATGGCTACATGAAATCGTTGTATGAATGATGTCTGTGTGAATAATTTTATCGACGTTCCGCGATGTTATTTCATTTGAAGGATGATGGTGTTTTGGTTTATTATTTTCAATAATGAACCATTGGAATCGAGCAAGAAAAAAAAATTCTTACCCCCCTCAAAATTTGATGGTTTACGTTTCAAGGTATGTAGAATCCGAAACTGCAATAAAAATATTGGTAATTGTATACAATATATGGCGCCACCTCCAATCGTTTTGATACTAACATAATGTAGTGGAAAGGTATAGAAATATAAAGAGATAGTATTTGAATGCCGGAAACATGTTTGAGCCCGTGAAAGATAAGCAGAGATATCAGACGCTCAAAGGTCAATAATAAAGCTCGGCATGACCTACTTCAGTCTACGTGATGAGTGCGTCCTGTTCATACGATCAAGCTTTTGCGTGCAGTGGTTGTGAATTCACATTATCCGAGTTCATAGTGTTGTCTGAAAACGCAGAGTCATTGTTAAAGTTTTTTTATGATCACCGCGTTCTTCCAAAAACAAAGACATGTCCTGTTTGTGGACATGCGATGTGTTTAGATGAGTCAAAAGGTATTTTTCGACTCCGATAACGACTCCGATAACGACATTTAAGGTAAATGCACTATGCTTTATTATCATCCGGTACTTAAAATATTTTTATTTGCCATTGTAAACCCATAACAAATGTACTATGTTAATATGAAAATGTTTGGAGGTGGCGCCATGTATTGTATACAATTACCAAAATATATCTGTCTGTCCGCCGTACGCCGTACGGGCCACTTTTCTTAGTTACCATGAAAGAAAATTGATGAAATTCGGGTTATAGGTTCCGTTCGGGGTCTAGTTGGTCCTCGAAGCTCGACGTTACTGTCAGTCATCTCTAAGGGGTTCAAAATAGGGGTTGAAATTTTCAGAACGCCGCGCCGTAGCTCGAAAACTTTAGATTGAAGGGTATGGTTTTTTTTACGATATTAAATTTGTCTTGAGCTAAACAATTTTTTAAGACCACCCGGAGCATTGTACGTCCAGCCGTTCGTGTGCACCAAAAAGCTTCGTCAACACCATCGTGAATCAAACGGTATAAATCCGGCCGGGATTTCATCACTAAGGAGCACCTGATTGTAATCAAGGATGGCTGTATGAAGTCGAGTTGTTTGTTCTACGATAATTATTTCATTTGGCAAGTGATGGACTATTGGATTTTGTTGGTAGGTACTTCTGAAACTTAAACAAACGTTGAAGTAGGTATTATTGATGGGTAAATTATTAAACAATGGCAAATTATTACACACCGGCAAATTATTACACAACGGTGAATTATTACACAACGGTAAATTATGACCCCACGGCAAATTATTACACAACGGTAAATAATTACACAACGGCTCAACTACCCAGAAGGGGCTGGATTTTTTTTATAGGTACTTTTGCAACTTGAACAACCGTTGATGTATTATTGATGGGTAAATTATTACACATAGCAAATTATTACACAACGGTAAATTATTACACAACGGCTAATCTGCCAAGAAGGGGCTGGATATTGTTGATAGGTACTTTTGCAACTTGAACAACCGTTGAAGTATTATTGATGGGCAAATTATTACACAATGGCAAATTATTACACAACGGCCAATTATTAAACAAAGGTAAATTGTTACACAACGGTAAATTATTACACCAAGGTAAATTATTACACAACGGTAAATTATTACACAACGGCTAATCTGCCAAGAAGGGGCTGGATATTGTTGATAGGTACTTTTGCAACTTGAACAACCGTTGAAGTATTATTGATGGGTAAATTATTACACAACGGTTCATTATTCTATCTACGTAGAAGGGGAACCTATGCAGGTAAATTATTACACAACGGTTTAGGTAGGTAGGTACCTAGTAACGAGTACGGGGTTAGGTACAATCCTACGGAGAGTCCGCGATCTACATAATATGTGTAGAATATTACATATTATATTATATAGACGGATTATCTATACAGAGAGCTGTGATCTGTAACAGAAGGGTATTCTGTACAAAATAATAAACCGTTGTGCAGGGATTTGCAGCGTTTTAAAAATATATAGGTGCTTATGTAAATTGTCCCCGGCTCCAGCACCCGACCGATGCCCCGAAGGGCATCCGTGAGGGGGGGGGGGGCACGAGGGTAGGCACTGACCCCACAAAACAGTGATCTCAGTGATCTACATAGAGGAGGCATCGATACTGAAAATAATAAACCCTTGTGTAATAATTTGCAGCATTTTTTGTTTGTAAGTCGTTTGTCGTTTTCCCGATTAATTTATTCGTCCAGCAAAAACGCGGAGCTGAAAAAACTATAGTTTACGTAGGTAGTAGGTCTCGTTACTAAAACAAAGAACATAGGCAGGTAGGTAGGTACCTACTACCCCATCAATCGTTAGTAAAATAAGTATCTAGCTGTACAAATGACTGATATCTCTAGAAAACCATGTTTTTTACGAAGCCGCAACGCAACAAAAACGCTGAAAATTCCTACACAACGGTTTATTATTTTGTACAGTACACCCTTCTGTTACACGCTCTCTGTATAGATAACCCCACTATCTATAGTATATGATATATACTTGAACAATATTATATTAGGTTATATAGGTATGATTTATCAATTTACTAACTTGAGCTCTTTATATGAATATGTATGTTTGGAGAGTTTCAATTATCTTACATCGCGTGGATACAACATATTCGTTTCGATTTGACCAGATTATCCCTTTTATTTGTCAGTCGGTTCAATCTATTTTATACAACCTGCCAACAAATGTGAAGGAGTACGTATAAAAAACGCTGCAAATCCCTGCACAACGGTTTATTATTTTGTATAGAATACCCTTCTGTTACAGATCACAGTTCTCTGTATAGATAACCCGTCTATATAATACGAGTATAATATATACTATTCTATATAAGTATCTTATGTATTTAGAAGTTTGATAGGTTGGGGCTGTAACATAATATATTACTCCTTACTAGGTACCTATCTAAATCACGCGTTAAATGTTGATGCTAAAATAATTCTGTCGATGACAAACATTAGCTAAAATGGCAACTAGAAACACAAATAATTAGGTTCTGAAGGGAAATTGCTGACAAAATATTCAGTCCCCGTAGAGTTTCGATCTCCAGAACTATGGCGGATCAGTCCGTGAGGTACACCACTGGGCTGCATCGCCCAGCTAGCCGAGAGACCAATGATGTGCGCTCTCCACCCAGCTTGATGCCTGCATACACCCTGCTCTTTACAGCAAATTGTATAGCCAATTTTATGGCAATATAATAGAATGCTCCGGATGGTCTCAAAAATTAAAAAAAAAACAGATTTTTTCTTAGTTCCTATGAACCAAAATTCACGAAATTTGGTATATATGGTTCCCGTTTGGGCTCTAATTGGTCCTCGAAACTCGTCGTTACTGTCACACAGCTCTAAGGGGTGAAAAATAGGGGTTGAAATGTCCGGAGTATCCCTATCTCGGAAAATTTTATTTTGAGGTATGGGTTGTGGTATGGGGGGGGGGGGGGGTCGCATTTTTAAATAGTTTGATTTTTTCTGCATTTTTGACACCGTCTGCAGCGTTCCACGATGTCGTCATAAAATTGTCTATAAAATTTGCCCTAAAGAGCAGCGTGTATGCAGGAATCAAGCTGGGTTGAGAGCGCTCATCACGCTAGACCACCGCTGTAGCGGAGTGGTCTAGGCATCGGACTCATACACTTAAAATCAGAGATTCGAATTCTGGTCCCGGGACCGAATACTTTTCACTTCACACCATCAATTTACCTTCAGAACTACATTCGTGTTTCTTTTTAGTATTTTAGGTTCTGCTTGAACATTCAACGCATGATACTAATTTGTAGTGGCGAATAGGTACCTACTAAATTACGGAGAGGCTGTGATCTATACAGAAGGGTTATCTATACAGAGAGCTGTGATCTGTAACAGAAGGGTGTTCTATACAGAGAGCTGTGAGCTGTAACAGAAGGGTGTTCAATACAGAGCGCTGAGATCTGTAACAGAAGGGTGTTCTATACAGAGAGCTGTGAGCTGTAACAGAAGGGTGTTCAATACAGAGCGCTGAGATCTGTAACAGTAGCGTGTTCTAAACAAAATAATGAAGCGTTGTGTAGGGATTTGCAATATTTTACAATACCATTGTGACACCAAGGTATGCACAAAGTTCATTGACAGAAATTATGTACAATACTCATCAATGTACTATTTTAAGGCTATAATACATCAACACCAGCTAAGACGTAGGGAACAATGAGGAACTAGCACCTGTATGAAATTCTGTATGAACCCTTTTTTATTCTACTTACACTACACCACCTACAGTTCACGCAAATGCGATCAAATATAGAAAAAAAAATTTGTTGTGATAATTAAAATCATATTTGAAAATCGGGAGAAGAGGAAGCTCCCCGAAACGCTCTGAGATTGGTTGACGAACGTGTGACGTTACAGTCCTCTAATCCCCGGGGGACAAGGCGATTTCCATGGTTCTCATCAACAAACAACTACATTCATGTAACAAGTTTTCTTTTCGTTATTTTCCGCGATGCTTCAACATCTTGTACGCAACAAAAGTGACAACAACCCATTACCATACTGTATAACAAAAATTAAATACCTAGAAAAAGAAGAAGAAGTATGGAACCAACAACCAATTAACAACAAAGTTGGATGGATTGTGGATGCAGAAATCAGAAAGTTCGAGGTGCTATTCTTTCATATTTTGTTGTTACTCCGAAAAAAAAAATCTTACAATCGTACAAATATTGTATTGTGCCAGCTCAACTGCTAAATCGTCCGGAAAATGGTTCATTGTTGCGCCGACTGGCCAGCAAACCCGGAAAAAGTGGTTTGACCTGATAAGGAGAAAAGGCAATATCACTTACCCGTAAATCTATGCAAGTTTGCGGAGATCATCTTAATGTAAGTAGGTATGAATATTTACTAATATAGGTACCTGACGGTGATCAAATCTGCGCCATACCTTTGCTTTTCATCGATGGATATATTTTTGGTCGGATAAAATTAATCGCCGGTTTTGTTTCATTACCACGTACCTACCGAAGGTAGAAAAGGTGTGTATGCAAAAAGTCAAACAATTATATGCTCCAAAGTCACTAACTAAACAAACATCCTTTAGGTTTATTGTAGGCACTTGATTTTATAAATGAAGCTTTTCCCACCTATAAGCATACAGCATTTCGCAGGGCTTGACGTTTGCGAATGAGCAAAAGGTTCCATACATTTGATTGTCATCAAATTTTTGTGAGACCACCAGCCCCCAACTACTCTGAGCCGCAAGAAATTGAATGAACGGTCGAATGACTTCGAAAAATAATGAATTTGATAGAAAATACATAGTAGGTAGGTACGTAGGTGACACGTACCTACCTATTGTTCAAAGACAGAAATAATCTGTCAATGTTATTTTCTTCTGAGGATTTTTAACAGCGATGTTGGGAAGTCCCTTTCCTTACTCTAGTAACTAAGGTCAGGAATAGTTCGATAATAGGTAAATAGTAAAATTAGCCAGCCTAGGTATTGTGGCGAACTGATAGGATAAGAGAATCCGCTTGTGGTAGAATAATATAGTTGAACGGTGCCTACGAATCATGGTAATCACTCGGAAAAAGGTTCAACAAGAACTCAGTGCGTTTTGGACTCACCTACGAATCAATTCCTCTTGCTGGCATGAAAGTTAGTTACATAATTTTATAGACAACTGCAATAGCTACTTGTAGTAGTTGATTCACACAGTAACAGCTTACCTCGTCATCTTCACTCCTTTCATTTCGAAATGACACGAACTCGCACTGGCCAAATGAACTGAGAGGCGGTAAGCTGAAAGACGACTCCTCATACCCATTCTTCACTTTAGGTACTCTGTCCATTATTGCAATTATCGTTGCATCAATATAGAGTACAGCATGATAAGTTGAATGAACAGCACCAAAAGTCGCGGAAACACAACCAGCGATTCAATAACGTGCACAGGGGGAGTTGATCCAGACATAACGACACGCGGGATGTGACATCACGTTCGGAGATTTGGCGGAATCAGCTGAAGCGGGCGGTTTGGGGGGCTTCCTGAAATTCAAATCTAATTTATTTTTATAAAATCGCCGGCGAGCCTGAATTTTTCTTTCACCGTTCGTCTTCAAATTCAATCCACTTTTGATTTCCGCAATAAATAAAAAAGTGTAAAAGTTGCTCATTAAAACACTACGCAGATCAGAAGGATAATCTTAACCTAATAGTTTGATACAGCGACTATGTACCTACTAATTTATAATAATATTACTAGTTATGTAAATTAAACAACAATTTAAATACTTATATTATTTACATCGGATCGGTTCTGGAGGTGGTGACTCAAATCTGCCGGCTTCGCGATCGGGACCCCCATTTGGGTTTTAAAAGTGTGTTCAGGCTATTGAGGAATGTGTTGGGGGGGGGGGGGGGGGAGTCGTTTTGCATTTTAGTTGTCAGACAGTTTCCGGATGTGATCAGAGAGTGTTTGGATTTCGTGTCCAGCATGTAGATTCGCAATGTAGTTCTAAATTGACTGTTGTTTGCTAAGGGTGTGATTTATCGGCCCGGCAAAATAGAGGTTACTCCCTACATAAAAGGCGGGCATAACAGCTTTTAATTCAAACACACGTCCAAAAAATACTTCGCACATCAAAAAAGGGAATCGCACGGCTAATTTGGGAGTCGCACGGCTAATTTGGGAGACGCCCGTCTAATAAGGTGATTCAACGTTCAAATTTGTTATTGCCCTTCCAGAAATTGATTATAACGGCAGAAGAAGGATTCTCACAGTAGAAATGTGAGAACAGCTTGAAATAGCTGTGCAAAACCCCTTTTTTGCTGTGCAAACCCCTTTTTTGCTGTGCCAACCCCTTTTCTGATGTGTGATTGAATAATAAGCTGGTATTGATCACCTATTTAGCCGTGATTGGAGTCATTATTGACGTTCACTTTATGCTGGGAGTTTTACTTTTTCTGAAGTGCAGATAATCTTTTTAGATGGAGATTCGCAGAAGGGAAAATACCTTTTTTTGCCGTGCAGTTAAATATATCCCGTTTGCTAATCTGGTACATTTGTTTCGGGTGGTCTGAAATTTATTTAAGTGGATTTGGGCGATGGTGTGCCATACTGGGGCTACATACGTGAGTGTGGGTCAGATTACTGTGATGTAGATCAATAATTTCTGTGTTGAACTAAGTGCGTAAGACAAATAGGTTGTTTACCTTCCTAATTTGGAGAGAGTTTTCTTGTTGGTTAGTTTGACGTGTTCCCTGTAGGTTAACCGTCTGTCCAGGTAAACGCCTACGTACTTGACAGAGCGTGAATAAGGAACAGCTACTCTTCTAAGTGTAACACTTTCGGGGATGTCGCGTTTTGATGTGAAAAGTATAGCCTCTCTTTTTGTAGCGTTTATTTTTATTTTCCATTTTACAAGTGCTACATTGTGATGTGGGCCGCATTGTGTAGTCGATTAGAAGCTTTTGGTGGGCTGGGGCTTGATGTAAATATAGCGAGATCATCTGCAAATCCTGCTATATGGGTGTGGGGAGAATGACCTCCAAAGTCATCGGGAATGTAAATGTTGAAAAAAAAAAACGGGTGATAAAACGGAGCCTTGGAGCAGGAATAGTGTGATCTGAGGAGCAACAGTGTTTCATCTTGACTCGAAATCGTCGGTCTGTCACACATGACATATATACATTTCGTGACACGAAAAATACAAAAGTAATGAAATCTCAAATTACAACGTGTAACTGAAACCAAGGCCACTTGTTGGCCCTATCAATAACCAACACCAACAGATTCGCCGCCGTTCTTCATCTCCTCCATTCCTATATAGTCTTAAGGATTTCTTCATTGCGAAATCTGGATAAAGGCTTGGTGAGGATGTCGGACACATTATCTTTAGTCGGTGCGTAATCTATACCAAGCTTCCCATCTTTAACCAGATCTCTCGAAAAATGGAATTTTTTTTGTCGATATGTCGCGAATGGGCTGGAACGCTGTTTCGTTTGGCGAAGTTCACTGCCGATTGGTTATCGCACAGTATCCATGGTTCGCTTGGCATATTACGCTCTACTTCACGCAGAATTTGAGATAACCACATCATTTCATCGCTACACGAGACTATGGCGACAAATTCAGATTGCCAGTGAATTTTGCCGGGGTTTGATGAAAATTGTCCTAGTTTGGGGACGGCAAATGCCAGGTCAATGTGAATTTCTCGTCATTTTCTGTTATGATCAATTCCCATTTATTTTGGTCTTCGATTTCTAATCGTACATTGAATGACCAAGTTTTCTAGTTTTTCCTGTTGAGCTTTACAATAGCACTGCTCATTTTCAACTTACTCTGCTCTTCTTCCTCCATTGTGTAACCAAGTTGCACGGTGGAAGCTCGGAGCCAATAACCTTTGTTATAAATTGTTCATAATTCGCACAAGACGTGACATATATATATTTCGTGAAACGGAAAATACAAAAGTAATGGAATCTAAAATTACAACGGGGAATTGAAACCAAGGCCAATTGTTGGCCCTATCAACAATCAACACCAAGTTAGGTATGAGAAAGACGTTTGCAGACCTAAGTGGTATCCCATATTCGCGCCACCAAGGCTCTCGCTCTTTTGTCCGTGATGGATGCCACCTAACATGGCAATAGTAGCATTCATCACCGCATTTGCATGAATGGCAAATAGTAGCTAGGCCGCCCTATAGCCCAAAAGGGCCCAACCCCCGCGAAAAGTCTCGACAGGGGGGGGGGGGGTTCTGACTGTGCCTCGTTGGGAATCCTCCAGAACGTGATTTAGATACTAAACTACAACGTTCCAATCATGTTCTCCTCATCATCTGACAAGAAGCAAGGCTTTTTACGTCTACTGTGCTGCCGCAATTCTTATTCCACCATAATTCAATACTCCCACCAGAGGGTAAGTAACCGGTAAGTTGTTTATTACTCATCACCCCGCCTATAAAGAAACCCGTTATGTAAGGTTATATTTTTCTAGAATCTAATTTTTCCGGGCGCTAATTTCATTTTGTCCTCCAAGAGATGGGAAATATTATGGCGTGTGAGGTGTTGTCTCGAGGACGTGAGAGGGGCACAAGAAAAGGCAAGTGGATGGTGCAGGGAATGAGTGGGATAACCACAGAGATGGGCTAAAAACACATTACGCGTGACAGCTATAGTTTATATTATGGGCTTGTATAACAGGTACTTGAACCCCCTTTCAACCTGTTCACCCAACATCTTCCTCCCTTCCTTGCTTTCATCCGATCTATATTAGATAGCACGGGACGTCCTTGGCCCAAGTTCCACCTTGAACAACATTATATTAGGTTATATAGGTATGATTTACCAATTTACTAACTTGAGCTCTTTATATGAATATGTATGTTTGGAGAGTTTCAATTATCTTACATCGCGTGGATACAACATATTCGTTTCGATTTGACCAGATTATCCCTTTTATTTGTCAGTCGGTTCAATCTATTTTATACAACCTGCCAACAAATGTGAAGGAGTACGTATAAAAAACGCTGCAAATCCCTGCACAACGGTTTATTCTTTTGTATAGAATACCCTTCTGTTACAGATCACAGTTCTCTGTATAGATAACCCGTCTATATAATACGAGTATAATATATACTATTCTATACATATTATGTAGATCGCAGACCCTCCGTAGGTTAGTACCTAACCCCGTACTCGTTACTAGGTCCCTACCTAAATCACGAGTTAAATGTTGCTAGAATAATTCTTTTGATGACAAACAGTAACTAAAATGGCGAAAACAAACGCAAATAATGAAGTTCTGAAGGAAAATTGTTGATTTGTAGTGAAATGGATGCCCCTTCTGTGTAGATCACTGTTTTCTGTGGTCAATAACTAACCTCGTGGTCAAGTATAATGAACCGTTGTGTAATAACTAGCCCATCAATAATACTTCAACGGTTGTTCTAGTTGCAAAAGTACCTTCTTGGTAGATGAACCGTTGTGTAATAATTTGCCGTTGTGTAATAATAACGTGAATCGCAGACACTCTTGCCTAGATGAGCTGTAAGTTCTGTGTTCGTATCTCTGGGTGGCATGATATTTTCTGAAGATCATTGTATAATTGGTGTAGGTGTTGAGGGTACTCGATATCGACTTCCATTATATACCCATATTCATCATCTTCATTCAGTTTCAATATATCAAAATCTTCTTTACACCACTTAAATACACCATAGGGTAGAGGTTTCGACATAGTGAATCCATACTGAAACTCAAAAGATAACCTCGCTCAACTTGGTTAACCTCCCAATTTTTCATTTTTCACTTGGTTCTCACGCGAACGTTCTCACTTCTTCTCATCGTCAACAGTCGCTCTTTTTACCGATCTCGATCTGTTTACCGCCTCTGTTTCTTTCGTTTTTGGTCGTATAGTTAGTTAGTGAGTTAGTTATTTAGTTAGTGAGTTAGTTATTTAGTTAGTGAGTGAGCGTCCTTCACAATCTCGCCTTAGACGACGATTTTCCGACCGAGGAGGAAACATTGAGGGATGAGACTATCGTTGAAATGGACTTGGATGAAGATGTCGATGATGAGGATGTTGATGCCCCAAACGGCATTGCGTTTCGGAACTATATTTTATCCATGGATATGTTCAACTAGATGATTTATTGTTAATAAAATTTCATTGTAAAAGAATACTTCTCTAATATGCTCCCCATACCAATTTCTGCAAATTTGCATCCATGAAACTGAGGTAAGTGCATGCAGATTTTGGTCAATTTGCAATGCCAGAAACTCCTTGAACCCGTTATCCTCTTTTGCAACAATTAGAGGTATTATTTAGGATGGTTTAACAATAGTTAAATTTGCCATGATTCTTAAGATACCTTGATTTCTCCAGTTTACGAATTCCTTGATTTTCCTGGTGTATACGCCCTGCAGTACCGTAGTTGCTTTCAAATGGATTTGTATCTCTGTATGTATTTGTACCAACGAGTAACAAGCGGGAACAAAATAATGGAATACACCAAAAATCAACAAAGGAACAGTTTGTACTTAATAAAAACTACCACTCTTATAAAACAACTTCGAGTACTTGGACAAGATATATTGTAGGATCATCAACAAGGAATAAAATATACCAATAGAAACGTTGCAGTAGTTAATTAACAACAGTTAATTGCATCTACCTGTATAACCGTGGATGTAGTTAAGTAACAGGAGGAACAAAAGTTAATTAGATCTACCTATGTGAACAGTAGTAAGCAAGTAACAGGAGTAAGTATTAAGTACTAACAGTGAATGTAGTAAACAAAGGATCATCATCTAACAAGCTAATTTCAGTATAACATTATTCAAAGTCGAAGCTCATTTCAGAATATTCTTGAATCTTGAAAAACAAAAAATAGTAATAAAACTAGAATTAGTAACTAAAAATTCTATAGTAACCATGGACTTATGATCTATTTAGGATCTTGAAATTGAAACCCATGGAAGAAGTGGAAAATTCCTCCTTGGTGAAGCCGAAGGCAGAAAACTACAATTACACACATACACGCTTCCGAGCGCTCTCTACCGGTTCGAATCGAATGGCGTTCCAGCGCTCCAGGTCATGAACTGAAAATTCCCTGTACTCATCCCCTCCACTTCAGTTCACACACTGTTCTAGGTCGTGTTCTGCTTGGGTCGCAGGAACAAAGCTACAGTTTAATGTCTCCACAACAGTGGATGGCGGACAAAACTTAAGTATCCATAGAAGAAATATCACAGATCCACCACGCATGGATGAGCATCTCTCCTCCATGTCATCTGTAACACGGGATTTGTGTTTCTGGGGATAGCAATGCTGATGCAAACTGAACAATCTCGGCTTAAACCCAAGTTCGGCTAAACTGCAGATCAAAAACGTTGGTGAAACTGTCGAAGCTCTGAACCACAGATCAAATTTGAATCCAGGATTTATTGATGCCAGGTTTAAGCTGCGTTGGTGAAACCGGCCCTCAGAAGAGGGTTGGAGGTATTTGAAAAATTGGCGGGAAAACGTACAGGTTGTCGTGTTTGAAAACTGGAGGGAAAGAGCCCATCAGCTGATTCCTGAGGGGGATTGGCGGTAGAAATTCAAAAATTGACATTAAAAAAGATGGGAAATCCTGCTGGTCTAACGTACTATGCATGGCTTGTTAGAGGGGTGAGGGGAGGTAATGGAAAATTTGGAAGGAACCCCCGCCCCAGCCACCGCTTGGTAGGTTGTCGGGTAGAGCCACGTATAATCCTCGTTATAAACTAATCTTTACAACTGGCTTCCATAGCCTACTGGTTTTAGCATCGTGGGCTCATAATCAGAAGATCGTGGGTACGAATCTTCTTGATGACAAAAATTGTTCTCGCCATGCCTGTTACGTGTGATGGGAGGGGGTGGTGGCGGAGCTGAGGCCACGCATTGCAGGTCTGGTGTCGTGCGGGTTTAGCATACCTTGACCTTTGCAGGATGACCCCTGCACCAGAACGCAGCTATTCTATCTACTATCAGGTGCTCCCTAGTGATGATATCCGGGCTGGATTTATACCGTTTGATTCACGATCGTATTGACGAAGCTTTTTGGTGCACACGAACGGCTAGTCGTACAATGCTCCGGGTGGTCTCAAAAAATTGTTTAGCTCAAGACAACTTTAATGACGTAAAAAAAACATACCCTTCCTCTGAAAGTTTTCGAGCTACAGCGTTCTGAAAATTTCAACCCCTATTTTTAACCCCTTAGAGATGACTGACAGTAACGCCGAGCTTCGAGGACCAACTAGACCCCGAACTGAACCTATAACCCGAATTTCATCAATTTTTTTATGATAACTAAGAAAAGTGCTCAGTATGGCGTACGGAGTAAGGAGGACAGACAGAAATTTTTTTATTGCATTTTCGGATTCTACATACCTTGAAACGTAAACCATCAAATTTTGAGGGGGGGGGGGGGGAGGGTTAGAATTTTGTTTATTGCTCGATTCCAACGGTTCATTATTGAAAATAATAAACCAAAATAAATGTATTAGGTACTACATGTTGAAAACGATATCTACGAAATGACGCCTGTTTGGCGTATTGCCACATCCCGGCCCTCTAAAAATGGATGAGCCCTGTTAACCCAGATCCGTCTGGGACAACGCGTTATTTTTGTAATGAGTGCACTGTTTCATTCAAAAGTGAGAATTGAATAGGCAATGCTTATATCCCACACGCTCCTTTTATAGTTGGAGAACGTCAAGGTATTTATTAGGATGTACCATGCGAAATGTACACAAACTCCCAGACGGGTCTTTGAAACTTCACAAACCGATTCCAGGAGCGATTTGAAGCAGAAAATATCTCGCAGACACATTCCCCCCAATTAGTGCAGTAAAATGAAAAATGAGGAAGTTCTTTCCGTCATGTGCACGTTCAAGCACCAATTATTTTTGAGACGTATAGCCATTTGAGAAAATGGTGATTTTGAAAATTTGAGAAAATTTCCTTCTCATTCCAATCCTTCGCCCGCTATAAATTTTTGTTATGGCCATGTTCTGACAGGAAATTTAACGCTCTTTCTAATTTTATACTTAATTTCAATTTTTCACTGTAAATTAAGGGTGTAATGGCCATTTTTGTGATGGAAGGTCAAGAACACGAGAAACCTTAAAATCGGATAACTCGGAAAAAAAGCGTTTTTTGATAAATGTCCGTATGGAATTTTTTGTTGCAAATTAGTTGTAGAATCGATCCCCTAAGTTTTAGCAGTTTTACCGTTACATCCGGTATAATACATTTGGGTTAACTCGTATTTTCTTTGACTTCTTTTTTCACGCCTCCTGCCAATCGTAAGGTCGTAAGGTGGTACGGTGTGAAGGCGGGGTTGTATATAACTGAAATTGGGAAGATAGACAGTTACAGGTCTGTTCCTAAATGGTCATACAGAGGTTCCCGTGCAGTTTGCTTATGAACCTCTATCCTCATCTTTTTCCGTTCGGAAAAATTGATATATATTTCTTTCTTCCCGGATCGTCGGGAGGGTTCCGTTGGATGAACTCTAGATTAGTAAGATCACGGTGAGCCCTTCCTCTCGCCTTCCCACTCATCCCCCCCCCCCCTTAACCGGAAAAGTTATGCTATTCCCCTTCAACGCGGATGGTTGGAATGTAATTTCAAATTCAGTTTCTTCAATCAGCACTCAAAGAAGCTTTTCTTGTCCACCGTCTTTCAGAGCCACCGTTGGGGCTGAACCTCTCGTTATTAAAGATATAACTTAGAGAAAACTTAATTATTTGGCATCAAATTTCTGTCCAACCCCAACTTCTTTCCCGCTCTTTCTGTAGAAATGTTCTCTGACGATTTTCTCCAGAAATTATCATTTAATTACTCCCTTTTCTGAAGGCCGAGTTGATGGTCATTCATCTCTTCCACTAGCCGATTCTCGAATTTTATAGGCGATTTTGGTAACAAATAACAATATTTCAAAGCCAATGGATTCAATGATATTTCACCTCATCAGTGAAGTAACTACTGATTTGTAAGTGGAGGCAGTGGAAATTTTCTGCAACGCCATAGTGCATGGTGGTGAAGATATTCTAGTTCTGTTTCATTGTAACACATACTATGTTTTAGTGACATGGTAGAAATTATGTTCACGTTCTACTTGAGGATGTTGATGAAACTAGCGTCCAACCAATTTTTAACCAATAAGGATTGATTGTCACAAACTCAACTTCAACATTTCAATATATTGCAAATCATTAACGAGAATTGGGGCTGGCAATACAAGATTATTGATGATGCTCTTACTTCCTAGAGCTCCTACAGCTAACTTGATCCGTCCCAATAAAATGTGGCATCGACGTCATCGTACTATATAGGTATGAACGAGCCATTTCATTGCAGTTGAATTTCAAATTTTTCCTATATATTTTCTGGGGTAATGGAATAGAATCATATTCATATCCAATACCTCTTCCTTTTTCTTGAATATTTTTGTGATTGTAGTTTTAAAATAATTGACTGATGATAATTCTGTACGTTACTGCACGTATACTATTGTAGTGGCAACTACAGTGTAGTGGCCGGGAGTGTTGTTAGTATTGTTGCTATGGGTGTGGGAGATTGAAAAAGTTGGTTGTTGAGTTTTTGAGGAGAATACAAACGACTTGTTGTGTTTCTCGTGTTATTTCCTTCTACATTTGGGGGCCCGTCCGGGATCAACATGTCGCACCGCCAGCCGCGAACGTAGCGGACTATCTCTTCCCGTCTACATGCTGTTGTTGAGGAAGATGAAACCGAACTAGGAAGAACGGTTTCCATTGATCCAGTGTCCTATGCAAGACGAGATCAGTCTGTCTCGCCTGATCAAGGCACATCTTTGGGACTAATCCAGCAACAGTTCGAAAAGTTCAGAGACCGCATACACCAGTTAGAACGAGAGAACCGAGAATTGAGGCAATCTACCTCTCGACTGCCAGCCCCTTCAACATCACCTTCTCCACAATTGGACACCCAAGTCTCGGAAACCTTAGTGGAGCAAATAAACAGCTTGAGACAAAAACCCATTTCTCACGAGGGTGCTCTATGGTTTATGAGGGGAAAACGTCATGGGAGGACTATGCAGGTCACCTGGACATAGTATTTGCCACAAATGGTTGGTCTGTTGAGCGTAAGGGCCTAAAACTCGCCAGTGCTCTTCGAGGGTCAGCTCTTGGAGCCGTACTGGCAATGGTACCCACAGAAGAAAGGCTGAATTTCAATCGTCTCAGTTCTGTTCTCAAGCTCAGGTTTGGCCAACAGCATTTGTCCCTCAAGTGGCAAAGTGAGTTACAGTCCAAGGAGCAACGACCAAGTGAGTCCCTTGCGGAGTTTGCCATGGATGTCGAACGAATTGTCAGGCTTGCTACACCCGACTGGCCAGAGAGATGTAGGGATGAAGTCGCCTTGCATGCCTTTCTAAGAGGCCTGCGAAACCAGGAGGCTAAGAAAATCTTATCCTGCTATGCTCCTAAAACACTACAAGATGCTTTAATAAGGGCCCAGTTGATGGAAGGGCAGAGCTGCAGTAAGGAGTCGTCTTTGCCTGAGTGTTGGGGATGCAACCAACAGGGCCACATTCGATCAAAATACCCACACAGCAAAAAGCCTTCAGGTCGCACCAATGCTGTAGAGCCAGGGCCGGAAAACTAAATGGAGCCTCGGAAGTGGGCCTTGCCCGGGCTCCAGGAACCATCGGCCCATGTGCGTTCATAAAAGCGGCATGAACAAAGGGAGAGGCGTTATTCGTGGAAGCTAAGGTGGGAAAACGGGGGTGCTTCATGCTGGTGGACACCGGAGCCACCGTGTCGATTCTTCGCCCCGATGTGGTCAGAAAGAGTGGGTCAATCTTGTGTTCATCCCGGTATACCAGTCTCCAGACGGCCTCAGGCCAGAAAATGCAGGTCCAGGGCGAGTGTTCTATCCTGATACAGCTGGGGAAGAGCGAAGTGAGACACTCTTTTCTGGTGGCTGGGATACGGGACAAAGCAATCCTGGGTTTAGATTTTCTTCGACGGGTCAATGCTTGTGTTAATTTGGCCCGGTTGTGTTTGCAAATTAAGGGACTTGAGATACCCTTAAGGAGGCGATGGCAGTGTGCCGAACAAGCACTCCAAATTCCTCCTCTCCTGGTTCACTTGAATGGAACAAGGTAATAGGGTTGTTCCGAAGGTGTCATGCTGCTTTTGCCTCAGACGGCAAGTTAATGGGACGCACCCATCTGGTGCAGCACTCCATCGACACAGGAGATGCTCGCCCTTTGAAACAGGCCCCCAGACGCATACCCTTCTCACAAACGGATCATATAGGTAACCTCCTCCAGGAAATGTTGGAGCAGGATGTCATCGAGCCCTCAAAAAGTCCCTGGGCATCGCCAGTAGTTCTCGTACCGAAGAAGGATGGATCGACGAGATTTTGCGTGGACTTTAGGAAGCTGAATAAGATGACTAAAAAGGACTCATATGCGCTGCCTTGCATTCAAGACTTGCTGGATGCTTTAGGTGGGTCTGTATGGTTTTGCGTCCTTGATTTGAAAAGCGGGTAGGTACTGGCAGGTAGAGATGAAGCCTGAGGATAAAGAGAAGACGGCATTCACCATATATGGAAAGGGGTTATGGCAGTTCAAGGTTATGCCATTTAGGTTGACCAATGCACCTGCAACTTTTCAATGACTAATGGAAGCAGTGGTGCCCCCGGAACTTGTCTTGGTTTATTTGGACGATTTGATCATCCACGGACCTACTTTTGACACCGTTCTGCAAAAGCTTGAAAAGGTTCTACAATGTTTGCAAAAAGCAAACCTTCAAGTAATTGAAAAAAAGTGCAGCTTTTTCAAGCAAGAAACCAGGTATTTGGGCCATGTAATATCCAAACAGGGGGTGCAGACAGATCCTGACAAGACCACGGCAGTCCGAGAATGGCCCATACCCCAGGATAAAAAGCAGGTACGCAGTTTTCTTGGATTCTGTTCGTACTACAGGAGGTTTGTGAGGAACTTCGCTGAGGTGGCCAAACCATTGCCTTCCCTCACTCAGGCAGATGTGCCATTCGTGTGGAGGGAATCGTGCAATACCAGTTTCAGGAAACTGAAGGATGCAATGACCTCGGCCCCCATTTTGGTTTTCCCAGATTTGTCCAAGCCCTTCATACTGGACTGCGATGCAAGTGCTCATACAGTAGGGGCAGTCTTGTCACAGGCATATGATGGGAATGAACATGTGGTTGCCTATTTCAGTCAAACCTTGACCAGACAAGAACAAAATTATTGTGCAACACGACGTGAATTGTTAGCAGTCGTCCGCAGTATAGATCATTTCCATCAATACCTGTACGGGAAGCAATTCTGCCTGAGGAGGGATCATGCGGCCCTCACATGGTTAACCTCATTTCATCAACCAGAAGGACAACTGGCACGTTGGCTTGAGAAATTACAGAGTTACAACTTCCAAATAGTACACCGGACTGGTGCAAAGCATGGAAATGCCGATGGCCTGTCACGTCGCCCGTGCGTGGATGATTGTAAGTTTTGCAGGCGGAGAGAACAAAGAGACCAGATCCCTGAGTTATCTCTGGTGGAAGTATTACCCCATGATGCCAGTTTTCAGGAGGACCCTGTATTACAACAAATGGTCAGTTGGAAAGTGGAAGGAAAACGCCCCACTCATGAAGAGCTGAGTTCGGCAAGTTGTTAATCGTTGGGACTCCCTCGAGGTGCACAAGAGACAGCTGTATCATGTATGGATAGGAAAGGGGGGGTTGACGAGGAAAAAGTTAGTATTCCCTCCAAGCAACATCAAGAAAGTACTGACATTGTGTCATGATAGCCCGACCGGGGGACATTTTGGATTTTGGAAGTCACTCGCCAGAGTACGACAGACTTATTTCTGAACTGGCATGACTAGCGATGTTCGTTCCTGGTGTAGAACGTGTCAAATGTGCCGGAGATTCAAAGGCCCGGGACGCACCAACCCAGCGCCCCTCCAACAGATGGCGGTGGCAGCACCATTTGAAAGGATGGGAATAGATGTTCTGGGGCCGTTTCCAGCAACGGACAGGGGGAATAGATATGTGCTTGTGGCAGTTGATTATTTTTCCAAATGGCCGGAAGCCATCGCACTTCTCAATCAAGAGGCTTACACAATCGCTTCAGCACTGGTGGAGCAAGTTTTTAGTCGCACTCGAGTCCCTTTTGAAATCCACACGGATCAAGGTCGGAACTTTGAGGCTAATTTGGCGAAGGAAGTAAGAGATATTCTAGGATTGCATCGCACGCGTTCCACAGCGCTCCACCCCCAATCAGCAGGTTTGTTGGAACGGCTGAATCGGACGCTGACGAAGCACATAGCCATGTTTGTTGGTAAAAACCAGAAAGATTGGGATGAAAAAATTCCATTATTCCTAATGGCCTATCGTTCCACACCTCACAGTACCACAGCTTTCTCTCCAGCTCAAGTGATATATGGGAGGGATCTCCACTTACCGGAAACTCTAGTTCGCCCCCCACATCAACCCAAACCTTTGGATACATCCTACGCGTTGAAACTCCGAGACCAACTCGATCAGGTTCGGAAGTTTGCTAAGGAAGAGGCACAGTTGAAGATGCGCACCCAGAAAGAGACGCTCGACCGCCGGGCGAAGAAGCCGCTGTATCAGGAAAATGACTGGGTGTGGGTGTATGAGCCCAGACGGACCAGAGGGCTCTCTCCCAAACTGCAACCAATGTGGACCGGACCTTGGGTGGTCAAGAAGCGGTACAATGACGTGATTTTTGACGTGCAAATGGGTAGGAAGATTCGACGGCTGCATGCGAATCGCTTGACGAAAGCAGAAATACGACCTGGGGACAGGTCTCAAGAGGGGAAGGGGGACAGTGTAGTGGCAACTACAGTGTAGTGGCCGGGAGTGTTGTTAGTATTGTTGTTATGGGTGTGGAAGATTGAAAAAGTTGGTTGTTGAGTTTCTGAGGAGAATACAAACGACTTGTTGTGTTTCTCGTGTTGTTTCCTTCTACACTATGTTAGGGGTTGTAATGAAGGGCGCTATCGCCACTTGCGCCCCCGTAACTCCGCTGACCCACCTACAGTGTTCAAACTAGCGCAGATGAAGTAAAAACCATGATATACCGCGGAAGTAACCAATCGTCCACCAACTGAAGCAGGCAATAAAAATGAACCATTTGAGAACACCGACATTCAGGTTAAGTCAGGAAATTATATTTTGAAATAAATCATCACAATATTATTAATAATTTAAAAAAAAAAAATACATCAACTTCGGAACCACTTGAGAACATCGACATTCAGGTTGTCAGAAAATTATATTTGGAAATCATCACAATTATTAACAATGACAAAAATACATCACCTTCGAAACCACCATTCAAACTACTTTTCGGCTGGAAACGTAATGCCTATGTGACTATGATAGCGAATTATAAGGATGCCTACTACTCTCCAGTACAGTTCAATATCAGAAGTGAATCGGTAGTCAAGCCACAAAGACTACCACAAACAATCTTGAAAACTGGAAAGAAACAGAAAAGAAAGCTGAAAGAAAATTTAAAACTACTTTTAAAAATATGTATAAAAGTAGTCATTTTCAGCGGCAGCAACCAACATTTAAATACATTAATCTAATAGAAGATTTTTCCAGGAGAACTTTGAGGTGAAATATGAATAAATATCGAACGCTGCCCAACCGCTTAAAGTAGACCAGAATAAAGATGTGGGTTTTTGCCCCGGTATGGAGGGGACTCGAAGATAATTCTACGTCGGGTTTTCCCAGCATCAGCCACCACGCGAAAAGCTTCTTCATTCAATGAGGTTTTAACGCATTTTTTCATTAGGTATGTGACAGTGGCTGTTCTCGAGTCGCTTATTGTTCCTGTGAAGATGGGGTCGTTTTGGTGGAAGCCTAATCGATATCCCTTCTTAACCGGTGATAATATCGCTGGTCTAGAGGGGGGGACTCTCGAGGATCTACTGTCACATGGTAGCACAGCGTGTTTTGGCAATATGCGCTGAGCACTTCACCATACTCCATCCACTTTTTGTGGGCTTTCCAGAATGATAAGCCCAAAGGTTTCCAGAAGGATTCCTTTACAGTCATCCTGTCCCTTTGATAGGTAATACATCCATCTATTGGCTTCCCCACCCCCTTTCACCATTTAGTATGTCAGTATAATTAAAATATATTGAGCTTATTTGAAGGCGATTGATGCAGTGTCCCAATTTACAAGTCCCAACAGTTGTTCCATCCCAACGATGGAGGTTGATCACCTAGAGCAGTGGTTCTCAACGGGGGCGACAACGCCCCCGGGGGGCGGTGGAGGAATGCTGAGGGGCGGCGAACTTGTTCTGGGCGGTAGGGGGGCGGTGAGCGTGTTGGTTTATTATTCTGTGAATAATACACCTATTTATTCGCTCAGCAAAAATTTTGTATAACACCCCCTCAAAATTGTTTCTTTTCCGTTTCAAGGTGTGTAGATTCCAAAAACGCTGCAAATCCCTACACAACGGTTTATTATTTTGTACAGAATACCCTCCTGTTACAGATCACAGGTCTCTGTATAGAGAACCCGTCTTTATAATATAATATGTACTACTCTATAATACATATTATGTGGATGGCAGACCGTCCATAGGTTAGTGCCTAACCCCGTACTCCTTACTAGGTACCTACCTAAATCACGAGTTAAATGTTGCTAAAATAATTCTGTCGTTGACAAACAGTAACTAAAACGGCAAAAAGAAACGCAAATAATGAAGTTCTGAAAGAAAATTGTTGATGTGGAGTGAAATAGATGCCCCTTCTGCGAATATCACTGTTTTCTGTGGTCAGTACCTACCCTCGCGGTCAGGTATAATGAACCGTTGTGTAATAACTTGCCCATCAATAATACTTCAACGGTTGGTCAAGTTGCACTTCTTATGAATTTTTTCACTTGCTGTGCTTATCGATGTGCGGAACTGAAAGGATGTACTAGTTCCTCGCAGATATTACTGAACAGTAGTTGTCTTTCACTGAACAAACTTTCACACTCCATCAGGGGCGTTGCGTCCACCCAAAAACACTAGGAGTGAAAAAGAAACTCCAAGCATTGTTCTGGGGGCCTATTCACTAAGCCAAAGAGACATCTCTTTTCGGTCCGACTCTCTCTTTTGGCAGGAGAGATTTTTATATTATCCATGACAGGGTTATTGAGTAACTTCTAAAAGAGAGAGTTGGCGGCCATCTTGGCATTTTCGATCTCTTTCAGAGAGACACCTAACTAGGTGACTTTTCTCGAAAGAGGTTCCCTTTCTCATTTCTCGTTTGTTGATAGTGATCGGGTACCCTCCTTCGTTCATCTGCTACCATATCGGTCATTTTGATGTCTGTGTTTTCATCTCTTAAAGGTAAGTCGATTGTTCATTAAAAATATATACGTAGGTATATGTCGTGGTTCCTTCCAGACCCACAACCATTGTATTCGCCAACTTTAGATCTCGCAAATAAACACGCAGAAGTGGGGACGGAAGACGCAGGAGGCAGAAGCCCAACCTGAGTCCCCACCATCCCCTACCAACTAGGGGATGGAGGGAGACGGCTACCGGGGTCTATATAACCCCGGCGCCTGCCTCTTTTTCCTCATTCTACGCTCTCCTCTCGTCGCTGACTACTCTCTCTCCTCCTTACCTCATCTCTCTCTCTCCTCTCCTAAAAGATGCTGTGTGTGGTGGTGGTTCGCCCATAACCCCAGCCAAACAACCTAAAAGATCCCAGGAATAAGGGTGTTAATTCGCTCATAACCCGCCTGGGAACATCCAAAAAGATCCTGGTGATGGTGGTGGTCCGCCCATAACCTCCCAGGCAGCATCCAACAAAAGATTCCGTGCATGGTGGTGGTACGCCCATAACCAAGGGACACCTCCAAAAAGATCCCAGGAATAAGGGTGGTGATTCGCTCATAACCCGCCTGGGCATATCCTCACACCGCTCGTGATGAAACTCGCAAATTCAAATTCATCACAGTATATTATCGATTCATGAGTAAAAACGTAGCTATTCAGAGCTATTCAGTAAAACAGACGAACCTGGGCGACACTGGAAGAGTCTGTCTCCTGAGGGAGACTATCTTCCCCAGGAGATTTTCAGAATAGAAAATCTATATTCACTATCTATCTTATTGAGCCGGCCCCCAGTTGGCATCTGAATTTCCCTCCGTACACTGTACCTAGCATTTTTCACAAAGTTCAACAGCGACTCGCCAGAGTTCTCTGGCTATGAATATTCCATATTCTAGTAGAGCATCCATGGTGTGCTCCATAGACCAAGCATGTTATCCGAATAAAGCGACAGTAATCGATGCCCTGCAATTGAAATCGACCTCGGACCTAGGGCTCCCATGGCAACTGAGAAAAGTGGCCCGTCCGCGCATGCTTAGTCGAGTAAAAATATTGCTCACCACGCCCACTTCGGGCCTTGTCCCCAGAATCTAATTTCCACCTCAAAATCGTTCATTTCACGATCGATTTGATCCCTTTGACTCAATTTGTCACCTCGATATGAGATACTTCTTCTTCCGATTCGTTTTTGTTGTCTCTGAATCACATTCGCTTTCTCTGTTGAGTCTGTTGTCAGTTTTCAATTTTTTTTGGCGTCAAATTTTGTGCGTTTTGCTTTCGATCCGGTTCTGATGACAGATTCGTATTTGTCGTACGTGCGTGCGTTTTGTCGTGTTAGGTGTTAATGATCTTGAGGTTTGTGGGTTGATCGGCGTCAAACGCAGATAGCACACCTAGCTTCTAGTCAATATTCGGTGGCTAAGTAGCAGTAGAAGTCGACGTTTTCGTAGGACGATAGTGTTGATTAAAAGAGACAAGCTGTGCTGAATATCACTGCTATCCAGTGGCGTAGCCAGGGTGTGAGGGGGGGGGGGGGGGGTTTAGTAGGGGTCATAACCCCCCCCCCCCCCCCCCCCCCCACTGGCTCGGAAACTTTACCACAAATTAAAATCAAATCTTAAGAATGATGACAATCACAAAAGCAACAAAAAAATACAACAATAACAGATCAAACGGTAAATCAAACATGATTAAACAGGTAAATAATATTACGTTTATTTGATTAAGACGATCTGTCCCAAAAATTTGACCCACTCTTTTTGACAAAAATGCTTATCGAAATATTGATATTGATTTTAATAATATTGATTTTATCCCTTAATACTAATTTTTGACCCTCCAAAAACCCTGTTAGACCCCTGTTCTGTGTAAAAAACGCTGCTAAGTCCTTGTCACATGGGTTTATTATTCTATTGGACAAACCTAAAGAAATGTTGGCTTGTACATTTATTGTTTCTTTCATGCGTAATAATCGAAATAGCTATTTCTGATGGTTTCCATTAATTTTGGCCCCTAAAACACAAATTAGGTACGCTCCATTTTTTTTTTAACTATCTTTGATCATTGTTAGTGCCATTTAATCGTCTTGATCCACGTGATGACACTTTTTCCAGTGTTATTATACAAACTGATGGGGATTTCAGACGATTTCCCAGGTTTTTCACTCATAAAAAATCCATTTTGGGAGCTGAACATTTGGTAGAACTTAATTTTCCGCTCTTTGGTCAAAATCGACTTCATATTCGGTCTTCTCGTCCCCAAAAACATGGAAAACGATATCTCAGAAGCTCATGTTACCAACATGTTGCTAAAACGCAAAAAGTACCTATTAGCGAATTTTCGAAGAAAAGGAAGCTATTGTTCTCGGTCCAAAATTGTTAAAACTCGAATTTCCGATAGATTTTTATACCAAAATCCGTTTCAGACCATCCTGAATTCACTGCCGAAAGACACCAAATTTATATATATATATATATATATATATATATATATATATATATATATATATATATATATATATATATATATATAACTTAGGGATTCTTGGATAGAGAATGCCTTTTTAAAAAGAGTTAAAGTGCACTTTAATGGGGTTCGGCACGAACGTACAGAGTTGAGAGCTAGCGGAGAACTCTTGAGAGGTGGGGCTGCTATATATAAGCTGTGTACAATATGCTTAGGTCAGCAGGGGACTGGTACAGGTAACTCCTCCCCCCTAAGATTGAAATACAGAGAAACATGGTCGAAAAGTCTGAACAATCGAAATAAGATGCAAGAAGAGTACAATGAGAGAGCAATCAAATTACAATTCAATAAACCGAACAAACAAGGCAACAATTAAAAATTCATTGAGTGTCCGTGCCGCAAAATTAACGAATATACAGTCCACAACACGCGAATGCTACACAATTTACACAATATGAACAATAGTAATGTAGAAGTACAATAATAGTATGGTAGGAGTAATTAAGCATAAACAATTAGTATTATTGAGCGATAGAACAACAATGGTATGGTAGAAGTCATTAAGAAAAAACAATGATACTATTATTGAGCGTCCGCGTTGACTTGAGCACGATGGTGATAATATTTGACAAAAGTGTAACCAAATAGGGTTATGACGGCTAGGTACAAAAGAACGGTCCATAGACTAGGAAGCAGTGACGGATACCAATCAATGCCATCGTTATCAATTTGGGCAGGGTCAAGGTTAAGGTGAAAGCTGTCCAGGTTTCGCAAGGTAAAATCGTCCGGTTTTATTGACATTTTCGTAAAATTTAGTGTCCTGAAATCGGAAGGCTACAAACTCAGGAAGAGGGGATGACCAGTACTTGAAATCTGAGTTGACATTAACTTGTTCCGGTAGTGGATACTGTCTGATTGAGGGTGGATGAGATATATGCCCTTGAGTGACAACTTTTCGGCATGGGCAGCACTTGTAACTTGGATTTGGTCATCCGAGGGGAAAACGGCAACTAAGTAATTGGTTTCTGGGATCATGGAAACGTAATTAGTTGGTACCTGTAGTTTGGTAAAGAGGCATTCATTCGTGGAACCGGTCGTTAGAATACCTAGTTCACAGTTGGAGGTCGCGAATGATACCAGGTCAGTATTACAGTAAAACATTTCGTTGTAGACACATCGATCGGACAGTGGCAAGGTGTCATTATTGTCCGTACGCTTTAGCAGATACCTATGTTGAGGGACTACAGTTACATAATTATTATCCACAATCCAGGGAACAGAATATAAATAGTAGAGATGATAATTGAACGGTTTGTACACAGGAAGTTTCAAGAAGTATACTATTCTATGTGGACGAATGGTGCATGTGACGTGAATAAGTGATTCATAAGTGAGGATACTGTCGAGGTTTTTGATCTCAGCGCACGAGGAGGTCGTGAATAGTGACACAAAACTGGGAAGGAAGAGGATGATCCTAGAACACGGAAAATGGACGAAACGAGTTAGGGTGGATGGAGACAAGTTTCACGGGAGGGATAACTCTCCAGCAAGTATTTCATGACACATACGTTCACGAAGCTCTGGAATCGACGCAGGATCCATGTTTAGGGGGATAGATTGTGCTAGTGATTTGGCGAATTGGCAAGCGAATACGCCGCAATCGTCGGAATTTAGTTGACGTGGGAGATCGATTGGGGTAATTGTCATCCACTCGTTCAAGTCAAGAGGGCATCCTCGTTTTTGATTATGCTCTTCGGTTAAGTAACCCGTGATTAAACTGAGGATGTCAGAGCCATCCAAGTTTAAGGAATCTAGGTACAAGATTTGTTTTTCAGGAACCCGAACGGCGACCACTCTCCAATGGGAGGACTTGAAAATGGGGAAAATTACGAGGTCATAGGAGAATATGTCAGATTTCCTAGTGTAATTTTTCACACGGTCGTAACCTCCGGCGGCGAGGGACACGTACAGAAATGTGTTAAAAGAAAATGTTGTTGGAAGACTGGGGTTAGAACGGCTTCTAAGATCAATTAATTCCATGTAAAAATTAATTACGTTGTCATTTAGCCAGTTCCTTTCTTTGAGGGTAAGGAGGTCCGCTCTAGTCATCGTGAGGCCAAATTTTGAGATAAGTTGTTCAGTTGGAGACAACGTCTCGTCCCATATGATGTTGATGTCAAATTTCGAGAATTTTCGGGGGCGTTTGACGTTTGACAGGTGTATTTTCTCCTTGGTGTTATGGTGTCTAGGAACTATAAGTGCGGTTTTCAATGTAGGGTCAAGCTCCTTAATCTGTTCTTTGTTATATTTGGCTTTGGTTTTCTGTTGCTTTTGTACAGTTTTGACAAATACAGCAGGTGGGATGACAGGGGGATCCTCGCGGTCTTTATTTCTCGTATCAACAACAATTTCTTTGTTTTCGCGGAATTTCTCGTGCATGTGATCGTACAAGATTTTGAGCTTCTCTTTATGTTGAGCTAAGTAATTGTTTGCGAGGGTTTGATCAATATCTACGTCAAGTAGGGTTTTGTTTCCAATGTGACCGTACAGAATTTCAAAAAGGGTAAGTTTTGATACTGAATGAATTGAATTGTTGTAGGCGATAAGGGCATAAGTCACTTTAAACTGCAAGCTAGTTTTCTTGAATTCGTCCTGGTTGTTGAGGAGTCGAACATGTTCGATGAGTGTGGAGTGGAACCGTTCGGTGATTCCATTGGAATCCGGATGCTGGGAAGATATGTAGTGAACATTGATTTTATGCAGTGACACTAGGTCTTTGATCAATGAACTATGGAATTCAGGCCCATTGTCGGCTACGATGTTGTTAGGCGTACCATGATGGGAGAAAAATTTAAGAAGCGAATTGACGACTTCAATACTATTGGATGACTTTAGGGGGTATGCTTGAGCGTACCGAGAAAATGTGTCAATCACTGTCAGGAACTTTGAACCTTCCAGGGTCAGTTTATCAATATGTAGAGTTTCAAGAGGACGTGAAGCTGTAGGGGTAACGTTGTACTTTAGTTTCAAGGGATTCCGATCATATTTGCACTTTAAGCAAATTTCGCAATTATTAATAAATTTTTGGATGGATTTTTTCATGTTCGGCCAATAATACTCGCGTTTGAGACGTTCATAGGTTTCGTCAATTCCGCGATGATTGTTGTTACCATTGTGGTAGTTTTCTATGATTTGATCGGTATTGTCTGGTGTTATTACGTCTTCGAGAAGTTTAGTGTACTTAGTTAGGTCAAGCTCTGAGTGTGCGAAGTTTTTCATCATGACTGCTACGAATTTCTCATAGAGGTCATCCGCGAAGAAAATCCCATATTTAGTTTTTGGTTTGACGAATTCTTTGATGAAGCTGATGGCATCGTTTTCAAAAGAGGATTCCGAGAAACATGTTATTAGTCTCGTTTTACTATCGAACAATTTTTCTATTTTTACGGTTTTTGCCATGGGTTGTTTGGTGGATTTTATTATAATTTGGTGTTTGCAGTAATTTACGGGTTCTTCCCGGATGGGGATGGTAAGTACGGTGTTTCCAACAAAGTTGGAATGGATGGTTTGGTCTGAACGTATTTCATCGGCTAATGAAATGGATGGTTGTATAGTATCATCGATGTTCGCTATCATTGAGGTTTTGTCGGATTCATCAATCGGTATACCGATTATGTCTCTGATTGTGTTCGGACTCAATGTAAGATCTTCGCACTCGGTTAGAATGTCTTCAAGCGTTACTTCGAATGGTTTTTCTAGCAAATGGCGAGAGGCTGTCTCCAATACTAGTTCATCTATTTCGTCTACTTCGTTGTTATTCAGGGTTTCAACGGGTATTCGGGATAAGGCGTCAGCGACTGAGTTTAGTGATCCTTTTTTATATTCTATCTCGAAATCATAGGCTTCTAATTTAGTCTTCCATTTGAAAAGTTTCGAGCTTGGTTCCTTTAAACTAAACAACCACTGAAGCGGGCGATGATCGGTGAAAATTTTGAATTTTCGGCCAAAAAGATATGGGCGGAAGTAAGTAACAGCGTAAACGATAGTAGTATGAAAAGCATGATACTGGCACACCTACGTCACACTTGCGTCACAGCTATGGTGAGGGGTAAGTGGGAGGATGGGTGATCGGTGAGTTGGGGGGGTTTGGAGGAGGTTGGTGGGTAGTAAGCAGCAGTGGGGTGAGCGGGGAAGGGGGGTTATACTGATGTACGATGACGTGGTATGTGTGGAAGTGGGGAACCAATGGGAGTAGAGGTGGTGAATATAATGACGTCACTGGATGCTGCGCGGGGGTGAACGAAAGGAGGTTTACGTATATTGAGGTATAAGGTGGGGGATGGAGGTTTTTCAATAGTGAAGTGGGGATCCAATGAAAATGAATTTTATTATGAGTGGGGGTTGATTGTTACACGCCCAAACCCGTGAGAAGGAAAAAAAAAAATACGAGTCCATGTCGTCATCGTGGTGGGCGGGAGGAGGGGTGGAAAATGACGTTGATTACAGGAGGAGTAGTATGAGGAGAGGAGGAGGAGGATTTACCTGGCCTCGGACTGGGCTGTGTGATGTCCGAGCGGGGGGCACTGTTACATAATTCGCTGCAGTTTGACAGTACGAATCCCGGCGTCGCAAGGTCTCAAGGTCCTTCAGGTGTTAGCCGATGGATGGCGAGGAGTGGTGAGAGGGGAAACCCATGTTAATGCCCTCCTCAGTTTCAATGTCAAGATCGAATAGCAACATCGAAAAATTTATAATAATTGGTAAAACGCTACCTATTCAATTAAACGAATTGCATTTGGACAAAACTAAATATATTCTAGTATGTAAACTTATAGAATATAAAGAGTGGTAATCACAATGCACTCACTAATCTAAAAAATGTCATCATCATCCTCACATTCAACTAGCTGTCTCATCGAGGGTTTTAGTGCTCTTTCTACGGGGGCACCACATTTTACACTCATATGTTCATTAATCTTAGATTTTCTTATAAAACAAGACAATGCCTGTGACGTTGATACTAATATCACTTCCCAAATTTGCGCTGACATTGAACGTTGTACCAAACCCATCATACTTCCTTCCTCTATCGAACGGACAGGAAACCTAACTTTGTCATTCATCACCTTGCAGACTATAACGCTCATTCTGTTCTTAACCTTCAAAGTACTGCGAGAGGTAATAAAAGCCAGACAGTTAAGGAAGAAGAAGAAGAAGAGGGGGAGGGGTAAGAGGAAAATGGACAATGTTATCTTTGAAGCTAGTTTAGTTTGAATCCAACCATTCACCGTACCACAACAATGACAATAACAACGATGCGAACATTTCAAGACTTGATTTCTTCTCAAGAGTACCAAGAACTTCTTAATCTACGGCGACACAACCCTTTACTCTCCAGCAAGGAACGCGTCGAAATGTTGTTGAGTATCATTAAAAGGCACGATACTATTCTAGATATTATAAGCCAACTAAAAGGAAACTATGCAGTCAACGGGGGACATTTAGCAAATTGTTGGGAATTTAATGCTGATAATACGGGTGACTATGATGTGTGTGGTTGTAGATGTACTTCATTTTGGTGGAGTGTCCGCTTGATTGCACCAGATTTAAAACGATTATCCGCTATTGTTAGCGGACGTTCAACCCCCCCATTAGCAATGAGTGAAGAAGAAGAAGAAAAAGAATGAATGCGATGTATAACGTGTTTTACTCGTTGTAACCCCCCACTCTGGAGACAATAGCAGATTGCAGAGAATTAGTAGCTATAACAGAGTCAGTCACCAGCCAACATGCAGTGGGAAACTACCGTTCCTCTCTCAAAATCAAAGTACGTGAAAATTGTATATATTGAAGGAGGAGAAGTGTTGCTCGAGTTCCACAGTCGGATCCATAAAATCACCGTTTCAGGGAAAGAATGGCTCAACCTAGTAAATCAAGAAGAGTTGAAACAAATGCTAGACCGCCTAATTAACAATCAAATACCATTCAAAATAGCTGCGTTGGAAGGTATGTGGAACTTTCAGATATTTTCAACACACCGTAAAATGCAACACCCACATTACCCATACTTCCCCTTTTATCAAGAATATCGGCAGCAACCATTGACTGATAAACCAGCTCGAGACCGGAAGGAAGAGGAGGAGGAGGAGGAGGGGGCCACGACGGATAAAAGAAGAAGAAGAAGAAGAACTACCCAACGTCAGTCACCATGTCTCGTCGTCCAGGAAAAATTACCTTGGCTCGATCAATACGGAGCATCAATACTTTTGTGTTTTCGCGAGATTGTAAATCTTCGTTTAAATTATGAGAAATTCAATGGACTTGTAAAAGATTGCTTGGAAAAACAATTATTCTTTAGTCCCACCACTAACGTTTCAGTAATTGAATACCAGACTCCTCCCCCCAACGAAGCCAACAATGCAAATGAAATATCATGTAACTGCAAGATTTGTCAATTGCTTGTAATATAAATTGTTCTATCTAACCAAATTCGTCTTTAGTATTGTATATTCACCCTTCCTTACCGCATCACACAGTACCTACCACTCTTAATATGAGCAAATTAAAAAGAGCTCTCGTTGATGAATTACATAGATCAAAGAGAAAGTATTATCCTACTTCTAGAGTTATCATTAAAGGTGTTCTTGACGATCTATGGCAACTTGACTTAGTTCAGCTAACAGAATATCCCGATAGAGGATACAAGTACTTATTGATGTGTATTGATACAGGATCAAAAAGAGGTTGGGCTATACCTTTAAAAACAAAAATGGGATCTGAAGTAGCATCTGCGACTGAAAGTATATTTAGAAGTAGCCACTTAACACCTCGCAACATTCAAACGGACAAAGGAGGGGAATTTTATTCTAAGGAATTTCGCGCATTAATGAGAAGAAAAAGAATTAATTTCTACTCAACTATGTCGGATAAGAAGGCCTCTATAGTTGAGCGCATGAATCGCACGATAAAACAACTCATGTGGAAAGAATTCTCATATCGGGGTCATAGACCCTGGCTTGAAATTATACCTGATATAATGGAGCAATATAATAATACAATTCATAAATCTCATGGTATGAAACCAGCTTTTGTAACAAAAAAGCATGAACACATTATTTTAAAAAGACTATTTCCTGCTGTACAAGGTAGAAGTGTAGTGCCCAAATTCAAAATCGGAGATCGTGTGCGTGTCACCAAGATGAAAAATATTTTCGATAAAGGATATCTGGCCAACTGGTCCAATGAGCAATTTATCGTGACTCGCGTACATCTAGATCATAATATACCATCGTACCACTTGAAAGATGTGTACGGGGAAGATATTTTGGGACGATTCTACGAACAAGAAATGAAGAAAACTAACTATCCGGATCAATACCTAGTTGAAAAGATTCTCAAACGAAGAGGAGATAGAGTTCTTGTCAAATGGTTAGGTTTTCCAAAGGAAAAAGCTACAAGGGAAAATGTGAAAAATATAGAATAAAAACCACAACAAGCATGTACCATTATATGTATTTGATAATACTATACTTTATTTGTATCCCTATTTGTGTTTTTAAAATATCATTTGTACATCTTCATGACCATAAGGTAATGATGTGTGATCTTCCATCCACACTCTCTTGTCCTCATAAAACGACAGAGCTTTCTTAGTGTAATCGAATGTATATACGTTATGCATTTTGGATTGTATATTTTGGAAATTTACAATCATATCATTACATGTTGTCAACGTATCAAATAAATCCTGGAGCGATATTTTATTTTCAATGCACGATTTTTTTATACCCTTAGCCCTAATAAACTTACTGTTACTATTCTCTAACCTAAAAGAATACAATTTCGGTCTTAAACATACTATATCCTTAATAGGAACTGAAGCAGAAAACCGCAACAATCATGTACCATTATTATGTATTTGATAATACTATACTTTATTTGTGTCCCTATTTATGTTTTTAAAATATCATTTGTACATCTTTATGACCATAAGGTAATGATGTGTGGTCTTCCATCCACACTCTCTTGTCCTCATAAAACGACAGAGCTTTCTTAGTGTAATCGAATGTATATACGTTATGCATTTTGGATTGTATATTTTGGAAATTTACAATCATATCATTACATGTTGTCAACGTATCAAATAAATCCTGGAACGATATTTTATTTTCAATGCACGATTTTTTTATACCCTTAGCCCTAATAAACTTACTGTTACTATTCTCTAACCTAAAAGAATACAATTTCGGTCTTAAACATACTATATCCTTAATAGGAACTGAAGCAGTTTCATCTTTGAGT
The DNA here is from genome assembly GCA_954871275.1 of Leptopterna dolabrata. NCBI lineage: Eukaryota > Metazoa > Arthropoda > Insecta > Hemiptera > Miridae > Leptopterna > Leptopterna dolabrata. The sequence continues at coordinate 58,210,798 of OX940974.1, read as the reverse complement.
TTTCCCATTACCTTACGATTATGAAGGGAAAATGAAGGGTGATTTTGTGGGTAATCGGAGAGGTCGAATAAATGGTCTAGTTTTTTTAAATCCGCATAAACGTCATCCGTAAAGTACTGACAAATGAATGAGTCTGTATCGCAGTATATCAGCTCTAACGACTTCCCATTTGAACAAAAATTAGGTTTTAGTTCTTTATAAAAAATTTCGTAGAACCACTGCTTTGAAATTTCCAAAATGGCAAAACCTACATAAATAGGTTGATTAAATAAAAATTTTTCCCTGTTCATTTTAACAGCTACTAAATTATTTTCATATATGTAGCGTTCAACGAAATTTGGTTTGTTGGTTAATTTCATAAGTTGGTTGTCAGACGTTGCTATTCGAATGTCTATCATATTTCGAACATTCTGCATTGTTTTCCCGAAGACGCTATTTGACGCTAATTTATAATAGTTTTTTGCAAATGAGGTGTTAGCCTTTTTTCTTAACTCTATGTTATGATTGATATATTCCGCTAACCAAGATGTTTGTTTAAATTGTAAAACCCGGTGAACTTTTTTCAAGACAATCCCTTCTTTCAAGCCTTGTTTCAGATTACCATAGTGAACTACGTAATTAGTTTTATTTTCCAACGTCGTTAATAGTTTTGGGACCCTACCTCCAAGTGAGCAAGGGGGTATTTTGGTTTCAGGAAAGAATGGAAGATCACGATGGGCAGAGTGAAGAGTACTAGGATATTCCAAATCTACCTGTAGAATATAACCAATTGGTGAGTCATCGGGGACATTGGTAATATCAAACTTGGATACATCACCATCAACCCAACTAAACCCGTCGTAGGGCAAATATTTGGTCATTGCGTACGCGTAAAGTGAATTCACATCTTGATATAAAATGTAAGAGTTTGGTGAATTAGAGTCATAAGACCCGAGATAAGGGTTATTGGCCTTGGCATATCGCTTCACTGCCATAGTGATCCCCCCTCGTATCCCTGATTCTATAAATTGCAACATAGAAATATCAGTTAAAAGTTGTAACGTAATTTTTGTCATCTTCAACATGGCTTGAAAAAAGAAACCTGGGCTTGTAAAGCTCCAAGCAGGATCAAGTCCGTAGTCTTCAATACTCAAATTTCGATATTGCTCAAAAATATCTGCTAGTAATATTACATCACTAGATAGATACAATTTGGTGTAGCCCCACAAATCTGATACATTAAACGTTTCCCAAACAGTCTGAGCATGCTGATAGTCATCGTCTGATATACTACGCTCATTCAATTCGTCGAAAAAACATTCTTTGCTAGGTAACTGTGTTTCTTGTAGTCTGTCCCACTTGTCTATATAGGAGTAGGGATAAATTCCTTTCCGTAATAACATGTTACATTTCGAAGGCTCTGGGAAAACTTGCTTCATTTCTGGAAAATCGGATAAGTTATTTACTAAAGAAGATAAACTTTCTGGAAGAAATCTAAATGAATCCAGGAAACGTGCTTTTATTTTACAATTTTCAAAGTTTTTAATAATAGAAATATATTTTTCCGAAGACTGCGGAATAATATTAATTGTACCAGGAAATTTATGAAGTTTTCGAAAAACAAAGTGGCTATCAAAAGCGCTGAAATTATGAAAATAAATGGGCAAATGATTTGGGCGTTTAAGTTTTAAATTACATATGGAGCAAAGCGTCCATCTGTATCGACCATTCAAATGATCATGATCAGCAACTTTAATAATATTAATGTTATTAAAACGTTCCTCGCAAAAAGCGCATGTTACCGATGCTTCATGTTTCCTGAGTTCATCTAAAGTCATGTTACATGGTAAATTAGTCTCGTAAATAGCCTCTATGTCGATACATATAGATTGTACCTTTTCCAGAAATTGGTCAATACAATTTTCTCCACTAAACACATATAACTTACTTTCATACAACTGAGGATAACGAGACTTCAGGTAAAGACCTATACAGGTAGGTATGTGACTGGCCAAAGGTTTCATGACATTATCTTGTACCACATCTCGAGTTAATGGGAAAAGCATAGTTTCAATATCGGCGTATATAACAAAAGGCACCTCGGTTCTATAGGATTCCTTTTCAAATTTAACGAATGGGACTTTGGGGAATTCATGACGAACGGGCTTAAAATTGTTGCAAAATAACCTGTGTTCTTCAAGTCTTTCCTCTGGAGTTTTACCGTCAGTTGAGTGATAATTTTTCTTAAATAATTTAAAACAACGCTTACATATTAAATACGAATCCCCGCTAGAAGTTAGCTGGGAACGTACTAACCTACTTAAATTAACAATTCCACAGAAATGGCTCGTCTGTTCGTTAGTAATATATAATAAATCAAATTCTCGATCAATATTTGCGGGCTGTTTCGAAATATATAAAGGATAAACAGAGTTATTCTCACATATACCATACACATTTACACCAACATTATTATTATTCTCAAAATGATGTATATGACGAATACCTACTGGAAAGTTAAGCATATCAAAATCTAGGTTATGATTAAAATTAATATAATTACTTATTCTATGCAAATTACATCCACCTTGTTCACGAGCAAGAATACTTAATATAGCGTACTTAAAACATAAATTATCTTTATTTTGAACATTAATAACAGCTTTTTTCCTAATTATCTGGTTTGGTAGAGCGAGCCAAGAACTACCTGTTCTGTCTAACGGTTGATATTTAGTTATCGATATTAAAATTCCGTCAATCGAAAACAATGTCCAACCAGATCCGCGTGCCGTGAAAGTGTCCATTTCCCGTAACAATGTTCTTATACAATCATAATATACATCATCGCCTAGACTATTGAGAATAATAATGTTTTTTGTCTTAAAATTAGTTGATAAAAATTCGTAATCATTACCAACAGGTTTTTGAAACTTACATTCTAACCAAAAACTAATTTTAAATGATGTCCATCTATCTATGTATAATTTTAAAATATTATGTACATTATTACTAATTGAATGTAAAAACAGATCGATGGATTTTGCATTGGCAGAATTTTGGATATATATATCCGCTGCTGAATCATCCTGGGTGACTAAAACATACCCTAGATTATTAGGTAGTTGAAAGTCGCGCCACTGTTTTACCCTTGATGATCGGGCATTACCACTTGGTCGCGGCATGCTCGCCAAATCCGCTGCAGAGGTAATGATTGAGGGTCTACAATCAGGATTCTTGACTATTACGGAAGGTCTCGTCGTCATTGCGCTGTTTAAGGTGTTGTCTGTAACAGGTCTTGATGGCAATTGACGGACCGCCCGTTTATGACTATAGGTTATAAGGTGTCTATTGTATGCCAATGAATTAACAAAAGACACCTTACAAATTGTACAGGTATAAGCTGGAATGCCAAGAGCTGAGGTGTGGTAGTTTGAGGACTGCATCACGACTGCTCTCGTTGGAATGGTTATCTTAAAAACTGGAAAGAATAAAATTTAATTTAAAAAAAATTTATTTTGAAAAAATACAAAATTAGTGTTTTATAACATCTTTGTTGAGAGGATTATAACTTAACAATTTTTCATGTATAATTAGAACAATACAGCTGGTATTATCAAGGAAATCAGCGTCTGTCTCGATTTCTAGGCGAATATCAACGGCTTCCCGAATGGCTTCATCTTGTTTTGAGCAATCGAACACAATGATGGGTGATTTAGAAAATGTTTCTCGAGTCATCAGTGGTGAAGAATAATGCTTGTGGTAGTAGGCTTCTTGAAATTGAGAATAATTCAAATATAGTTCTGAGACAATACCGTTTTTTAAGTTTACGTTGGGCTCTTGAAACGGATATTGTTTATCATTTAAAAACAATCGATAACTCTTTAATTCCACAGTGTCGGGAAGAGCATTATTTACTTCGAGCTTATTTCGTTTATTAACGTAAAAACATGCAGCTACGTAGCGAGGTCGATTCAAACTTGTTGTCGTTTTTATTGGCCAAACCAATTTGTTGGTTCTCGGTAGTGATGGATATTCATGAATTTCCCAGCTCCGAAACGCGAGAGGTATAGAGACATTTTGACGAACAGTAGAATACATTTTAACTCTTTCCTCGTCTGATAGTTTAATTTGAGGCATAGCCCACGAAATTTTATCTAGGGTTATTTTGAGATTTGTGTGCGAAGCCTTGCCTTTGAGACAATTCAGATCGTTGGAAGATCTAACCAATAACAGCTCTTGAGGCATATCCAATATAAAGTTTTTGTGGTCTTCGAAAAATCCCATTAAATATTTCAACGGGATTATTACGTTATATCTGTGAGTGGTGGGATTCAGTAGAGCAGATGGAAGTACTACGTTCGTATTATTGGGGTTCCCAAAACCTGCATTTTCCAATACATTCAACTCATGGGTTTCGAATGAAAGCAGCCCTTTCAAAGTTGATGTTAACCCAACATTGCGGATCGAATCTACTTCCGTACCATTCAAAAGATATGTTATCGATTGAAACATATGGCAGAATCCGTTAGATATGATCTGTAAATCCGCATCGTACAAATCTGATTCGAGTTTTCCCTCTAAAGTAATATAACTTGAGTGAGGGAAATACACTTCGGGTGAGTTAATGACTATTCTGATTTCGGAATTATATCCTGTATCAGTCATATTAAACGGCGAATGACGGAGAACGTGGATACCCGTAATTTTATCGTCCATTGGAGGTAATGTCAGAATGTTGTCCATATTTGTAGACAGTAAAACCGAGATTAGTTAAAAATTTAACGCTTCGATTTGAGAGGGAGATAGGTCTACGATGCTGCTGCTGCTGCTGCTGCTGGCTACTCTCTAGTTGTTTGTGGATGGTATATGGCGAATCTCGGCGAGTAAATATGTATCCCATCAGACTTCGATCAAGTGAAGAATAAGTGAAATGTTTTCGCCGCGAAAATCAAGAAGAGCTCCTTTCTCGTTCGTTACTCGGACCTCAATAAAGTCGATTACGTTTTTACTAACGTTTAAGTAGATTATTGGAGAAATAGCTTGGTTGATTCTATAGTTTATTTCCACATCTGGACAAAATGAGTAAATGACGTTCGATGGAATCCCATTTACGTAGGAATCGGATGAAGTCAAATTACATTCCACATTTATTGAGTGATAGTTGAAAATATTTGCTGGAGCATCCGATGTATGTAAGATATTTGACTTTAAAATTCGTTTAGTAAAACCTAATAATTGCATAACACTCCCCTCCCTGGGCGCATCGATGTCAAAGGATGCCAAAACGCTCACTCTTCCAGTATTATGATTTATTTCAAACTTGATTGATTGCGATTTATCAATTTTTTTAATTTCTTTTTCTAAATAATTAAAAATAGCTTCAGCATCGTAGGTGCCAGTAGGAATTCCAATTGTGGTGTTTGCACCCATGATCGATAACTGACTTGTGACACCTTGTTGAACATTTGCAATCGTATTATAACCGAAAAAGTTGAGAAGGCCAAGACCGTAATTTTTATTTTTGTCTAAAAGTATTGGAGGAAATATAGTCGCAGTTAACAAGCTACTCGGACCGTGAAGGGTAAATTTTCGGGAAAGGGCCATAATACAAAAAGTATACACATGTGACCACAGTGAGCACACCCCTCCCGCGGCTGATAACAGATTGAATTATAAAATATCTTACAACCTCTCATATATGTTGAAATTTCTTGAGGTGGCAGCAATCCGTATGAATCAAAATATATTGCAATTTTTCCAGATTTTCTAATTGCGACCCAATGAGTTCCTTTGCTCCATTTTGAACCTAAATTCACTATAATTTTTTCGTGCTCATGCGGATGAGATGGGAGGCTATCTAACATATACACGCCACGAAATAAAGATGATCGTTTTAAAAAGTTAAAAATTTCGATGTTATTCAACGCAGTATTCCTTAATTTTTTTAACAATGATATTGTTTCATAATAAAACCTCGCCCTCTTTTCATTTTTTTTCCACCTCGGCGCAATGTGTGATTCGAATGTATGTTCCTTGTTTTTCCGAGCAACTGCCCGCCGCTTACGGGTCCTCGTGTTTTTTCGAGTTCGCGATTGTGTCGTTTCTGTTCTTCTAGTGCCTCTTGTTCGCGATGGGAATCTTTGATTGATTTTACAATTTGAGCAATTCCCAGCCCCGCTGAAGCAAGCAATGGTAGGAACTGGAGGAATCCCCCCTTGACACGAGCAGTGGCATTTTTTGCTTTCCAGTTTTGATGAGACCGATGGATCGCCCGATGTTTTTTTGTTCCGACTGTTTTTTGCCTCCGACTCGGTGTCCTTCCACGAGCTGAGACGTTGTGGGATCGTTTCACTTTCCTTTGACTTGGACTTCCCGAACCAACAAACCTCTTTGTATGCATCGCCGCAGCCACTGCTAAAGCCGCCAATCTTTCTTTAAATTGAGAATCCGCCGCGTTTACTCGTGACCAAGCTTTTCGGGCTAAAATTAAATCGGCGTCGTGTCGAGTTTTCAAATCTCTCGAGTGTTCGTAAACTAAATCATGATCTTTGCAATGCGAATCTAAAGTCGATATTGGTGAGATGTTACTTGCAATCTGATAACGCAAATCGTTTCCTGGACCACAAAAGTTTCCGTGGATTAACAAAGGAATTTTATTGTTATTTATAAATGTGTCTAGAACGCCCATCTAGTTAAGACTAACGTTATAAGCAACTATAAGTTGGCTTTTATACTTAGTCATGACCATGAGGTTGACGGAGAAACTAGATATAAGTTTTCCAGTTAAAAATTATGATGAGTTAATAGTTCGTGAAAATGAAACACCCCATAGTCCGCTGTTTCCAACAACTCATATTCGAAGTTTGATCTCAGGAGGAAGTGGAGGGGGAAAAACCAATTTTCTATTGAACATGTTGCTAGCTTCTAATGGGTTAAAATTTCAACAATTAGTATTATGTACAAATACCCAAAATCAACATAAATATAAATTTTTAAATTTAATTCTTAAAGGAGTTCCAGAAATCCATTTTTCAGTATGTTCAAAGTTTGAGGATTTTCCAAAAGTACTTCTACCTTATTCAGTGATTATTTTTGATGATATTGAAGAAAACGATTTTTTACCAATTATCAAAACATTGTTCACCAGAGGAAGACATTATAAAATTGATGTATTTTATTTACTTCAAAGTTACGCATCAGCTCGCAAACATTTTGTTAGAGATAACGCTTCGTTTATTCTGAGTTTTGCACAAGACGCTAGAAATCTTTACTTGATCTGGCGCGACCACGCCTCTACAGATGTTATGTTCCCAGATTTTTTGAAAATGGCTAGAGAAGCGTGGCGTAAGCCTTTTAACTGCTTAACAATTGATAAGACTAAAAATTTTGAAAATGGTAAATATAAAAGCGGTCTTGACAGAGTTTTTGTGTCTACTATAAAACCAGTTGATAGGAAAGCATGTTCATCATTAGAGCAGGAAGATGGAACGAGTTGTGCACCTCGATAAGAAGGCGAAGATAGCGTCGGCCCTTCATAACTCGCGGAAATCTTTAAAACGAAAATTTAAGTTGTTGGAGGAATCCAAACGAGACTTGACATCAGCAAACAATCAGTTTTTCGCTCCTGTGACATCGTCTATCCAACAATTAATTAGCACTAAAAATGAAAGGGATAACGCGCTGTTTCCAGGTGCCGTAAAATCTGAGCCTAATTTTTCTACGAGGTATGATTATGATGATCTCAACTCTAATGTCAACAATGAGGAGGAAGACGAAGAGGGGGAGATGCAGAGCTATGTTAAGGAGGAAAAAGAAACGATGAGAGATCCCCAGTTATCCACACCACAACCAGAAACAATTTATGAATTTGATGGAAATCAAGAAGAAGCTAAGTATAGTTTTACGTCTCCGCTAAAAGCAAGTTCGCCACTTCGTACTGCTGGATCATCGTCTCCATCGTCGCTCGTTGCTGATGCTTCAACTATAGCTCCAAGACAATCTATGTTAGACCCAAAATTCATGTTGACCAAAAAAATTCGCTCTAGCTTGTCTGTCCCAGGAGAAAAAAATATCTCGAAGATGGAAAAATCACAAATGGAAACTGATGTGTCAACTTCGGAAGGACAACTGAATTTGAAATGGTTCCTGCAAAAGGCACCTCCTTACGCGAGGAATTATTATAATTATCTCATTACTGGAAATTGGGATAATCCATCCGAGGAGATTGATCGAGATTATGGACCCATAGTTCAGGGTTCACAAGGAGTAACCCTAGGGACTGCAAAAATGACTTTTGACAGAAACTATATATATTTTAATGACATTCCATATAAGAGTACACCGGGATTGTATCGATTATTATTTTTAAAAAGTCCGAGAGATTTTACCCATACTGATTTTCAAATGTATGGTGATATCGTTAAACAAACCTCTGTAGCTCATTACGGATATGATTCCCACCAACGAGTGCGTAGAATAGGAACAAAACACGCAAATATTATTAAAAGAATTTATCCTATTAAAAAAGATGTCCCAGGAAGGAAAAAGGAAGGTTCCGGCCTAACAGAATTTCTTAATCAATATCGATCCACTAACGATTGGTACCACGACGGACAATCAATGGACTATACTCAAATGCATCCTGATGATATTGTAAAACGACTTGAGCTGATATTAGCTGGAATTAATGCTGGGAATCATCGTTTGCAGCAATCGGCTAACAATTTAATCAACCAACTAATTTCTAGAGGTTATATAGCATCAGTATAATACACTTCTAGCTCAGTATTCAAGAGATGGCGGACAAGTTTGGTTTATCGAAAAAACGGCTTAAAGTGGTTTCCCCTACACACCCACATCACCCAGCTACAAAGGAATACGTTGATAACGCCATCGATCAACTGGCCACAAACGCGAATACATACAGAATAGAGAAAAAACTTTACCTTGAAATTCTAAGCGTTCAACTCTCGGACTCGAGAAGGAGCTGAGAACTGCATTAAGGAACTGAGAACTCGAGTCATTATATACCCATGCCCAACTCACCCGCGATCTGTTTGCTAAAAACAAGTTTTTTTTTCTCTTTTTTTTTTCTCTCCTTGAATCTCAAAGGTAGGTGTGTCAGGTATAAGGAAATTATTAACGAATTACATTTGCGTTATACCACTTTTATTGTTAGTCAAACTGTAATATTACACTTTAGAAATCTATAGATATGATAGATCTCTTATTATCTACTAGATTAGCTTAAACAAGTTGTATGTTTTTTAATAAACATTGCCCCCTTCTCGCAATGCTTCGTGTGCGACACCAAATTTTACAATTTCGCACTCCGTTTTTTTTTTTCTTTTTTCTTTCACATATTTATTTTTTACATATATATTTTTCACATATATTTATTTATTTATTAGTTAATAGGTACTACATATTATATTCATACGAATATTAGTTAATAGGTACCTACTACACATTATAGGTATCCATACAAAATAATATTAGTTAATAGGTACTATACATTATATTTATACAAATTCTACATTAAAGCTGTTTCCATGTTTATTCTTTCCCCTATAATACAGCAACATGCTGTTGTTAGGGTTCGAATTATAATCTGTCACGTCCATTTCAGTAATTGTTTCTGCAAATCTTTTGGGGAGAAACACTTTCACGTCTTCATTTGGAGATGGCATCATCTGCGCGTTTTCTAAACTGATTTTTGATAATAGCGCTATCACAGATGGTCCGTATTTTGTTTTGACGTGTGTCAAGTTTAAAATTTGATATGGAACATTTTCCTCCAGCTCCCCAATTGAAATGGTTTCGACATAGTTGGAGACCAACTGCAGTTTTTTCAATAGGACGGCCATCTAAAACAAAGGACCAATAAATTATTGTGATCTTTTCCCTATTTCACATTTATAATTTTGTTCAAAATTCATATCTAGTTTTTCCTAATAGATTTTTATATTTAAATTGATGTCTATTTGAAATAAAGTAATAGATAAGCTTGAATACTTACTATTATTTTTTCGTAGGGTTGTGATGGAACAGTTTGAAATATCAAGGTTTGATTGTTGACGTTGGTGAACTGTGGATATTCAACAATCCAAGTGGGGTTTATATACCCTTTACAGGTAAGGGTTTTTGATGTTTTGCTTTTGAGCAGGCATTGTGGGTATTGCGTAATTCGCCCCTCTTCGACACACAGGTTAAATCCTTTATCTCAGAAGGAAGGAGGACGTACCTACTAGTAAACTGATTTTGATATCTTTTTCCTCTTCAACCCTCCCTCTTCTGACGTCATATTCCACCTACGTCCCATCTACCGATACTGGCACACCTACGTCTTATACCACCTTTCGCGAACCCCCCTTTGCCACTCTTCCACACACACAGATTGAATCCTTTGTCTCATAAAAGGGAGGGCGCACCTACTACCTACGTCAACTGATTTTGATTGGATCCCCACCTAAATATGTATCCCCTACCCACACTCATTTTTATATATTTGTCCTCTTCAACCCTCCCTCTTCTGACGTCATATACCACCTTTCGCGAACCCCCCCCCCCCTTTGCCACTCTTCCACACACACAGGTTGAATCCTTTGTCTCATAAGGGGGAGGGCGTACCTAATACCTACGTCAACTGATTTTCATTGGGTCCCCACCTAAATATGTATCCCCTACCCACACTCATTTTTATATATTTGTCCTTGGGGGCGTATCCATTTACCCACACTCTTAGACACAACTACTCCCATTGGTTCCCCACTTCCACACATACCACGTCATCGTACATCAGTATAACCCCCCTTCCCCGCTCACCCCACTGCTGCTTACTACCCACCAACCTCCTCCAAACCCCCCCAACTCACCGATCACCCATCCTCCCACTTACCCCTCACCATAGCTGTGACGCAAGTGTGACGTAGGTGTGCCAGTATCATGCTTTTCATACTACTGCTAGGACTTCTTTTTCTATCGTCGAATATTTTTGTTCGGCGTCGTTGAGCGTGCGACTTGCGTATGCAATTGGCAGGTCAGCGCCGTTAACCGTTTGACTGAGTACCGCTCCGATTGCCACATTACTTGCGTCGGTTGTGAGATGAAATTTTTTTGAATAATCCGGGTATTGCAAGATTGGGTCGTTGATCAATAGGTTTTTGCAAGTCTCGAAACATTCTTGGTAATCTGGATCTAGAGGGTCAATAAAATTGTTTAATTTCCTTTGAAGTTTTTGGTATTGGAAATTTCTGGATCGCAATGATTTTGTTTGGGTCGGGTTTTACTCCTTCCCCGGTAATCAAATGACCAAGGTAAGAAACTTCACGTTTCAGGAACTCTGTCTTGTCGAGCTGGACTTTTAGGTTGGTTTTCCTGAGCCTCTTGAACACTTCTTCAAGACGTGCCAAGTGCTCTTGAAGGCTGGTACTGAAAACTATTATGTCATCGAGGTAGACACAACAATATTCGTTCGCAATGCCCCTGAGGATGTTGTCTAGAGTTCGTTGAAATGTAGCGGGGCTATTTTTTAAACCAAAGGGAAGTCTGACAAATTCTGGGTGGTAACTTGGGATGCTGAAGGCGGTTTTAGGTATGCTTGCAGGGTCCATTTCGACTTGGTGGAAACCCGATTTTAGATCGATGCAGCTAAAATACTGACATCGCCCTAATTTGTCGAGAAGTTCCGAAACTTGAGGAAGAGAGGGTATTTGTCTTCGATAGTTTTTTCATTGAGTTTACGGTAATCAATGACTATTCGGAATTTCTCTTTCCCACTGGCATCAAGTTTCTTTGGAACAATCCAAATAGGTGCGTTCCAATGGCTATCGGAATGTCTGACGATGTTTTGGTCGAGCATTTCTTGGATCTGTCTATTGACTTCGTCTTTGTAAATTTCCGGGAATCTGTAGTTTCTGGCATAGATAGGAACTTCGTCGGTTGTTCGGATGACGTGTTTGACATTACTAGTAAAGGATAGTGGTTCATTTTCCTTGTGAAAGGTATCGGAGTATTTCGAAACAAGTTTGATAATAGCTGATTTTTCTTCCTCGTTCATATGGTTAAGTCTGAGGTTTTTTAAATCAAATTTGAAATCAAAATTTTCGCTCATGTAATTATTTAAATTATTTGAGGGAATTTCTCCTATCTCTTCCACGGGGAGAGGTTTGATTTGCACGAAACGGAAATCGTTTTCTAAAGGGTTGAGTAATCTAACGTGGGTTTCATAGTCGATGACGTTAACAAGACATTGGGGAATCTCGAGACTACCTATTTTAGTGTGGGGGATGACTGCTTCGCCGTTTGCCATGTTTTTTACTCTGATTTTAACTTGTTGGATGGACCTGGCGGATATATTATAGGTTTGGGCCGATTCAACTCCCAGGTATTTCAGGGGTATTGTACACTCCGGGGTGGTTAAAACATTGTGAACGAGGTCGATGGAGGCGTTAACGATTTTTAAATTATCAAGGCCAATCAACATGTCAAACTGGTTGTGAAACTTGAAAATTTTAAATTTAAGGTTGCGATTTTTCTCACTAGTGCTACTACTTGATTTTGACGTACCATGCGCCGTACGAATCCAGAAGGGATCATTATGAATTTTTTTTGGGAAAAGGGTGTGCGCAATTTCGGGATTTATAAAGCTAGCGGTACTCCCGGTGTCCAGCAAAATTTTTAAATTGTGTTTTGGTAGTGAAATGAAGGGTAGTTCGCTGATAGTTTTCTTTGAAATGTTCATCAATTCGATGACTGGTGGGCATCGAGGCTGTCCACCCCTAAAAAATGGTCGGGTTCGCTATCCTCAGTATTCTCATATTGGTCGTATTGGTCAGAATCCACTATGTCATCATGTGTGTCAGCGTTCGTGTCATCAGGGTTAGGGTCATCTATATTGTTGAAGTTAGGGTTAGTGGTCTGCCAAGACATCTTTTGGGGGTAAACTATATTACTCCGGGGTTTAGGTTGATTGGGATTCGGTTTAGGTGGCTGTTAAGCGGTTGTATTATGTTTGTTGATCTGATTGGGAGGTTGAACAGGGGGACGATTTTGAACCTGTTGACGGGTCTGGTTGTTCGGCTTGAAACCTGAGGGTTTATGATTTTGGGGCTGAACAAATTTAGAGCGATTACACAAAAGCTGGTAATCGTTGGTCATCCAGGCCAAAGCTGTGTTGAGGTCGGAAGGCTGTCTCGTGCGGAGGATGGAACCGAGCGGTTCTTTCATATACAGGAGCAGGCACCGAAGGGCCATTTTTTCGTAATGATCAATGAGAACCGCTGAATGCTCAATTTTATGGTTCAGAAGATATGCTGTGATCAATTGGAGTAGTTTTAGGATCCTTTTATGGAAGTCGAATGGGGATTCAGAGTCAGATTGTCTTATTTTGGTCAGTTCGATCCCTAGTGAGTAAATGTCTCGTTTGTCGGAATAAGCATTAACTAGTGCTTCCCTAATGTCGTTGTAAGTCTTGGCGTGGGCTGGTATTGAGTTCTTTGCCGGTGGAAGTATTTTGGCTTTAATGGCTGCAACTAACATAACATTCTGAAAATCATGTATGTAATTACAATTGTAAAACCGGTTGTGCAACTGTTCTGTTATTTCTAGGAAATCATGCAGATGCTCGGGGTCGCCTTTGAAAATTGGAATAATGTCCATTTGTTCCTTTTTTAGACGTTCTGTAGGGGATTGTTGGACGACTCTACTCCGGTTTGGATCAGAGTCAGAGTTTTCTATGGAGACTACCCCAAGGTTGCCGATGAGGTCTACAAGTTGGGTCATTTGGGCCCGAATTTCGGCAAGCTGGTCAGCTTGGTCCGTTAGGGCGGCCTGTTGGGCGGCCTGGGCAATCGATTGGGCAGTGATTTGATTAGCGAGATCTTGGGGGTCCATGACGTCAATTTCGTGTATAGGATCAAGGGTGTCGGAGTGTTGGATTGGAGGGGGTGGCAAATTAGGATTGGATACTTGGTCGGGAATTCGTCCTCTTCTAATACTGGGTACGAAACCTAGCTTAGAATGAAGGTAGTCTTTATATGTTTTCGGAATGTTGGCGAATGGATGAAACCTAATGCACCAAAATTTTAGTGGAACTTACAATTAGATTAGAAATAGAGTGAAAAGTTGAATGTACAACAAGAAAATTAATCCGTATAACTAAATTGGTAAAAATTGGATCCGTAAAACTAAATTGGTGAGGATTTTAAATTATTAAAACGACGAAGTGTCGACTCGAAAAAGCTGAGTAGGTGGGAAGGTCTATTGAAAATAAAATGCACGTGAAAGGTCGGCTCTCTCGGGGGACAAGAACGGAAGACAGGCGTCGGGTTGCAGGTCGCTATCTGTGATAAACGCTGCAGGCGTCTGAGATAAGCGCTGCAGGTGTCCGAGAGGTTTGCGGACGCTTGAGATCAACTTGAAGGATTGAGGTGATATTCGGGCACGCACAAATCTTTCTAGCTGATGAAGGTCTCGCAGGGATGAAAAAGATTCCAAAAACAGGGACGTTGTTTAAGGAGGCGTGCTAGGGTATGCACCAGGTAGGTAGGTACCTATTGATACGCAGGGTGTGCGTGGAAATTAGATATCGGACGTTGTACTAGGGTGTGTACAAAGATTTCGTCCGATCGAAACGAGCAGAAAATATGCGTGTGAAGGTCGAGCTGTCTGTCGATCGCAACCACAGGTATGTGCAAGGGTTTGCACAAGGACGTACGAGGGTGTGTACGAAGTGTAGAATCGTGTGCGAGGGTGTGCACGTGGACGTACGAGGGTATGTACGAAATCAAATTGGTGATGAGATCTTGAATTTGGAAGCAGGTGTCCAGTAAAGTAGGTGTTTACTTACAAGTTGCCCATAGATCTCGGATGAAGGACTTGCAAGGAGTTCCGCTGCTCGTAACCCGTTCGTGTTCACTGGACACTGGTAACTGGTTCGTTTGCACACAAAATTGTTGATATCCGTTCAACAATTTTGATATTACAACGCAAAACCGATCGACTGCGCCACTTAGGGATTCTTGGATAGAGAATGCCTTTTTAAAAAGAGTTAAAGTGCATTTTAATGGGGTTCGGCACGAACGTACAGAGTTGAGAGCTAGCGGAGAACTCTTAAGAGAGGTGGGGCTGCTATACATAAGCTGGGTACAATATGCTTAGGTCAGCAGGGGACTGGTACAGGTAACTTATATATATATATATATCTCTTATGTATATATATATATATATATATATATATATATATATATATATATATATATATGTGGTAACTTATATATATAGATATATGCCCTTGTCGATTTAGTCGTGAGCCACTTCTGGTGAGATACGACGGACAACCCCACCCCCACCCCACTCCCCCCATCAAAACAACCTTTCACTTCCCATTGACTCCCAGCAACCAACCCACCTTTCACCTTCCCCCCCCCCCCCCCCCCCCCTGCAACCGCCGCCACGACGTAAATAGGGACCAAATGATAAACTGACTTCAGTATTCTCTCGACTAATATCCAAAGGACTTGCCTTCATTACTCGACTTGCATGTGATGACGAATTTCTCAACGAGATATATGAATGATCCAACTTCAAATCTCAATGAATTCAGTGCGGCAAGGGGAAATTGCTTTGATTCATAACTCTCTGTCAAAAACTTGAATGTCATAGAAATAATTCTTCATGCTCGAACTTTTGGAAGGAATGTATGGAATAGTGAATTACCATTGTTTTGGTTTAGGTAGATTCATACTGGGACATTTATTGAGTGTTTGATGGAGATACGGAAAAAAATTGTGGAGTGTATTAAGTGGACTGAAAAGAGTTTGTGATTTCTGCGGAGTGGACGGGAGGGCAGGTCACATAGGAGCATGAAGTCTCACGGGGTAGGTAGGTACCTTCTATAATACAACGTATGCCCTCAGCCCTCGTATCCCAGGAGATCCCCGTCTCTCATTCCTTATATTTTTCCACCGACCCCTTCAGACATCGCTATTAGGGATTGCAGCCCGGAAAGAGAAAACGAGTCCAAGACTAATGTGAATGATAATTTGCCGCAATGCAGTAATAGACCGCGGAAGCTCACCCACTCAGACCATCGCTATAGACACATCACATATACGTATCTACATGCATTGTGTTCGGAAACCGGTGTTAAAAACTTCCAGGGTGCCAGAAGGAAAAACATATTGAAAAGTATTGCATTCATCACAGGGGACGCCCATTCGACGGTTTCTAGGTTACTAATATATATTTCAGTTATTCTGACTAGTTTCCTGGGCTAATGACTAGTAGACCCACGCCATAGACGATCGTCCCACGCTCCCAGATGTAGACGCGTCCGCTCTTTTTTATTTTTATTTTTTATTTTTTTCATTTATCAACCAAAAGTCAACTTATATTGAACTTATGATGACATTATCAAACCGAAGGATCTCATAACACCATCCCCCTCCACCTCTTTCAAGGGTGATTACAGGGCCTTAGCCGGTCGGCGTGTACCTCCATACTATTTTGCGCTGGGGTTGCAATGCGAAATTTCCAACCAGAAATTACTTTTATGATATTGCTAGGTCCGACACTCGAGAGCTGCAGCTTCGGACACCAGCCATATCCACGACGCGGACTGCTGGAAGTAGGTACGTGTCAGAGGTACGTCGTCACACCCCTGAGCCCTGACATCAAGGGACGCCCAGAAACCGCCGCGAAGAAACCGAAAAACTCGAAGCGACCAAGAATACTGTTTACACCGCAGGAACAAGTAGGGGTTTTCACCCCTCCCCTACCTCTCCACTGGGGTCACCCGTGTTGATTTTTCGTAAACCCATTCTCGAGGGGGCCTTGAGGAGGTGTACCTAATTTCAACCCTCCGTACCATCAGGTGCCGGAGTTATGGAAGTTCGAAAATAGTTATTTTTCAACTTTTTCCACTTCCTTATTGTTATTATTGTTCTTTGGCAGGGCTACAGCCTCACAGACATAACGGATCGAGCTGGAATTCGGCACGCATATTCGTTATGGTCCAAGGAGGTTCCTTTTGTGCAATTTGTCCCCCCGCCATTCGTCCCCCCCCCCCCTTTGGGAAGGCAGATTTTAGGAGAAGGTTATAAGTGATGTAATTTGGCGCACTTGTTCACTGGGGATCCCTGAAGAAGCGGTCAAATGGTAAACCCAATCGTTTCAGTAGAAGCTGAGTTATAGCTGTTTAAATACGCTGCAAATGATGATGAAATAATCTAATTGTTCCATGTTTTTTTTTACGTTTGGAGCGCTCTAACGTTAGCGTATCATATTTGTCTACAGTTTTTTTCCCGCAAAATGGAACATTTAAGTGGGCTCCAGAAACAAAAGTGCTCGCAGGGAAACCGCGAGGAAACTCTAAGTGGGTAAATTACGTCAGACATTGATTTACATGTGCATTATGTCGCATGTGCTGTTGTACCAAGAACTGAGTGCCAGTTATTGTTGGCGACGGCGTCAGCAGAGAATGTAATTATATATTTTCTATCAGCAACGCGGATTTCTTTCGTCGTCACTGTGCAAGTGTGGGCCGTTCTGACCGTGAAGCGCTCTGTCGGTGGCCGTGGCGACGCTTGCTCCATAGACCCAATAGGTCTACAGTAGATTAACGTATACGGCCACTTCTTGCCTCCTCTCACCAACCATACAGGGTTTTTCGCAAATTCTGCCCAAAGTATCCATCTCTTTCACTCACTAGGACTTCTAACTTTAAACTTAGTCAGAACTTAGACAGAAGAAGAAGAAGTTGATTGTGTGGACAAGTTCCTTGGTTGAGTGTTGTGTGATTGTGATGTCAAGCATCGTCATTAAAAACGCTTTTTTGCCGATTAATTTGCCCGTTTTGGCTAGTGCACAAGCCAAGGTAAATGGACGACAATTGTTTAAAGTAGGTCACGTTTTGTCCTTCGAAGAACGGGGATTGGCCAACGACAGAGGAAGGACTGTCAATATATCGGTAGCTACTTCGGCTAACGACAGCTTTAGAAGCCCTTGTTTCCTTGAACATTGCTGTGGCTACTGTAATTACTACCTACTTACTTTAATATTTGTTTACCAATTCGAATTTAATGTACCTATTCCATTCTTCGATTTCGTTGATTTTCTAGAGGCTGATGTAGCTGCGCCATAAGATTATCCACGACTCCACCCGTTCTAATCGATTTCAACTACAGATTATCCACAATATTTGTTGCAGGCTATCTGGCTTATCATAAAACCGTACTTTTGTTCATCAATTTAAGTTTCTCAAGAAATAAGTACCTACCAGTGAAATGATCCTATAAATTTCTGTCCAATCGCAGGGATTCCTAGTGGCCATTATCCAATTTCCAGCGGTAGGTACCTACTAATTATTTTTTAATGCAAATAGTATATTCCATCCTGGGAATTTTGACACCAACCGTGCTATCCCACGTTAATTAGTTTTTTCCATGGTAGGTCGCTACAAACTTTCATCAGGACTAAAGAAAGATAGGCACATAATTAGCAGGTACATGAATAAATCGTGCGATAACGTTAATAATGTTCCTTACGTATGTAGGTACATGTACCTTGTAGGTAAATGTACATTACGGAGTGAGTACCTACTCCGCACAAACGAAAAAATTAGGTACCTGTGTTGAGCACGAATATTTCAAGTCACGACAAACAACTCACGGAAATTATTATTATGGACAGTGTTCCATTGATTTATATTGTACTGTGAGTGTGGACTTACTTTGTTCTATTAATTGCAATTATCCCTTTTTCTCTTCGCTCCTTCTCAAAGAGTTTGTTTGGTATTTTAGGGAAGGATAGATGAAGTTTTTTCTCTGATCTGTTGCTGCAACCAACGATACAACAGTTCACCATTTCACCCGCGAGATACGTACTTGCCTAAGAAGTGGGTATTGTTGGTACCAAGATACTAATTCAGAGAGTAGATTTTATTACAGTGCGTGGAATCTTTTACAAGAAAACGGTAGAATGCAGCCGGAACCGCACACCGGAGTTGAAAAAAAAAAATCGAAAGAACGGGAAGGCAAGAAATTGATAGCAAACACTTGGTTCTTATTCCTTCTATATTTATTTATTGATGCCCATACTCTGCCATGTTACAGACATGACATAAATTAATTATGACCTTCAAAGATTGATTGAGAACAGAAAAGTGGGTTGTTAATGGTAGCGGTGAAGCCACCAGAGACCCGATGGAGCAGGAGCCTGTAAGGATGCCTACAGCCTGTAAGTAGAACCGTTTGAGCCATAAAAACAAAACAAAAAGGCGGTAGAAGCAATGGCGGTGTAATTACGTTTTTATAGAACCGATGCACACCTTCCAGACGTCCGTGAGGGAGGCATACCCTATTGTAGGCGGAATCCTAACTTTATAGTAGGTATTAGTAATGTTAATGGCTAATGGTTGGAAGTTAGCTTTCTATTCCCCATCCGAAGGGACGTCCCTAAAAACTGTTTATTGGGGAGAAAAAAGTCACACACACACTTTAGCGGATTTTGATTTATTCTCATGTCAGATTGGCCCTTTGGATGTCGTTTTAGGCTTCCCTCCAAAGGGTCTGAAGATCCACGGGTTGGCAAGTAGTACCGTCCTTCCAATAGAAGGGCATCTGGTGACTAGATAGGGAGCCATGAAAACTATATAAAATTCCAGTCATGCAGCATGGTTCAAGGAGCTAATTTTCAAAGGAATATTTGGGAAATCGAGAATTTAAATTAATGGTCATCTGCCACAGCACTCATTACGGCCGGACTGGGCACTTGTTGAGACCAGTGTGCCACGTCGTCGTTCAGAAAAATCATTTCAAAAAATAATTTTTGGGTGTTTTGAGCCAAAAAAATTGTGGTTTTGATCACTTGATGCAGTATGAACGTGCTGAAACTACTACTACTCAAAATCGATTCAGCGACCAAAAAAAAAAATGTTAAACGACACCTCACATGCCTACATAAAAAATATGTAATTGTTTGAATTCCGGATTAAAATTTTGTAAATTTGGCACGGATTGGAATTTTGTAAATTTTAAGGATTGCAATTCTGTAAATTTGTAACGGATTACAATTTTTTTGTGTTACAACACCCCACATAGATATGTTTCTGAAATCCTTTTTGTTTCTATTTTTTGTACCAAAAATTTGTAAATTTGGACCGCTGCACACAGTTTAATCGGGCTGGGTAACGAGCTCATCATTACTATTCCGGAGATGGATTTTTCTGCGCAAGAACGAATTTTTTGCCTTGGAATTGAAGGGACTTATCGTGTATCTATAATTTAGATCTCCGATGCATGAAATTGATTTTGGAGGGTTTTCCGGTTCACAGGGAGCATATTTGAAATTTTGGAACGAGCCAAATATGTACATTTTCTATGAAAATTCGCTACGAGGCGGTCAATGGCGATGGAATTACGTTTCTATAGAACCGATGCACACCTTCCCGACGTCCGCGAGGGAGGAACTCAGTCAGCAGTTCGCAGAACTACCTCGGACCCTTTCAAACACTTGAAGTTCAACTAGGTATTGCTTTATAAGTACTAGCATATTGTCATGAATGAAAAATACAATGTAAAACCCAGTAGAACAGCGGTAAGATACAGACCGACACGGCCTGAGGTTTTCCAATAGCTATGACGTAACTTGAATATTATGCAAAATTTTATGGAAATAGTTTATTGAATAAACGTAAATTATCCATATTCGTCCTGTTTACTGATTTCTCATGCTCTTTGGAATGTATATAATAAGTTTAACTAGTTTTTTGAGCCGTAAAAAATATACACATTTCGGGCAATGATGTGGCTTTTGGCTCATTTGTACCATTGTGCGACGAATAAGGTCCGTCGGTTTCAGCCCCACCCCCTCCCCGTCGGCCCTATTCAAGGCCGTGAGGAATCAAATTTTCATTATTCTGAGAGGCCCATCGACGTAGTAAACACGCATGCCTACTAAATGCATTGCTACATCGATGGAGATTATCGCCGATCACCTCCTAGCGGGATGTTTACTACTCATATCGATATCGCTGCACCTAACTCAATGTTCGTTGGAAAATGAAATATTTATGAAAAAACACCAGCGAGAGTTATGACTTCATTTCCTACAGACGATAAAATTTATGTTTAGCACTGTTGTAGATGTCAAAGTATGGTTTGGTATTATGAGGCTTGACGTGTTTCCCATTGTTCCCCAAGCGTTACCGCTAATGAGAGGGTGGTTTCTGGAGGCACGCTCTAATTGTCCCGTAACAATATGAAGATCAGTGGTGGTATTATGGGGGAAGCAGTTACCGCAGTTAGCGCTATCATCCACGTTAGAGCGTCGGCGGCAACTCCAAAATGACGAAATGCCTTACAATAATTCATCAAGAATGGTGCAACGGATAGGAAATCAGATTACATTCCTTGAATCATTTGAGGGAACATTGTAATCTCGAGCGCACGTCCTCAGGGGATGGTGTAATTAGAGGTTTCTATGGTATTTTTTCCCCATTCAAAACAAGTATACCAGAAAGCAGAAGAAAAACGTACAAAGAAATGTATTCCCTCATATGGTCTAAGACCCGAGTTAGAGAGAGAAAAAGCTCCACAATGTTTCAACTAAAACAAAAATCAACATAAAAGAAAACTCCAGATAAGAAAACATGCACTTTTCTTTGATACAGATGATTAGTAGAACCATTTTACAATATCTGGTGCGCCAGTATTTAGAATTTCTTATATAGAATGAATTTATTTCATATATAGCTCGTGAGTGGTGTTCATTATGAAAATACAATTGCCATTTCAGAAATCTTGAAAATAGTCGTAAAACAGTAGCTGATTCGGACTGGTGATGTATACGGTCTCAAGTAGGTATCTCGCACATTGAAAGTGGTTAATGCTTCAAGGGACATCCAGTAGGTATTATACTTATGGGTTGCTCAAATCTATATAATGATGGATTCTCCGTGGATGGCTGGCATTTTACTTTGATAGTAGGTTCTTGAGTTCACTTGATTTGTCAGGCATACAGCCTCACGTTTAAACATTGAAATTGGCGTGCCTATCATTCCTCTCCGAAACATCAATCCACCACGTCTTTGCAACGGTACCAGGCTTTCAGTTCAAAAGATGATGAGCAATAGGACCGAAACTGACTGTTGCAACTTAATTGTCCTTATAGTAATGAAGATCTCCAAATTCCACCTAATGAATCAGAAGGTTGCTATGAGTATATGCTGAAGATACTTTCATAGAACGTCAGTTGCCTCAAATCTCTTTCCCAGCTGCATTCTGACGAAAAGTCCTTATTCTAACCCTTGATTTCGTGGTCTTCCTCGAAACATGGGTAGATTCCGAAAATGTTGTCTCAGCCGTTAATGGCTGTCGTAAATCAGTGGAATTTTGGGGAGCCATTCGTAAAATCAAAAGACGGTCAGGATCCACCAACCCAATTGAGATAGAGGAGGGGCGCAGGTTTTGTGGAGTGTTCTACGGCGAGAGGTACCTGAGCCCACCGTGTGGGCTTTTCGTCACTGTGTCGGTGCCTGAGCTGGACCAACCTTCACAGTCGGTGAAACTAATTCAATAATCTCCAAGCTAAGGATCAGGAAGGCTCCAGGGGGTTGATGGCATACACAACGAGCGGCTCAGGGCTCTGCCCACTCAGTGGAAAAAGGGCTGTGTAACGCTATTCATCCGTAACCTTGAGACAGGCGACATTCCAAGTGGCTGGGGACAGATTAAGCTGAAACTTCTGCACAAGAAAGGCGACATAACTGACCCTAATAACTAAAGAGCACTAGCCCTGATGGTTACAATGGTGAAGGTTTCCACTTCAGCTCTGGCCTCAAGAATCACATCATGGGAAGAAAGACATGATATTCTTCCAGATGAGCAGGGAGGCTTTAGGGCTGGTCGAAGTTGTTCTGACCGTATCTTCACAGTCCAGGATCTGGCTTGTCTTTACAATGCCAAGAAGAAGCTGTTGATCTGAGACATGCATTCGACTCGTTGTCACTAACTACTTTGGCAGAAGTTAGGGGCCCTTGAACTGCGTGGCAAGATAGGGCGTGTCTTGAGGAATAACTACGACATCGCAAGCCTTCTGATCGAGGAAATTGAGAGCGGCGAGTCGGTGGAGCAAGATATAACGCAAGGTGCTCTCCAGGGGGATTCCCTAAGCCTGCTAATATTCATCCTTTCCCTTCCCGACCTCCCAAGACTTATAAGTGATAGCAACTGTGCAGGACTTGAAACAGGCTCCAGGTAACTCCATTTCTCGATGTTCACTGACGATGTTGTTTTGTTTGCCAACAGCAACGTGCATAACCAGAAGATAACCCGTGAGTTGCATCGATATTACCAGACGAATCTGCTTCAGATCAACAACCATAAGACCAAGTTGAGGGTGCTTGGCAAGCGTGCAAAAAAGAGGAAGATGGACATTGTCTGCGGCGACAAGAAACTTGAATTTGTGTCAGCTTTTCGGTATCTTGGAGTTCAGCAATCCATCTCATGCAGATTCGCAGAGGCCAGTAGGCCTTTCATCGCAAAAACCCGATCGGTGGTGAGGACGAATCTGGGTCTCCTGGGACGTGGAAGAGTTGGGTCTTGGGACTCAGCAATTGAAATTTTTAGATCACTGGTAGGATTTGTTTTGTTTACAATATAGAGGTATGGAGTGGAAGGTACTTTGATGGGCTGGAGGTCGTGCAGAATGGTTTTTTGACACGTTTGCTCCATTTCCCCTACTCAACTCGTGAGCATTACCTACGTCTGTAGACAGGACGGCCGCGGCTGAGGGTCCCGGCTTTCCAAAGAATCATGGGCTAATGGCTGAGGTTATAGGCTATGGACGAGGGCCAACTGCCAAGAAGCTATTTGGGGGAGCTGGTGCAGCTTGATGGCAGCCGACACAACCTCCCAGATTTCAACTGGGCCACTCAATTGCTGGGATTCTTGGAGGTCATTGGGTCTGGAGATCTGCGGTTTGGGATGAACGTCAAGACCACAAAAGCAAGCACTACAGATCTCTTCGAGCGCTGGGAGAACCGTTGGCTGTCCGTGTATATTGGCTGCTGCCTAAGTTTCTAGGCAAATTTATATTTTCCTAGAATTAGGCCTTTCGGATCAGCTGCTGGCTGCATAGGGAACATGAAGAACCCGGTCTTTGAGAGGATGATAGTGTAATCAAAATTATCACCCTCGAAAAGGCTTCCCGCGAATTTGACTCGGGCAGTCTCTCCCCCTCGCCTCGGGCGGTTGGACCGTGAGGAGCTAGGTCCTTCTGCGCCTCTCCTACGCGCAACAAAGGGGGGAGGTTATAAATATCCCCGCTCCTCGCCCCAGCGACACAGTTCACCGAGATCTTACCCGAGAACAGACCTGCGATCCTCCCAAGCTTTGAGATATAGAGAAGAGTAGTTAGTTGTGTTGAGTGAAGTAGTTGAAGTGGTTAGAGAAGAGTTTAGTTTCATTCCCTCCCTTACGATTGACCCCCTTTGGAAGAAGACGGACCAGGCGAGGAAACGGCTTCAATTGGGATCCGAAATATAACAGTCGAGCAAGAGAGAGAAGGCGTACGAACCCATCCAGAAGGCACGTCTGAACCCAGACGTGTACTCGAGTACTGCCGTGGAAGTCTGTGTTACAGGAACCCTGCTGCCCAGTATCACAACCCGGAGCTCCAGAAATTCATCCCCTGGACCAGAAGCCCGGAAGGACCATCCCTGGACCATTTGGACCACCGTTCCAGCGGAGGTAGGAAACATCACCTTTCTTACTTGCCTTTATCTAAGCGATACCATTCGCATAATAGCGCCCTTCAGGCTTTGTGCATCACACATCCAATACGAGAGTCACGAAGGGTTTATACCCGTTTGTTCCAGAACTCTCTCTACATCTTGACCCCAAGAACGTCCCTTATCCCTCGTACCATCGAACGCCTGAACCCAGCATTGAACCCTCGACTCTGGTGCCACATTTCACAACATTGCATTACAAATTATCTGATATACTTACCTTAATAGCTTCTCTCCCCACTCTTGTAATTTCCGTAATTCGCGTTCATTCAATTTCATCACGTAATTTCTGTCATTTCTTTTGCGCCTTCGCGACCCCACTTCATGTTATTCTACTTCGTACAATAAATTCAGTTACCTATACGTATTTAGATTCTTTCACCTCCTTTTGCGACCAGTAGAGCCATCTTTCGAACTGCCTTCAGCCCTTCCAAATTACTAGTTTTACCATTAGGGATTTACAGCCGTACCATAACCTGTACCCGGAGTCAGAACCTGTGCAACGCTGACTACGGGGCCGCTGCCAACCTACGAAACTTCAGGTAATCTACTTGTAGACTTTTCCCTGTCAAATTTCAGCCTTAGCTCGCCATCCATCCTTGACATATCTGTAGGTAGGTTTTCAGACAGGATAGTTCAACAAGTAGCGATTACAATAGCACAGCTGCGGCTAGGTTATAAAGATAAATTCAGCCTCTCTATTGATAGGAAGCGGCGCCACATTGGCTGCACACCACTCTGCAGGAATGAGGAGCACCCATGACTTCGTTTTATATTACTTTTCCATTTTCAAATTAAAGTGGATTCAATTCTAAGAATTCTGAGACCAACCGCACTCTCCTACACACTACTACACACTACTACTCTCTTCCACAACGCTTGACGTCATTGCACCCCTCCTGCCTGGGCCGGTCCCCCTTGCCTAGTGTGTCATCACTCGTTGCAGAAAATTTTAAAGCTCATGAAAAAAAGAATTATTCATCATAAGAGAGTGCGGTTGGTCTCAAAATTCTTAGAATAGAACCAACTTTCATTTAAAAATGTAAACATAAGTCATAAGTACTCCTCATTGCAACCACCTGGAGCTGGAGACTTTGAAGTGCTTCATCCTGCTATACGCTACCTACAAGCCGTACAGAACGCATTAAGCCCCGAGTGCGCCAACGACAACACAGTTCCTATTGAGAAAGTTGACTCAACAATCCTGGACCTGCTTGACTGCGCTGACGATCTGGAAAAGATTGTGGTGGTCTGCAGGAATGTGAGAAGTGCGTTGAGACTCCGTGCATTCCCCCTGAACGATTGGTGTAGCGTGGCGTGACTTGTAGTGGCCTATCCTCGTGTGGCGTAGTGTGCAGACTTTTGCGTGGGCTATTTTTCTTAGTATCAAATCTAGATATCTACCTTTATTTTGTAGCAGAACACCCTTCTGTTACAGATCACAGCTCTCTGTATAGATAACGGTTCTATATAATATTTATGGACTATTCTATACATATTACGTAGATCACGGACCATCAGTAGCTTAGTTCCTAACCCCGTACTCGTTACTAGGGGTACCTTCCTAAATCACGTGTGTTAGATGTTCCTAAAATAATTCTGTATCTGACAAACAGTAGCTAAAATGGCAACAAAAAAATACAAATGAGTATTCTGAAGTTCTGAAGGGAAAATGTTGATGAGGAATGAAAAACTTTTCAGCCACGGTAGTGTTTCGATCTTAGGAACTTCAGCGTATCAGTCTGTTAGTTAAACCACTGAGCTATCCACGAAACCAGTAATGTGCGCGCTCAACACAGGCTGCTGCCTGCATACACCCTGCTCTTTACCGCAAATTTTATGACAGCATCGTACAATGCTCAGGATGGTTTCACTATTTAAAAATCCGAGAAAACCCACACCGCAAAATATAATTTGCCGAGATAGGGATACTCTGAATATTTCAAGCCCTATATTTGACCCTTTAGAGTTGAGTGACAGTAACGCCGAGCTTCGAGGACCAACCAGAGCCCAAACTGGACCCGTTTACCAAATTTTGTGAATTTTGGTTCATGGGAACTAAGGACAAAGCCGCGGACGGCGGGCAGTGGACGGCGGGCGGCGTGCGGCGGACGGGCGGAAATTTTTGTATTCGATAGATATTCGTATTCTACGTCTCTTGAAAAGTAAATCATCAGATTTTGAGGGGGGTTAAACATGTATTTTTCATGGTCGATTCCAAAGGTTTATTATTGAAAATAATAAACCAAAATCTATGCTTCACATTCGGACTGCTGTATGTGGCCTGCACACGCGTCGGAAAATCGTCTTGATTTATTAGTGTACACACATCAGACGGAAAAGTAAGAAATGCTGTGTATCCAGAAGTACTTTAATAAACAGAATTAAAATAATATTTCCTATCTTTGGGTGCCATTGCAACGAATACCGGGTTCAGCAAGTATATAATGGAATGATAATGATATTAACATTGATTTTGTCGTATCACAACCCACACCCCATTGGAAGACTCGTACAATTTAGAACTAAATAGTGCTAGTTGTGACCAGGTATGTGTTCCTCATTATGTTTCATTAGCATAATAATATTAGTGCGTAGACTAGACCAATACTATGGTACATGTGTCAGAGCAAACGTTTCCATACCAACGATAAACGAAGCTTCGGTGTAGTTCCGTATGTGCCCCCACTTTCAAACTCGTCAGGGTCAGTTATTTTTCTGCAAAAAAAAGGACATGATTCGCGTTTTGGAAACCTCACAGTCTCTTCTTCCTCAAAATTTGCTTCCGTCGATCAGTCCCTAACCCCCCTCCTACGTAGAGAGAATTATCAGTTGTTCCGTATGTGCCCCCATATACGGACCTATCACACTTGGGAAACAGCTCCTTATGTGCCCCCACGCTGTTGATGTGTGTGCAATCTGCATGAGTCACTATATAGGTTGAACGTTTGTTTCCTACTTTGTTTCCTTTGGATTTGACTTTAACGAGTCTGAATCACCCTTATGTATAGATCGTCCTTTTGTATAGAAAGTGGCCTGTATTCTCACGGGTAGGTGACCCCCCCCCATCGATCCTTTTATTCAAAAATATAGGTAAGTGGGGTTTATAGATCACCCTTTATGTGTATTTCGCACTTTTATCACAAATTTGCCCTTTTGTATCATAAACAAGTGGGAACACATACGGAACTATTTCCCTAGTGTGATTTGTCGGTATGTGCCCCACTTTTGTTAGTGAATTTTTCGTTGTATGGGGCTTGTGATAAGACCGTGTAGGGCAAAGAGAACGAAAGGAGAGGTTTAAAGGTTCATGTTCATTTTTTTTTTTTTGTGTGGAAAAAAAACACAAAAAAACTTACGAGTTTGAAAGTGGGGATACATACGGAACTACACTACAAGCTTCTTTTCAAATCCCTTTCATGTCTAACTCCGTGTGATTTGAAATTATCCTGAAGAGATTTTCATGTAATAAGGATTACTAAACAAATTAATATGATATGTAAAAGAGGTGAGAAAATACAATAATTATTCTCTAGCGATCCGTGAATAATATTTAGTTCTCTAAAAAATAATATAAAGACTCCAAAATAATATTGATTTTCTGAGGAAAAAATCGTATTACTATTAACTAGGTACTTGATATTAAGGGGGTTCTCCACATAAAAGAATATGAGGTAAGAGTTGGGCGTATTGCTAATTAGGTTCTAACGGGAAAGGGCTAATTGCATAATAACTCATCGGTTCGATGAGCAGTAATGCATGCAGTACTAGGATGGATAAAATAGAATGATCCTCTGACAATTATTTCGATATTATTTAATATAGATCTCTAAATAACCCGAGATTTCAAAAATCTTGATTTTGGTTTATTATTCTGTGAATAATACACCTATGTATTCGTTCAGCAAAAAATTTGTATTACACCCCCTAAATTTTTTTTCTTTTACGTTTCAAGGTGCGTAGATTCCAAAAATGCGATGTCCGTCCGCCGTATCATGCATGTCTACTTCAATTTCAGTCTAAAAAATTGGTTCTTTCGCACAAATGCTCCATTTGGGCCCTAGTTGTCCCGAAACTTTGCAGCCCGATCGGAATATATCCAAGGGTGTTATGGGTGAAAAAATGGGGTAAAAATGGGTTTTTTAAAGGTTTTAGTGACATGAGCTTGTGAGGTATCGTTTTCCAAGTTTTTTAGGACGAGAAGACCAAATATGAAGTCGATATTGACCGAATAGTGGAAAACTGAGGTTCTAACGAAGTTTCAGCCTTAAATTTACGTTAAAATTTGCTCTAAAATCGTCGTTCTTCTGCACACAGTTTGGGTCCCCATTTGGGGAGACATCTGGCTCCTAGTTGTGCTCCGAAGCTCGGCAGCCCGATCAAAATATACCGAGTGGTGTTGCGGATGAAAAATGGGTGTTAAAATAGGGGTTTTCGAGGGTTTTTTTTTGAAGTTTTAGTGAACATGAGCGTGTATCGTTTTAGTATCGTTTTAGTAGTATCGGTTTAGTGAACATGTACCTATCGTTTTCTATGTTTTTAGGGCGAGAAGACCGAATATGAAGTTGATTTTGACCAACGAATGAAACATTGAGGTCGTAACGAACGTTCAGCTCCCAAAATTCATTTTTTATGAGTAAATACCTGGGAAATTGATTGAAATCACCTTAAACTGGTGTAATAAGACTAGAAGTAGTTTCAACATGTGAATCAAGATAATTAAATGGCGTTATCAATGATCAAAGATAATTTATCAAAAATAGGAGCCTAATCCGTGTTTTTGGGGGCCAAAATTGGTGAAACCACCAACTTCGGCTATTCCAATAATTGCACATGAAAGAAACAATAAATGTATTTCCATCATTTCTGAAGTTAGGTATGTCTAGTAGAAAAATAAACCCATGTGACAAGGACTTTGCAGCATTTTTCAACCACAAAAATCTTGATAATGCCAACCACTTGATATTAAGGAGGAGCTTGAGAAGGGGGAAGTCTGAGAGGAAAGAGTTGGGTGGTATGCAAATCGGGTTCATAAGAAAAGGCTTATCGCACATTGATTTCCGAAATTCATTGAGGTGAATTGCTGTTTATTTAGAGATTTTCAAGCCCCTCTTGCGCCTGTTGGCAAATCAAATCGTATGTGCACTTATGGAGCACCAATCGCCATCACCAGGCAGGAAAGATCTTCAACCTCTGCAGTGCAATGACTTGCAGCCACGCTGTGCAAATGATGTGGTCACTATCTTTCCTCCGTTGGTCGGTTCTGTAGTGAATACGTAGGTGACGCGCATTCACCACGAGAGGCGTCGAGGTAGGTTGTGCCCGGTTTGGTTATAGTGTAAGAACTACCACCATGCCCGGGATCTTTTTGGATGTGTGCCTGGTTTGGTTATAGTGCAGAGCTACCACCATGCCCAGGATCTTTTCGGGAGCGTTGCCTGGTTTGGTTATAGTGCAAGACTACGACCATGCCCAGGTTCTTTTTGGATATGTGCCTGGTTTGGTTATAGCACAAGGCTACCACCATGCCCAGGATCTTTTAGGAGGCGTTGCCTGGTTTGGTTATAGTGCTAGACTACCACCATGCCCAGGATCTTTTAGGTTGAGGAGAGAGATGAGGAGTGAGGAGAGAGAGTCTTCGACTAGAGGAGAGCGTAGAATGGTTAGAAAGGCGAAGGAGGCGAGTATTTATAGCCCTTAGGGCTATCTCCCTCCATCCTCCAGCTAGTGGAGGATGGTGGGGATCCCCACTGGGTTCCTCGGTTCTCATGCGTCTTCCGTCCCCACTCCTATGTTTATTGGCGAGATCTTAATTTCACAAGGAGTGGTTCTGGGAGGATACCACGACAGGTTCCTTCAATGTTCTGTCCCATCTTAATGAGTTCGCACCCCGTCTGTCTCCCCACTACTTTAGGTTTTTTAAACAGTTTTATTCATGTTCATTTAAGGCGCACCTTGGCTCTGTGGTGCGCATGTGTCAAATTAGTGTGACTTCCTCCTCGATAAGTACCCTGTAAATGTAAATATCCGCAAATCGGGTGTTGGTAAATTTTATTGATACCCCATGAAAGGTTCGCCCCCTAAGAAGTGTCGTGATGTTGAAATATCAGTTTTCATTTAGATTCATCGGATCTGTAATTCATTTGATTTCCAGTCGAAAATGTGCTGCGCTCTGCAGCTGGTGAGGCTACTAGGTACTTTTACCTTCCCTAGGTCAATAACTCTGATGTTCTGTCCGATCATAATGAATTCACACCCCTGTCTCTCTACCAGTTTTTGGTAGGTATATTATTTTCAGTAATAAATTTTTGGAATCGACCATGAAAACAATCCCCCCCCCCTCCCATCCTCAACATTTGATAGTTTACGTTTCAAGGGTCGTAGAATAGAAATATCGAATAAATAAATTCCCGTCCGTCCGCCGTACACCGTCCACCGTCCGCCATACGCCGCCGTCCGCGGCTTTTTCCTTAGTTCCCATGAACCAAAATTCACGAAATTCGTTATATGGGTACAGTTCGGGTTCTAGTTGGTCCTCGAAGCTCGGCGTTACTGTCACTCAACTCTAAGGGCTGAAAAATAGGGGTTGAAATGTACAGAGTATCCGTATTTCGGAAAATTGCATTTTGAGGTGTGGGTTTTCTCGCATTTTTAAATAGTTTGATTTGTTTTTTGAATTTTGGAGGCCATCCGGAGCATTGTGCGACGTTGCCATAAAATCAGCTATACAATTTGCCGTAAGGAGCTGGGTGTATGCAGGCATCAACCTGTGTTGAGAGCGCGCATCACTAGTCTCTCGGGTAGCTGGGCGATTAGCGTAGGGGTTTTACTGACGGACTGATACGCCAAAGTTCTGGAGATCGAAACCCTACCGGGACTGAATAGCTTTTCACTCCACATCAACCTTCCCTTCAGAACTTCATTATTTGGGTTTCTTTTTGCCATTTTAGCTATTGTTTGTCAGGTACAGAATTATTTTAGCAACATTTAGCACGTGATATAGGTAGGTACTAGTAACGAGTACTGGTTTAGGTACGGAGGGTCCGCGATGTTGTATAGAACGGTTATCTATACATAGAGCTATGATCTGTAACTGAAGGGTGTCCTGTACAAAATGATTTGAAGCATTTTTTTCGTTACGTAAGTACACAAATGAAGAATATCGATATGCCAAGACGATGCTATTTCAACTTGATCGTGCTATTTCATATTGCTCTTATCGTACCTTATCGAATCAAAATGAATAGTATCGCATCAGAAGGAGTGGGCGAAATGGGTGGCAGCAAGATCTCCGGATGACAAGGATACATGGTACCTACATTATAGAACAGGCTACCTACTCGAACTGTCCCGTGGTGTAGCAGGATATCTTCGGACACAGACATCCGATTGTCTGAGTGTATGCTCAAGTGATGGGGTCTGTGATGAATTTAGAATTTGGTTCATCACGGTGGCGTGAGGAAAAGACGCAGGCGGCGGATATCCACCGATCATCTACGACTTTTAAGAGGAGATAGAGGTGAGTGTAGGAATTCGCCCAGGCGGCGGTAATCCACCGACATCTAGGTTCTTTTGAGAGAGGAGGTGTTGTCTAGGCGGCGGTAGTCCACCGATCATCTAGACAGAGAGGAGAAGGTTTTCCCAGGCGGCGGTAATCCACCGATCATCTGGGAGGAGGAGCAAGGTAGAGGAGAGAAGAGAGAGAGAGCTAGTTAGAGGAAGTGTCGAATGAGGCTAAAGCCCCAGGATCCAGGGTTTTATAGGAACTGGAGGCCTCTCCCTCCAACTCCCTGCTGGGAGTTGGTGGTGGGGCCCCAGGTTGTGTCCCTGGGTTCTGTGGCCTGTCTCCCCACTCAGTTGTTTATTGACGGAAACTAAGTTTGGCATAAGAATATTGGTGAGAGCTTAAAGTTACTAGTGGAGTGTTCCCGGGAGGGACTCACGACAGGGTCGATAAAATTGGCTGAATGATTAACACTTAAAGGATGTAGCCATGATGAGGGGTACCCACGAGTTTTGTTAATAGTTTTGAATGAAAGTAGGTTCCATTCTAAGAATTTTGTGACCAACCACACTCTCCTACGATGAATAGTTCATTTTCTATGATTTTTCAAAGATTCCAGCACTACCTACCACAGAATAGGTAAGGGGGTCCCCGCCCAGGCGGGAGGGGTGCAATGACGTAACTCGTTGCCGAAATTTTGAAACGTGATAGAAAAAGAACGATTCATCGTACGAGAGTGCGGTTGGTCTCAAAATTCTTGGAATGGAACATACTTTCATTTGAAAATGGGAAAATAATATGAACAGAAGTCATTGATACTCCTCTTTACGCAATGTAACTCACCACATATAGGAATGTATGGTGCTGCCTGGTGCTATTTCATCCAGGATGATCGGTTAAATGTAGCGCAATCTTTCTAACCAACTAGTATAAAAAACGCAGCAAATCCCTACACAACGGTTTATTATTTTGTATAGGATACCCTTCCGTTACAGATCACAGCTCCCTCTAGAGAACACCTTTCTGCTACATATTGTATCAGCTCTCTGTATAAATAACCCTCCTGTGTAGATCACAGCCCCTCCGTAGTTTAGTACCTATTCGCCACTACAAATTAATATCATGCGTTGGATGTTTATGGAGTAGCTAAAATGGCAAAAAGAAAAACAATTGTAGTTCTGAAGGGAAATTGTTGATGTGAAGTGAAAAATATTCGGTCCCGGAACCGAGATTCAAACCTCCGATTTTAAGTGTAAGAGGCCGACGCCTAGACCACTCTACTACGGCGGCCACCAGGCGTAGAGACAAGTGATGAGCGCTCTAAACCCAGCTTGATACCTTGTTACGATGTAAAAGTTACGGATCAAATGCTGAAGCGGCTGGGTCCAGGTTCCAGGGCGATTGTCTTATCTCTGATCTCAAGCCAAAGCATCTTCGGTCCCTCGGCCCCCGCCCCTCGAACAGCGGGTGTCTGTCCGGGTGTCTGTTTTAGCCGTCAGTTGCGAGTCAGCTCGCCTTGAGATAAGCAGGTTGAACCCATGATATTGTTTTCTGTCGTCACGACCGCAATCCCTGCGATCGATTGATTGTTAAAAATAATCACGAGTTTTCTGCCTATTATAGGAGAAGGTATTTGGTTGCCGACAGATATTAACGTCTTCCCGCTTGGGCTGATTGTTAAATAATCTTTACTAATTAACTGATCGTCTGTTGTGGTGACTCCTCCCCAAAAGGCTGTGATCGACTGCTGTAGTCTACTTAAGGCTAATCGTGCGTATAATAGAACCCCACGAATGGGGTTCTTTTCTTCCCACGAAATTCTGCGGAGTTGTGCTGCATAAATATCTAATCTTTTGGACCAGTTATTCTCCGCCACCATCTCCGTACCAGCACTCTTCTTCCACCAGTTCCTACTAGCGTTTAAGTTCAACCTAATATACGATGGTACCGGAGATGCCCTGGCCTGTCATGTATATTAGTATATTATAGTATTGTTTGTTTCCTAACTTATTTCGTTGATTGTTTCTATCCCAATTAACCCCGTAATAGTTCCTTCTCTTCCTAAACGGGGAGTCCTTCTTGTCTAAGGGGATTTTGAGTTAAAAGAGGAGTGGCGCCCTCGTTTTGTTGTTCTTTTTGCTGCGCTGTACCTTGGTGGTCATAAAAAGAACCTGGCCTGTTGACTAGCCTGGGCTTCATCAGCATATTACACAGGTTGCCTAGAATTTGGTAACAACCTGCATACACGATGCTCTTCAGGGCAAATTTATTAGCATACGGCGACATCGTAGAATGCTCCGGATGGTCTCAAAAATTCAGAAAAAATCAAACTATTTAAAACTGCGAGAAAACCCACACCTCAAAAGGCAATTTTCCAAGATAGGGTTGCTCTGGACATTTCAACACCTTTTTTTCATCCCTTAGAGTTGAGTGACAGTAACGCCGAGCTTCGAGGACCAACTAGAGCCCGAACTGGACCCATATACCGATTTCATGAACTTGGTTCGTGGGAACTAAGGGAAATGCCGCGGACGGCGGACGGTGTACGGCGGATAGGCGGAAATATTATTTGTCTTCGATATTCGTATTCTACGTCCCTTGAAGCGTAAACCATGAAATTTTGAGGGTGGAGGGGGGTAAAAAAATTGTTTAGTGGTCGATTCAAAAGGTTCATTTTATTGAAAATAATAATCGAAAATCGCCGTTCTAATATTCCGTTGGGTTTCTTACAGCACATCCCGAATAACCAGGGGCCTTGCACACGTTGCCAATAATATCTGGCTGAAGTTTTGTCATTAGGTTGTTTATTTTCGGAATTTTCCGAACCATCAGAATTGGTACCTAATTAGTACGGGTCGACGACGGTCACTTGCTAATAATCGGCCCCGATTATACTTCCGCTTGCCTTGGAATAACGATTCATCAGTTTGAACATCTAAGCCCACCAAGTGAGATCGATAGGTAACTGCTTATTTAGATAGTCTGCTTCACCACCGAGAGTGGGGTAGATAGCCTACTGCACGAGTACCGGAAAAATACTTACGTGGGCAACTAAATAATAGGGCAAAGACATTACTGAGACTAAACGTCACATTGAATCTGAAGTCAGCCCCTCATTTGGCCATATTACTTTGAGGCGCAACATTAACAGCTTGGGAAGTAATAATGATAATGCTGCGGTACCTACCAAACTTTAGTCCTGATGAAATCGCACTTTTGCTGGCCGAATGTGTACGGCTCAGTTATTTCAATATTCGATAAAATAATTATTTTTAACCTAATTTAAATTCAGTAGGTTCAATCGCTCCCTTATCCACTCATTCCTTTATAATAGAGCGCAGTCCGTAACATGTAATAATAATGTACCTATCTAGCCAAAAACATTACCCTAGATCTGCACGTTACGCCATTACTGTGTTCTGAGGCTCCTTCTTTAAACTTTATTCATTAATGGCACCTTTAAATATCATGTTAATAGTATTTTTCACTCATTTGCCGACGACTTGCAGTTTTACCTGCAGTGTTGATGTTTGTTACCTATCTTCTACTCCTCCAGGCATATCCGTGGTTCTGGAATTGCTGACTTTTTTCCAGATTTGCTTTTTGTGTTCTTTGCTGATGTGAAAAATCGAATCTGTTCACCGGAATAGCATATATATTTTTTTAGTTTCCAAGATAACGTGGAAAGCGGCAATTACATCGTTGCCTTTACTTCTTCCTCCATGCTACAGAATAGCAGAACAAACACCGTGACTTCTCGGACAGTAGTACCGATGTCAAACCTCACTTCAACGTCGCGAATTATATAAAACAAGCTGTATCCATAGGGATGCGGCAATGACGTCATCAAAACTTCCACCACATTAAATTAAGAATTAACTACTTATGTCTCGTCCAAAGGAGAAATATTTATGTGGGTACCATCTCATCTCAGTATCTACTTTCAAATGTTTTTGTTTTCTTTTTTAAGAGGGGGGGGGAGGGTATTCTCCATTTGCTGAGTCTAGGAAATAATAAGCTTGGGAGGGAACACAAGACTGAACATTCTGTATTATCAACCAAACAAAGTTATGTAACGAGTTTGCTCTCCAGCGCAGCTCACTGCGAATTGCCCGTAGTTGATGTTACCCACTACCTACTGAATTTCCCCTTCCCCCTCGTCACTAATGTACGCTGCCTTCAGCCGGTCAATATCCACCACCCTCGTTCGTTCTCCCATTTCCAGCTTAAACACCCTCCCGTCAGCCTTTACAACGCGGTGTGTCCCTTTATACGGCCTTTGCAACGCCCCCGCCGAGCACAGACAGGGCACCTTGACAAACACGTATTTAACGGTCACGACGGCCTTAGGAACGTTCGTTGTCTGGTCCCTCGTTAGTGCATTGTCTTTCGCCCCATCTCCACTTTCAACACTTTGGGGTAGACCGACGGATTCAGCACCCCATCTGACAAATCCTCCTAGAAATTCCTTCGCAATCTCAGAGTTGTTCCAGTAACTAGATCACTAGCTGCTGCGCCAGTCTCTGTGCATTTTGCACCTCAGTTCTAATAGGATGCAGAGTGGATGTCACCCAAGTAGATTTATCCAAAATTTGATCCTTTCCTTGAGCATTCTATACCAGCGTTCCAGTATCCTTTAGGCTTGAGGATGATATACAGTGGTTCTGGGCATCCTTGGCCACACTGCTCTGAGCTTTTCCAACCTCAGGGTTTCCACATATCCAAGGTGTGCATGTCCTGGATCTAGAAGAACGTATTTTGCGTAAAGTTTGCGGAAAGAGTGTGCGAAATTTCCACTCCAGGTCTCCTTAAGATCTTCGGAATCATCCAGTTGTATCCTCCACAGATTCAACGATGTACCTCCACTATTATGTGACTAACCCTCTCCCCAAAAATAGCACATAATACTTCTATGGAGCTCCAGTTCGTGAAAATGTATCTGGTACTACGTTTTCATCCCCAGCCGTCATCAGTAACGAGTCCCTGAACCCATTCCTAGACCTCTCTTGGCCAAACTCCTTCCATCTTGGCTCACTGAATCCAGTGATATATGACTATTATTATTACTTCATCTTTCTTGTAACTACAGTCAACTTCCCAGGCTCCGACACCAACCGTATATGCCATTTAGCAACTTTTCCATTCCATCCCATAGTCTGTATCTGTTGTTGAATCCGGCGCAAATTCCAAAGGTTTCTATAATTACACTAATTTAAGGGGAGCAGGTGGTCAGGAACTCCTACCAAGGCTACATTTGACGCATCAATAACAAATTCCCCAGGTTGCAGGAAGAACTCCCACCCAATGACCTCTTTTTAAGTATTCTTCCGGATTTGAAGAAGGCTTATTCTAGAGGCTCAGAGGCTCAGGGTGCGGGATCACCTTTAGTCGCCTTCAATGACGCACAGGGACTAAGTCAGGGGTAATTTGGCGTCCTCCACTGCTGGTGGCCAGAGGGTGAACAGGGAGTGGGAGAGGGAGAGGGAGAGGGATATGCAACAAAGGAACAAGATACAAGTACAAGAGACAATTGACTTGATTTTTCTACACCACGTATCATTCTGGTCAAATAGTGCCCAGTCAGGCCGTAATGGCAGTCGCATTCATTCAGATTACATAGCATACTTTAGTAATGAATTACTAATTACGCTTAAATTCTTAGTTTCCCCAACTATTTCTTTAACAATTCTCTCCCTTAACCCATGCTGCATGACAGGGATTTTTCCTGTCAAATCCGTTTCCATAATTGATGTGGAGAACCTTGGGCGATATGATAACCTTGTGGAAGAATCGTCGTCATAACTTTTGTATCAGAGTCGGGGAATTCGTATTTTTTTGTGATTGAAATAACTTTCCACCTTCATTACGATAATAACATAAAATAGCTTAGTAGAGTAAATGTTAAAAATAATAATTAATCAACGACATAATAGCTGGAATAATCTGGAACGGATGATAAAGGATTTCATCTCAAGTGAGGCACACTACAGTTATCCGTTGTAAAGTACCAAGATGTAATTACGTGAATTATTGTCTCTAGAAGCAGCCGATTGTCTCAGGTAGGCAGTAAGTATTTGGGGTTGTATTCTCTGGAGAAATGTATGAGAGTGAACTGTAATTATTTTCCGTGAGTTTTTGGGAGGGAGGACCTTATGAAAACGTTCCGTCTCGAGAGCGGGATGTCTTGATAAATGTGGGATTATATCGTTACGTTGGGAATGAGAATTTCGTTACAGTCTCTTGAGAGTTGTCTGATCACTGATGGTCAAGGTTATCAAACGAATTTTCCATGAATTGGGTATGCTATTTAGGAGAATATGTCGGCTGATCTTCCGTCTTGCAGTCATGACGATCTCGAACCATAACATTTTGGACCAGATGGGCTGTCGAACTATTATAAGTAAGTATGTAACAAAAATAAAGAACTGATGGCATGTAGCACGTCGCAAGGTGACGTAGAAAAAACTGTGGTACAACACTGGCTGAACTAGAAGGATCACCGAACTTTGGTGATCCAACTGGGTGCGTTGGGGGTAGGTCAGCGATGTGTTAGCGTCGTTGGTTTCGGTCTTCAGTGTAGTGAAGGCAGGCAGTAGAAAAATCGAACGTTGGCTCTTCGAGTTTAAAGGGAAAAAAATAAAGTTCTGATGAGAAGGTAGAATTACAATGACGAAAAGGAAATTAATGAGAAAACTTGGATGATGACAAAAGTGTTTCAAAAGTTCTAGGGAATTAACATTCATAGAGGTAGAAGAATGCCTCATGTGCCTTAACCTTGAAATTTCTTACTTCTTTTTAGGAACGCCCCTCAGAAGCAAGGCATACAAATGAGGAGTGCCCAAACGTTTTCATTTTTTGAGATAGGGGACAATCAAAAGACTAGAGACAAAAAATAGCCTTATACCAATCCGTTTCAGAAAAAAATTCTAAAAGCAAGTCGTGAGAAAAACGGTAAGATGTGCGTATGAAGAAATTTAATAGAAAAGAATGTGGAAAACATAAACCATGAACCAAAATTACTGAAATTAGGTTTTTACTCCCATTCGGGGTCAAGTTGGTCCACGATGTTCGGCGTCACTGTCTCTATGGGGTGGAAAATATGGGGTGAAATTTTCAGAACGCACAACTTTCGATAGAAGGGTATGGTTTTTGCGGAGTTTTCAGATTGATTCCTAACCTGAGAATTGTTGAGACCACCGGAGCATTTCACATCCAGTCGTTCGTTCACAGTAAGGCGCTGAATTTGGCACGAAATGCTTCGTCAACATCGGTGTGAATCAATTGATAAAAATCCAGCACAATCATTGCTAGCGAACAGCTGGTTACAATTTCGCATGGCTTTATTAAATCGAGTTAGTTGATCCATGATATATCATTACGTTTGAAGGAAGATGGGTTATTTTGAATTTTGTTGTTAGATAGTTCTGTAACTTCAACAAATTTGGTTAGGTGTCTGTCAGTCCTCGTGTCCGCAAATCCTTGCCACACGCATAATTTCCTAAGTTTGAATCCGATTTTGCTAAAATTTGCTGGTTATGCCTCAGATATTCCCTTACGAATTTCAGAACGATCGGATCATTGGTTCGGTCACTGCGGATGCGCTAACGCGAATCCGAGGTACCTACTCAATTTCTCGCTAATTAATGCCCCGCTTTTGCTTATATTTTTGTGGGTAGTTGGGGTGTAGCTCTTAGATGGTCCCTTATGATTACAAAACGAGTGGGCCATGAGTATGGCCACTGCGCATGCTCAAACGCGAATTAGAGGTACTCAATTCACAAGAATGAATGGCCCAATTATGCTCAGACGGAAAACAGTTATCTACGCAGAAACTCTATACACAGGAAAATAATAAACCGTTGTGTATGTCGAATTGTCAGGAGTGAGGAGATTCAATAAAAAAAGTTTTTCTTAGAGAAACAAAAATATTCACTTTTATTAAGAACTACTAGGTCCTTCGCGATTGCCACGATAGATGCAACTAAGTGCGTCCCAAACGTACAGCCCTCGAAATGCGGAAAAAGAGGTAGGACGAGGGGGTAACATGACGTAATCTTCTTCCAATAGGAACCTCTCCTTTGCTTGCGTCAGTAGTGGCTCCAACAACTATTTCTCCCTCCCTAGGGTTAAAATACGAGGGTGAATCGCAATACAGTTAGCGGGCGCCAAAATTAAGAAAATATCGAAAAGCCATCAATTCCCGACATGTAATAATTTGTAGATTTTTTAAAAATTCGTTCAAATTATCAACTTAGATTTCAGACCAAATTTCTCCACCATTTTCTTCTCGTTGCTTATAACTTTCCAGTGAGAAGGGAAAGGGGAGTGGGTGAGCATAGTTTGCATGTGATGCTTAAGTCGCGCCGATTTCCATGGTTTTCACTGAAGTTGATCAGGGTCTGATATATACCACTTTAAAACACGACATTCATGCTGTGGGTCTTGTGATCGATTCGGTTTTGATCCAGTCAGGCAAGAGACTTGACCGAACTAGTCTGAATAAATCAGTACGAATATCTACTAAGTGTATTGCACCTTCGTCCCGAAGGTTATGTTAGAGAAACCATTCAAGCTAAGGCTATATTCAACGAACATCGACTGAATAAAATAATTGGTGGTTTAGAAGTTGAACAAGATACTCCGACTGAATTTGAAAAATGGTCGAATTTAAAAACTTCTCATCTTCCTGGTTGCATCCTAGAATGCGTTCGTTTCTCGTGAGTTGTAGGTATACGGTAAGTTAAGTAGGTATAGGTATAAGCTTATAGAGTGAGGTGGGAGCGGGTGGAGGTAATAATGGTTTGCGATAAACAGGCCGCAATTTTCATCAAATTTCAATGGGAATTCTTGTGATCGATTCGGTTTTGATCCAGTCAGGCAACAGACTTGACCTAACTAGTCCAATCAATACGTATATCTACTATGTGTACTGCACCTTCGTCCCCAAGGTTATATAAAGAGAAACCATTCAAGCTAAGGCTATATTCAACGAATACCGACTGAATAAAATAATTTATGGTTGTCAAGTTGAACAAAATATAATGTGAAATTGATGCTTATTAATATAACATTTTATCCCTCTTCAATTTGTTACGTAATCTGCAAGGTGGGTAGGCGTTTTTCCAGCCCTGCAGCTTCTAGCGTTGAATTTGCCTCGTCATCATCTGACTTGACAGGATTCATTGATTCGGGTGCAGTTGAATGTGAAACCGGAGGAACTGCAGTGATTGTTGACTGGGGGTTGATTTGTTGCTCTGTCTGTTCTGTGTTTTGTGACTCTAGCTCGTTGAAATTTGGTGCTAAGTGGCGAGTAGACACAGTTGTTTCCCTTCACTCTCAAAGGCAAAATTGAGCACAATGCACATTTGCTTCTAGCAAGTCCACCTCATCCGCTAACGGGTCATTCTTGCTCTGCCGAACATATTATATCGTTTTACTACAACCCTTCCAGACTCCGACAACCATGAACGCGAACCCTCACCATTGAGAGTTTTGCGAGCTTGTGTGGACATCCTTTCATGAGGATCATGAAAATATGTTCTAACACCATCATCTTCAGGTTAAAAAAAACCAGTTATGGGACTGATATAATCGCCTTCTTACGCGTGCACTCACCATTTCCATGGGAAACGCGACATTTAATTGCATGGATTCCCCATCTCCTACATATATACGGAAAAATCATGAAAATCATGACCCATTAATTTACGAAGACGAGGAGAGGTATTGGGACTTGTTCGTGGCAGCATATTTAGATTTAGAATTAGAGTTTTTAATCAGTGTTAATGATGAATTGTGCACCAAAATCATTGTGCACAAAATCATGAAAATGCTGCCCACTCCATGGAACCACCAAAAGCTCGGGTGCAGTTTGAGAATATATTTTCTGGGTATCGGATAAATTTACACTGCACACATTGCACACGATATGAAGTTGACATTATTTCTACCAGGATGTGACATGATGTTCCTTATGATTGCCTTAAATCTGAATCATCCTCCTTCTTCTCCTAGCTTGGATCTTCTTCTGTGAAACAATATAAGTAATATATTGTTGTCAAACAGTATATTATTTATTGTAGCAGTAAAATAATCAGTCAATGCCGTTTTTATTTCATTTCCTGCACCTCAGTTCCTGCCCAATTCAGCATCAGTGCTCTCACCCAAGCTAACCAGCAAGCTGCAGCGTTTTCTTAGACTCTCTTCTCTCTTGCAGGAGGATAGCTTAGCTTCGACATCATGTTAAGAATGCAAATTGCAAAACTTACAAGCTCAGCAAACTCCAACGGCACAACCCAAGAAGTTCGACCAACAGCCTCAGATTGGGCACTTACCGCACTGCGTCAAATATAGTCACATATAGTGTATACAGATAGGGTAAAAGTTAGAATAATGGAAAGGCGAAATTAGCAGTTCAGCGATCCAACCAAGAACGACTTTTATTGGAATATTAAAAACAAGAGTCATTAATCAAACACATGATGTTAAGGAGGGCAACAATTTATTATTGTGAGTATCAATGTTAATCATTAAATCCATGTGATAATGTTCCAGTTATGTTGTATGTTCCGGGTTGATTATTGGTATAATTGAAAAATTTATTGATATTGATTTATTTTGAGTTAGGTACTTCATGAAAATGTTTTGTTATTCCATCACTTGAACCTATCATCTCCCAAATTAAATTAAGGCGAATTTAATAGTCAGAATGGCCGCTCCGTTTTAATTGTGCTCTAGTACCAATAACCGCTTCGCGTCGTCTCTTGAATTAATACAAGTGTATTCTCGAGCAAGTGTTTTCTATTTATGGGCCCACCTATTGCAGTATTGTTCATTTCATCTTTAGGAGACTCTTATCAATGGAATTTTCCAACAGTAAGTGATCCCAGTTATTCGCCGCAGTATCTCACGAAGTGTTTCCAAGAGAAATGTGGTTGAATAATTATTTACTGAACACAGGAAATAGCGGGAGACTGGTAGCTCTCTAATTAGTGTCAAACGACTTTCAAATGCT
This sequence comes from Leptopterna dolabrata, assembly GCA_954871275.1. Lineage (NCBI taxonomy): Eukaryota > Metazoa > Arthropoda > Insecta > Hemiptera > Miridae > Leptopterna > Leptopterna dolabrata. The sequence continues at coordinate 58,167,511 of OX940974.1, read as the reverse complement.
GCAGTAGCCGGGTTGGAAAACTAATTGTCCAGTAAGTTTAGCACATTACACAAATTTGCTTCGAGATCCCAGTCTCTTCATTTTATTTACAATCAGGTTCGTGACCCCCCCCCCCCCACCCATGTAATGTGCGGGTGTGAGGATGACTTAACTCTTCAGGCACATACGAGTACATACATACATAGCATGCTAGTGGGAGGAGTGGAAGAGTAGTCCCATATCTTGCAACCATTGCAACGAGGAGTACCCATGACTTCTATTTATACTACTTTCCTATTTTTAAATGAAATTAAGTTCCATTCTGAGAATTTTGAGACTAACATCACTCTCCTACTATGAATAGTTCTTTTTCTATGATCGTTCGAAGTTTCGGACAAGTGACGTCATTTCACTCCTCCCGCCTGGGCTGGATCCCCTTGCCAAGTGTGACATCGCTTGTTGCGAAACATTGAAAACTCATACAAAAAGAATTGTTCATCGTTGGAGATTGCGGTTGGTCTCAAAGTTCTTAGAATGGAATCTAATTCCATTGAAAAAAATGTTGCAAATCCCTGCACAACGGTTTATTATTACGTACAGATAACCCGCCTATATAATATGTACTACTCTATACATAGTATGTAGATCGCAGACGCTCCGTAGGTTAGTACCTAACCCCGTACTCGTTACTAGGTACCTACCTCAATCACGAGTTAAATGTTGCTAAAATAATTCTGTCGATGACAAACAGTAACTAAAATGGCAAAAAGAAACGCAAATAATGAAGTTCTGAAGGAAAATTGTTGATGTGGAGTGAAATAGCCCCTTCTGCGTAGATCACTGTTTTTTGTGGTCAGTACCTACCCTCGAGGTCAAGTATAATGAACCGTTGTGTAATAACTTGCCCATCAATATAACTTCAACGGTTGGTCAAGATGCAAAAGTACCGACCAGCGAAATCCAGCCCCTTCTTGGTAGGTGAACCATTGTGTAATAATTTACCGTTCTGTAACAATTTACCGTTGTGTGATAATTTACCGTTATGTAATAATTTACCGTTGTGTAATTGCCGTTGTGCAATAATTTGCGTTTGTGTAATAGTTTTCCATTGTGTAATAATTTACCCATCAATAATACTTCAAAGTTTGTTCAAGTTTCAGAAGTACCTATCCACAAAATCCAATAGTCCATCGCTTATCAAATGAAATAATATCGCAGAACAACCAACTCGACTTCATACAGCCATCCTTGATTATAATCAGGTGATCCCTAGTGATGATATCCGGGCCGGATTTATACCGCTTGATTCACGATCGTGTTGACGAAGCATTATGTTGTAAACGAACCGCTGTACGTAAGCAGTATAAAAATGGGCATTCTGCCTATCACTGTTATCACCACCCCCCGCCCCGCCCAAGGTCACAGCTGATGTGACGTCACAGTCTCTTACGTCACAGCCTCCTACGTCACAGGCTCCTACGTCAGAATAAATTCCTCCTTAACTGGTTCCCGCCAATCTTTCAAATGCTGTTTCCCTCTCATTTTTAAATACCTCCCCTCCTCCCTCGCAAAATAATAGATTAGATCAGCTGGTAATCAATCTCCCGCCAATTTTTTAATTTCTCCCACTCCCCCCTCGGCCATCAGCTGATGCTCCAGTTATCAAAGGCCAAGGCTTTTCAAAATACTCCCCCCTCCCACGACCAGCTGTTTACCAAATTCCCGCCTTTTCAAACTGTCATCCCCCCCTCCCCTCCCCACCACCTGATCATATGGCTTTCCCTCTCATTTCCAAAATACTCCCACGAATGACATAAGACCAGCTGTTTACCGAATTCCCGCCTTTTCAAACTGTCATCCCCCTCCCCTCCCCAGGCACCATATCACATGGTTTCCCTATCATTATCAAAATACCTCCCCACCACCCCTCGTCTAATAATAGGTTAGATCAGCTGGTAATCAATTTCCCGCCTTACCGCCCATTTTTGAATTTCTCCCACTCCCCCCTCGGCCATCAGCTGATGCTCCAGTTTTCAACGGCCAATAATCCCTCCCCTCCCATGAATGACATAAGACCAGCTGTTTACTAAATTCCCGCCTTTTCAAACTGACATCCCCCCTCCCCACCCCCGCCACCTGATCATATGGTTTTCCATCTAATTTTCAATTTCCCCTTCCCAACCTCTTATCCAGCTGAGGACCCCACACCTTTCTTTTATCAAACAAGCTGTTGTGACGTCATTCTCCTGTTGCTATTATTTTTTGGGCGTTATCCCACCACGACCACTCCCCCTCAGGAATCAGCTGATGTTATTATTACCCTCCTCCCCACGACGCTATTTCAACCGATAATAATAATCTATACACATTCCCGCTCATTTCGGCAACATCAAAATTTTTAGGGTGGGCCAAATATTTGGGCAACTGGTTTAACGTAGACCCATCGAGTTTAGGCTCTTTTTATAGCTCTCAATCACGCGATAAGGATTACGATATAGATGAGGTCTTCAATTATTTTTTCGGGTGTAGACCCACCTACGTAGGCTTGTTGGGGCCCCTTTTCTGGGAGAATCGACATCTATGGATGAACCAAAAAGTAAGATGCTGTCCAATTTCGGTGGTGGTCTATTTGACAGGTCCTGGATGTCGAGTAGGTAGGGCCATTGCTGTGTAACCCCTCAAACGAAAGCTCTTTCAGTGGACGTGACGAATATAGGAACCTCGAACCCCTTAAAACCCCCAAAATTTACCAAATTTCGAGAGGGTAGTACAAGAAAGCATTGAGATTTGCAAGGAGAACAGAAACAAGAAGGAGCTATCGGTAGACTGAAATATAGAAACACGCGAGGAATACTTCGGTTAGCGTTGAAGGAGAAAAAAGGGGTGTAATATGAGGCGCTACATCAGCAAGCTGCGGGAACCTCGGGACTCGTCCGTTTCGACGCAAGTCGTTGCAGTCGATATAATCAATTAACTTCACCATCCATCCTTTGAACTTCCATCAGGTACCAAGGTAGATGCATACTATTTTGTGAAATATACCTATACTTTGAAATAAAAATACTTAGGTTCCAAAGCTTGAAACATGTACCTACACCAACAATAAAATTTTAAAATATGTACCTATCATAAATTCCGTAAGGACAGATTTTCCTGTCATTTTCATGTCAGCCGAAAATATTTTATTAGTCATCATCGTCGTTCTTGAGTCAGGTGTGGAAGAAAGGATTTCAACACAAAAATTCACACATGCGAGTTATAAAATATATCTATATTTCCTCAATAATTATTCATCTACATTTACGATAACTAGTAGGTGCCATTAGAAAAGAGATCATACAGATTTGTTTGCTATTGGGCCTGTACAACTACTAGGAACTTGCAATAAAAATAAATAATAACTAAATGAAACTATAAAAAGTCACATCGATCATATTAAGATTCGGAATAATACATTTTTGAACCGATCTGCGGAATCAGTAAGGCCCGTCATACATAATCACTGGAGTCGTCCTCGTCAAAAAGATCCAAACAGTTATGAAGGTAATAATGAGAACTCCTGCATACGCGTTTCACCAGTACCTACTGAAGGATGGACGCTCATTTTTTTGTTCCTTTAAATGTCGAAAGACATACAGGGGGTATAGTGTCCAGTAAATTTGCTCGCATTTCATTTGATGAAAACCACTTCGATAGGGCTTGAAGTTTCACCATTGAACACGAAGGGGGTAGTAGAGCCTTCCAGCTGTTTCATGGGCTGAACAAGGATTTTCCATCGATGAATCGTGCAGCACAGTTAATATGGAACAATTAAATTGTTGACCCAAATCACGAATCATCCTATTATGAGAGAGGAACTCTCTTAATATTGCGCACTTTTCCAACCCTTTTGAGTAAAGAAATTTGATACCCGTGGTTGCATCCTGTAGAATTTAACGTATTTTTCGTAAGACGTATTTACGTCATTCCATGCTAAGCCGTAGATTCTTCGGACAATATCTTGATTGGATGGTGTCTCCTTTGTTGAGGGTTTTTTGGAGGCAGAAAAACGAAATATTTTATGACGAATGCAGATGGCCCATCGTGAGCGATAACTGACAACTCCTTGATGACTCGCACACATGGCAAAGTTGAATCGATTATAGAATAAGACATTTTGCTAATGATTACATTGCAACGGCGTTTGAGTAGCTACTGGCAAGTTCCAAGGCCTCCTTCCCAATACGAGAACTCTTTGGTCAGCTATAATACATGTACCATCATGAATCCTAAGGTTGCTCTTTTTTAAAAATCCTGCTGCTGAGAGAATGAAAATTTTTAATGACTTTCCGTCGGATAAATTTACCATCCCAGCCCTGCAGCTAATGGGTCGATGCTGGATTCATTTGGACACGTATAGATGATATTATTGCATGTCCGTTTTGTTCTTTGAAACTCAACAAATGGACGGAAGAGGATGAACCCATAGCCGATCATGAGAGGTGGCGACCTAACTGTCCCCACGTGTGAAGAGTTTTGGATCCTAACGATAAACCCAGATTTTGTTCCTCTTTACTATGTCCTGTCGAACCAAAATCTCATGCAGATGGAGTCACTTGTTCTCGTTGTAAATAATATAATTATTGTAAATGCACTTTTAATATGATGAATATGCAATTAAACGAAAATTGAAATACCTCTGACACTTTGTCTATCTATACACTTACCAAACATATGAACCTAAGTAAACATTCCTTGCTTGTTACCTATATGTGCAAATTTCGAGTGGCTGATTGATTGTGATCATAGCATTAACGGAATCATTAACTCATCTAGATGCTATAAAGCTTTATGATTACCTACAGAAGATGGACGTACATTATCACCCTTGTGTGATGCAAGGAACAGGAGTTGAAGTTGCGAGGGAGCGTTATTGGTTAACACAGCAGAACTTTACACATTTTATCAGCCCAGTGTCTTTGAGAATCCTCAAAAAGTCACTCTCCCCCCACAGCGGAGAGATTTGATCTAACGAATCAAGATTAGACACACATATACTCACAAGGAGGTAAGACAAATTATTCAAAGAGGGTACGAACCACTGCACGGAGAATTTTTCATGTTAATTATGGCTCAATACGTATGAATGCTATAAGGAACACTGCCCTATAACGAACCTTATAAACTTTAACATGTCCGTGAAGAGAAATCTTGCCGAAAATCTGCATAAACCTAAACAGTGACATTACCACAGGTAAAACATATTCTCGATGACTTATGACAAGCTGACTTGAACGATTTACTTAACTACCCTGAGAGAGGGTTCAAAATATTTTTATTGACAGTAATTCATGTTGGATCGAAGAATAAAATTTGACAAAGACGTTAGCGTCAGTTTTCCGAGTCGGATACCGAAAAATCTACATGTCGATCGTGGGAAGGAGTTTTACAACTGCACCCACACAGAACTGAAGGCTTCGGTTGTGGGGAGATTAAATCGTACGGATGTAGACAGAATTCAGTGTGCAAGGTAACAGAAGGTGTGTAAAATTGATACCTACCTATGCTTCTTGATAGCTACAATCGGCGGCAGATACATAGTTCAACAGGTGAAGCCTGCTAATGTGGAGAAGAAGGATGAAAAACCTATCCTTGCACGTCAGTTTTCAAAAGTAACGGAGTCCCAGCCAAAACTTGCTATTAGAGACCGAGGTCGTGTGCAAAAAATTAAAAATCTAGGTTTTATTAGACAAGGGGTACCTACTTACCTTCATGAGCCAACGAACTATTAATCGTCACACGCATACGGCGAAATGATAAAGTACCTACCTACCAACTTATAATTTCATTTGCATGAGCAGACGATGAAAGTCGAGAACCGCAAGCCGTCACAGGATGCTGTACGGTGATAAGAACTGCTGATGTGCAACTCTATGGTTGTGATGGTGAGGCGGGTGAGGGGAAATGACGTAGATCAAACCAACTCGAAGAGAGAGAAGTCTCGAGTGAATTCACAGGCCATCTAGCGGTAATCCCCTGGACTAAACCGAGAGCCAGTGCCACCGCCAGAAAGACTTTTTGCATAACGTCGATTTTACCTGCCTTAAATTTCCGGTCTGACCATGTGACATTTCGGCCTTCGAAAAAGAGGTACTTTGGATGACAAATACGATGTAGGTATACCCTTTTTTGATAGGTATCAAAATACTCAGCCCTTAAGCGTTCCAGATTTCAATCTGTCCTACTTGAAAGATGGTGAAAACCGTCATTATTGAATTATAAAAGATTTAACTCGTTTAATCAGTAATGAGCTCAGTATGCACCAACATGCTAGTGAAATTAGTACGCGATGCTTCAAGATACTTATCAGAGTGATTGTTTAGGCACGACAGCGAAAGAGAGGATTAAATTCGTAGAGGATTCGATCTGTATCATCCTTTCCTCCCATCTGTTCTCAAGTTCCAGAAAACGAAATAGTTGAATTTAAAAAAGTTCAACATAATATTATGATTAATGTCCCCTTGTAATTTACGCAGATATTGAGTGTTTACTAAAATATATCAAGTCGTCCTACCCCCATTCAAATAATACAAATGATGACACAATCGTGAACTAAGGATTATCATCTGCATATACGCCGATCTGCTCGATAGGTTTCGGAATTCGATAAAGATTACTACAAATTAACCTAAAACTCCGTCTTAGATCTGTGACGAACAAGCACAAGTTCAAAGATTTCAAATGGTAACCACCGACTCGATAATTTATTAATGAAGTTTTTTTCAAGTTCTTTTTGCATTATTTACTTATATTAGTATATTTCCTTCCTCTTGCTTTTTGATATAGCATCGAGCTATATTTCGAGCTATAATATTAGTATATTTCCTTCCTCTTGCTCAATTACTGTAATGTAATTGAGCTCGCCCGTGAAATATGTAAATAAATAAAGCAAATAAAATAATAATATAGGAACAACCAAATCGATTTCATACAGCCATGCGTGTTATAATCATGTGTTCACCTAGCAATGATTTCTCCCCTACTGCCCCCTACTGTGAACTGAAGGCTGGATGTCCAATATTCTTGATAGTCTGAAAAATTCCTTAGTTCGAGATCGGTCTGCAAATAACTGACGGGGACTACGCCCACGCTCAAAACGTTTGGGGCCGTTTCAAGATACGAAATTTGAAGGAATACATTGTTTTGCAAACAGAAGTTTATGAAAACTACAGAAAAATGCTGCAAATTATGACATAGTGGTAGTTCTGGTGGCTGAAGGTAGGTACCCTTCTGCGTAGATCGCTGTTTTCTGTGGTCAATACTTCCCTTGGGAAAGCTGTAAATCGAGTACTGGACCCGGTCGGGGAATTAAAGTTTCATAAATATGCAGTGAATTCAAGAATTCCAAAATTGATATTATTTGTTGTTATTCATGAGCATAAAGTTTGTTCAAGTTGAAAAAGAGGCTTCAAGAACATGAATCTGTATAATTTTTTCCTCCCATCCGTTATCAATTTCCGGAGAACGAAATAGTTGAATTTAAAAAAGTACAACATAATATTATGATTAATGTCCCCTTGTGATTTACACAGATATTGAGCGTTTACTAAAATATATCAAGTCGTCCTAACCCCATTCAAATAATATATGATAACACAATCGTCAACTACGGATAATCATCTGCATATCCAAACATGTGCAGGTCTCTATTTGGTCCTTATGTGGAGTACAATACCCAATTGAGTGCTCGATAGGTTTCGGAATTCGATAAAGATTACTGCAAATTAACCTAAAACTCTGTTTTAGAACGATCTGTGATGAACAAGCGCAAGTTCAAAGATTTCAAATGGTATTAACCACCGACTCGATAATTATTATGAAACCAGTTAACAGACCAAATTTCAACGCTTGATTTACCGCCGATGAAAATTTTGTAGGGGTTCTAGTGGACCGGAAAACAGACATGTTACATATGCCCACCTATGACGGATTCGTTCTGCTAGAGTTATTGTCGAAATCCTGGAAGTAATACCTATTCTATGATAGACTTCGTCCCTCTCTTGGTGGATGAGAGGAGGTGTATATGGATACAGATGCGTTCATCCTAGATGTAAAAATTACTATGACGCCTCCTTCTGCGTGTACATTATACGATAAATTTGAGAATATCGATAGGTAGTTAACTTGATTGATTATTGATTCATAAAATATGTAAGTCGTTTAATCAGTAATGAGCTCAGTATGCACCAACATGCTAGTTAAATTAGTACGCGATGCTTCAAGACACATATATCAGAGTGATTGTTTAGGAATGTCAGCGAAAGAGAGGCTTCAAGAACATGAATCTGTATCATTATATCCCCCCATCCGTTATCAACTTCCAGAGAACGAAATAGTTGAATTTTAAAAAGTACAACATAATATTATGATTAATTTCCTCTTGTTACTTAAGCAGATATTGAGCGTTTACTAAAATATATCAAGTCGACCTACCCCCATTCAAATAATATATATTATGATGACACAGTCGTGAACTAAGGATAATCATCTGCATATACAAACAAGTGCAGGTCTCTATTTGGTCCTTATGTGAAGTACAATACCCAATTGAGAGCTCGATAGGTTTCGGAATTCGATAAAGATTACTAAAAATTAACCTTAAACTCCGTCTTAGGGCGATCTGTGATGAACAAGCGCAAGTTCAAAGATTTCAAATGGTAACCAACGACTCGATAATTATTATGAAACCAGCTAACAGAACAAATTTCAACGCTAGATTTACCTTCGATGAAAATTAGGTAGGGGTTCGAATCCCTCCGTCCCACTGTTGATGGTAGAGAGGAGGTGTATATGGATACAGATGGATAGTGTGTAGGGTGGGTTCATACCCAGATGTAAAAATTACTAGGACTACGTGTACGATATACGATAAATTTGAGAATACAGATAGGTAGTTAACTTGATTGATTTCAGTAACTATCATAATCACCACCCCCTTGACTGTCACTTGCGAATAAGAAAGTAGTTGGGAAATAGAATAATTGAAGGATAAGACGAGGTAGCAGGTATTCCTATCAAATAGTTTTGTCGGCCTGCATACCAAACTTAAGGACTCCAATATACGGAAGCCGCGCAATCAAAAAAGCTAAAGGCGTCGATCCATTTCATAGATTTCATGAACGCACCCTAGGTAAATTCATGAGAGAGCGTTTACTGTGAATTTAGGAAGATATCGTCGAAATTCAGAACTTAGTACTTCTAAGAATATTGATCTGTGAACTAATGTGGCTAAGCAACTCGAGTCATAGGTACTGGTTGGCGTCAGAGGAATAGGAACTAGCTTAACACGTATGTAATAAAGATATTTTAAGGAAGAAGGACAAAATGAAATGACTTTCATCGTCTGCTCATGCAAATGAAATTATAAGTTGGTAGGTAGGTACTTTATCATTTCGCCGTATGCGTGTGACGATTAATAGTTCGTTGGCTCATGAAGGTAAGTAGGTACACCTTGTCTAAAACCTAGATTTTTAATTTTTTGCACACGACCAAGTTTTGGCTGGGACTCCGTTACTTTTGAAAACTGACGTGCAAGGATAGGTTTTTCATCCTTCTTCTCCACATTAGCAGGCTTCACCTGTTGAACTATGTATCTGCCGCCGATTGTAGCTATCAAGAAGCATAGGTAGGTATCAATTTTACACACCTTCTGTTACCTTGCACACTGAATTCTGTCTACATCCGTACGATTTAATCTCCCCACAACCGAAGCCTTCAGTTCTGTGTGGGTGCAGTTGTAAAACTCCTTCCCACGATCGACATGTAGATTTTTCGGTATCCGACTCGGAAAACTGACGCTAACGTCTTTGTCAAATTTTATTCTTCGATCCAACATGAATTACTGTCAATAAAAATATTTTGAACCCTCTCTCAGGGTAGTTAAGTAAATCGTTCAAGTCAGCTTGTCATAAGTCATCGAGAATATGTTTTACCTGTGGTAATGTCACTGTTTAGGTTTATGCAGATTTTCGGCAAGATTTCTCTTCACGGACATGTTAAAGTTTATAAGGTTCGTTATAGGGCAGTGTTCCTTATAGCATTCATAAGTATTGAGCCATAATTAACATGAAAAATTCTCCGTGCAGTGGTTCGTACCCTCTTTGAATAATTTGTCTTACCTCCTTGTGAGTATATGTGTGTCTAATCTTGATTCGTTAGATCAAATCTCTCCGCTGTGGGGGGAGAGTGACTTTTTGAGGATTCTCAAAGACACTGGGCTGATAAAATGTGTAAAGTTCTGCTGTGTTAACCAATAACGCTCCCTCGCAACTTCAACTCCTGTTCCTTGCATCACACAAGGGTGATAATGTACGTCCATCTTCTGTAGGTAATCATAAAGCTTTATAGCATCTAGATGAGTTAATGATTCCGTTAATGCTATGATCACAATCAATCAGCCACTCGAAATTTGCACATATAGGTAACAAGCAAGGAATGTTTACTTAGGTTCATATGTTTGGTAAGTGTATAGATAGACAAAGTGTCAAAGGTATTTCAATTTTCGTTTAATTGCATATTCATCATATTAAAAGTGCATTTACAATAATTATATTATTTACAACGAGAACAAGTGAGACTCCATCTGCATGAGATTTTGGTTCGACAGGACATAGTAAAGAGGAACAAAATCTGGGTTTATCGTTAGGATCCAAAACTCTTCACACGTGGGGACAGTTAGGTCGCCACCTCTCATGATCGGCTATGGGTTCATCCTCTTCCGTCCATTTGTTGAGTTTCAAAGAACAAAACGGACATGCAATAATATCATCTATACGTGTCCAAATGAATCCAGCATCGACCCATTAGCTGCAGGGCTGGGATGGTAAATTTATCCGACGGAAAGTCATTAAAAATTTTCATTCTCTCAGCAGCAGGATTTTTAAAAAAGAGCAACCTTAGGATTCATGATGGTACATGTATTATAGCTGACCAAAGAGTTCTCGTATTGGGAAGGAGGCCTTGGAACTTGCCAGTAGCTACTCAAACGCCGTTGCAATGTAATCATTAGCAAAATGTCTTATTCTATAATCGATTCAACTTTGCCATGTGTGCGAGTCATCAAGGAGTTGTCAGTTATCGCTCACGATGGGCCATCTGCATTCGTCATAAAATATTTCGTTTTTCTGCCTCCAAAAAACCCTCAACAAAGGAGACACCATCCAATCAAGATATTGTCCGAAGAATCTACGGCTTAGCATGGAATGACGTAAATACGTCTTACGAAAAATACGTTAAATTCTACAGGATGCAACCACGGGTATCAAATTTCTTTACTCAAAAGGGTTGGAAAAGTGCGCAATATTAAGAGAGTTCCTCTCTCATAATAGGATGATTCGTGATTTGGGTCAACAATTTAATTGTTCCATATTAACTGTGCTGCACGATTCATCGATGGAAAATCCTTGTTCAGCCCATGAAACAGCTGGAAGGCTCTACTACCCCCTTCGTGTTCAATGGTGAAACTTCAAGCCCTATCGAAGTGGTTTTCATCAAATGAAATGCGAGCAAATTTACTGGACACTATACCCCCTGTATGTCTTTCGACATTTAAAGGAACAAAAAAATGAGCGTCCATCCTTCAGTAGGTACTGGTGAAACGCGTATGCAGGAGTTCTCATTATTACCTTCATAACTGTTTGGATCTTTTTGACGAGGACGACTCCAGTGATTATGTATGACGGGCCTTACTGATTCCGCAGATCGGTTCAAAAATGTATTATTCCGAATCTTAATATGATCGATGTGACTTTTTATAGTTTCATTTAGTTATTATTTATTTTTATTGCAAGTTCCTAGTAGTTGTACAGGCCCAATAGCAAACAAATCTGTATGATCTCTTTTCTAATGGCACCTACTAGTTATCGTAAATGTAGATGAATAATTATTGAGGAAATATAGATATATTTTATAACTCGCATGTGTGAATTTTTGTGTTGAAATCCTTTCTTCCACACCTGACTCAAGAACGACGATGATGACTAATAAAATATTTTCGGCTGACATGAAAATGACAGGAAAATCTGTCCTTACGGAATTTATGATAGGTACATATTTTAAAATTTTATTGTTGGTGTAGGTACATGTTTCAAGCTTTGGAACCTAAGTATTTTTATTTCAAAGTATAGGTATATTTCACAAAATAGTATGCATCTACCTTGGTACCTGATGGAAGTTCAAAGGATGGATGGTGAAGTTAATTGATTATATCGACTGCAACGACTTGCGTCGAAACGGACGAGTCCCGAGGTTCCCGCAGCTTGCTGATGTAGCGCCTCATATTACACCCCTTTTTTCTCCTTCAACGCTAACCGAAGTATTCCTCGCGTGTTTCTATATTTCAGTCTACCGATAGCTCCTTCTTGTTTCTGTTCTCCTTGCAAATCTCAATGCTTTCTTGTACTACCCTCTCGAAATTTGGTAAATTTTGGGGGTTTTAAGGGGTTCGAGGTTCCTATATTCGTCACGTCCACTGAAAGAGCTTTCGTTTGAGGGGTTACACAGCAATGGCCCTACCTACTCGACATCCAGGACCTGTCAAATAGACCACCACCGAAATTGGACAGCATCTTACTTTTTGGTTCATCCATAGCCCCAACAAGCCTACGTAGGTGGGTCTACACCCGAAAAAATAATTGAAGAACTTTATCTATATCGTAATCGTTATCGCGTGATTGAGAGCTTCAAAAAGAGCCTAAACCTGTTGCCCACCCTAAAAATTTGGTGTTGCCAAAATGATCGGGAATGTGTACAGATTATTATTATCGGTTGAAATAGCGGTGTGGAGAGGGGGGTAAAAAAAACATCAGCTGATTCCTGAGGGGGAGTGGTCGTGGTGGGACCACGCCCAAAAAATAATAGTAACAGGGGTATATGACGTCACAACAGCTGGTCTCTTGTTTGATAAAAGAAAGGTGTGGGGTCCTCAGCTGATTATATTATGATAATAGATTGGGGGATGTCAGGGGGTTGTCAGTTTGAAAAGGCGGGAATTTAGTAGACAGCTGGTCTTATGTCATTCATGGCCGTTGAAAACTGGAGCATCAGCTGATGGCCGAGGAGGAGTGGGAGAAATTAAAAAATTGGCGGTAAGGCGGGAAATTGATTACCAGTTGATCTAACCTATTATTAGACGAGGGGAGGAGGGGAGGTATGTTGATAATGATAGGGAAACCATATGATAAGGTGGCGTGGGAGGGGAGGGGGGATGGCAGTTTGAAAAGGCGGGAATTCGGTAAACAGCTGGTCTTATGTCATTCGCGGGAGTATTTTGGAAATGAGAGGGAAAGCCATATGATCAGGTGGTGGTGAGGGGAGGGGGGGGATGACAGTTTGAAAAGGCGGGAATTTGGTAAACAGCTGGTCGTGGGAGGGGGGAGTATTTTGAAAAGCCTTGGCCTTTGATAACTGGAGCATCAGCTGATGGCCGAGGGGGGAGTGGGAGAAATTAAAAAATTGGCGAGAGATTGATTACCAGCTGATCTAACCTATTATTTTGCGAGGGAGGAGGGGAGGTATTTAAAAATGAGAGGTAAACAGCATTTGAAAGATTGGCGGGAACCAGTTAAGGAGGAATTTACTCTGACGTAGGAGCCTGTGACGTAGGAGCCTGTGACGTAGGAGGCTGTGACGTATGAGCCTGTGACGTCACATCAGCTGTGACCTTGGGCGGGGCGGGGGGTGGTGATAACAGTGATAGGCAGAATGCCCATTTTTATACTACTTACGTACAATGCTTCGGGTGGTCTCAAAAAATTGTTTAGCTCAAGACAAATTTAATAATGTAAAAAAAACCATACCCTTCGATCGAAAGTTTTTGAGCTACGGTGTTCTGAAATTTTCAACCCCTTATTTTTAACCCCTTGACTGAAAGTAACGCCAAGCTTCGAGGACCAACTAGACCCCGAACGGAACCTATAACCCGAAATTCATCAATTTTTATTCATGGTAACTAAGAAAAGTGGTCAGTACGGCGTACGGCGTACGGTGGACAGACAGAAATTTTTTTTATTGCATTTCCGGATTCTACATACCTTGAAACGTAAACCATCAAATTTTGAGGGGGGGTAAGAATTTTTTCAACCTGACCCTTCAGGTTTTCGCGATGGGACCCCCCGCCGAAAAGCGACAGGAAAAAGTGAGACCAAATAGTGAGACAAAAGTAGCGCATATTTTAACAATGATTTTCACTTACAACCGAGTAGTTGCTAGGGAAATGAAACTTCTTTCATTTTCATCGGACAAAAATCGTTTTCCATTCGTTGGAAAGCTCTTGATTTATCACGAATGTATTTCGTATTTGTTCTTGGTATTTATATCCTAGTTTCATAATATAACTATATAAATGAATGTTGTAAATGGATAGTAATCAATGACGCTTGTTTGGTTGTCACTTGGTTGTAGTAAACTACGCGGCTAAAGCATGTTTTTTTAACCTGACCTACCTAATTATACAAAGCGGTTTACTCGATCAATATAACGATAGCAATAGTAGTTGGGTACCTACATAATAATCCGTATTTATAAAGTGATACATATATTTTTACTGAAAAACAAAAAAGGTGGAGTCTAGTATGAGCCGCGCGTGAAGTAAGGTAAGAAACAGCCGATCTTATATAATACAGCGAGGGGGACAAAAACCTGAAGGGTCAGGTACACCACATTTTAGCCGTCAGGCTTTAAGGGGAAGTCATCCGGGGGTGCAGGGGGCGAAGCCCCCGCCGAGGCGCGCTGCGCCGAGTTTTTTTTTTCTTTTCATGCTCGATTCCAAAGGATCATTATTTAAAATAATAAACCATATAAACAGAAATCATGAGTACAGTTGTTGCTGCGCCTTCGTCGAGGGAAGAACTCTGTTCGCTCGCTCCCAACGAGAAGCCGGACTCTGAGATAAGTTATCTCTGTTTAATCTCATCTCTCTTTACGTGCCAGCCAAGCGCTTCCTTTTTTTTTTTAGAGAGACCTTATGAGCAGGATCCAAATCAATCCCTTTCAAAACAACATGATATTACACCCATCATTACAAAACCTAACAATGTGGAGGTCACTCCCGAATTTCTATAACGAGCAACAAAAAACTGTTTTAGGAATACGGGCAATGGTTCCGGCCAAGTTGGTTAGACCCATCGACCCCCATGGTATTCAGAAGATGGCTCTTCAAAAGTACCAATATCAATAAACATTATATCACGAATATAGCCTCGGTAGGTGGAAACCATATGAAAGTAGAACAAACTGGTCTCGGCCGCTGCCGCTAACTCTATCTTAGAATTTGAAGGATTCAAAGAAAGAAATCTGATAGCCTAAATTCCTGACTCACTGATCTACCGTACCGGTGTAGTAAGAAATATTGACACCTCACTCGAGGATGAGGAAATATTGACAGAAATAGTGTCACCCGTCCTCTCACTCAGAATGAAACGTTTGTCCAAAACCACCACAAAGCCAGACGGAACAACACCTACAGTTAAAATCCCAGCATGCTTCTTGACTTTCGACACTCAAAGGATTCAAGAGTACGTTTCACTATACGGCATGCGTTGCGGTGTAGATACATGCATCCCACCCCCCCCAACAAGAATGTGTACCTACCACCTGCTTCAGAATTGGGCATATAAAATTTCAATGCCGAAACGGGATCCGTTGCCCTCACTGCGGTGAATAGCACGACAGCGCCAGCCCTGGGAAAGATAATACTACAGCATTAACTGCAAAGGACGTGTCCAGAAGGCTAACGGTAAAACATGCCCGGTGTTCTTAGAAAGACAGAAGAGAACGAAGGATAGATTAGTACGGGATAGCTACAAGACAGTGATTCAAAACCGCTTCCAGATCCTCAGCCAGACAGAAATATCCGAAAAAGATGTGTTCCCAGACCTATCGGTAGCCACACAGAAGAAGCAACGAAGAGATAGACCACATCAGTGCTCACAACCCTATAAACGATCAGACAAACACGCAAAATCCGCCAGTCTCTCTTCTGAGGAGGATTGGTACACAGAAAGCCAAACGTATACTGCCACACTCCCCCAGATCTCGGAATACCCCTCTCGTACCCAACACCGGAACACTCAGTCTTACTTGCTACACCTCACTTACCCCTCCTCAAACCCGGAGAAGGATGTTGCGGGAGAACAAGATACCATAAACCAAACTGCTCAGGACATCAGGCGCCTGATCCGGAACTTCAACCCCTCCAAACATTCTGGAGATACACTAGGTCGCTCAATATCAGTCCTCTTACACCAGAAGTTATCTAGCCACAGCAAATAATATAGCTCACGTCTATTCAATCACAGTATGAACGTTACTCCCATAAACGTTAACTCTAACCCATAGCCAACAGACAGAAATGGAGCAACTTTATTGCAGTGCAACGCACGATCTCTAGTAGCAAATAGACCCAGCCTAGAACATTTCTTATAAGAAAATTCAGCTACTGCAGTAGCGGTCTCTGAATCTCTGAAAACTGGTTCCATCCAGATAGATTGTACCGCTTCCGAGGATATCACCTCCTTAGACACGACAGGGACGACCCCTTCTTTTTCCCCTTCTTACTAAACACCCCTTCTTATCAAACAACTCCTTCTTATTAAACAGGTGTGACATATGAGCCACTCACCGTCCCAATCCAGATGAACGGTGTCTTTCTAGTAGGAGCTACCCTCTACATCAACCAAAGCACAAAACTGCCCATACTATGCATCTACAACGTACCTAGGAACGAAGTATCAAAAGAGCAATGGGAGGCACTGTTCCGAAGTCTCCCTACCCCCTGCCTGTTTGTTGGAGATTTCAATTGCCATAACACCGCGGCTGATAGCTCCTTCACTGATCATCATGGGACGAATCTGTTTGAGGCAGCTTCGGAGTGTGGTTTCTCTATCCTGAATGATGGGTCGCCCACTTTGATGCTTGCCGCCAACCAGCGTCACACATCCGCTGTTGATTTAAGTTTTATACATTCAGATTGGCAGCCAGACTTGACTGGGGCGTAATGTGGGATACAATGGGCTCGAAACACTTCCCCACTATGGTCACACTGGATTCAGAGGAAGTAGTTCACATGATACCCCCTATAAGAAGTGTAACATCGCAAAAGCCGATTGGGATGAATTCCGGCAGGTTCAAGCTCTACATGAAGACCAGCTACAGGGAGGCGCAGCCACCTACGAACGTTTTGTCCAGTTGTTAGGTGAAGCCTGCGATCATACAGTGCCCATGTTCCACCGACGATCGTGCAAACTTAATAAATACTGGTGGAACTCCGAATGCGCTCTGTCAGTGATAGGAAAAGAGCCATTCGGGAGTTTAAGGAAAACCCATGTCACTACACCTTCAAGGATGCACAACCTAACAGTCATTGCCAGGAGGACGCCAAATAACGCCAAGAGGGATGCTTTCAAACATTTCTGTAATAGTATCTAGAATTTGCAAATGCTGCTAACCGACAATCCAGCTCCTGCCCGGGTGCATACCATATGCTGTTCGCCTACACCTACCAGTACCTTACCAAAGGCAGCTACTGGCCTATTGCAACCACTTGTGGCAGAGTGGGGATTCCCCTGATAGCTGGCGAGAGCACATAGTTATTGCTGTGCTCAAGCCCAGCAATCTCCCAAACACGGCCAAATCCTTCCGACCCATTGCTATGGTGTCATGTATTATGAGGACGTTCGAGAGAATGCTCAAAGCTCGCCTCATGTGGTGATTGGAATCAGGTGAGCGATTTCCTGCCAGCCAATATGATTTCCGTTCGAATCGGTCAACTATAGATGTGGTGAATAGACTCGTTACAGATATTTCAAACGGCTTCACAAAGAACCACACTACCCTGGGCCTCTTCCTCGATATTTCCTCTGCATACGACGACGTGATGCTCCCCCTTCTTCATTTGCAGCTCATTTCTATCGGCCTACCTCCCTTATGCGCCTAAAATTGTATCCGACTAATCGAAGAGAGGACTATATACGTTTGATGCGATGGTGTCCTGTTGCCACCAATAAAGACTTGGAAGGGGTTGCCACAGGGTTCCATTCTGTCCACTCTACAATATATCTTGTACGTGGCCGACATCGAAGATTACCTCCCAGAAGCGGTGAGTATCACTCAACATGCGGATGACGTGTGCTTGTACTGCACAGCAACAGATCCTGTCACTTGCATGGTCCATCTGAACGACGCAGTACTGTCAATTAATAAATTCTTCTTATCTCTGGGTCTCAATATATCTCCGCAGAAATCGGTGATAATATGTGCCTTTTCCAGAAAACAACGACTTCCATTTGGGAGTGCCATCTCCCTGGGTGGTTTGACGTTTGAGTGTGCCCGACAGGTCAAGTTCTTAGGAGTAATACTCACGAAAATATTAAACTGGAATACCCATGTCAACGAGGTCGCCTCAAGGACCGAACCGTATCTTAAACTGCTTACCACCTTTACAAAAATAAATTGGGAAGCGGACCACAGAACAGCTCTACTTCTCTATAGATCAACGATCAGGGCGTTGCTTGACTATGGATGTATGCCCTATGGGTCTGCAGCGAAGACAGCACTGTTGAAATTGCCCAGAATACTGTACAGAGCACTTAGAAACATCACAGGAGCTCTTCCATAGTCGCCAATCAATACTGTAGTGATCAGGTGTTAACTTGGTAACTGTGGACGCGAGCATCATAAAAAAAGTTGTTGTCTAGTACTGTGTGTCAGGTAGAAAAGTTGCTGAAAAAGTTTTGTGTAAAAGTTGCTTGTGCGTTTGACTTAATAAAGCGTTAGTTCGTTCTGTAGCTTCGTGTTTTCATAACAGTGGTGTCAGAAGTGGGATAAGCATGGAACCGGAAGGACTACAGTTACGTAGTGGCCGTTTGGTCCCACGAGACCAGGAGGATCAGATCGAGGGATCGGCAGTGGAAACAGTTAGCGACGACCCCATAGCTGCTGTACGGGCGGAATTGACCCGGCTCGTGATGGATGCTCGGGACGAGTTGGGCGAACTGCGGCGACAAATGGTCGCGATGTTCAACGATTTCCAGGAAGACCTGCGGGAGGCGGCGCAGGCGGGCAGGGCGCCGGGTCGGGAGGACTTCCAGCCGGTGGCTCCGGGGGAGGGCCGCATCAGAGGAGGGGCTCCGGTGAAGCTCCACAGGTACGCCGGGGACCAACCGTGGGAGGAGTATCACGCCCACTTTGACGTTGTGGCGAAGGCCAATGGTTGGACGAGGGAGAAGAAGGGGGTCGCGTTAGCCACCGCCCTCACAGGGAAGACAATGGCGGTCCTCTTGGAGACGGGGGATGACTATGGTCGGCTGGTGGGGGCCCTGGCGGAGCAATTTGGGTGTGGACACCAGGCGCAGGCCTTCATGCACCAGCTCTGGGCCCGGGTGCAGGCGCCAGGGGAAGAGAGGCGGGCGTACGCGCACGACATCCGCCAGCTGGCTCATCGGGCGCTCCCTGGGGCGGACAGGGGGGCGGTAGAAGCGCTGGCGGTGGCGCAATTCACGGAGCGCCTATTGGATGAGCGAGTGCAGGAGCTGGTGCTCCTGGGGACCCCGGCCACTCTGCAGGAAGCCCTGGAAATCGCCGTGCGGAGCGAAGCCGCCGTGGGTCGCCTTCGCAGCCTGCGGGGAGGGAAAGTCCGCGGCGTGAACCAGCTCGAGGAGGAGGACGACGGGGCGGCTCAGCAGGCACAGGTGCAGCTTGGCCGGGCTGAGGGGGCAGCCGCCCGGCCAGGACTCAAGACGTTGGGGGACAGGAGGTGCTTCCGCTGCCTGGAGGAAGGGCACATGGCCCGGGAGTGTCCGAGACGGGTATGCTTCTGGTGCAACGAAGTGGGCCACATGGCAAGGGACTGCCCCAGGCGGCCGGGAAACGAACCGCAGTCGTAGGTGGGGGACGACCTGCGGCTGGAGGTAAGGGGGTGTCCCGGCGGGAAAGGAAGCCGACCGTGCACCGCCTGAGTCCCAGCGCGTCGATTTTGATCGATGGAGCGGTGAACGGGAGGCCGTTCTCCTTGGTAGTGGACACGGGGGCCATGGTCACCATCGTAAGGCAAGGGCTGGTGGAGAAGGGAAACTTGGAGTTGCAGGGGACGTCGGTGGTTCTGCAGTCAGTGACGGGGGCAGAGCTGGCGGTGGCTGGCACGGCGGAAGTGGCGTTGGGGCTCGGGAAGGCGGGGACGCGGAGACACCGGGTGATGGTGGCAGACATCAAGGACGACTGCATCCTCGGCATGGACTTCCTGAAGGCGGCGCGGTGCAGGATCAATACGGCGTCGGGCAGTGTAACGATGGATGGCACGGTGGTGCGCGAGGTGGCGGTGGTGGAGGAAGCCTCGGCCGGCTTCGAGGAGTTAATGGCGCCGGGGGAGGAGGGCCCGGCGGTGGCGGACCACGTGAAGGGGTTGGTGGACAGGGCCGTTCAGGGGCTGTCAAAGGAGTGGGCGGCAGCCGTGGCTGCACTGGTGGAAGAGTTCGCCGACGTGTTCGCCCGGACAAAGCAGGAGCTGGGGCGTATAGGGGGGGTGGAGCATGAGATCGTGGTGGATGTCGACAAGCCGATTCGCCAGGCCCCCAGGAGGGTCCCGCCCCACAGACTGGCCGTGGTGGACAGGCTCGTCGAGGAGATGGAAATGGCGGGGGTGATTGAGCCTTCCTGCAGTCCGTGGGCGAGCCCGATCGTGCTGGTAGGGAAGAAGGACGGCTCGACCCGGTTCTGTGTCGACTACCGCCGGTTGAACGAGGTCACAAGGAGAGATGCTCACCCGCTACCCCACATTGACGACCTGGTCGCAGCCATGGAAGGGAGCAGTTGGTTCTCGTCACTGGACCTGCAATCCGGATACTGGCAAATCCCGATGAAGGAGGCTGACCGGCCGAAGACAGCGTTTTGTACACCCAGGGGGCTGTGGCAGTTCACGGTGATGCCGTTTGGCCTGACCAATGCGCCAGCAACCTTCCAGCGGGCGATGAACAGGCTCCTGCACGGGGTCATTAGATTGGGGAGGGTTCGGGTGTATTTGGACGACGTGCGGGTGGATGCAGCCAGCTTTGAAGACATGGTGCGGTGGTTGCGGGAGGTGTTCACGCTCTTCTGGGAAAATGGGCTACGGCTAAACGCCAAGAAGTGCGAGCTCTTCCGACGGACGATTCCATACCTGGGGTACATCATCTCGGGGCAGGGGGTCCACACGGATCCAGCGAAGACGGAGCGGGTCCGTCAATGGCCCACACCGACGTCGGCGAGGGAGGTACACAGTTTCGTCGCCTTCTGCTCGTACTACCGCACCTTCGTGCCCAGTTTCGCGGAGTTGGCCAGCCCATTGTACCAACTGGACAAGAAGGGGGTGGGGAAGAAATGGGAATGTACCCCGGAATGTGAGGCGGCGTTCCAGGCATTGAAGGTGGCACTGACAAGGGCCCCGGTGCTCAGCCATGCAAACCCCCACCTGCCTTTCATCCTGGACGTGGATGCCAGCGGTAGAGCTGTGGGAGCTGTCCTGGCACAGGACCAGGATGGGGTCGAGAAGGTGATCGCCTACTTCAGTCGGTGTTTGGGAAAGGCAGAGCGCAATTATTGCGTTACGCGAAGGGAACTGCTGGCGCTGAAAACTGCGTTGGACCATTTCAACCACTATGGGTTGCAGAGTGGAGTCCAGGTGGTGGTAAGGACGGACCACGCGTCGCTGCAGTGGCTGAGGAATTTCAAGCAGCCGGATGGTCAGTTGGCACGGTGGTTGGAGACGCTCAACCAATACAACCTGCAAGTCCAGTACCGGCCGGGGAAGAGTCATGCAAATGCGGACGGCTTGTCCCGTAGGCCGTGCCTCACGCAGGGGTGCGCGTACTGCCAACGGCAGGATGACAAGGGGCGGAGGGACAAGGACGTCTACCGGGTGCAGCTGGACGCGGAAATCGACTGGGCAGCGGGGCAGGCGGCGGACCCGGAGCTGACCCTGGTGGTGGACTGGGTGAAGGGGGGAAGGCGACCATGGTGGGAGGAGATATCCTGTCAGGGGGAGGGGCTGAAGGCCTGGTGGGCAATGTGGATGGAGAATCGGGTGCTGGTGCGGCGATGGGAAACGGACAATGGGACTGGAACCGTGGACCAGGTGGTGGTGCCCAGGCAGTGTCGGCGGAGGGTACTACAGGCGGTGCATGATATGGGCCATTTTGGGACACAGAGGGTGTTGCACAGCCTGCGCAGCTGGTACTACTGGGTGGGAATGACCAAGGAGGTGCGGCAGTTCGGTCAGGCCTGCCGGGTCTGCAATGAGGCGGGGAAGGGCCGGATGGGGAAGGCGCCGCCGCAGGAGTACCTGGTGGGGGCCCCGTTTGATCGTTTAGCCGTGGACATCGTCGGGCCGCTGCCGGAGACGCCACGGGGCCATCGGAACGTGGTGGTGGCCATGGATTATTTTATGAAGTGGCCGGAGGCCTTCCCAGTCCCCGATCAGCAGGCCCACACGGTCGCCCGGGGCCTTGTGGAGAACGTGGTGTCCCAGTTCGGGGTGCCCCGGGAGCTACACACGGACCAGGGAAGGAACTTTGAGTCTGCGCTCTTCGAGGAGTTGCTGCGGATCCTCGGGACGCACAAGACCCGCACCACGGCGCTGCGGCCCCAGAGCAGCGGCCTGGTGGAGAGGTTCAATCTGACGCTCGAGGAGATGCTGAGGAAGGTGGTCCAGGAGGACCAGAAGGACTGGGATGAGCAGCTGCCGTGGTTGCTGTTGGCGTATAGGTCGTCCATCCATCAGGCGACGGGGTTCTCCCCGGCCATGCTGGTGATGGGGAGATCGCCCACCCTGCCGGCTGACCTCTTGACAGGGCCGGCGCCAGGGAAGGCCTCGGTGCAGGAGTACGCGGCCGCGCTGCAGAGGAAGCTGGAGGAGGTGCACGCGCGGGCCAGGTCGGCCCTGAAGACAGCGGCGGACGAGGCGAAGAGGCGATACGACGTGCGGGCCGAGGCGCCGGGGTTCGAGGTGGGGGCGCAGGTCTGGCTGTGGGCCCCCCTGCGCAGACGAGGACTGGCCCCCAAGCTGCAGCGGCCCTGGGTCGGCCCGTGCGTGGTCCGGAAGGCACTAACGGACGTTGTTTTCCGCATCCAGATGCCGTGGGGGAGGCGGCGCGTCGTGCACGCGGACCGGCTGCGGCGGTACCATGCGCAGCAGGAGGGGCCTGAGGGGAGAGTGGTGTAGTGATCAGGTGTTAACTTGGTAACTGTGGACGCGAGCATCATTAAAAAAGTTGTTGTCTAGTTCTGTGTGTCAGGTAGAAAAGTTGCTGAAAAAGTTTTGTGTAAAAGTTGCTTGTGCGTTTGACTTAATAAAGCGTTCGTTCGTTCTGTAGCTTCGTGTTTTCATAACAATACTTTACTAGCTGAGGCTGGGGAACCTCCTTTACACCTACGCCGCTAGATGTTGTCAGATCACTTCCTACTCAGAGCCTTCAGTGAAAACCAGGACTCCTCGAATTCCGGCAACTAGCTACAGACAACCTTACTGACCATTTCTGGATTAAGAAACCATCACCGTTCACCTGCGATAGCTTCACAGACGTAAGCATCCTCCTGCAGTGGATAGAAATCCGGAACGTCCCTTTCAGTTACAAGATCCCTTACCCATATTTCATGAAACCCGTAGAAGGGCTCAACCTACCCAACGACATATATAATGGCCTCCGCGATACCCCTCAGCTATTCCAAGAATATACTCCCGAGCGATGGCCAAACAGTCTACAAATTTTTACAGACGGTTCACGTTATAGTGACCAGGTAGGGTGTTCATTTTACAATTCCAAAAATGGAGTATTTCATACTTTCAGCTTGTGGAACCAAGCTTCCATTTACGCACCCGAGTGCTTCGCGGTTTTCCAGGCAGTACTCAAATAGCCTTAATGGGAATTACTCAAGAATCCTGATCTTAACAGACTGTAAAAGCATCACCTCTATGTTTGCTAGTCTTAAATTGTCCTCCCAATTTACCCACACGAAAGCTAAGATAGCGCAAGGAGATCGACACAGCGAGACGTGCTGCCACCCTTCCTGAACCGATCCCTTCTCACTCCTACACACCCTCTGACCTCACACGATACATAAATCACAATGTTATAAAACGACGGAGAACAGAACATATTGCACAACCCGCCGGCGACCGACATAGCCCCCCCCCCCCCCCCCACCATCCCTTCGAAAACCACATGGTTTGATTCAGCCACGGAGCTGAAGCCACGAGCGTTCTACAGAACGATCAGCAGATTATGGATTAGACACTGCAACGCGAACGCATACCCCCACAAATTTGACAACTCACACACTCCATTATGCCGGCATTGCTTAGCGGCTGACGATACGCCCGAGCCCTGAATATTGGAATGACCACTATGGACTCAACCGTGGCAGAATGTGAGACTGACATTTACTATACGCTATATGAATACATATCTAAAGTGAACATTTCAGTTTAAGTGATTTAAAATTGTATCATTAACCTACAAGTTACCTATAAAGAAAAAAAAAAAAAAAAAAAAAAAAAAATCTATGTTACTATTGTGTTATCTAAACACATAACGGCTGTACGATTGTATTTTAAAAGCCAATAAAAATATTTTTTTAAAAAGTCATGGGTACTCCTCATTGAGGCCAACTGATAGTGGACAACCACTGACAATATTGCTCTTCAATAACTCTCCATTGTGGACACTGGGAACATAGGGAGTACAGCTCATGAGCTCGTGGAGGCTGGCAAAATGTAACTGGCTCTGAGAGCAAGGGTCTTGCTGAAGGATGCTTCTTCATAATTATGCAGTTTGAACCATGAGGCACAACACAAATCTACACTACACTTTTTCATCAGATAAATAGGTAAAATAAATATTCTCATTACTTATCTTTGTGGCTTGCACTCACAATAGCTAAAAAACTCAATCATAGGAAAAAATAGGGGCACTTCCTAAAGGGCATAATTCGTAGGTAAGTGGGTACCTACTTACTGAAGATTTATAAAGCAGTTGGTTATGTACCAGTTTGGAAGAATACCTGTAGCTAGTACGAATTTTACTAGACACTTTTATTATAAATTTGTACTTACTAAGTACCACATTATGGTACGAATTGGTACTTGCAGCAACAGCTTCAATCCGATTTGTGAGAGAAATTTATTTATTAAGCTGCAGGCCATTTTTGTTGCATTTCCTGTGTTGATAACTTCCCACGGTTTTTCGGGTTAGCTTCTGCGTCTTCTGTTTCGAAAAGACTTTTGGCTTTGCGAATTACTCCTTTACAAGGTTCGTATATACCTTGCCTTAAGAACCGTATTGTTCTTATCTCATTCTGATTTGTTTAGTTTATTATTTTCAATAATCATCCTTCGGAATCGAGCATGAAAAACAAATATTTTAACCCCCCCCCCCCCCCCTTCCGCTCAAAATCTGATGGTTTACATTTCATGGTACGTAGAATCCGAAAATGCAGTGAAAAAATTTCAGTCTGTCCGCCGTACTTCGCTCTTTTCTTAGTTACTTACCATGAATTGAAATTAATGAAATTTTGTTTGTAAGTCCCGTTTGGGGTCTAGTTGGTCCGCGAAGCTCGGCGGCACTATCAGTCGTCTGTAAGGGGTGAAAAATAGGGATTGAAATTTTCAGAACGCCGTAGCTCGAAAACTTTCAAAAGAAGGGTGTGTTGGGATCTTGAACTAAAGAATTTTTTGAAACCGCCGGGAGCATTGTACGACCAGCGGTTCGTTTGCACCGAAAAGCTTCGTCAACATGATCGTGAATCAAACGGTATAAATCCGGCCCAGATAACACCGCTAGGAAGCACCTGATTATAATCACGCATGGCTCTATGAAGTCGAGTTGGTTGTTCTGTGATATAATTTTTTCATTTGGAAAATTATGGCTCTTTAGGATTTTGTGGATAGGTACTTTCGCAACTTGAACAAACGTTGAAGTATTATTGGGTAAACTATTACACAACGGTAAATTATTAACAACGGTAAATTATTTCACAACGGTTTACTATACGCAGAAGGGGCATCTGCAAAGGTAAAGTATTACACAACGTTTTATTATTTACCTTGTGACAGAGTGAAACAGTGGGGGTGGACCCTCCAGAGTCCCCCTCCGAGACCAGCGAGATTATTACCGGGAAGGGATATCGATTAGGCTTCCCCAAATCGATCCCGTCTCCACCGGAAGAAAAAATGTATCGAGAACAGCCCACACTGTTACACTCATACTTCTGATAGAAGTATGAGATGGAAAAGGGGAAAGTATTATGAAGTTCTGGTTCAGGAAAAGACATCTGAACAACTTCAAGGTGACTAACCTCCATCGTAATGGTACTACCTCAATAATATTTACTGGTGAAGAACAAACCTCCTACATAAGAGTATTGGCGGATAATGTTGTCAGGGGTTGTTGTCCAGTGAACTGTGCTCATCTGGACAACCTCTAGTTGATCAACCTCCATCGTTAGGATGGAACAACTATTGGGACTTTTCAGTTGGGACATGGCATCAATCGCCTTCTGATTAGCTCAGTATATTTTAATTATACTGACACTCTAAATGGGGGAAAGGGGGTGGGGAAGCCAATAGATGTATGCATTTATCAAAAGGACAGGTTGTTGATAAAGGAATCCTCCTGGGAAACCTTTGGGCTTATCCTTCTGGTAAGCCCACAAAAAGTGGATGGAGTATGGTGAAGTGCTCAGCGCATACTACTGAACCACGCTCTGCTACCATGTAACAGAGTGAAACAGTGGGGGTGGACCCTCGAGAGTCCCCCTCCAAGACTAGCGAGATTATCACTGGTTAAGAAGGGATATCGATTAGGCTTCCCCAAATCGATCCCGTCTCCACCGGAAGAAAAAATGTATCGAGAACAGCCGACACTGTTACAACCTTATATGTTTCATGAACAACTACAAATAATTAATGATTTAATTATTGAATCCCGCGCATTTGTATGAAACATTGATCCCCGGGCCAGCTCCTTTACTCCATTTAGAGCTTTCCTGGAGGGAGTTCGAGCGCATTGACCACAGAAAACAGTGATCTACGCAGAAGGGGCATCTATACTGGTAAATAATAGACCGTTGTGTAATAATTGGGGTCCACATTCTTGAACTGTTTGCGTCAAAATCGGGAAGGGGGTGGGGGAGAGTGCAAGATGGTTATGGAGTTGGAGTGAGAGGGCTTTGGGTGTGTGGGAGGGGGGTTGGGAGGGAATTCCAAGTAGTTCTTCAAAAAAATAGACTCGACTTTGTATTTTCACTTTTTTCGGGCTACACAACATAGGATTATTATTATTACTTTTTTTTTTTTTTAATCCCTGAAAATCAATTCTAAATCAGACGTCTTCCCGTCCTTGATTTCCTTACAAAGCCAACGCATTCTGGGTTTTAATGTTAGTGGATGAGTGATAACTGATCGCTTCTACGCTTCGTCCTTCAAGATGAAGGTACCGAGGTGTACAGCAACTGCGTACACGAAACTGCGTACATGAAAGTCCCCGTCAAACTCGTTGTTCAGCCTTTTCGAGCACCTTCACTAGAAGTACCTACTCTGTTTTCCAGCGAATCACTTTTCCTGATCCCTGATGTGTTTCTGGAGCCAGGAGAGGAGTCGTACGCCTGTAGTGGAGGGGTTCTCGTTCGGGATGGTCATGCAGGCGCGATCTGCTAGCTCGTGGTGGGACTAATTATCAGAGATTAAAGGGTTATTTCCGCTAGTGTAAGAAGTAATATTACCAGAGAGTTCCTTCAGCGGAGTAGCTAGCCTATTCCGTTCTTTGGCGGTGTTTAATGTGGATCCCGTCTATCAGTCACCTGAATGGGGGGCGTGGTTCCTGATGATGGCTTACGTCAATTGCAGCCCGCTTACAACTGGGATAACGATTACCTCCGTTAAGGAAGCCGGGCCAATGGTCGATCCAACCTATTCGTTAACCCCCACCCCGTGAGACTAAAATATGAGAAAACTCCGGAATGCGTAAAGGTTAGGTTTTTCTTTTCAATCAAGGGTAATCTGAAGATAAAGTGACTTTAGTGCGCTGTGGCAACTCCAAAGTGTAAATCAAACGTTTTTGGTCGGAACTTGACAATGCTTGACCAAAATTCATGGTGCATTTCTGAGAAAAAACGCTATGGCAATGGGTCTAAAAACATTTTTAATTTATCATGAATGTTTGAAGCTTTTTGATGCGGATTCGTTCAGAGCACTAAATCAATCCCTAGATTCCAATATACCTATAATACAAATACAGTGGAATCCGCGTATTGGAGACGCCGGTTAATGGAGACAGTCGCATATAGGAGACACAGTCGAAAGACCAGAAACAAACGTATGCAAACAAGGTTGTTTGTGGTTGCATAGTAGAGAAAGCGTGTCGGTTAATGGAGACAGATCAAACGTGTCAAACCACTTATGAAGAATTCTCATCCATCGACGAAAATCTTCCATGCTGTGACGAGAACGTGAACTGTGATGATGACATAATAGAACAAGTGGCAAAAAGGCATCAGTTTCATGCATCCCTAGATGTGTGTGAAGACTTCATTCTACAAAGAAGTGTGAAAAACTTACATCAGGCCACCTTACAAAGTTTTTTCCAGAAGTGAATGTATTGTACATATTTTTTTAAATTTACATATTTTGAATTTGATTGTAATAAATAATTATGTACACAATACAATATACTTAGAGATGAATAATTACAACATACGTCCGTACGAGTGAATGTGTGGTTTTTACATTGTGAACCAACCTAAAGGTTAACCAATGGACAAATTGGCTTTTCCCGAACGTGTCTCCACTAAGCGGATTCCACTGTATTCGAAAAAGAAATGCTCAGAGATTACGTAGACAAATTGTTGAAGCTTATACATTTTTATGGATTTTTATTTATATTGGTTTTTAATCAAATTTCGTTATTGATCCAAAATTTAGTGGAACCGCTACAACATGATCCACCTCCCACAATGAATAGTTCATGAGAGGTAACTAGCGTACGGTAATAATTCAAACGACAGGAGAGAGACAACTGAAGCTCGCGAAGAACGAGCCGAGGTCCAGCTCGTAGGGCAGGTTGTACAGCCAATTAACTCCTGCAATAAACGTTCACAAAACTCCTCCCTCCTTAAGATAAAATTTGTGAAAATGAAGTTTCACATATTCGGGTTATAATAGTACCTATTATAACCCGAATATGTGAAACTTTACGTATAGGTAGGTGGGCTTTTTTTACGCATAGGTAGGTACCCAAACTATACGTTAATTTTATTTCTCTCTCCTGTAAGAAATACATCGAAATTGTCATGTTCGTTTGCCCTTGAGATGGCGGTGGTGGCAACCAGGGAGTCAGCATCCTCTTCAGCCTGCTTCACTTCAGTGCCACATTCCTGAAAGCCAGTCTTGATCGGTTTTATGGGGCGACTCTTGTTCACGACGTTTCACGAAAATTTGTCTTAAGCAACTTCGTTAATCATGTTTGCTTCTACAACGACTTAGGCAGATTAGATCATCTTCAAAGTGAAACGGAGTTACTCAAAAAAATAATCTATTTCCACTAATACACGAAAAAACGCGAAAAACACTGTTATACCGGTTTCGGTGATCAAACCATCGTCAGTAACAAACAATAACTGAAGGCACATTGGAGAGGTGACCTTGAAAATAGTCAAAAAGTGAAATGTGGTCGATTCTGATTGGTTGTGAAGAAGAATGGTGAAGGGAACAAAGGAAGGGGGATCGATTCTGATTGGCCCAGAAAGAGAATGTCAAAAAGTGAAATGAACATAAAGTGAAAGGGGGGGAGGGGGGAGGGGAGGAACCAAGCTGTTACAGAATTGAACGCAATAATGGAGAAAAACTTAAAGGAATTACGTCATTCAAAGATTTACCCAACGTATCACTTTTAATAATTTCGAATTTTTCAAGTACATCCAACATGCTCTCTTTTGGGCAGAAATGAAGATATTCAGTGAACTGTCAGTCTGCAAGATCAAAATTGAAGCTATGACTGGATTCATTCAAGTGACGTGCAAAGGCCGAATCACCCTTATTATCCCTGAAATATTTATCATGTTCCTTTAATTTATAAACACCACTTTTATCTTGAACATTAATTTGATCTTTAACTGAACTTAATGAAGATCTGAGATTATTTTTATTTTTATATCCTACTTTGAACCCTTTAGAAGTTAATATTTTACCAATTTTATCCGAAATTTTCCGTAATACGGTATACTGATCCAAATCTTTTCCTCAGTCGTAGCTCCCCTAACTAGGTTTGAAACTCCTTCCCCACTCTTTTTTCTAAAAACCCTATTCCATATTGTATCAATGAGATCTCCCCCATAGCCATTACTCGCCTCTATGCTTTTAATAGTTAAATTTTCTTTAGCTACAGCTTTTCTATAGCGGCCTTTGTCACCATCACGGTCCTCTGATAAGACACTTCAATTCATTCGGGATATTATAAAATGTGGTTCCGACATGAACACAAGAATAATGAAATGCTTATAAATTCAGAATATTGCACAAATACGTTCATGTATACACTCGTGCACAAATATTAATTACCTGTGCAAAAACTTACTGTAGAGTAATGCATGTATTACAGTGCAGTACAGTTGTGGTGGAGTATAGATAATCCTCATGATAATCCTACAGATTAGGTAGGGTGAAGGATAGGAAGGATATGCTCCTTAGGCGTCTTTTCTGATCACTAACGCCCCCTGGTTATCACCACAGCGAGTGCTAGATGGAAGAGCGTTCCACGGTTATCACCACTGCAGACGCGAGAGGATAAGGATGTTAGTACCCCGCGGTTATCACCACAGCGAGTACTAGAGGAAAGAGCGTCCCGCGGTTATCACCACAGCAGACGCAAGAGGATAAGGATGCTAATAGGGGTTATCACCACAGCGAGTATTAGAGGAGAGAGTGCATCCCGTGGTTACCACCACAGCAGACGCGAGGAACGGTTGGAGAGAGAGAGAGGAGGTGCAAGGTGAGTGAGAGCGAGAAGTCTTAGGTAAGAGCGAGATCGGTCGAATAAGAGCTGGGCGAGCCGGGTGGTGTATATAGGTGCCTCCACCTCATCATTCCTCCACCAGCGGTCGTTAGGGCCGTTGAGGAGCTTTGGGAGTTTGATGGAGGGGAACCCCTTCTGGGCTTCAACCGAGGCGTAGCACAGCTCGTCTTTCTGCTCGTTTATTTGGTTAAATCTATACTTTACATAGGAGTGGTAAATGTAACATTTGAGGGGTACCACGACATAGGTCCCCCAGATTTGACCAAAGAAGGACTAATGCTAAGGAGAAAGAAATACAATTCGTGCTGACAATAGTGTTAAAAGTGAGAGAGAGTCAAAAAAGAGAGAAATAAGTTCAATTCGTGCTATATACAAGAGCGATAAAAGTGAGATATATACAGGTGAGGCGACTGAGAGCTGCTGAAGCGAAAATCGTTGAAATGTGGCAGAGGGCCATCCGGATCGCCTTGGCCTAGACGCGTTAGCGCAACTTATAGGCGAGGGCGTGCTGAAGGCCCCGCTGTGATGGACCGGGGCAGGAGAGTATGCTGGGGCCGCCAGAAAGGTGTGCTGGTTGTTTGTGGGGTGTCGCGCTCTCTTCTCGGGCCGTTCCCTGCCGGCGACTATGGGGGATATCCCCGACAGTGGGACACTGGTGGTCGGGGTCCCATGGGTGGGCAGTGGCGGCGGTGGTGGCATGGCTGGATGCTGGGGGGTGTAAAGGAGGTGTACCCCAGTGGCTAGTGCGATATAATAGTCGTGTATAATTGCTGACCGGACAACTTTCGGGGCTGGGGAGGTTTTCTGGAGGTCCAAATCGGAAGGAGGTTCCATGAAGGAGATGGAGTGGACCTGGGAATCGGAGAGAGTGGGCGTGGGACGCACACGTCTTGCAATACGTGTTGCGATGCGGAGTGGATGGCGTGGAGGCGGGGAGTTCCTTTATCGTCGGTGGCTGGTTGGGGCCTATGTGGAGGAGCCAACCGTGATGGCTGAAATTGATTTGGTGAGGGATTAGGGAGGGAAAAAACTGGTTTGCAGCGGGCCAGCGGGACTGTGGGGTTTCCCGTCAATTTGGAGGGTAGCGGTACGTTCTTTCCCTGATTCGGATCACATGAAAGGGGCCGAGGGTGAAAGGTTTTATGAGCCCCCGGCTCTTTGAAGTACATGGGAGTAGCGGAATCGGACCGCTTGGGGTACGGGGTGTTGGTAATTGGGGTTGGGTTACGTTGAAGGGGATCATCCGTGTTGTCTTTCAGAAAAATATTGGTGAGCAGTCTCAAAGGGGCTCGAACGGTACGTTCGGCAGGGTCGAGCGGTGGTTCTGAGGCTTAGCAAGACATTATGGAAGGGCCTTTGTCCATTATGGTGAATCGCAGAACGTCCCTAGTGCTTGCTTCAGAACGGAATGCCACCGCTTGAACTTACCGTTGGATTGGAGATGGTAAGCAGTCGTGCGGTTTTTGGCTATCCCGAGAGAGCGCAGGAGGTCGTTAAATTGGGCCGTCTCAAATTGTCGGCCCTGATTGACCGTGACAACCCGCAGACAACCCTACCGGGCGATCCAATTGTTGAGGAAAGCCCGGATGACGATGTACACGGTTATATGGGTGAGTGGGAAGCACTGTACCCAGTTTGTTGCCCGATCGATCGACGAGTTCAAAGGGCTGCGGAGGAACGTGGGGGTGTGCCGAGACCTTAAACTTTGCCATTTTTGGCACCCAAGAACCCAGGCTCGATGTCCGAGTTTATCCGTGGCCAAAAATACCACAAGTGATAGTGGTAGATGATTTGGTCATGTTGGGGTTGAGGTACGTAGGGGCGGGGAGAGTCGGATCCTGGCACAAAGAACAATCGGACATTATCCAAAACAACTGTCCCAGCCTTTATACACAAAATCTGTCCCAAATATCCGAAAACATATTAAAGTATTTCAGTGGAATCTCCGCAGACACTGTTGAAAACGCGATTGAACGAGCGGAAAATGAGGAACCGGACTACCCTGTTGACATTTTTGCTCAGGGAGGAGTTCAGGGGGGGGGGGGGGGTCAGGGAGCCTACTTGTATCCTACCAGTCGCACGATACCTTCCTGGCAGGTCGCCAGACAGACAGGTCTCTTGCGTCGCGGAGATTGTTCAATTAAATGGCACACTGACGCAGCTGAATGTTCTTCTGTTTCATGGACGGGGAAGCAACTTCTATCAAGTGTATCTATCCCTCTTTAGTCATGCAGTAGAACGCAGCTCCTTCCAGCTCTTCCAGCTCCTTTGCAGCAGCAAATAACCTGCATTTCAGATTTTTTCAAATATATGGGTGACGCCTAATCTGGTAATTTTTTTTCTCCTGTGACAGTAGCAGGCGACAACCATATCTGCGTCACTTGTAGACTCTCTGGTCATGACTGCAGCTAACTTCACAACTATACTGAGGATGCAAATGAGATTATGTAGCTTATCAGTTTCCTGAATATGAAGTAGAAAGTTGCGAACGGGTATCATAACCGAACGCAACTCAAGCTGAGGATACTTGAGTATCCATCGCGTTCCTTCGGAATCGCCTAATGTGAAGAGGGCCTAAAAGAAATGAGGGCGGTTCGAAATACACGTACAAAACCTCTGCTTTTCAGACTAGAGGCGAGATCCTTTCCAGTAGGTTGCTCCTCAACGAAAAACAAAGAGACATCATGATTTATGTATTGCATTATTTAAAACGAAATTACTTCCCATAAGGGTATTTTTTTGAGGCTAGGCAGGAGTTGGAAAGATTATTGTAATCAAAACTATTTATCAGCTGCTCACTCATTTTTCACATCAATGAAGGTGAGCACGGCCTAGAAAAGTATAGAGGGAGGAAGAGAGTTCCTCGACGAAAACCAGATACCAGGGAGATGGAAGCTGAGAAATAGAGAGAGAGCAGGGTAAATGAAGGTGAGCAGGGCCTAGAAAAATATAGAAGGAAGAGAGTTTCTCTACAATATCCCGATACCAGGGAGATTAAAGGTGAGGAACGGAAGGACAGCAGGACAAATGAAGGTGAGCAAGGCCTAGAAGAGATTGAGGGAGGAAGAGAGTGTCTCGACAAATGCCAGATAACAGGGAAATTGAATCTGAAGAACAGAAAAATAACAGGGAAAAGAAGGGTGTTATAGGGCGTGAAAATCTTGGGGAGAAAAAAACCAAAGCCAGGAGATCTTATGAGATGAAAATTGATGAAAGACAGAGATGTCGGATTAGAAAAAAGAAGGAAAGAGCATGAAACGATAAAACACTGTGAATAGTATCTGAAAAACTTGAAAACAACATTGACGAAGGCGCAGACGTAACATGTCAGAACTCCAACAGTGGTACTTCAACTCAAAGCTAACTGGGCCCGTCGATCTATGTGCTGCCAGAATATATTCTTCCCACATTCCATGCGGAAATTTTCTCAAAATGTGGTTCCTACCTTAGTATTGAAACCTGATGAGCATGAACAATTTTTAGGTGAAATTAAAACCTGCGATTCTGATTTGGTTTGTTATACATGTTTGAAGTACATAAAAAATGGAACGTACTCTAAGACAACGTCAAACAATAATTTGTAAGACAGTTGCCAAATTAATACCCCTGGAGCTTCGCATGGTTTCTACCTATATCCATTTCATGCAAATAAAATCGTTAATACCGAATATTCTGAATGGTCAACAGTTCATCAAAGGTAGCGTAGCAAATGTGTCAGTTGATGTAAATGGCATAGTTGATGTTCTTCCTAAAAGCTTCAATCGCATGAGTGTGTAAAGTTGAAATAGATAAGACACTGACCATAAATCTTATTATATGTTTGAAACCGTTAAACCACAAAATATTTTTGATATGTGTTAATGATCTCATCAAACACAACATCAATTAAGATGTATGACAAACAAACATCAACTAAAATAGATTATTACTTTTTGTCAAAAACTACCCACCATACGGATTGTCGTGAACTCCTTTAATATTTAGTCCTTCGCTCCTGTAAAATTGAATCTGTGAGAATAAACCAAGAGGAGTGGGGACCAGCGCGAGAGAGCCTGAGGTCCCGCCTACTCCCCACCCAGGTTACCTACCGGCACCTGGTGGGGAAAGGGTTACAAAACCGTCAGCTCCTGGCCGAAATCTTCATTCCACGTCTGACTCTTGAATCATGCTCTTCTCCTTCCAACCCTTAGCCTACACCCTTCTCAATTTTAACCCTCTCACATAATCCACTCAAATTCACTCACACTCACTTCATAAGATTCTCTATAACCTGGTGGAGGTCCGCCCTTAACCAGAAGTAGAGAATTTTATTCACAATATCATCACATTAAGCTCACACACCTTTAAATTTCCTATAAGCTGGTGGAGGTACGCCCTTAACCAGAAGTAGGAAATTTTACTCACACTAACACAAGCACATTAGCCTACACAGTTTTAAATTCCCTATAACCCGGTGGAGGTCCGCCCTTAACCAGAAATAGGGAATTTTACTCACCAATTTCATCAGCCAATAAATTCACAAATTCTATTATTAAATTCACATAATACACGCTCAGTGGAGGTCCGCCCTTAACTGCACCACATTAAGCTCGCACAATTTTAAGCACACACACGCTCAGTGGAGGTACGCCCTTAACCGCACAACAACACATACATTGACATTAAATCAAACAAATTACACGCGCAGTGGAGGTAAGCCCTTAACTGCAAACCATTGAGGGAACTACACAATCTTTACATCACACGCTCGGTGGAGGTACGCCCTTAACCGCAGTACAACACTAACTAATCATACACCAATTTTAGGCACCATACCTAAATATCCTCTTTCAAATTCACCTCCAACACTCATGGTGAATTTACCTCAATCTTAAATTCACCATAGTGGTAACCCACGACGTTCCCGCTTCCTTTCTAGCATGGAGTCACCCAATCAACAATCACCCCCCCTCTTGACGCCTCAGTCAACCTCTACGGGCGCCGACAACTTACCGCCCGCCCTCGCCGCTGCGCCGCCCCCCTCTGACGTCATGACAGCTGCGTCCGCTCTCCCCCTTTCGCTACCTCCCTTTTACACACATGATCCGGCGCTCTGGTTTTTTCAAGTTGACGCCGCCTTCTCCGCCGCTGCTGTCCGCAGCCAGAAGGTCCGCTATGCCCGCGTCATCTCACTTTTACCGTACGACATTCTCCTTCAGACATCCGACATCGCTTCTGAAGGTACCACCCCCTACGATGACCTCCGTAGCCGCCTAACCACCCTCTACCAGCCTTCCAAATTTTCAATGATCGCAGCACTGGCGCAGCCCCAACACCTGGGTGATCAAAAACCCTCCCACCTGTTCCGACGCCTTCGCCATCAACTCCGTGACGTTATCACCTCGGACGTCACCTGAACCTTTTGGCTCCGGGCCCTCCCCGCCCCGGTGCAGATCGCCCTTGCAAGCCACCTCGACGATGCCGACGATGAGCTCCTCCGCCTCGCCGACACCATCCATGACCTCGCCGCCTCCGCTGCGGTAGGCGAGGTCCGACCCCCCTCCCGGCCCCGCTCTTCGGACCGCCGAAACCGATCGGTTTCCACCGATCGCAGCCGCCGCTCGTCCTCCTCCGACTTCCGCCGGCCTTCACCACCCTCCGACCGACGTGGGCGTTCGCCCGAACAACGTCGGCATCCACCTACCCAGCCTACGCGACCGGACCCCGCCTCCGACCGCCGCCAATAAAAGGACTGGCTTCCCGCCACCCCCAACCGCTGCTTCTATCACATGAACTTCGGAGGGAAGGCCCGCAAATGTGAGCAACCATGCGATTTTCCGAAACACACGGGAAACGCTGCCGCCCCCCGGTAAATCCGGCGGGCGCCCCTCCAAGTACCTTCGGGGGGGACCACCAACTTTCCCCCCCAGCCACCAGCGCCACCACCTCCGCGTACGCCTCGTACGCCGATGCCGTCCGCAATAAGCGGCCGATGCCACCGTCGGCCCCCACCACATCAACCAGCCAACCCCGCACCACCGCAACACCACGCCGCACCACCACCAAACCTTCAGCCTCACGCACCACAGCACTCGCAGCACCGCAACACCGCAACACCACCAAACCCTCCAACCCAAGCGCACCACGCCGCCAAACTCTCAACCCCGCAACCCCGTGCACTACTACCCCCACGTACTCCGTGGCCGGCGCCGCCCCGGCGCCGCGGCTCTCCCAACGACGCCGCCGCCGCCGCCGCCGATCCCAAGCGTCATCAGACGCCCACGCTCTCGACGCCGACCCTTCCACCGGGCCGACGCCTTACCCTGCAACCACCCCACCTCCCACGACCGCCCCCGACGCCGCCCCGTCACCCTGGGCGACGCCAAAACCTGCCCGGCCCGCACCAGGCAAGCTACCCCGCAAAAAGGTCTCCTTCGAGCTCGCAACCACCACACACGTACCAACCCACACCCCCTCAGGCCCTACCGACGCCGTTCTGCCGCACGCAGCGCCCGCCCACCACCGCCTCTTCGTCCGGTGTGCAAAGAAACAAACGCCCTTCCTCGTCGACACAGGGGCAGCCCTCTCGATTTTCCCGAACAGCATTCTCCGTCGGCAGGCGCGCTGCAATAGACAACTTCTCTACGCCGCCAACGGTACCACCATCCCCTCGTACGGCGAGTACCCCCTCACCATCCACCTCGGGAAACTCGCCTACGAGTGGGTTTTCACCGTGGCGGACGTGGAGAAGCCCATCTTGGGGGCCGATTTTCTCGCATATTTCGGCCTCCAGGTGGACGTCAAGCGCGCGCGCCTGCTCGACCCCACCACCAACACCACGTTCCATGGCTACATCTCCTCTGTCTCGCCACCCAACCGCACCTCCGCACTCATCCACAACTACGCGCCACGGCCCCGCCCCTCCGCCCACCTCCGCACCATTCACCACCACATCGAGACGACAGGACCACCCCTCTCAGCAAAAGCCCGCCGCCTTCACCCACTCCAACTCCAGCAGGCGCGGGACCACTTTAACAAACTTATCGCGGATGGTATCGTCCGCCCCTCAAACTCCCCATGGGCCTCACCCCTCCATGTGGTACAAAAGCCCGATGGGGGGATCCGGCCCTGTGGGGACTACAGAAGGCACAATTCCCGCACCACACCAGATCTCTACAACGTGCCGCACCTACGGGATTTCTCCTCACACCTCCACGGCGCCACCATCTTCTCGACTTTAGACATCGCTCGCGCCTTTCACCACATCAACATTCACCCTCCCGATATCCCGAAAACGGCCATCATAACCCCTTTTGGGTTATTTGAGTATGTTAAAATGGGATTCGGCCTCCACAACGCCGCCCAAACTTGGCAGAGGTACATGGACCAAATCCTCCGGGGACTTCCATTTGTCTTTTGTTTCCTAGACGATGTTTTAATCGCTTCTCGTTCCCCGGAGGAGCACCATGACCACCTCCGCCAAGTTTTGGATATTTTCGCTGCGGAGGGCCTATCCATTAATAAGGATAAATGCATCATTGGCCAATCGACCGTCCGCTGTCTCGGCCACCTCGTCTCCCCGGCCGGTATCACACCCCTCCCCGATAAAGTCCAACATCTAACAGACTTTCCCCCTCCCCGAACCGCTACGGAGCTACGACGGTTTCTGGGGATGCTCAATTTCTATAGGCGGCATATTAAACATGCCGCACAACACCAGAAACCGCTCGTAGCTGCCATTCCCCAACCGGCCCGAAAAAACGATAAACGCCCCATCACCTGGACCCCCGAACTAAATTCCGCCTTCAACCAATGCAAATCCGACCTCACCACCGCCGCTCTTCTTGCCCATCCCGATCCCCCCACGCACACCTTTCCATCACCACCGACGCCTCCGATTGGGCTATCGGAGCAGTCCTCCACCAAACCACTGGCGCCACCCCCCAACCCCTAGGATTTTTCTCAAAAACTCTCTCATCCCGCCAACAAAAATATTCAACCTTTGACAGAGAACTCCTCGCCATCCACGAAGCCATCCTGCACTTTCGGGACTTCGTGGAGGGCAGGCAGTTCTCTGTCATTACAGATCATAAACCCCTCACCCACGCCCTCCTCCAAAGCCGCAAAACCGCGTCGCCCCGCCGCCTCCGGCAGTTAGAGTTTATCGGACAATTCACGTCCGATATACGATATCTGCCGGGGGCGGACAACTGTGTGGCGGACGCCCTTTCCCGCCCCACAACCGCGCCAGTGGAGGAACTGCTCCCCTTCCCGTCACCTCCCGTAATAGCCTCCCACCAACAGCCCGATTCCAATCCCGCCCTACGCAACCTCATTTCCGCTAACAAGCTCGAACAGCTGCCGCCCCACAACCTCTGGTGTGACGTCACGGCCGAT
Source organism: Leptopterna dolabrata (assembly GCA_954871275.1). NCBI lineage: Eukaryota > Metazoa > Arthropoda > Insecta > Hemiptera > Miridae > Leptopterna > Leptopterna dolabrata. Next base: position 58,128,086 of record OX940974.1, on the reverse strand, counting down.
TCTCCGCGACCGTACGTCCCACCGGACCTCCGGCGGCAGTTGTTCGACCACTACCACTCCTTACATCACCCCGGAATCCGTGCCAGCCGAGACCTGATAAAATCGCGGTACTTCTGGCCACACATGAATACGGATATCCGTAATTGGGTCCGCGTGTGCCAGAAGTGCCAGCTGTTCAAGGTCTCGGCGGCACCAACCGTCTCCCCTCAACCCCTTGAATTCGCGTTGCCGTGGGAGCACGTCCACCTCGACATTGTAGGCCCCCTTCCCCCCTCCGAAGGGAAACGATACTGCCTCACCATGATTGACCGTGGAACAAATTGGATAGAGTGTATTCCACTCACCCAAATTTCCACGGACACCATCGCGACCGCTTTCCTCACAAATTGGATCGCCCGGTACGGTTGTCCCCGGAACATCACGGTCGATCAGGGGAGGCAGTTCGAATCCAATTTGTTCACCACCCTCCTCCGCTCCCTCGGCATCGAAAAAATTCGCACCACTCCCTATCATCCTCAATCCAACGGCAAGATAGAGCGGTGGCACTCAGTACTCAAACATGCTATATCCACCTCAGCATCCACCCCCTCCTGGACCAAACACCTTCCCTACATCCTCCTCAGTCTCCGCACCGCCCAACGACCCTCCGATGACGTCAGCCCGGCGCAGCGGGTCTTCGAAGACCCGATCCGTTTGCCCGCTGACGTTTTCCCACCTTCCCACCCGTCAATTAACAGGGACCCCCCTCAAAATTCAGCCCCCAAAAATGACACTTATTATCCCAAACGATTTCACTCCGCTTCACATATGTACCTAAAAGAACCCGGAATGCACAAAACATTCACCCCACTTTATTCCGGCCCTTTCCCTGTTATTCGAACTTCACAAACCACCGCGGCCCTGTTAATTGACGGGAAATCCCACACCGTTCCATTAGCCCGCTGTAAACCCGCTCCTGGACTACCTTATCCCTACCCAACGCACAGTCTTCCGCCAACCTCCGACCATGCAACATCCCTCAACTCCATCTGCTCCGTCGCTTTTTCCGGGCTCCGGGTCGCCGTCCTACCCGGATTTCGACTCGGATCCGGAGATCGCGGCGATCCTCCGCGACATTTTTGCCTCCCCAACCCCCTTACCCGATCGTACGTCTCCCGAGCCCCCTTCAACCGCTTCTTTTCCTCCGCAACGGATCACCGGACTACCTCCCCGGCCCCGGCAGTTACCCCTACCCCGGTGGGCCATTATAAGAAAATTTACTCTCGCCCAAACCACCGGGATACACGAACCATACGTTCCGACGGACCCCCGGGTCTTTCCGACCCGGATAAGCGGTCCGTCAAAACCGCCACAAACCCCCCCAACTCCCCCGCTTCCACCTCCGCAAAATCCGGCTTCTCCGGCCCCCGTACAGCCTCCCCACCCCCCACAACTGCCGGGGATATCCACAATATCCATCGCCAGACCCGTCCGGCTCGGGAGACGGGAACGGAGACGGCGGAAGCACGGTCCGGCGGCCCAATTTAACCGCCCCGCCCGTTACTCACACGGCGGGGTCTCGGGACGTTCGAGTGTCGTTTTGTTCGATTTAACACAAAAGACACCCCAACCCCCGACACCCTGCCGTGCACAAATTCCCCGATGCGCCGTTTTCGGGACCCAATTTTTGTACACCCCCCACTTTCGCACCTGTATACTAACCATTATCATCTATGTCTCACCAACTTGTATATACCAACCTTATGTTAGCATCTATGTCTCATCACTTGTACATACCCTTCAACTTTCCTATAACCACTTCACATGTAAATATGTAAATATCCTTCACATGTAAATATCCTTCAACTTTCTTATAACTATGTATGCACCTTCCATTCACAACTATATATTCAACTTTATCGCTATACTGTACATATTGCAACCATGTTATCACCCCACCCTCGCAATGTAAATATCTCTCAACCAACAATTCCTCAATATTATGTATAATCTATCGTTAGCTATTAGTACCACCATCTTCTCATACCAAGCTATACCGCTCTTGTACCCTAAGCTTAAGCTGATATCCAACATGTTCCAATTTCACTTTAAAATTTGTCAATTTCCAATGTTCATAGCCCACTAGATCACTCTTGTATCCTAGTCTTAAGCTCGTCTCGCCTTACCTTTACTTTTATCCTCTGCCTGTTCTCCGAGGCCCTCAGCCGTTGTAAATTTGCTCCAACCGCCCTCAGCGCAAATTTTGTTTTAGGCCTTCAGCCCTAACCTTTTTGTTCGCCCCAGTCGCCTAAATCTTGCTATTTGTTCAATTTTTTTACACACGCTCGGACTGGGGGGACCTCTGTCGTGAACTCCTTTAATATTTAGTCCTTCGCTCCTGTAAAATTGAATCTGTGAGAATAAACCAAGAGGAGTGGGGACCAGCGCGAGAGAGCCTGAGGTCCCGCCTACTCCCCACCCAGGTTACCTACCGGCACCTGGTGGGGAAAGGGTTACAAAACCGTCAGCTCCTGGCCGAAATCTTCATTCCACGTCTGACTCTTGAATCATGCTCTTCTCCTTCCAACCCTTAGCCTACACCCTTCTAAATTTTAACCCTCTCACATAATCCACTCAAATTCACTCACACTCACTTCATAAGATTCTCTATAACCTGGTGGAGGTCCGCCCTTAACCAGAAGTAGAGAATTTTATTCACAATATCATCACATTAAGCTCACACACCTTTAAATTTCCTATAAGCTGGTGGAGGTATGTACGCCCTTAACCAGAAGTAGGAAATTTTACTCACACTAACACAAGCACATTAGCCTACACAGTTTTAAATTCCCTATAACCCGGTGGAGGTCCGCCCTTAACCAGAAATAGGGAATTTTACTCACCAATTTCATCAGCCAATAAATTCACAAATTCTATTATTAAATTCACATAATACACGCTCAGTGGAGGTCCGCCCTTAACTGCACCACATTAAGCTCGCACAATTTTAAGCACACACACGCTCGGTGGAGGTACGCCCTTAACCGCACAACAACACATACATTTACATTAAATCAAACAAATTACACGCGCAGTGGAGGTACGCCCTTAACTGCAAACCATTAAGGGAACTACACAATCTTTACATCACACGCTCGGTGGAGGTACGCCCTTAACCGCAGTACAACACTAACTAATCATACACCAATTTTAGGCACCATACCTAAATATCCTCTTTCAAATTCACCTCCACCTTTCATGGTGAATTTACCTCAATCTTAAATTCACCATACGGATGTTGACTTCATTGTCAATAAGGGCGATTGCTTAGAATCAACAGTGAGTGGTATGGATACGGGTGATGTTGTCCTCCCTGAAGAAGAACTCGACAACTTGATTTTCAATGATGGCGTTTTGATTTTTGATCGGAGGGGAAATGAAAATGCTGACAAGTCATTGCGCCTGGGCAGGGCAAACAGCGTATACCTTGGTACGTCGTTCCTGATTTGGAAGAGTTGTGTTTTCCAGGGTGTTCGCCGGGCAGACACTGAAGACATTGCGATCACAATCCGTTGTAACCAGCCGCGGCTAAAACTTCTCATTATCGATGAAGTTTCAATGTGCGGAATCCTCATGTTCCACCGAATCTCACGTGACTTCTACAATGGAGCAAGTTCATAGGATAACAGATGAATCAAAACGCACTGGAGGACAAAAAAGTATGTAGAAGGATGCTCTTGATAGAATCTTTCCCGAGAAACTTCTTGGAATTCTCTAGAAACTAGGGGTTGAAGAATTCGCTAGTACCTGAGTGAACTCGGTTACCCACCGACGATGAGGAATTGGACTTAGCGGAGCGAGAGGGTTGTTCATCGCCGAACAATAACTATTGTCCTCTTTACAAAGTCAACAGGAGTTTCGAGCATTTTTAGGTTTGGCCCCTCAAAAGCAGCCTCAGACTTCTATTTGGCACTTTTCAAACTGGTAGAAAACTAGTAGAAACTAATAAAATGGCTTCATTGCTTAATTACAAATTACTGAACATTCTTCGGAAATCGAACGACATAGCGACCTGTACATTGACTTAGAGAACAGATAGCAAAAGGAATCACAGGAATCTGTCAGTAATTGGCTTTATAGTTTGTCGGCAAATAATGCGTTGGTTAGCATAGGGGCCAGCCCCAGGAATCGCCCCCTTAACACTCATTTCCCCATCGGTTGATCATCGGTTGATTTGAGGCATTGACGTTCAGATTTCAGACCTTGTCTTTCACCGGCATCTGTGTGCATCATCCGAGTCCCACAAGGCGGGTGTAGGTATACAGGAGTTTGACATTATACTTCGGGGTCGGTAAAACTCCTTCATTAGGCTCCGCGAAGAAATTAACCGCCGTTACGATACGCTCCCCCCAAGGAAAAATGAAAAAAAAAACAGTCATGCAGCATGACTTAATGAGCGAATTTTCAAAGAAATATTCGAATTAATGGCTATGGTTTTGAATAAAGGAAAACTTCGGTCTAAAATTTGGTTTTCTATGTATATTCTCTTCGTATTTATTTTAATTTGTACGTTTTGTCCATCCTGATTCTACCGTTTGTTTATTACGTAATTGTACTAAGTGCTTATTTATTTGATCGCTGTGGGTTCATATTAGGTAGGATAGGGTAGTTAGGACTTTTGACTTACCTACTCAAGAGAGTGCAGTAGGTAAAGGAGTTCTCGTCTTCAATTAATACTTCGCACATTTTTCAATCTGACCACTCTAAGGGGGTGGGGGGGGGGTAAGAGTTTAAAGATTATCCTAGTTTTGGGTAATTTTTGCGCACTTTAAATGCTCTAATTTAAGAACGGATTTAGATATCTAAAATCCGATTTCACCATCGTGTTCAGCGTGCAAAAACCTTTAAAATGAGGGGTCACTTGTTAGAAAATAACATTTTGGGGATTTTTGGGTAATTTTTGCGCACTTTAAATGCTCTAATTTGAGAACGGATCAAGATATCTAAAATCCGATTCCACCATCGTGTTCAGCGTGCAAAAACCTTTAAAATGAGGGGTCACTTGTTGGAAAATAACATTTTGGGGATTTTTGGGTAATTTTTGCGCACTTTAAATGCGCCAAAACCCTCCTTAGAGTAGGCCAATTTCGCCCATCTTCGAACTTAGCCTTTCGATTGCCAAGATAGATTGTTTGTGCAAATTTGAGCTGTTTATCTCAATTCTATCGAGAGTTATCGTCTGGAGTGACACATATATATATAAAAATATATATATACATATAAAAAAGTGTTAAATTTCAGGAATCGTTTTAGAATGGTCTGAAACGGATTTCTATGAAGAAAATTTCCAAAAATTTATATTATTTAAATTTCGAAGCCATTGCAATAGCTTCATTTTCTTTGAAAATTCGCTAAAAGGCATTACGCTCCCGCAAAATATATATTTCTTTTTTTCACGACATAAAAAACATGAAGTCAGTATGTACTATGTAATTTCCGTATCATGTCAGGCTGTCTGTCGGTTTTCATCCTTGTACGCTGACGTCAACCCTAGTCCTTGTATTTTCCTGTACCTGTAAATAGTTTTAATTGTTGATGTAGTAGGTACCTAGTTGTTTTAATTAATAGTTAATAATAATTAATAGTTATTTTACAGTTTAGAGTTACTTAATTCATAATTAATAGCTTTAGTAGTTTGAATTGATTTTAATTTTTCATGTAACATAGTACTAGTACCTTGTTTTAGTTGTAGGAAATACCTACCATGCCTGCCTTAGATGAAGTCTGCATCCCGCCAAAGTAACCTCAGGCCAAACGAGCTTGATACTTTTATGCATCGCTTTTTTCAAATCCACAACGCATGTCGTCGGTTGCAATTGTACTTCAATCAACTCCTCGCATTTCTCAACAAAAGCTCTTAAACAACGCTCGTAAGCAACAGTTTCTTTGCTGGGAAGGAGGAAAAACACAAGAGGGATGTACGGCCCGTTGCTGTAACCATGGATCATGAAAAATTGGCCAAAATACTAGGGGCAGTAATCGAAAGTTCCATCCATGTAAATAGTTTCGCAGCTAACGAAACACTTCCAATTGGCAAGACAAGACAAAATCAATAGTATACAATTTGAACTCATTATTGGAACTGGTCAAATAGACAGAGTACGGTGATAATCGGCGTTATTGGCATCATCTCTGTTGGGAGCAAAAGGTAGAAGTTCACAGGACGAAGCGCTACGAGAGGGGAGCGTACCCTAGCAGGCCCCAGAAAACTTTCGCTTCAAAACCGCTCGTGGGGAGTGTAAATGACGGATGCCTGTAGGTACTATCATGGAAGACCCTAGATCGCCTTCGGCTCCGTTCTCTACCACCTCCACACGGGTGGCAATGATCTTGTGGAGATCCAAGAGTCATCTTCCTGTTACCTTTCTGTGGGTTTTCCTCCACTAACCTATTCATCGTATAGGTAAAATATCGATAGACTCAAACTATGAGTTGATCTTGGTGAAATCGGTTCTTTATGTGGCTCCTGCCTGAGCCTTGTGTTACACCGATATGCTGGAGCATAGATTGCGTTTTACAACAGGCTATTTAGTCTGCAGAGAAATATCCCAAATGCGTATACGTGAGAGTGGAGACCGGTGGACCCACATGTTGCTCCCGCATGTTGACCAAGGGTTCTCGAGCGGACACTGGCTTGGGCGTGGAGGACGTGGCTGATGACGGATGCACGGTACCGTCATAATATGTGCCTTTACAACCTTATTTTCCACCACAGCGGCAGGTCCAACATTGCTAAGTACAATTAGTGGACTCAGCTGATAGCCCCTGTGCTGGCCTCGAAGTCAACGGGAGAACTCCAGCCAAATGTTTGTGAGATCCTAATAAGATTAAAGATTTTCACAGCCGGGATTAGGAATGGCTGGCCAAGTCGTGGTACAGTTTGGCCAATGTGGCCTGCAACTTGACATGACGAATGAGTTAATTTAATATTAAATTCGCAGATAGCATAATATGATTTAAAGCACAGCAGGTTTAATACAAAAGACCAGTTGATTTAATATCAAGCGACTACCCAGAAATGGTACAGTTACATTTTATTCCAACTCTGTTATAGTAGAGTTTATGGACCTTATTTCGATTGGCAGTAAAGTTAAAAATGGAAATTACCGTATTTGGAAGTGCGACTTGATCCCCAACTTCGGTGCTCATATCACTTCTATATCTGGCAAGGAAGGCGCGCTTGAGTTCTAAGAAATATTAACGGAATAATTTCCCATATGATGCTCATACTGTTACTCTATAAAGCTCTTGTCTTCCTAATATTGGATAATGCTGCTATTGTGCGGTAAACGTATTCATTTAGTGCGTGTAAATCAATGGGCGAGAATACTCAAGACGTTTTTGCGCTTTTTTGGGTTCAAGTTGCAAATTCCCTCTCCCTGTATCGTGCATCTACAGCTCGAAACGTTCAACGTCTGGGCCTTATCCCCTACATGTGCGTTATTCCGTTGCTGAGTGGTGACGTTTCTTCATAAGTTGGTGCGCGTTCTGATGGACCTCCTCTTTAGCCGAAATAAATCGCTCTGTTCCCCGTCCCACCCCTCGTTACCAACTAACCGTACGATTTTTTTTTCCTGTTTTCTGTTTTCTGCTTCGAGTGAAAATGGCTACTCTGGAAAATATGTCAATGTAAAATATTGCCGTGTCGCTCGATTTATTTTTATTATTTGAAGGTTCTTACGAATTTTCTCTAGGTTATGCTCCTGCAGTTTTTTCCTATGTTTTCTTCAAAATTTAAATGTCAATCATGTCAATGATGATCTAATTCTTAGTTATATTCCGGCTAGTCCGTACTGTAAGCGCCGAAATAAAATAAATAAATTATGACTTGAGAGCTGAGTTTTAGATCTTCTGTTCTCCATGTTTACAATTTGGAGGTCGGAATACAGGATATCAGTGTATCATTATTTCCGGAGCAACCGGGTTTCTGGGTCATAGTCAAATATTGATCCCCCGCCGCTACTCATCTCCCCCTTCCAACCACCTTATTGTATCTTCCTCATTCCTTCTGCATCTTCCTCATTCCTTCTGTATTCCCCCGTTCCTCCTGTATCTTCACCATTCCTTCTCACTAGAACATAAGCTCATAAATATGTTATTCCCCTTCAAACCATTTCATATCGATCAATGTGGAAGGGGACTTCGCCAGCACATCGTACGGGAAGAACATTGTAAGCGTACAGATAGGTAAAGACGGAAGTTTTAATTTTCTACTAGCTATACGAGTACGTGGCATGCATTGCAGTTCCACCAAAAGGAGGAGTGTTTGTGTTTCAGTTTTATTTATTGGAGTGCTTTTGGATACAACCCCCCCCCCCCCCCCCCCCCCGTCTGGTGCGTACAAAAAATCAGGTTTCCCGACGCGTGAGCCACATATCATGTGTAAAAGACTCGCGCGCCCAGTAGTAAAACGTTTCTACTAATTCAGAAACCTCCGTAGGCGTGCGCACAACTCACCAAAGTTGCATCCCAATTGGATGAATTGTATAGGAGCGCATAGGGGCAAACAAAGAAAGGTTCATTTTCATATATACAATAGGCAGAGCTAAGTGTTATAGTAAAGTATATTTAAGTTGAATCCATAAACGGCTTTCCAAAAACTGGATGAATAATTATTTCGCCCAAAAAATGGTGAACTGGTGGTACCTAAGTAGGTATAAAGGGGGGATTCTAGCACAGCCTTCAAACTAATAGGTTCAATGCACTCAGACTCAGTGAGAGAAATAAGATGAGTAGAAAAAACTGGATCCAGATGATTGGGGTGATACAGCTCCATTTATTTTTCGGAGATGCAGCTCATAAGAAGGATTGGCCAGCTGTTTGAAAGACAACCAATAGGTTCAATGTACTCAGGCTCAAATGTACTTACTTTTGTGTTTTTAAATCGTTAAAGCGACCACTAATTTGTTTGTTACGTGAGCTCACCCATCGGAGATCGTTATTTATCTACATATTGCAAAAAAAACTAGTAGAAAACTGGCCACAATTTTCACTGCATCATCATGTGACCACATGCATCTGATGGGCGCAACTATAAATTGGGGGTTCTGGAACAGAGTCAAGAGGTTACGTGTTTCACGAGGTGTGCACGAACAAAATATTCCAGGAGGACTGGATTCGAACCCCCATTCTCTTGGTTAAGAATCTAGCGTTCTAACGGCTTAGCCATCAGATCCAGTTGATATCAATCGTTTAGATTATGATTATACGCGGCTCGAGAATCTTCTCCCACCGCGGCTACTCCTCCTCCTCAGCAATCAGTTGATGTTCTCTTTCCCTCCAGTTTTCAACTGTCAAATACGACAACTTGTGCGTTTTCCCCGCCAATTTTGTAAAATACCTCCCCTCACCCCTGTTCTAAGCCATGCATACTACGTTAGACCAGCAGGATTTCCCGCATTTTTGTTTAACGGCCAATTTTTTGAATTTCTCCCACCATGACCATTCCCCCTCAGGAATCAGCTGATGAGCTCTTTCCCTCCAGTTTTCAACTGTCAAACACGACAACCTGTTCGTTTTCTCCCGCCTCTGTGTTGTCAGTTGTTGGAGGATGCAACAAAAAATTTTGCAACAGCTGGTGGATTCGAACCCTGGACCTCCGTATGGAAGGCAAATGAGGCCGTGATATAAAGGGCTGCTACGGTGGGAGCACGGGTAGTAGAAAGGACTACTACCCGTGGGTGGGAGCACACTTTAACATGAACGGATATCTAATCCGAATGACTTTCACCTACCCATACTTGCAATACCTACCCATACTCGAGAATCTGAAGAATATACATCTCAGTTTTGAGAGTGTTAGTTTCTATCCCAATTCAATGCGACGCGGGGATGTGGTTTGATAAAAGTGTTTATCGTTCGTATCCCCAAATAAAACGGAATACCTACAGGTCATTCCCAACGATTAACCTTTTGAGGCGTTAATCAATCGGTTGGAAGCCTTGGGGATCATGGGTATTAAAAATGTCGTTATCATTGTAAAGAGATGATAATGGCAAATAATACGCGTATGTAGGAGTGTTGGCAGAAAGGATAAGGTTGTACGAATTTCCTAATTGAAACGAATGACTTACCTATCACCAGGGATTTGGAATGTTTTTCTCAGCTGATATTGGTGGAAGGTAGAGTTGAAAAAAAATTCATTTTCATAGATATAGAAATTATCGAGCAATTAAAATTACGCTCTGGCGGAACTGACATCGAGGTCATCAACGTCTGAGGAGCGTGCCCGAAACGACCAATCAATTATAACTGCCTAATATTGCTTACCATTTGACCTGCCTACCGAGATTCCACAATCTCCGCAGCATAATTTTACTATAATACGAGTATGTACCTACCCATCTAATAACAAAAATTGACGGGAAAAAAAATAAGTCGTTGGATTTCAAAGCCATTTATTCAATTCTAACGCATTCTTAATGAATCTAGAACCTTTGACATTGATTAGATGTGCACAATCCGGATAGAATCTTGCATGTTCTTGCCAGGGGTCGTCATTCAAATCCCATTCGGCAATTTGTCCTCCACATATGTAGCATTTCACCAGGTCGCCAACTTGGTCCTCATAGTGGAAACCTGCGCTACATAGCTCCTGAACACGGTGTTGTAAACCTTTTGGCCACAGCTTGAACGTTTTGAATCTTCCATCAAATGTTTCGAGGGTAGGAGATATTTTAGCAGTATCCAACGCTTCATTTACTGCTATTGTTTGTGTTCCTTTATTTTTAGTAGAGGAATTACACATATTGGTAGTATGCGATGAACAGCTGTTGAAGCCACACTCATCCATAATGTACTGTTAGGTGTTGCCAACTCAAGCTCGTAAGAAGGTGTGTGCTAAACATTGAAGATTATGCTCTTTATACCTATCACGGCACTATGGTTGGGGTGAAATGACAAACGAAATTTTCACACGTAAATCAGTTTTTATTCAATCCCAAAGAGTTTAATAAATTAATACATTGTTCTGTAGCATATTGAATACGTATACATGCACAAGTGTCTACAATGTCTATGCCACATCCATTCGGATCGTGCGACGCCCAAGTACCATGTGTTGAAGTGTAGTCCATTTGGAGTTTTCTTATAACAGGCAACTAAATTATCAATCTCCAACCGAACGATCCAATCAATGAGTGAATCCACTCGTACCATAGCTTTATAAAACCCCATTGCTCCGACGTACCGTAGGTACTCGTGGTAAGCGGGTATTGATGCCAGCTTCACAAGACCAGTGGTGTCATCATAATTCGCGAGAGAGTGAGTTGAGGATTCCAGCTTCATTTCTTCTTCTTTCGTTTCTGTGGACACCACAATATCGCTGGATGAAGATTATACCATGTATCAACTGCATCATCAGCAGAAATGAGAGAAATAAGATGAGTAGAGAACTGCACTCCAAAGGTGAGATAACTCTCATAGTTGAAATAGTCGGTACAAATATGTTCCCATTTTTCGAGGAAAGGTTGTATTTACCAGACAGATTGGAGAAGATACGCTGGAACACCTGTCTTCAGATGACTGAATCCATCAATTAATGCTTCAATTGGATGTGCATCCTCTTCCATGGTCGTATGTACAATAAGATATTCTACTGGTTACATTCCGTATAATAGCCCGCTATCTGAATCGTATCTAGTGGTGGATGACTCACAGTGTCGGTAACCAAATCATTAACTCCACTCACAGCTGTTAAGTCTCTCATTTTATCCATAACGGAGTTTATAGTTGGAAGCAGAGTGATCAAATTGGACGTTGCCTTTGCAATTAATGTAATAGTAGAAGCCTCAGTATGTAGGAGACGATCCAACCAAGTTGGATGATAACTCAATATTAAAAATGCTGTTGCGGCATAGTAGTCGCAGACATGTGGGTTCCATGAAAAAACGTGGTATCAGTTTTACGATCTGCAGCTGTAGCTTCTCACTGAACAGTTCCCAGTCATCAACACAAAAAATGTAGAATGCCGTGCCACGAGGTATTCTTATCACAATCACAATTGTAGTCAAGTCAGAGAGACCAACGACCAACTGCAGATTTTTCGTGCTATCAATGTTGAATGTGCTGGTGAGCATTAACGAGTCCATGATGATGACGATGGCGATTGCACACTAGTGGTTTACTCTTGCTGCCCCCCCCCCCCCGCCATATTTTTATAATCAACCATCCCCTCCCATCGCTGTCGTCAGCTAAGCTAATTATTTCTTAGCTTCATAGTGTTCATCTGCGTAAGATATCGTAACATAATCTTGGGGTGAATTGGCCTCCCCGGTGCTAAGTAGACGAAATGTTCCAAAATGCAGAGTTCGAGTTCTATCATTTTTTACGAAGGGGAATGAGCTAGTGTAACAACATCTGACTTATTTATTGGGGGTTTCACATTAATCAATCGTTTTTCATTAAAATCTACTACATTAGGCTTGGCTGATATAATATTATTTTTCTTTATTAGTTCTTCTAATGCACAATCCAATTCCTTTACAACTATTTCGCTTATCAACTCGTTCAAAGTATTTGACTCCGTAGAGCGAGGAGACAGTTTCATGGGTTGAGATCCAAATCTGCTGATCGCTGACATGATAATGATCATCATGTGATTATTTTCAACTCTTTTAATTCTTCAATTAAGGAAAATATTTCAGGGTCGTGAGAAGTATTTCCTGCTTGTTTTGAAGCAAACAACAGACGTAGACGATCGACTAATTCGTTCGGATCATCAAAGTAGACGTATCGTGGTCGTTCATTCACTACTCGAATAAATCCTTTTCCAATGTTTTTAGTTGTAAGTCCTTTAGTAGATACTTATACTTGTGCCCGCTCACATTATATGGTCTCAATCTTGAATAACCCTGTCGAGCAACATTACTGTGTAAGATCAAGTCTCTATAATTTGCGCGATCAATGGCGGTGTATGTATCAGGATCTGGGTCCTTTAGGAAAGTAAATTGAGTAATCCTTCAGTTATTGGTTGTTTCACTTTATCATCCAAATAGATGTAGTCACGATCAAGATGTAGCTCTCGGTTCCCTAAACTGAGAGTACCATTTGCATTAACTTTGGGTCCATATGTAGTATCCAAATCGAGGCCCTTCTTATCTCCTGTTATTAGAGCGAGTAAGAAAGGTCTGGCAAATGAATGAAATTGACGAAATTGCGTCTCAATTTCCCTTTCCCCCTCCGGGGTTTTACTAGCTTCCTTCAACGCATTTTTTATTAGTGTAGCTCTTCTTGGTGTACATGTAGATGGTGGTGTGGATGATATGGTTTGTTGAATGGAGGGATTAGAAAAGATAATTTGAGATCCATCGTCTTCCGTTTTGATATAATCCCCCTCCGTTTCAGGCAAACTATCTTCGTCTGCTTCCATTTCTTCATTTTCTATTTCATTTTCAATTGGTGGCTGAGGAGATATATTTTTACGTTTAATGCGCTTACGTTTCATCAAGAAACGTGGGCGGATAGTGGTGCTGGCGATGGTTGATGCTGGTGGATAAATCGTGGTAGGAGGGTTTCAAAGGATGTAAAGCCATGTTCGTTTCAATTTTCCCCCGTTTTAGGAGTTTATATTTTTCCCTCACCGCTTTTTGCGCTTATTAGACGGGCTGTGACATGTTTCACCTCCTCCAATTTCATTTTGACTGATCTACTAAATTGTTCTGGGGTAATATATATATACATCAAATCCCATTCGATAGCGGCCATCATTCATGGCTCTGTCCAGGTTTACTAATAAAAAGCTATTTTTCACCCAACACTGTGAACACATAGATTTGAATTGTTCAAAATCTAAATCCCCCTGTATATGATCATCAAAAATGTGACACAAATTCAATATATCCATTTTGAAAAGTACAATCATAGTAAGATTGATTCTAATCAAATTTTTGGGCACTAAAAAGTAACTATGTGTGCAGAAAAATATGTCGAGTACAAAATGACGAGACATGGCAAAATAGTCTTCCGTTATAATATCATCAACTATTACGATAGAATGCGGTTTTATTGCATCTGGCCTCAATAGTTCTACTTGTCCGTCCTCCATTGATGAACCATAAGCGTAATATCCAATGTCAGGTGCAAGTGTTCCAAAATTCTTCTTGAAAAATTGATACTTTTCCTGATTACACGTTCGTGAAAACAAATAGTCGTTTTCAAACCTCATCCATTTGGGTGTAATAACAAAGAAAGAATGGTGCACGATTTTCCAGAGCCGGACGGTCCACAAATAAGTCCTCTTATCGGATTTTTCCCGAACAATGAACCGTGGGGTAAATAAGATTCATCACTATAACCCATTTCTTGTTTTTCCTCCTCGGCTTCATAGCTAATCTTCAGCCTTACATGTTGCTTCATGAAACGCATTTTCTCAACTTATTATTTTACAACATTCACATAAATATGGGTGTCGTGAGTCCCTCCCGGAACTCCAACTCACTAGAATTAAGTTCTCACCAAAAACAACCTGTAAAAATAAGGCTCTGAGAATAAACGGTAAGAGTGGGGCAACCGACGCAGGACCCGGCTCAACCTGAAACCCCACCACCAGGGTGGGGACTTCAGTGTCTATATAACCCCGGATCCTGCGCCATTTTCGCCATTCTACGTCTCCTCTAGCTGCTGGCTACTCTCTCTCTCTCCTCAAACCTCTTCTCTCAAACTTCACTTCTCAAATGCTCTCATAGTAAATTCACACACAGTAAATTCACACTCACCCATTTCATCAGAGTTAGGTGGAGGTCTCGCCCTTAACCAACCCTGATGAAACACACTACACGCTCGGCGGAGGTCCGCCCTTAACCGCACACACTCGCTACACAAATTCACTATTAAATTCACTCACACACATTTCATCAGGATCTGGTGGAGGTCTCGCCCTTAACCGATCCGGATGATACACACTACACGCTCGGTGGAGGTCCGCCCTTAACCGCACAAACACTCACTATTAAAATCAAACACACACATAAATTTAGTCAGGTATGGTGGAGGTCTCGCCCTTAACCAACCTGACGAAATTTATCACACGCTCGGTGGAGGTCCGCCATTAACCACACACACACACACCTCAATCAAATTTCATGCCACCAAATTCACTAACTTAAATTACCTTCAACCTTTTCATCACACGCTCGGTGGAGGTCCGCCCTTAACCGCAAACACACCAAAAATCACACACATCAATTTTAGCTTTAAATTCACTCCTATCCTTTATCCAACTACCTCCACCTCTCATGGTGAATATCACAGCAACTTAAATTCACCATAGTGGTAACCACCGACGTTCCCGCTTCCTTCTTCCCCTCTCATCATGGAGTCCACCGATGTGACTTCACCACCCCTCTTGACGGCGCATTCCACCCTGCAGGCCGCTGCGACACCGCCCACCGACCCCGCGTCCGCTGCGACAACGCCCGCCGACGTCATGACCACTGCGTCCGCACTCCCCTCCACCCTTCCGCCGTTCTACACGCATGACCCGGCCCTCTGGTTTTTCCAGGTCGACGCAGCCTTCTCCGCCGCCGCCGTCCGCAGCCAAAAGGTCCGCTATTCGAGGGTCATCTCGCTCCTCCCCTACGACATCTTACTCCAGACGTCCGACATCGCCCCCGACGGCACCGCCCCCTACGACGTCCTTCGCAGCCGCCTCACCTCCTTGTATCAGCCGTCGAAACACTCCCGCATCGCTGCGCTTTCGCAGCCCCAGCACCTCGGCGACCTCAAGCCGTCTCACCTCTTCCGTCGCTTGCGTCAACAGCTCCGCGACGTAATGACGTCTGACGTGACGCGCACTTTCTGGCTCAAGGCCCTCCCGTCTCCTGTCCAAATCGCACTGGCCAGCCGACTCGACGCAGCCGACGACGATCTCCTACGCCTCGCCGATACCATACACGACTTCTCCTCCGCCGCAGCGGTGAACGAAGTGCGACAACCCGCCCTTCGCCCACCATCATCCAACCGCACTAAACGCCCCGCATCGTCCGACCGCCGGGCCCGCTCCTCCTCCACCGACAGCCGTCGGACGACCCCCTCCGACTGACTTGGGCGCTCGCCCGCGCGACGTCAGGACGACAAACCGCCGCAGCGCCAACAACCTCGGAAGCAGTGGCTCCCTGCGGACCCCCCCAACCGCTGTTTTTACCACGTCAACTTTGGCGCCAAAGCGCGCAACTGCCAGCCGCCCTGCGCCTTCAAAGCGGCGCCGGGAAACGACGCAGCCCGTCGGTAAACCCGGCGGGCCCCCCTCCACGCACCCTCGGGGGGGACCGCACAGCCTTTCCCCCTGCCAACATCGCCTCCGCCGCGACATACACCGACGCCGACCGCCCTATCCGGACGACGCCTCGCCGCACCGCAACCGCTCCTGCGACACCTCAACCCCTCTGCGCCACAACGAACACAACACCCGCCCCACCACCACTGATCCTCTCCTACGCCGACGCCGTCCGCACGACACGGACGACGCCTACCCAACGCTCCGCATCCGCCGCAGCGACCCCCGCCGCAGCTCCACCCTCAGCAAACCCTACAGCCGCAACCTCCGCTACCAACGCTGACGCAGTCCGCACGATCTGGACGACGCATACCCAACGCTCCGCACCCCCGCAGCAACCCCCGCCGCAGCCGCAACCTCAGCACACCCTACAGCCGCAACCTCAGCACACCCTACAGCCGCAACCTCCGCTACCAAAGCTGACGCCGTCCGCACGATCCGGACGACGCATACCCAACGCTTCGCACCCGCCGCAGCGACCCCCGCCGCAGCCGCAACCCCCGCATATCCTACAGCCGCACCCTCCGCAACCAAAGCTGACGACGTCCGCACGATCCGGACGACGCATACCCAACGCTCCGCACCCGCCGCAGTGACCCCCGCCGCAGCCGCAACCTCCGCACACCCTATAGCCGCACCCTCCGCGACCAACGCTGACGCCGTCCGCACGATCCGGACGACGCATACCCAACGCTCCGCAACCGCCGCAGCGACCCCCACCGCAGCCGCAACCTCCGCACACCCTACCGCCGCACCCTCCGCAACCAACGCTGCCGCCGTCCGCACAATCCGGACAACGCCTACCCAACGCTCCGCAACCGCCGCAGCGACCCCCGCCGCAGCCGCAACCCCCGCACACCCGACCGCCGCACCCTCCGCAACCAACGCTACCGCCGTCCGCATGATACGGACGATGCATACAACGCACCCCACGACGGCCGCAGCGGCCAACACCGCAGCCGCACCCTCCACCCTCACGGAAGGGCGGACAACCGCAACTAACACGACACCGCCCCCGCCAAGCAACCCCGCACCATGATTGACCGTGGAACAAATTGGGTCGAGTGCATTCCACTCGCCCAAATTTCCGCGGACACCGTCGCGACCGCGTTCCTATCTAACTGGATCGCTCGCTACGGTTGTCCACGGAATATCACGGTCGATCAGGGGAGGCAGTTTGAATCCGCCCTCTTCACCGACCTACTACGCTCCCTCGACATCGCCAAAATCCGCACCACCCGTTACCACCCTCAATCAAACGGCAAGATAGAGCGGTGGCACCTGGTCCTCAAACAAGCAATAGCCACCTCCGCCTCAACCCCCTCTTGGACCAAACACCTCCCCTACATCCTCCTCAGCCTCCGAACCTCCCAGCGCCCCTCCGACGACGTCAGCCCGGCCCAGCGGGTCTTTAAAGACCCGATCCGCCTGCCAGCTGACGTTTTTCCCCCCGCCACCCCGTCAATTAACAGGGACCCCCCCCCCACCCTCAGCCCCTAAAACCGACACCACTTACCCCAAACGCTTCCATTCGGCAACCCATATGTACCTCAAAGAACCGGGAATGCATAAAACTTTCAAACCACTTTACGCCGGTCCCTTTCCCGTAATCCGCACTTCAAACACCACCGCCGCCCTGTTAATTGACGGGAAACCCTATACGGTCCCCTTAGTACGCTGTAAACCCGCACCTGTCCTCCCCGATCCCGCTACTCCCCACAGTCTCTCTCCAACCACTGACCATGTCGCACCACCAGCACTCCCCGTCACCTCCGTCTCAATTCCCGGGTCACGAGTCCCCCGGCTACCCGGACTTCGACTCGGACCCGGTGATCGCCGCCATCCTTCGCGACATCTTCGCCCCCGCACCGCTCTCGCCCATCCGTCAGTCTCCCGAGCCCCCTCAACCGCTTTTGTTTCCTCCGCCACGGATCACCGGACTACCTCCCCGGCCCCGGCAGCTACGCTTACCCCGGTGGGCCATCATCCGCGATTTGGAAATCGCACAGGCCACCGGGGTACACGAACCCTATGTCCCCCGCGACCCCCGGACATCCGATACCCCGCCTACCCCCCCACAGCCTCCGACTACGTCTTCCCCCCTTCAGCCTCCGCATCCGGCAGTACCGCCAGCACCCCCGCACCCCCTCCCTCCCACAAAAGCTGCCGGGGATATCCACAATAGCCTCCGCCGGGCACGTCCGGCTCGGGAGACGCGAGAGGCGGCGACGCTACGGCCCGGCGGCCCAGTTTGACCGCCCCGCCCGTCCGTCTCACGGCGGGGCCTCGTGTGGCTCGCGTACCGTGTGTCCTATTAATTACACAAGGCACGCGAGCCCACTACGCCCTGCCGTGCAAATCCACGTCCGTTCGCTCGCTCGCTCGACTTTCCTTGCACTCCTCTTCCTCTATTTATCCTACATCTACCACTCCTCCCTCACATTCTGCGCGGACTCCCCCATGCCCAACCTCCCTACCCCATACACCTTCATCCTATCAGCGTCTATTTACGCAACCTGTCAAATGCGGACACATCTCCCCATATGCCACATTCATCTATCAATTTTATCAATACTAGCATCTCTCAGCTACCTCTCTCCGCCTTACGCACACCTATATGTCCATCTCGCCCCGCTCCATTGCACCTCCCTCTACTATCTCGAACAACCCTATCCAAATTTGCTCATAGCAGCGTACCTGTTTCACCTTACCATCTTGTTCGCATCTCACACCCTCATGTTCACCCTCTGTACATAACATACCTGTATATACCGCATCACCTACCTCATGACCTACCTTTAAGCCCTCACCACCTGTACATACCTTTTGTATCCTAGCACGTAAGCATTTCATACCTGTACATACCTTACCATACCATACCATACCATACCATACCATACCATAGCGTGCCTGTACATACCTTACCATACCACTTATATCCTAGCACGTAAGCATTTCTAGTCTTAAGTCGCCTTCAGCCATACCATTGTTCGCCTCCGCCTTCAGCACCTGTAACCCTGCGCCTTCAGCCCCGCTACTGTTCTCACTGCCTTCAGCCCTTGAAACCCTGCGCCCTCAGCTCACACAATTTTGTTTTTTTCGCTCAAACTGGGGGGACCTCTGTCGTGAGTCCCTCCCGGAACTCCAACTCACTAGAATTAAGTTCTCACCAAAAACAACCTGTAAAAATAAGGCTCTGAGAATAAACGGTAAGAGTGGGGCAACCGACGCAGGACCCGGCTCAACCTGAAACCCCACCACCAGGGTGGGGACTTCAGTGTCTATATAACCCCGGATCCTGCGCCATTTTCGCCATTCTACGTCTCCTCTAGCTGCTGGCTACTCTCTCTCTCTCCTCCAACCTCTTCTCTCAAACTTCACTTCTCAAATGCTCTCATAGTAAATTCACACACAGTAAATTCACACTCACCCATTTCATCAGAGTTAGGTGGAGGTCTCGCCCTTAACCAACCCTGATGAAACACACTACACGCTCGGTGGAGGTCCGCCCTTAACCGCACACACTCGCTACACAAATTCACTATTAAATTCACTCACACACATTTCATCAGGATCTGGTGGAGGTCTAGCCCTTAACCGATCCGGATGATACACACTACACGCTCGGTGGAGGTCCGCCCTTAACCGCACAAACACTCACTATTAAAATCAAACACACACATAAATTTAGTCAGGTATGGTGGAGGTCTCGCCCTTAACCAACCTGACGAAATTTATCACACGCTCGGTGGAGGTCCGCCATTAACCGCACACACACACACACCTCAATCAAATTTCATGCCACCAAATTCACTAACTTAAATTACCTTCAACCTTTTCATCACACGCTCGGTGGAGGTCCGCCCTTAACCGCAAACACACCAAAAATCACACACATCGATTTTAGCTTTAAATTCACTCCTATCCTTTATCCAACTACCTCCACCTCTCATGGTGAATATCACAGCAACTTAAATTCACCATAATGGGGAAGGTACTTTTACCTTCCCCATATTTATGTGGCAGGCAGGCCAGTAAGCAGGTCAGTAATAAATTAATATATATGTATTACATTTGTAGGTGCCGTTAATATAAATTACATTTCACGTCGAACAATACCGGATAATGGTGAGTACTAATGATTGTATACTGTAGCATCAAGCAGTAGGCAGATGTGTTGGCCGGTATTAGCGAATTTTCGAAGAAAAGGAAGCTATTGTTCTCGGTCCAAAATTTTTAAAACTCGAATTTCCGAAAGATTTTTATACCAAAATCCGTTTCAGACCATCCTGAATTCACTGCCGAAAGACACCAAAAATTATATGTTTATATATATATATATATATATTTATATATTTATTTATATATTTATATATTTATATATTTATATATTTATATATGTATGTGTCATTCCAGACGATAACTCTAGAAAGAATTGAGATAAAAAGTTCAAATTTGCACGAAAAATCTGTCTTGGCAATCAACAGGCTAAGTTCGTAGATGGGCAGAATCGGGTCACTCTAAGGGGGAGTTTTGGGGAGTTTTATGGGGGAAAAATTACCCATAAATTCCCAAAATGAAAAAGTCTGACAAGTGACACCTCATTTTAAAGGTTTTTGTACGCTGAACACGATGGTGAAATCAGAATTGCGATATCTCATTCCGTTCTCAAACTAGAGCACTTTGAAGATGAAGGAACGTGGTTATTTCTTGAGATGTTCTTCCTGGTTCGTCTGCTCTAATCTAATAACGGAATGGGATATCGCAATTCTGACTTCACCATCGTGTTCAGCGTTGGAAAATCTACAAACCGAGGTGTTACTCGGCAAAAAATGGAACAAAAAATTTGTTACGTAGGTATGCCCATATTTGATGCATACCGAATTAACCGAATAGCGTCATACTTGAATACCTATAATTACCCAATAAGTTTAAGATTGCCCATATTTGAATGGGATATCCCAAAGATCACATTTTATATAAAATCAGTTATTTCTTCGAAAATTCGCTCTTATAGCCATGCTGCATGACTGTGGTTTTTTCTTCCTTAGTCTCAAAATCTATGCGAATGTCCACTGCATTGTTCCCAGTACTTGATTCAACCTGATGACTGCAATCGATCACAACGATTGGGGCAAGGTTTATGAATTCATCATACCTAAGTTAACATGGGCTCGGACCAATCCTTGGAGTAGTATGATCGTTGAAAATCTGCATACATTTGATACAGTACTGGCACACGTTTAGAGGAGAAATCAAGATTCATACTGCTGTAAGGAAATATCTGGGATCCAATATGAAGTCGAAAGTTCGTCAATTTGGAATGATTGAAGTGTCACATTTTTTTCGACATTTTTCAGTAGATTAGTTTTTTACCAAAGATGATGTATCTAGGCTTTTCAACATCAGTACTATTTTCAATGTCCATGAAATCTCCTTGTTCGTTGGTAAGGTTGAATAGACGGTCAAGTTCCAACTTCGGAATCCCATCGTAATAGGCTCATCTTTTTCAAGTATCGATAGTAACTGTAGTTTTTCACTGTCGGAAGGCGTCGCGTACGGGATATACCTACCATACTATATTTTTGATGGGCAGTTCAGGTGAGCCATTTGAGGGAGTGCCAGCTGCCACTGGCAAGCGTGGAATAATCATGTTAGCATCCGATGCTGATCTGTTGAGTACGAGCTACATCCGAACATTTACCAGGACTTGATGATAATCTTCAGCATATCCCATCAATGTGTTTGCTGTGTTGTTGTTTGTGTGCATGCTGAAAACGTTCCACTGTTAGAATCCACACATGGGTTCATTGCTGAAGTGGTAGATGGCATCATCCATCCGGCCTGATCAAAGCCCGTTCACAGTCGATTTACTGAAGCTTGCGTACGCCTTCATGTTGGATTTTATACCGGGATAGTTAGTTTTATCCACGAGTTCACCATTTAAAAACAGCTTAATCTCATCAAAAGCGTGAGCGATTGCGTTCGGAGCCAAAGTGTACCGATCATATTTTGTCAAGGAACCTTCTACATACAAATAACTTTTGGATGGTAGTACATATTCACCTGGTTGTGAAAACGGAATTATAAGGATTAACGGAGTTATTGAAAAAAAATAGTCTATTTCCACTAATACACGAAAAACGCAAAAAACACTGTTATACCGGTTTCGGTGATCAAACCATCGTCAGTAACACACAATAACTGAAGGCACATTGGAGAGGTGACCTTATAAATAGTGAAAAAGTGAAATGTGGTCGATTGGGATTGGTTGCGAAGAAGAATGGTCAGGGGAACAAAGTAAGGGGGGTCGATTCTGATTGGTTGTGAAGGAGAATGGCGAAGGGAACGAAGGAAGGGGGTCGATTCTGATTGGCCCAGGAAGATAATGCCAAAAAGTGAAAGGAACATGAGGTGATGGGGGGTGGAGGGTGGGTGGACCGGTTATCAACCGTTACCTCAACTCGTTGTGTTTCTTGTCAATTCTTCAAGGAGATCACCACTCGTGATCACCAGACGGCTTGACGAGTACATCACCGATTTGTACATCTGGAAGGCATCTATCGTTGCCGGGTACAGCTTTGACCTTCTCCTCTTGTATTCCAGTGAGTCGTGGTCATCTGGAACAACGTCTGGTGCATGGAGCTTCCTGGCTATGGGCAGAGTTGTTATTGTTCTTCTAGCCATGATTCTCTGTGAAGGACTCGAGTCCATTTCTGATGTCGGCGTGTTCCGCCATTCCAGCAGTGCCGCCTCGAAATCTATGTTGTCTCTTTCGCATGTTTTGTAGCAGTTTGTTTCTATTTTGACTGCTGATTCTGCTTTGCGTTACCCTTGATATATGTGGGAAACGACGTGGAGTGGTTAAATTCCAACTCACGGGCGAAGGTTGCAAATTCGCTACCATAAACTGCGGTGCATTGTCGGAGATAATCATTTGAAGTATGCCGTAACGTACAACTTTTTTTCTGCAAACGTTTGTGAGAGATTTAACAGTTATGTCCCTCGTCTTTTGACTTAGGAGAAGTCTGAATACGAGTCCACTATGGCGATGAATGGGGTATGGGAATGTATTTATTTTATGTTTTTTAATGAAAGTAAATTCCGTCCTGAGAATTTTGACTTCAACCGCAATTATCCTACAATAACTAGTTTTTCTATGATTTTTCAAAGAATTCAGTAATTCTGACGTCATTGTAGTCCTCCTGCCTGGGGGGAACCCCCTATCCACTCAGATGCTGGAAACTTTAAAACTCATAGAAAAATAACTACTACCTCTTTTTTGACCCATTGTTGCTTATTAAACTCGAACGCGTCGGTTGAGACTCTTTCCCCATGTCAATATGGGACGTGATGGCTTTTCATTGGGGTATTGGCTTCATCGTCTGCGAGCTCTTGGCATACCTGGCAACCTCTAATTCTCTCTTTCAATTCTGTGCCCATGAAAGGCCAATACAAGGTGCCCTGAGCCCACCTAATTGACGCATTCATTGGCTTAGATAACGCAGGTGTATTTTCTCGACAAATTCTGATCGCAACGATCTGGGCACGACGCCTTGGTTTCCACGGAAAATGACGCCATATTGTACTGAAAGTTCTTATTTGACTTCCCAGGATGGGTGAATGGAATATGGAAGCATTTCTTTTCTGTCAGGCCAGTCGTTATTATGGAGGCCAGTATGCATTATCGTCTTTTGCAATTCTTCATTCGCCCTGTGCGTGCTTGATTTAACACTGTTTATATTGTTGCCAATATTTAGTGAGTTCAGTTCGTTATACGAGTACGTATACTGTCGATGCTGTACACGTCGTCACTAGTGTTACTCAGGGGTGTTGCTATCTGAAATCGGTAGACGATACAGTATGCCCGTTATTTTAGCATCTTCCCGCCCTTGATGTACTTCACTGAAACATTACAGCATTGCAAGCGCAGCTTCATGCGTGTATGCGCAATGGGGCCTGAAGGGAGAACATTTACTCCGGCGCCTGTGTGTATGCTTGTAAACCATTGCACCCAACGAGGTGGTGTGAAAACCTCTCGCACGCAAACAGAGGGGAAGGGGAACACGTTCAGTTTTAACCCAATTTCTTTTACTGTCACTCACGACGAGACTACGGGATGCAAAAGCAATAGGGCGGTTGTCTTGTCGTCCTCTACGCTCAAATCTGAATCCACTTCATAATCGTTCTATTCTTCCTTGACAAATGTCCAATTTTCGGCTTGGTCGCCCTTGGGTTCCATCTTTGATGGCAACGGAATGTGAGGACGATGAGCCATCGCAACCGTGAGCTGTTTATCTAACATCGCACAGATCCCACCCAAAACGTGCATGCAACTGGTTCTACAAATCACGATAACCCACTCTAAAACCATTAAACATTATTGTTAATATACTATGTGTTTAAATGAAGATACGTCTTCATAGCAAGCCGGATAACTATTTTATAAGAACTGATGTATTTCGATAAGGCAGTCCTTCATTTCGATATATCGAACTGCAGATTCGATCATTTACGTCACATGTATATTGTTGCCATCGATCTATTCATTTCTCAAGGGTGCAATAATTTTCTACTTCATTTTTAGCGAATTTTCGTAGAAAATGAAGCTATTGCAATGGGTCCAAAATTTTCAGGACACGAATTTTTGAAATCTGTTTATAAGCAAATCCGTTTCAGAGCATCCTGAATTTATTCATCCCTATATTTTAACAAAAATGCATATATATGTACATATATATATATATATATGTGTGTGTGTGTGTGTGTGTGTGTGTGTGTGTGTGTGTGTGTGTGTGTGTGTGTGTGTGTGTGTGTGTGTGTGTGTGTGTGTGTGTGTGTGTGTGTGTGTGTGTGTGTGTGTGTGTGTGTGTGTGTGTGTGTGTGTGTGTGTGTGTGTGTGTGTGTGTGTGTGTGTGTGTGTGTGTGTGTGTGTGTGTGTGTGTGTGTGTGTGTGTGTGTGTGTGTGTGTGTGTGTGTGTGTGTGTGTGTGTGTGTGTGTGTGTGTGTGTGTGTGTGTGTGTGTGTGTGTGTGTGTGTGTGTGTGTGTGTGTGTGTGTGTGTGCGCGTGTTTATTCACTCCAGACGATATCTGACCTTGGGTGTATGATAAAAATTCCAAATTTTGCCAAACTGTTCATATCGCCAAAAAAAAGACGATTTCGAAGATGAGCAATTTTCAAAAATTCTAAGGGGGTCCAAGTTGAGTTGTAGGTGGTCACAAATCGGCAAACAATTTAAATCAAATCACTGGAAGTGGTATCAATATTAACGGACGGTGATTCACGGCGAAGGGACTATTTCGATGATAAAAATATTTTTCTCAAAAGAGAGTGGGTCAATTAGATTTTATATGGGTCAAAAATCACGAAATGGGGCTAAATGGATCAAAAATCACGAATGGGTCTAAATGGGTCTATATGGTCACAAATGGGTCTAAATGGGCCACGAATGGGGCTAAATGGGTCAAAAAACACGAATGTGGCTAAAATCACGAAAAAATAATATAATTTTACGATTAGTGGCATGGTTTCTCGCTATATCATCTTTTTACACAATGGCAGGAATATTTCTTTGGAAATTCTCTGATAAAGCCTTGCTGCATGACTGGAACTTTATTATTTCAAAGCACCACAAGATTACTCCAACTTACTAATTGATTCAATAATTGGAGCCTTACAGTAATTCCTCAAATCGACTTCGGATTTCGGAAAAATTTCTTACACATACTCGTATATGAATTCGCTAACAAGTAGTCTAGCTCAAAACGTACCAAAACAATCTAAATTTGAAGCAAATAACCAACACGAGGAAGTAGGGAGTACTTTTTCATACCAGATTCAGATTTTATTTTGCCATAGGTGTGCAGTTGATACAAGTTATACTAATCCTGTTCTTAAATGTACCTACTCGAAAGCTCAGCTCCTCGGTTCTGGGGTTAAAGCCATCGATCCATCTCCAGGTTAACGCAGGTTCTTGTTGACATTGCTCATTTTAGTAAGTAACAATAGCTACTTTTACTAAGCTCAATGATTCTACTTGCAATGAAAAATTATTTATATTAATGTTAGGTATGCCTAAAAAAAACGAGCCTGGATAGTTCAGGTAAGCATTGGACTGCAAGATTATTGGCGTATGATATATCGGTAGGTATTAATAACAATTTAACAATAAATTGCTAGGCAAAGAAGCGATAGATAGTTGTGGGTAGGTAGGTATAGCTATAATAGTTGTATGTTCACCTTGAAAAATCCGTAGTTCAGGGCTGGCCTACGAGGGTAGTGAAGACGTTTAACTTACAGTGCGTAATGATAACATGCAGATCGACCTACAAATCCGACTGCTACCTAAAACGGGATCCCTTATACAAAACACCCACGCCGCACGACCGATTGGAAAGCTAACAGTTTTAAAGAATTTTTCGAAGGCACGCACAGTTACACAGATATCACCGTTGTATATAGATGCATAAATGCTTTCTTTTGAATAATGTTGAAGAGCGAGATCATCCATGGACGAAAAATAGCCGGGCAATGAAAAGATAGATAATGTAGCAGGTAGGTAGGTATAATTATAGTTGTATGTTCACCTTGAAAAATCCTTAGTTCACGACTGTTGTAAAAGTCGTATGAGCGCAGTGAAGACGTTTGACTTACAGTGCGTAATGATAAAATGCAGATCGACAGACCGGAGCCGGGGCCACGCACATCTCACCATTAAGTGGTTTGTTGTGGATTATTGGTAAAATTGCCCTGGTGCGATTCAACGCATTAGATGATGCTAATTCAGAAGAATTGAGGGTGCATTAGGCTAGTGCAGTACTTGTTCTAGAAGTAAGTTGGAGATAATGGCCATGAGCCTCATAGCAATAAGATTTAACGAGGTCAAGCGCAGCCTCATTCTGCGCCGTAGGGAAAGGCGGTTCCAAATTATGATCCTCTGAATATTCTGTACACTCGATGTATAACTTACAGAGTTCATTATATTGATTGTCGAGTGTACTGAACATCCCGCGAAAAATTTTCCTTTCCAAAGGGACCGAGATCGCCGCAAAATCTTTGTTCCGAATGGTTTGAATTTCTGCGGAGATAGAATCGAGTTTCCGCTTGAGCTTTTGAATCCCTCTAACGGTAACGATAGAATCAAGTTCAGGGGCCATGTTAAAGCGATCAAGGTAACAATAAATGACAAGAAATGACAAGATGATGAATTCAAAAAGTTATTACTAACTTTCCAACAACTAGAACCAAAGTGCAAGTTCAAATGCAAAATTTCAGACTTGCGAAACTTAAATTACCTACTGCAAATTGACACAAAATCCGGTTTGATACGGACCAAAAATGTGCAATGTGTTTGATACGGTTCAGGAGAGTAGTGGACTGTAAGGTTATTGGTGTATGATATATGGGTAGGTATTAATAACAATTTAACAATAAATCGCTAGGCAAAGAAAAGATAGGTAATGTTGTGGGTAGGTAGGTATAATTATAGTTGTATGTTCACCTTGAAAAATCCGTATTTCAGGGCAGGCATAAAAGTACTACGAGGGTAGTGAAGACGTTTGACTTACAGTGGTAATGATAACATGCAGATCGACAGACCGAGGCCGCGCTGTCTCGGTCGCGGATGAAGAGTCGGGATGACCACCTTCAAATCCAACTGCTACCTAAAACTGGAATCCCTTATACAAAACACCCACTCCGCACGACCAATTGGAAAGCCGACAGTTTTATAGAATTGTTCGAAGGCATGCACAGTTACACAGATATCACACACACAGATATCACCATTGTATAAAAATACATAAAAGTTAGCTTTTGAAGAATGTTGAAGAGTGACGGTCCATCCATGGACGAGACAGGTTGGTTTTTCAATGGCGGCAGAACGTAGAGTGTTCGGTCGATGGAAAAATTGATGCAGTGTTGTCAATCACCACACACGTCCAGGGCGGAAAAAGTCCGTAGACTAACGTAAAAACCGTGCTGCGTCCTCCTGTATTTTTCATCCACCTACGCTTTATGATAGTTCAAATCGAAAACAATAATATCACGAGGGTTTGATTACCTAATATAGGAAGCAAATCATTTGGTAAGATTGATGGAAGAGACAAAACAGTGGAAGCTCAATACCCCCCCACCAGTTTTGGCTCGGTTATGCAAAAGAAGCGTTACAAAACAAATGCCAGATGAAGAGCACAATAGACAGACTGAACAGGAAACAAATTGTGCACCACGTAGTCACAGAAAGGAATGGACACAAATTCTCCGTTACGAAGACAAGTAAGTAGATGATAAAATGACATAAGGTTTAAGGTACCTACATGTGCAAAATAACGTTACATGCATAGCACAACTGTACAACAAGAGAAGATATCACAGTATTTTTTTAACAGGCCTTAAGTGGCAATGAGAAAATAAAACAATCAATTGTAAAACAAAGTTATTAATAAGAAACCCATTAGCAATATTACGAAATATTGCATCTGATTATTGAGAAGTTACTGGCAAAGGAACGACATTGACGACTGAACGCTTATACATACCCTTTGCAATTTTTATGGTCACCACTCTGACCAACTCATCAGATCCAGGATGAACTTCGGCAATCCTCTCCAGTGGCCAGAATCTGGAGAGGTATTAGACTCCTTCAGAATGACAACGTCACCGACATGAAGGTTGGGCTTCTTTGAAGACCACTTTGACCGCCTTTGAAGAGGGATCAATTATTCGGCTTTCCACCTGTCCCAAAACTGTTATATGCGTTCTCTCACGAGCTGCCATCTGTTGAGCCGGTTAGGAGGTACATTCCGTAAACCATGTTCAGGTACCATTTTGATGTGTTGGCCTATGAGAAAGTGGCCTAGTGTCTGAACCTCATCGTCATTTGGCAATTAGCCAAGGGGAGCGACGGTCTGAACTGTATGATGGCTACTACTACCTTAGTGAACATAGTAGAAAGCTCACGTTCAGTAAGAGGGTGGTTGCCTAATTCCTTGAGCAGAAGGGTCTTCACAGATTTGATGTAGGATTCCCCACTTCCACCCATGTGGGGGGATGCAGCAGGATTAAAATGCCAACGAATGTCATGATGGGCTGTGTGACTTATGATAGCAGCTTGATCCTCATCACTGTTGTACCAGATGAACAATTATCAAAGGTGTCCCACAGTACCTCTGAAATTAGTACCACTTTCAGAATTTTATATTTGGCCGGCAAGCCTCTCCTCGAAGAAAAACGGTTGAACGCGTCAAGGAAGCCCTCTACCGAAAGGGATGTGGCCAGTTCCAAGTGAGCAGCACGTGATGATAGGCAGATAAACAGGCAGAGATATACCTTATGAGTTTTACTGCTTCGATTTGATGACTGATGACATTTATGGGTAAATGTCACGGGTTTAGTTCCAAGAACCACCACCACGTTGTTGCTTCAAAATGAGCCAATCCAATATTCGATTTATATCTTGAATGGGTCAATCGATTTTCAATCTGTAAAGTGTTCTATAATCGTTATGAGCAACCTCAAGTGGCAACATTCAGTTTTGAATTAAACATTTTTTTTTCATGTAGTTCCCAAAAATTTTTTATTTAGTTTCAATTTTTTTGGTAAAGCAAATAGTACTTTTGTAGCAAAAAAATCGAAGAATCCAAATCCGTTTTTAGAATGAAAATCGGATCATTAGATCGAACGGCATCTGGGAAAATCCCTATAACAATAGGGGCCTATTGTTAGCCCTCTAATCCTCTACCTGGCCCCACCTTGCAACGTTGCCTTCCCTATCCTGCTGATTTGAGCTAGCAGGTGTACTGAGTTCACATCTAGGAGTGTATTTTTCCTTCTACATCCATTTCTTCAACTACAAGATTTGCTTGGCAGAAATAGTCGGCTGTTGGATCAAACCGGGTTCAGCCAAATTTTGGCTGAATCCTGTCAGGGTATTAAGGTTGGTTAGCGTCTGACTGGTATCTAGTTTTCTTAGTATGGTTTCATTAGGTACTAAATTACTATTTTCTAAGCTTTGTGACTGTAATTTCCATATAATAAGCCATTCAATACCTAATGATTTGCAACGTTCTCATAATCTACCAAACCGTATGAAGTAAATAAACTCGCACAAAATGAAGGAATATCAATA
This sequence comes from Leptopterna dolabrata, assembly GCA_954871275.1. Taxonomy (NCBI): domain Eukaryota; kingdom Metazoa; phylum Arthropoda; class Insecta; order Hemiptera; family Miridae; genus Leptopterna; species Leptopterna dolabrata. The sequence continues at coordinate 58,097,644 of OX940974.1, read as the reverse complement.
AAAGCTTCAGGCAAAATTGTGCTCCATAATATATTATGCTGTCACAACGCTATTATCAGGTTGAAGATTCACAACTGACGCCTATGGAAATATCAATGACAACGACTGACGATAACAAGTATCTCGAACGTGTGCGAGAGGTGCAATCGCGCACAATTAGACATCCGCCAGTCTAGTCGAAGATTTGAAGATAGCCTTAACTAATGGGCCAAACCACATTTTTGGAATAATAGACAATGTAAAGAGTATTACTGTTCAAACCCCCGAAATGGGAAGACGTTTGATGAGGTAAATTTTATTTTACTTTCTAAAATACAAGTGGCACTTGCTATTTGAAATAGCTATTTCTGATGGTTTCCACCAACTTTGGCCCCCAAAAACCGAATTAGATACGCTCCTTTTTTTTTTTTCAAGTTATCTTCGATCATTGGTAGTGCCATTGATTCACGTGCTGACACTTTTTCTAGTGTTATTATACAAATTGATGGTGATTTCAGGCGATTTCCGAGGTTTTGACTCATAAAACAATCAATTTTGGGAGCTGAACCTTTGGTAGAACGTCAACTATAACACCCCCTCAAATTTTTTTTCTTTTACGTTGCAAGGTGCGTAGATTCCAAAAATGCAATGTCCGTCCGCCGTACGCCATCCGCCATATCACGCATAACTACTTCATTCTCGGTCTAAAAAATTGGTTCTTCCGCACATCGGAATATACCCAGGGGTGTTATGGGAGAAAAATGGGTGTAAAAATAAGGGTTTTCGAGGGATTTTTGAGATTTTAGTTAACATGAGCTTGCGGTGAGGTGTTTTCCATGTTTTTTAAGGCAATAAGACTGAATATTACGTTGATTTTGATCGAAGAGTGAAGGATTGAGGTTGCAACGAACGTTAAGCTCCCGAAATTCATTTTTTATGAGTCAAAAACCTGGGAAATTCCAAATTTCGCCAAAACGTTCTTACTGCCAAACATAAGGATGAGTTCGAAGACGAGCAATTTTTAAAAATTCTAAGGGGGTCTAATTTGAGTTTTTAGGGGCCAACAATTGGTAAAAACGGGTAAAATTGCGAACAATTGATATAAAATCACTGAAAGTGGTATTGAAGGGTGAGTAAAGACGGAAAAATAACGCTGCAGCTGTTTTTCGTACAGAATATGGGTCAAATTTTGATGGGGGGGTCAAATTTTGAGGGGTGTGGAGGGGGGTCAAAGGTTCGTATTATGGGCTAAAACTAATATTATTTCATCTGACATTGTATGGGATGGTGATTTGCGGAAACAGAATGGGTCAAATTTGACACATTTGTCAAGTTTATAAGGGCCAAAAATCGGTATAAATGGGTCAACGTTCAGACGCCCACAGATCGCTCACCGTCACCGGGCCATCATTTCGAAGTTCATTGGCGAAAAATATCCTACTGGATTTGACGGCCGTCATTTTTCATTGCCGTTTTGAGGGTTGTTCTCAGTTTTAATATTGTTGTTACTATTCAACACGAGTAACGAAAAACTGACTGAGAAATCCAGCCCAGATATCATTGGTAGGGATTTTTTTAGACCGAAAATGAAGCCTGTACACGTGATACGGCGGACGGCGGACGGACATTGCATTTTTGGAATCTACGCACCTTGAAACGGAAAAGAAAAAATTTTGAGGGGGTGTTATAAAAATTTTTTGCTGAGCGAATACATAGGTGTATTATTCACAGAATAATAAACCAAAAAAGAGCGTTCCTGATTCAAGTTTTGGGGGCCAAAATTGGTGGAAACCATCAGAAATAGCCATTTCAATTATTTTACATGAAAGCAACAATAAATGAACAGCCAGCATTGCTGTAGGTATGTCCAGTAGAATAATAAACCCATATTGTGACAAGGAGTTTGCAGCGTTTTTGGAATCTAAGCACCTTGAAACGGAAAAGAAAACATTTTGAGGGGGTGTTAGAAAAAAAATTTTCTGAGCGATTACATAGGTGTATTATTCACAGAATAATAAACCAAAAACGCCATTTTCGAAAGAATACATCGTTAATTGATAACCTGCGATTTTCCACATACAAGCTATTCACTACAATCCTCCAATTATTACGTACACGCTAGGTGATAAAAATGATCAGATTATTGAAGAGAAATTTTATAAAGAAGAACTACAACGAGTTCGTCATGAAACGAATTTGGTGGAAAGAGTTTGAGAAAGACGGAAGACAAAGTATACGTCAAATATCCAGGCGTGGAAGCAGAATTTATTTCATTGCCGCTGCAGACGAGTTGAAATTGTTTTCCTGCCCCATTTCTCTTTCCCCATGCTTCATTATGTGAAGCTTTTGATGTATCATCTAAAAAGTTGGTGATGTGGTTATCGATCAGCGATGCTCCATGGGACAGTAATTCAACAATTCTCTTCTCTGAAGGTGACAGAAGAAGGCATCAACGGTGGGCTTTTCTCGCAGCTCGTCAACTTCTTCCATTTATCTTTCTCTTATGTGATCGCAATCGCTGTTGAATCATTGAACCTTATGCACTACGTACCGAAATCGATCCAACAAAACTGATGAGTTCGTTTGTTGGATCATACTGACACTGTTCTACCTATTCACTCCAGTGATAGAATAAACATTTCCGTCCGTCTTATAAAAAGGTAATAACGACAAGATTAGTGTTTTCACTGTTAATATCAATCTATTTAGACCACAAAACGATAAAGAAAGCCTATCTGCTACTGGAGCGATGAATTTGTCATTATCAAGCCACAGCAGACATCAGTAACGGCTCGGTCCTCCTTCCCTGCCACTACTCCTGCCCTAAACCACCCCATTTGAGCCGCAAAATTACAGCTACTGTGGCATAGACCGTCCCGGACTAAACCGGTCGCGTCAACGTATTAACCGCATGAAACTGGCTCGTCCTGCGGATGTCGATCAAGGCACCCAACAAAAATGTTCTCGTATAAGCCTCTGCCAGCATTTACATACTTGTCGCCGTAACCTTTGAATCATCCAGCGGGAGATCCACTAGTGGGAATGGGTGCTTTCCTACAGTCTCTTTCAGTGCCAAACCGGTAAATCCACCGCGAGATGAGAGGATGGATACTCGTGTCAGTATGACTGGTGCACAGGAAGAGGACATGATCGTCTCCTGCGCGCCTCCTGAGATCCGAAGAGCCGACGAAGCCAAGATCGACGGACATAATGAAGCTATTATCATTATTATATCTATGATGAGAAGGTTCTGGACCGCAGGAATAACGACAGTTTGGAGGTGCTTGAGGTTCGATCAATGACGATGTTGGAATGACGCGGAAGATATTGAATAAATTCAACGAAACGTTGGCATAAATAAAGCCGTTTCGCTGACAGTACCACAAGAACCTCCAAACGGTCATTATTATATCATTATACAGGGTCAGTATTATATCATTATGTACCATTTTACTGTATCATTATGTAGCATTATGTATCATTATACTATCATTATTATATCATTATACAGGGTCATTATTATACCATAATGTATCATTATATTATATTATTATATCATTATCACCATTATACAGGGTGTTGACACTTAAGATCGAGAACCTTATAGGAATCGATTCTACAACTAATTTCCAACAAAAAGTACGTCTCTGCAATTTTCGCAATCCCTCGTTTTCGTGAGTTTTTTTTTAAACTGTTAACGTTGTTTTCGTTTTTCGACCTTATTCCACTAAAATAGTATAGCTACCTTCAATTACTCTGTAAAATTAAAAATAAGGACGCCCTTGGAAAAAGCGATACACTTCATATCAGAAAATACTAAATTTTGGATATATTCAGCGGGGAAAGAATTATACTGAAAGCAAAATTCCTCAAGTTTTCAAAATCACAATTTTCTAAAATGGCTTAACGTCTCAAACATAATGGGTGATTGAACTCACACGTAACGGGATGAACTTCCTCAGAATCTCAGCTTTCCGACGGTAAGGTGATTTTTCATTTCACTGCACCAGATAGGGACGAAATCGAGTGCTTCAGGGTAGGTATTTACAGCTTGACTCGACCTGACCATGACTAGAGGAGTTCGGTGTCGTTTTCCACGTAATTTTTCACGCTGAATCGAATGGCGACACTCCTGAACCTCCCCGACCGTAAAAATGTTTAAAAACCACTTACAATGTACACAACTGGTAAAAAAGCAGTTGCTCACCTTAAAACCACGTTAAATTAAAAATCTCGCCAAATGAAAATTACCGCATTTGTTAACAGACCAGCAAAAGACGATCTTGGATAGAGGCTATTTTTTCCGTCCTTCTACCAATAGTAAGAAACCCCTGTTTCTTACGGTCGGGGAGGTTCTGAAGTGTCACCATTCGATTCAGCCTGAAAAAATACGTAGAAAACTACACCTGACTCCTCTAGTCATGGTCAGGCCGAGTCAAACGCCATAAAATACACGTTTTCGCATTTAAACGTTATTTTCTAACTATTGCAGTAAAATGAAAAAAAACCACACCGTTGAAAAGCTGAAATTCTGAGGAAGTTTTTCCCGTGATATGCACGTTCAATCAGCTATAGTTTTTGAGACGTAGAACTACTCGTATTTGAGAAAATAGTAACTTAGAAAATTTGAATAAATCTTATTTGCAGTCCAATTTTTCCCTTGCTGCATGGTGTGCTTATTTGTAAACAGTATAGAGTAATTCAAGGGAGTTATGGCCATTTTAGTCATACAAGGTCGAAAACACGATAAAAAAAATCTTAAAAGTGAAGAAATTCCCGAAAACAAGGCGTTAAAAAAAGGTGCAAGGAAGAACTTTTTCATGGAAACTAGCTGTAGAATCTTGGATAGTTCTCAGTCTCAAGTGTGTACATCCAGTATAATAATTTGCTTGCCAGGGGAGATTGTTTACCTCTATTAGGCAAACCCACATGACTGAGCGGTATTGAAGGACGGGTAAACCTGTGCGCCGTCTTGGTCAATAGCCCTGACCGTTCCAACGGAATGAGTGAAGGCTTCAACGTATCGACCCATTACTTCTCCATTTTTAGGGCGTCCCTTAGTAATAAGAGACATCCTGATGTATTTGATCTGGTCAGAAGAGCAACAAACAAAACACAAGAAAACATGAATTTATGAAAAGATGTTCCTTTAAAAGATTGTTTACAGAGTTTTTACCTTTCATTAAGAAGTTTTATCTTTTATAGAGTCTATACATGTTGTACTTTTTTAAAGGAGCTTGGCGATAGATGGTCTTGAAGACCTAATCTTAGGAGTGTTTGGGAAGTAATACAAAATCTTATACAAAGTAACAACCCCCCCAATTCATGGAAGAATAGTCTACAACTTTGCTTATCTTTTACACGGGGTGAATTGTCCCAAACAACTATACTATAAAGTAAATGCGACTCGAACTCTGGAGACGTATAATGAGATATTTCTTAATAAATGGTCCGCACTTGTCAGCTTATTCCCTATGAAAGTGGCAATATGAGGCGACCATAAAAGATTGGCAGAATTAGTGAGGCCGAGTATTTTTAAAGAAGTGCTACCTCCTCAGCCGTTCCTTCCTATGAGATTGAATGTTAATATATACTGGTGAACTGATCGTCTTACATTATTGGACATAGCTTTGTGTGGTGCTTGGAATCGAAATAATAATTCATTTCTGCTTGGACGAAAAGGTACTTATTACGGTGGATTAGGTTTTCGCCGGTCGAGATCATCTTGGCACGAGCGATGCGGTCATTATACGTGTTTCTGTGTTTCGCTAGTAACTTAGATTTTTTTCTCTCTTTTTTTGGATTTAAATGTTTGTTCATTAACCATTTTATGTTACGTACAAACGTATACACCTCTATCTCTCTCTCTCTCTCTCCGTCGTTGCACATTTGGACGAATTTCGTGAGATAATTTCAGGCCAATTATTTGACGTTATAGCACTGTGTGAAACATTCCTAAAACCTAACATACTCGAATCATCTATATCGATTCACGACTACGAATGGATACGCAACGACAGAATAGGTAAGGCTCGTGGAGGGGTGGCTCTGTTAGTCAAGTCTGGTATAAAAACTAAAATTATTGCAAAATCGGCATCGATATATTCAAGAGGTCCCGAGTACATATTCGTAGAGTTGAAATCTGGAAAAACACAACTTGTAGTTGGGGTTGTATATAGACCACCGAAGCATGGCAGAATAGTAGAGGTTTTTGAGGTGATTAGCAAAATTCAGGCTGTTCACCAGAACTTAGTGGTTTTAGGTGATTTTAATACCAACATGCTGGTGGTTGATTCATTATCAAGGCAATTTTCGGCATTATTGCAGACATATAATTTATCATATATTCCCTACAAAGCTACTCACCATACTCCATATTCGGCTACTCTAATTGACCTGGCTTTAGTAAATGATCAAGACTTCGTAAAATCATATGGTCAAATTAGTTTTCCTGGTTTATCATGCCATGATCTAATATTTTGCGTAGTCAAACAACCAAAGATTAAGATTGAGAAAGAGAAGAAGTATATATATGTTCGAGCTAAGCGTGATTTTAACAGGGAACAGTTTTTGAGGGAAGCAGCATCACTTCCTTGGGAATCTGTTTATGTGGAACCAAATATCGACAAGAAAGTAGCTATTTTCAATCAAATAGTTTCAGATTTGTATGATAAGCACTGCCCTATTATAAAGGTAAGACTCAAGAGACCTTCAGCGCCTTGGATATCACTTGAAATTAGGGAAATTATGGTTTCTCGAGATTGGGAATATAAAAAATACAAGAATAGTAAAACAATTGAGAGAAAGAATACATATAAATCATTACGTAACAAGGTAAAACAAGTGATAAGAAATGCTAAAATTAGATCTGTGTCAGCAGGATAAAGGGGGTCAAGTGTAAATTTGGGGAAAATGAGATTTTAACATGGCTAGATACCATTTGTTTCTCTCTACAGAAGGGTGTAGGGCGCTATGAGCGAATCAATTTTATTCGGGAGTTATTCTTTTGGGCGTTCGGAGTTATCTGCGCAAATTCCATAATGTCAAGAGTGTAAAAGGAGTCATGTGCACATGACTTCTTTGACACTAAAAATTAGGCGTAGTACCAGTGGGAAAAAGGGGCTAAGTGGATTCACTTCTGCAGATGACCCCTTTTTCGCAATGTTCTGCTGTGGAAAAGGGATCATGATTGAAAGTGGAGTCGTCAATAAATTCAACTCCAGTTGGTAGGTGCCTTCACTCTTATTTTTTTTCTCGTCAAAACGAATCCAGCTGATCAAATAAACGGCTATAAGCTGTGAACATCTGATACGAATAACTTCATTTAGGTGTATCATAGATTGTGGTTTTCCTGTCGTGATTTGTTGTGAAATCCAGCAGCTTTCTCTGTGAATTTCTCGACGAAGGTGATGTCGAATCGAACTTATAAAATGTTGCGAATGGTTGGAGTGGACTTTCTCCCACGAGGTGCCCCTCCAGAAGAAAATTTTGCTGACTTGTCTGAGGTTAGGGTAAGTTCCAGTTCTCCCCTCTCCATTCCCGAAGAAATGTTATTTTTAAATGAACTTGCTGATTCATTGGAGTATGACGAACATCATCCGCATAACAATAACGGAATGCAATCATGCCGTGATGAGGGAAGCCCGTTGACGAGGAGGGAAATTGAAATTGAACAAGTTGGTGACGGTTTTGGTCCAGGAGTACCTAGCACCTCATCTTGCGTACCACGATCACGGGTTCTACCTGACGATGATGTCACTGTTGCTATGGAGTCCGACGATCTAATAAGTTCAAGTTCTGAGGAAGATAGTCCTATCATTCTTCAGAGAAAAAGAGGGATTGTTGCCCCATTGGTATCTTCATCAAGTGAAGCTGAAAATGAGGATAATGATACAGAAATTTTGGAAAATGAAGAACCGCCCCTGACGAAGAGTGGTACAATCAGAAAACGTGGGTTGAAAGGGGAGGGCAGAAAAGTTCAAACAACTACGGAATTGTGGAAAACAATACCTCACAAAGAAAGGGAAGATAATACCCAAGAGACAGACCCGTAAGTTGGGCGTGTGCAGCAACGTATGCTCTCTTTTGGTTGCTGACTGTGTACGCAAAAACTTGTTTACAGAATACTGGGGCATGGGAGATTACAACAGAAGACTGGCTTATATCAGCAGCCTTCTTGAATTCTCTGAACCGATGAGAAGAACAGGGGCTAATCAATCGAAGGGAGTTACCGTTCTGTACCGTGTTTACGTTAACGGGCAATACAAAAAAGTGTGTAAGTCTTGTTTTTTGAAGATTTTTGGAGAAACCCGGAAATTTCTTGAAAACGTGATAAAAAAGAAGAGGTCATCACAGTCCGGAATTGCCAATCCTGATTCTAGGGGTGCCCACACGAAGTGTACTGATTCTGCAGATTCAAGAAAAAGAGTTCAGCATTTCCTGCTTAAAATCCCGTCTTATGAAAGCCACTACACGCGAAGGGATACAAGCAAGAAATACTTGGCCCCTCACTATACAAGAACATCGTTGTATGAAGCTTACAAAGAGGAATCAGAATCGAAAGGGGATAAAACCGCTTCCTATCGTGTTTTCTGCGAAGAGTTTCACACCCTGAAACTCAGCATTAAAAAACCTAAAGTTGACACCTGCGCAACGTGTGACAGGCTCACAATGCAATTAAAAATTTCATCTGACGACGAGAAAGCTGCGCTTACAGAGACATTGGAAAATCATCAGCGTATAGCGAATGAAGCTTACTTGAGCAAGGCCAACGACAAAAAGCAGTCAAAACGTGATCCTGCGACAAAAACCATAACATTCGACCTCCAGCAATGCCTCCCCACCCCCTCATTAAAAAATTCCATCTCCTTCTACAAACGTTGCTTGTGGACCTATAACCTTACTGTTTACGACTGTGACGATGGGCAAACCTACTGTTATTTGTGGCATGAGGCTATGGCTGGCCGGGGAGCTAATGAAGTAGCATCATGCTTGTCTGAACATTTCTCCAAAATGGTACCGCGAGAAGTCCAATGCTTGACAATGTACTCGGATTGCTGCCCAGGTCAAAACAAGAATAGTCACGTTGCAGCGATGTGCTGGGTAGCATTGCAGCAATCTCCATCACTGCACCAAATTGAACACAAATTCCTAATACATGGACATACCCACATGGAATGTGACACGTCGCACAGTCTCATTGAACGGAAAAAGAAGAATTACAAAACGCCGATTGAACATCCACTTTTACTGGGCTCTGCTCATCAGGAATACTGGTAAAATGAAGCCATTCATTGTCACTGAGATGGATCGGACCGATTTCTTCGATTTCGCCAGTTTGTTCAAAAAGCAACTCCAGCTGCGCACTATCAATAACAACAAGGAACCTTTCCACTGGAAACAAGTGAGATGGTTACGTTTCCATCGAGATCAGCCTGGTTTATTGCTCTACAAAACGTCCCTGGATGAAACTGAAGAATTTAAGTCCATCAGCTTCTTAAGAAAATGAAGACGTGCAGAGCCGACTGTGCCCCTCAAGTACAGTACCAGGAATCCCATATCTGCCGAAAAGAAGAAGGATTTGGTAGACCTGCTGCCATTTGTATCCCCAGCTTACCACCAATTTTATCGCAAACTTCCAACGGCCAACTCGGCTGCCAATACGCTTGATGATACGACTGAAGACGAGGAAGATTGAGAAGATTGTTTTACATCACATCACATTCTTCATTCTTACTACTACCTCTACTAGGTACTAGGTACTTTTTTATAAATTCCTGACAGTTCATAATAATAAAGTTTTTTTCGTACACCGTGTGTTCTTGCGCTTGTAGAATAACGTACTCAATTATTATTAGGTAGGCAGGTACTCTTTAGTCTTTCAGATCTGAAGTTATTTTCAGTTTATGATAAGGCATTATCGTCGGAAAAATGACAAAGGGTTTCAGAAAATTGCTAGACGCTTTTTCTGGGGTTGGATTTGGAGCTATCTCAAAAAATAAGTTTTTTTGCAGGTACCTAAACATTTTCTAATGGGCATACAAGACGTATTTTCCGTTAGTTAATAGGGGTCAACTGCTCCCGCTATACCAACTCAGAGTGAAAAGGGAGTCATGTGCAACCATATCCAACAAAAGTTATAAATACGTCTATAGTAACAAAGAAAAACACATGAAACTTCTGCAGTTGATTCCCCACCTACTGGAGAAGAGGATCCCCGTAAAAAATAATTTTTCAATCAAAATGTCGATTTGTGGCACGGAAGCAAACTTTGAAATTCGATTTCCCAAAAATCACATGTTTGTAAGTTGACCCCCTTTACCCTGCTGACACAGAGATATTTTTATGATCTTTTTAAGTGTGCCCGTGAACCCAAAGAATTTTGGAAAATAATTAGAAATTATGGGGTAGTTGGGAATCATGCAAGTCTGGAATCGCTGCCGGTGACTGTTGATGAACTCAACACGCATTTTTGTCAGGGTAATTTACTCCAGAGCAATCCCTGTGTATTGGATGAGTACAAATCGATTGCGCAGCGCCGATCTGAAGTTTTCAACATGGGTAGAATTGGGGAGGAAATTGTAAGAAAAACCGTAATGTCAGTGACTTCGGCCTCTATAGGGTGTGATGGAATTTCGATCCAGGTACTCCAGATGCTTGTAGACGTTGTGACCCCGGTGCTGTGCCATTTATATAACTATTTAATAGATAATGGTGTCTACCCAACCTGCTGGAAGCAGAGTATGGTGGTACCATTGAAGAAAACTGACAAGCCGTTGAGGGTGACTGATTTTCGCACAATAAATATTCTGTGTGCATCGGGTAAGGTTTTAGATAAGATAGTATATCATGAACTTAATCAATTCCAGATGCACAATAGGATCATTGACGAGAAACAGTCAGCGTACCGTACGGGGTACAGCACTGAGACCGCCTTGGTAGCGATGATATCAGAAAAGCCATGGATTCACGTAACGTCACAATTCTGGTAATGATCGATCCATCCCGTGCTTTCGACCGGGTTCAACATGAAGTTTTGATTGCTATCCTGCAATCAATCGGGATTTCTAACTGTATGTTGGATTGGTTTAGGTCTTATTTGACTGGGCGTTCGCAAAGCACAAAAGGGCCAGATGGATCTATCTCTCAGGTTTTGAAGTCTCATGTAGGTGTGCCTCAGGGTTCTATCCTATCGGCATTGTGCTTTTCTGTATTTATAAATACATTGCCTACTGTCCTGCAGAAATGCAGACATATGTTATACGCCGATGATTTGCAGGTGTACTTATCCACATCCCTTGGTGAGTTGGATGAATCAATTAGAATCATTAACAGGGAATGAGAAAGCATTGTTCAATGGTGTGTGAATCATGGAATGGCTATTAATACAGACAAAAGCACATCTATGATAGTAGCATATCCTCGTTTAATGACAAACATCTGCCTTGATAAAATCTCGAAAGTTGTGATTGATGGTGAGGTTGTAGAGTACGTTGATAAGGTGAAAAACTTAGGCGTATGGTTTACTGGTACGCTTTCGTGGTCTGTTCAAGTCACTAAAGTATGTAACAGCGTATTTGGCTCCCTTTACCAGCTAAGACGTATGGCAATCGATTTTCCGTTCCATGTGCGACTGCGGCTGGTTCAGTCTTTAGTACTACATAATTTCGTTTATGCATTAACTGCATACTGTGACATGACAGGAGAGGAAATTGAAAGGCTTCAGAAGGCACAGAATGCCGTGATTCGATTTGTGTTTAGGCTGAAAATGGATGAGCAAGTGACTCCATATTATGCGAAATTAGGTATTCTCAAAATCAAAGAGAAAGTAAAACTCGTAGTGGCAACGATGTTGTTTAAAAATTTAAAATTTGGTACACCAAGGTACCTAGCGGAAGATTTCAATCATTTGAAAAATATTCACAAGCGAGAGACTCGACATAGATTGCTCCAAGTGCCGTCACATAGAACAACAATATACAACAAATCCTACTACGCGTTCGCTATCAGGCTGTATAATCAATTTAGTGATTATTTTGACACAAGTATATCAGTGACATCGTTCAAAAATAAGTTTACTTCAAGTTTGTTGAAAGAATATAGAAATGTATGAAGTCAAGATGAAAATAGAGTTTTGTTACAAATGTTGCAATATATTATTGTTAGAATAAACAAGAGAATGAACCTGAAAATGAGATTTTGATAAATATTATGTTTAATTGTGCACATAAATACATATATAGTATGTCAGAAGAAATGTATTAATTTTATTATACAATACAATCTTAATATAATTTTATGATTTATAGTTTATTTTTAACACGATGGTCGAGGTATAAAGATTTGTAATAACCCTTTCAGGGTTACGGTAAGAGAGGGCCCTATGACCCTATGTAACCCTGATTTTATAAATAAACCTTCAATCAATCAATCAATCTCTCTCTCTCTCTCTCTCTCTCTCTCTCTCTCTCTCTCTCTCTCTCTCTCTCTCTCTCTCTCTCTCTCTCTCTCTCTCTCTCTCTCTCTCTCTCTCTCTCTCTCTCTCTCTCTCTCTCTCTCTCTCTCTCTCTCTCTCTCTATCTCTCAATAATGGTACTTTCTGATTTTTCTCGAGCATTTCAAAATGTGCAACACACCCTTTTAGTAGCCGGTATTTATGTCTTGAATGTCTCGGAAAATTTAGTTAATTGGTTTACGTCTTACTTGTATGATAGAGAGCAACGGATTATGCCTGCTGATGGTACCTATTCGTCTTGGAGAAAAATAGAGGTGGGAATGCCGCAAGGATCCACGCTCTCAGCTATGTTGTCTGCTATATTTATTTGTGAATTCAGTTGGTGCATGTCTTGGAACGTATGGCGACATAAAATATTTGTTATATGCGGACGATTTACAGATATACATTGAGACTTACGTAAGTGAAATCCAAGAAACTATACATAAGATAAACATAGAGATTGAAAACCTAGTAAACTGGTGTGACCTCCATTTGATACAGATTAATCAAGACAAATGCAAAGCGATAGTAATTGGGACACCAAGATTAATAAAAACTATTCCATGGACTGAGGTTCCGTCCAGTGTGATTGCTGACGAACCGATTGAATTTGTACAAGAAATAAAGAATTTAGGTGTTGCAATGGATCGAACCCTGTCTTGGGAAACTCAAGTACAAAATACGTGTAATAAAACGTATAGGGCTTTATACCAGTTGCGACAATTAGAAAGGCATTTCCCGCAATTTGTTAAAAAACAACTAGTGCACTCTCTGATCATACCGCATTTTGAGTACGCCACATCTGTTCTCTCAGATATATCTGACAAATTCAATAATAAATTACAAAAAGCACTGAACGCGTCGATAAGGTACATATATAATACCGAATGTGGAGAGCATATTTTGTCACCATATTATGTGAAATTGGGGTGGCTGAAAGTTAAGGAGAGGAGGGAATTAGCATTAGCTACCATGCTATATTAAGTAGGTACTGAAAACGAAGAAGCCTGAATATATTCTGCAAATGTTCCAGAAGTTGACAGGGGAGCATGCGACCACGAGAAATAAGGATGTTGTTTGATCCGGAACGAAAAACGCAAACGAAATTCACTTGAACTGATTTAATGTGAGAACGATAAAGAACGATAGACTTGGATAACAATTTTTAACAATATTAATGCTTTATCAACTTTCTCTCTCGGAGGTTGTACGCCATCTTGCTGTTCGAGAGGGGCTCAGGTTTGCAAAAACCAAAGAACTACATGAAAGAACATATTCCATAACTCTGAACCGACAGACCAAAATTGCACCGCCTATGGCTGACGAGATGCTTGATGCAATTTATTATTATAAGCACAATTATATAAGTTCGTTCTAAGACCCAAAAAACCCGCATGATCTGATCGAACCCGCTAGCCGCAGCTAGCGCTCGAGCGGACACCAGACGCACTACTTTGGACGTCCGAACATCCCCCCCAATGACGCCAGTCATTCGGACTACTCCTTGGGCAAGGGACAAAGCTGACCAATGGACGCGTCAGCTCTCCATTGGTGGACCGAACTTTGGCTACCCATACAATACCACCGGAACCAGCATGAAGATCAGTAATCACGCCCATGGGCCAAGAGAGCGATGGACGATTATCGTCCATGATCAGCACTACATCTCCTAAAACAGGGGGTCGGTCAGGAGTATTCCATTTGGCCCGTGCCTGCAGATCAAGCAGGTACTCCTTACTCCACTTCTTCCAGAAGCCCTGTACGGTCTAGTTCACGAACCTCCATTTGGGAATAAGGCGCTAGCTGGAGTCCAGACAGCCTTCAGATTCCGGGAGAGCAGTAAGTGTTTGAATTAGGAAGTGACCTGGCGTAAGAACGAGAATGTCACCCGGCGAAGCAGATTGGAACACAAGAGGCCGACTATTAAGGATGGCCTCGACCTTAGCCACTATAGTGCTGAACGTTTGGAAATTGACCGTATGATCGCGTAAATTTACCCTAATAAGTCGCTTTGCTGACTTGACTGCAGCTTCCTATAGACCCCCAAAATAAGGAGCCCTTGGTGGTATGAACTTCCAGCTCACCCCCCTAGCAGCTAAACGTTCAGCAAGCGTGATCAATATGCCAGTTTCCAGCGCAATCCTAATATTCCTAAGGAAAAAATTGCGACCGTTGTCTGACGAAATGACAGAGGGTACCCCCCTTCGAGCGATGAATCTTTCCAGGCACTCCAGAAAACTGTCAGTCCTCAAATCCATGACTACTTCTAACTGCACAGCATTGGTGGCAAAGCAAACACTGCCAAGTACATTTTCACCACCCATGCTCCATGGAGACCACTTACGGAGACCGAAAATGGACCGGCGAAATGAATGCCGACCTGATCGAATGTGAACGTTCCCTGAACCCGCCCTGATGGGAGTTGACCCATTTCTGGTTGAAAGGATATGGGCTTTATCGAAAAACAGCGGGTGCACTTTGCAAGAAAGAGTTCTAGCGACCGCATTCCAACCATCTATAATCCAGAACTTTGTGCGCAGGTGAGCTAGGGTCGCTCTTGGACCAACATGCAAACAGCTCTCATGAGCCTGACGTATGAGAAGTTGAGTGAGCGGGTCCTTGGCAGGTAAAAGTGCTGGATGCCTAGTCTCAAATGCGCTACTGCTATGCTCTAAACGACCCCCCACTCTGATGATGCCCTCTCGTGATGGAAATATAGCAAGTTGTCTCATGAGCTTGGTACAGGGAGTGGAACGGTCTAAGGTGGAATGAATATCCTGAAAGTGTCGACTTTGAGCGCGTCATACCAAAACTAGATCCGCTGCCCACAACTCTTCAGTTGAAAGTGGTTCGACCGGCGCTCCCTGAACTGTTGCAAACCTATCTCTTTGACCGCGGGAGTTTCGTCCAAAACGTAAGATCCAGGTAACCACTCTTCTAAGCCGACCGAATGAGCTGAATTTTTCCTCCAACTCATCAGTCGTCTCCTGAGCGGTGGCATGCGACCTGACCGTTTTGATCTCCTTAGCCACACCCGTTTGACTAAGGTCGGGCCTAATTCTGCGGATAGGCCACAAGGACCGGTCTGAGCATAACCAATGGGGACGGAAGCTCATTCTTGACCAGTTTATTGGGCAAGGCTCCCCTAGATGCTATATCAGCGGGGTTGTCCTGCGTCTGAACGTGGAACCAAAGCTCTTGGGGCAAACAAGAGAGAGTTTTGGCTACACGGTTTCCCACAAATACTTTCCATAACGGAGCTGGGTCGGCTGCAAGCCAGGACAGAACGATTGTGCTATCAGAGCACGCAACCAATTGAGCACGAGCGAACTGTGGCCGAATCTTGTTCATGGTCTTTCCAAGCAGTTCGGCAGCGAGCAATTCTAGCCTGGGTATAGATTCTTGCTTTATGGGCGCAATTCGAGCTCTAGCAATGACTAGCCGAGTCACAAAGGAACCTCCTTGTGCGCAAACATGATAAATAACGGCTGCGTATGCCTTTTCAGAGGCGTCCGCAAACCCTACTAGCCACTGAATGGGACTAGAAATATGAACGTGACGAGGAATCTTCAGCTCTGAAAGAGTATCGATAGACCCAGCAATGTTCGACCAATCGGTAACTAAGGAGAGTGGAAGTGGATCGTCCCAGTCAAAACGTGCATGGCATACCTCCCGTTGGATCATTCGAGTGAAAACCGAAACTGGCATGACCCAACCAGCGGGGTCATAAATTCTACCGACCTCACTAGCCAGCTCCCTCTTGGTTCGAACTACAGGTGTAGTCGGCACCTTGAAGAAGAACGTATCAGTATGAGGATCCCAGGCCACTCCTAGCATTCTAAAGGGCGTGCCTTTGAAATGATCATGGGGAATCCCCTGAAGCAGATCGGGGTGATTCGCGGCCCACTTCCGCATCTCAAAACCCGCTGAACCTACCAGAGCAACAAGTTCGTCCCTAACCTCACGTGCCTCTTTGATCGTGGGCGTGCCTTTGAAATGATCTTGGGGAATCCCCTGAAGCAGATCGGGGTGATTCGCGGCCCACTTCCGCATCTCAAAACCCGCTGAACCTACCAGAGCAACAAGTTCGTCCCTAACCTCACGTGCCTCTTTGATCGTGGCACCTCCTCCATGAATGTCGTCCACATAGGTTTGCTCAAGTAGAACTAGCGAAGCCTTGGGGTTGTGTTTGGCCTGAGTCTCAGCCAAATGTTTCAAGGTCCGGTTCGCCAGGAACGGAGCTGGAGCCGTACCATAAGTGACTGTGCAGAGCGCAAAATCTTGAACGGGGTCACTCTGTGAATCCCTCCATACAATACTGAGAAGACCCTGATATTCTCTAGGATGTAAAATTTGGCGGAACATTTGTTTAAGATCGCCAATGAACACATAGGGGAACGAGCGGAATCGGAGGAGGAAAGCGCAAATGTCCGGTTGTAACTTAGGACCTACGTGCAAAATTTCGTTCAAAGATCGAGATCCCCTGGATGATGAACCGCATGATGAGGCATATTATAGTAATGAGCGAGACCCGGCACCGGGGGGATCGACAGGTCTCATGTGACCCTGAGCGGCATACTCATGCATGAACTTTTTATGCGGTGGAACAAGATCAGGATTTCGCCTAAATTTACTTTCCAATCGATAAAGTTGCCGTAGGGCTATCGGTCGAGAATGACCTAGCGCATTTCGGTCCTGTGCGAGAAGCAATGGAACGGTGTACCTACCTGAACCGTCCCTGCGCACCTGATCTAAGAATAGATTCTCTGCCTCCCGCTCAGCAGGTGTCCAAGGCTCCACCTCCTCAACTGACTCAATCTCGAACATTCGCTTCAGAAGGACGTCCGTTTCATGAACGGAACTCTGAACCTGTATGGGTGCAGAACTTAGGGATCCAAAATTCACCTTATTAGGTATTACCCCCCTTGAAACCAAGCTGGTGGACTAACTGATGAAAACTCCACTGGAGGCACTACAAAAAATAAATTACGTACCGGCTCTAACAGAGCATCCTTGGAGTGAAAAAGTGGAACTCCTGAACGAGGGGGAGGAGAACGACGTTCCTTCGGTGGAGCAGGGGCCACCCTTGAACGTTCTCCCTTTCGTACACTGCATCCAACAAAAGTTTGTTGGAATGCTCTAATAATGTCCTGGGGCTCAGGTTTGCAAAAACCAAAGAACTACATGAAAGAACGTATTTCATAACTCTGAACCGACAGACCGAAATTGCACCGCCTATGGCTGACGTGATGATTGACGCAATTTGTTAATATAAGCACAATTATATTCGTTCGTTCTAAGACCCAAAAAACCCGCATGATCTGATCGAACCCGCTAGCCGCAGCTAGCGCTCGAGCCGACACCTGACGCACTACGTCCGAACAGATGTTCTTATGCTAATTCCGAGACATGGTACAGAAACTTATGCAAAGTCGTTTGCAGTTTCGGGATCAACAATCCACAATACCAATTTTATTCACGGATTCACGCGTTCACAAATATTCACGGATTGCGTCACGAATTTCAAAGGTGCAGCAGCTCACTTCCAAGAAGTATAACGTCTTTAACGATTTAACGAATCAGATGTGGCTAATCATCCTTCTGCACCTGCCATAAAATGGAATTTAAACAGTGCATCCGCCCTAATCGAAATTGATTTGAAAATGAAATACGCATCGTAGGACCGCTGGTACTAAAATTTAAGGCATGTGCACTCCACTCACCCGCATCCAGATCGCGCCTAACAGTAGGCCCTTGGGTACTGTGTCATGATGATGACATAGACTATCTTAAGCCCAGGCCATTTTTTAATAGTAACTCCACTATTGTCTCCACCAGAAAGTGGTATAAAGCATTCAATCAAAAATCTCCGTAATCGCTCTGAAATTTTGCAAAAGGTATTTGTAGTTCTTCTATAAGAGGTGGTCCAAAGACGGTAGTTAGCTAACTGTCACTCGACGAAGAAATTTATGGAAGCATTGATGAGGAAGCAGAATACATAGTTGAGTAGATATACTGAAAGAATAAAATGAATAAAATAGGGAGAAATTGAGAAGGGAAACAAAAAAGAAGATACCAGTTAATAAACTAAAAATGGGAGAAAGATGATTTATAATATTAGCCTAAATAATATAAAGAAATCGCAACGATTTATTTTGAATAACACTAACCTATTGTCGTCAACAAAGGAAAGCTTGTATACATTTTTAATTTTTAATTTTTTTTAATTTGATTTCTTTATATCATATTAGTTTCTAGGAATTTAAATACAAATGTATTCCTTGAATAACCTTGAAAACAGCCACCTCCTCACAATTTCCAAAATTTGGTCAGTTTGCAAAGTCATCTTGGAGTTTTGTAGAATCAATTCCAAGAAAGAACCATCCAAATGGAAAGGTAGGTAGTGTAGTAGTAAAAGTGACCTTTTTAATATAAAGGTTATTTTTATTTTACAAAATGATTATGTAGGTACCTACCTACCGCAATTTACTTGAATAATTTACTTAATTCTTACCGAATTTCAACTACGGATGAAATCATTTTTTGGATTTTTTTTGAAGATGAAGATTCATCATCATCAATTTGCTCGGTGGTTTCACCAGCCAGCAGGTGACGTCTTCCTGCTGCTCCTCAGCTCCTTTGAAGACAGGTGTCTGTATCAAGCCTGTACTTGGGGCGCAGTTTGGAAAGTGCACAGTGCGTTCCACACATTGGCAGGGACACCGCGATGAGTATCTCAACTGATTCAGGATCTTTGGTGCTCGTGATGAGGCAACAATTTCTGAGTCAATTTAACCCCTCGAAGGAAAGCCAACACTGGACGCCATCCGCTACGACCTCTACCGGTAAAGTTTATCAAACACTGGCCAGATTTAGCGTCCCTTCCCACCACTGCTGCAGCAGCTTATCAACATTCAATGTGGGCCTGCCATCAAGTTCAAACGAGATGTGGTCACGAAAAAGATACACTAGCGTGTGGGTGGAGAATTGTTTTTATTGGCCTTCTCGCAAGCAGTTGGCGTCCAGTGTTTGGCCTTCCTTCAAGGAGTAAAATAACTCAGAAATTGTTGCCTCATCACGAGCATCAAAGAGCAGGAACCAGTTAAGGAAAATGTGAAATGCATGTATAGTAATTAGGTACTTCATTAGGTATCGTGTTATATTATACGATAATATAGAATGTACTTATAGAAAGTTGAAAAATTTAAAATTTGAGTGATTACAATATTTATAATCAATTTAATTTCTATATACGTATATATATATATCCTGAGGCGGACTTTTTACTCGAATGTTATTTCAACTTTAGTCCGTGTAGGTTTCACATGATTATCAGAGGTGAAGAGCTAATCACTGGTCGGGTAAGCTCATTTCAAATCTTGTATTAGTGCCCGCCCGAGACGAGAACCAGAGACGCCACGAACTTTTATCCTAAACGGGGATAGAACGCTCGGACACTTAGCCCGCTCGGAGACCCCGTCCCCTAAGTGATTTGAATATCAGAATTAAGTGGTGACCCGAGGAAGAAAAATATTAGTCCTGTAGGTTTTATGGACAAATTTTCTCAACAAATTGGGTCAAATTCGAGTTTGTATAAATCAAGAATTGCTACAAAACGTCGAAAATCAAGAAGAAAAAAATAACGTTGTAATTAACCAAACTGTACAGGACGGTGACTGAAGACAGACATAGACGATACCTACAGCCGTCACTAGCATTCGTATCTCTAAAACGGTATTAATTATCTTGAATACTGCTCAACACGGAAATGAAGTCTGTAAACAAACAAAAAATAAGATAAAGGTATTAATTTTAAGCAATAAACTATTTAGAATTTCCAAAACGTTTGGGAGAAGATATTGCTCAATTCTGTGGACAGAAACAAGGGAAATGTACAGTAGCTGATGTAAGTACCTCATTCCGAAAATTCGCTCATACAGCACTGCAGCATATCTGGAACTATTTTTTCAATAACCTAACAACTATTTTTTTTGTGTCAACGTTAGTGGCAGTACACTACGGTCCATTTCACAAAATATTTCTTTTGTTCTAGGTCTACCAGATGGTGCTAGAATCCTACGAAAAATGACCAGCCAAGATGTGGGTGATCCAGGTGCTGCTTCTAGGCGTTGCTTGCTGTGCCGTTCTATCGGCACCAGACTGGACAGACTGCCCATCATCCTGTAGCTGCAAATGGACATCAGGCAAAAAGTCGGCAATCTGCCGTCATGCAGGTTTCACTTCAATTCCAGATACTCTTGACTCGGATATGCAAGTGTTGGATTTGGGTGGTAACTCAATTCCTTACCTCACAAAGGACGCTTTTAAAAGTGTAGGTTTGTTGAATTTGCAAAGGATATTTCTTAAAGGTGCAGGTGTGCAAGAACTGCACAGGGATGCTTTCAAGGAGCTCACGATCCTTGTAGAAGTTGATCTCTCCGACAACATGATTGCAACTCTTCATCAAGATACATTCGCTGGTAACGACCGGCTCAAAGTTCTTTATTTAAATGGAAATCCACTGACAGCCCTCAAAGAAGCACAATTTCCACATCTACCGTACTTAAGATCTCTTGAAATGCAACATTGCCAAATTACATCAGTTCATCGTGAAGCATTTAGACACCTACCTGCTTTAGAAGCCCTTAATCTGAACGGCAATAGACTCAAACAGATTTCCGAAAGTGTCTTTCTACCCCTTCCGAAACTGAAAACGTTATCATTGGACGGTAATCCATGGAAGTGTGATTGTGACTTGAGGGGGTTTCGTAATTGGGTATTAGCTTCTAATTTATATTCACATCCGTTAACATGTACAGAACCCGGGATATTGGCAGCACAGCATTGGCAGGAGGTGAGCCCGGAAGAATTCGCCTGCCCACCTGTTGTTCATGTCGCAGAATCTATGCTTCAGGAGGAGCCTGGAGTAAATATTACTCTCAAATGTAGAATTCAAGGGGATCCACAGCCGAGCGTGGCATGGCTGTACAACGGTCGTTTCATAGGTAATAGCTCTTCGGCTCAAAATCAGGATCAAGTGTTTGTGATGGAAGAGAACGATGGTGGTATTAAAAGCGAAAAGTGGACGACTTTGATTTTGATCAACGTGAGTGACTCTGACGCTGGCGAGTACACGTGCATAGCGAAAAATAACCGAGGGAGTGCAGCTGTCAACTTGACGTTGATTCTACCTGAAGTTGTTATAGCAACTACTCTAAGTAAAACTGAGACGTGGTTTGTTTGGATAGTATGGGCATCCTCGATAGGATTTATAGTTCTACTAGTTGTTGTTGTATCTTGCATAGTATGTAGAATAAGGGGAGCGGCGGAAAGTTTTCGAAGGAGGGGTAAAATAAAAAATAGTACTAGCTACACTGACCAAGATAAGAAGTTACTGGATGTCAGTATCACAACGACAACAGATCGACAAACTGAAAGTTGTGAAGGCTTGGGGTCCCAGGCTGATATGGAAATGTTGGAGCATTCACTCCAGTCAATACCTCTTGAAGTGTGTGACCAGCCTGTTCACATCACGATAGAAAGCCATCCTTCAGAACCTCCAACGGGGACGGTGTACCAACCACCACCTGAATTCTCGACGACACTTTTACCACCTGGAGCTTTCGGAAATATCTTCATTTCGGTATCAGTTTCCCAAGAAGACCCTCCAAGATATCCCGATCTTCTGGACCTCTCACACCGGAAGAGTGTGAGCGTGAGCACGGACCCTCCTTATTTCGCAACATTGCCGAGGAAGGCGCGCATCAAAGAAGATCCTGTGGTCAGGGTTGGTCCGCCATATGATAACATGGGACCCCGGGTCACGGCCGCCGGCAGCTCAACTCTGTCGCTTCCAGACTCAGTTCACAATGAAGAGGACATACCCCTGCCCCCACTTCCCCAAAATTGTGCTCCTCTCACCGTGGAATATGTCTCGCTCTGAAACAATGACTTGACAAACTATTTTTATTTGTTAAGATATGTGATTGTAACTTGCATATCATACCCAACTTTGACAATATAAATGTGGGTGAAAAGTGGGATGAAAATTTGAAACCAGCGTTGAAGAAATTTTACCTTCATGATTTTTAACTGTAAAACACTTGACTAGTATGTAATTTCATAAATTCTTGTAAATATTCTCATCTGTAAATATAAATTTACCATAGGCGAAGAGCGAATGCGCCAAATCTTTCCGAGTGTAACTTTTTGATATTTGATAAGCTGTTCAGTTGATACCTACTTTGTATATGAGAACAAAGGATCAAGAAGTTTTGAGTTTATTGCGAGCGAGAATGATAATATCATTGTCCAAACATTTTATGTAGGTTAGAACAGGTTACTGCCTTCTATGTCCGTATGCAGTCGGTACTAAGCAAGTGAATGGTGATGGTTATTATTGCATATACATTACTGTTAAACAAGGCGGTGAGATTTCATAGGTTTCTTAGGTTCGGAATTTTCGTACCATATCTTGAATTCAATGCTCATTGCAACAATTATTCCTAGTGTAAGACCAAAAATATTCCAGAAATTTGAATGCGTCACACTAATTAAAACGAACACCCAATATGTTGTTTACATTAGCATTCTGTACTTTCGCTCGAAGTTCAAACGCCAAAGAACTGAAAACTGAATATGATATGAGATTTGCCGAGGTTTACGACACACTGCAAATGGCACATATAAGTTGCCTATCCAATTTTTTTCTTCTTCTTCTTTTTCTTCCTCTTCCACACTCGAGGATTGGAAGCCTTGTATTCATGCAATAGTCGAATACATGCATGTGTTCAAAAATCAACGTTTTCAAGTAAATTTCGCTTTTCATACATTAAGGAACAAATTTGGTTCCGTGTCTGTCTGTCTGTTTGCAATTACTTGTAACGACCATTTGCCATCGAATGAAAAATCGAGGCGAGATGAAATTCGGACGGTGTGCGAGTGGTTGGTCCACAAATTAATGGTCCCCTATGTATTCTATCAAAATTCGATAGTATCCTTTGGTTGTGCATGTGGAACCTGATATTCATGACACTCCCCTAACTCGGTTCCTATTAGACTGATTTCGATGAAACCCCCAGGGATCACGAAGTGTGAACTTACAGATTGGAATAATGGCTGCCTCTGCGCATGCGCGGACGACGGAAACCATGTAACGCTCAAGTCTCAGGTTCCCTTAACCGATTTCGCTGAAAATTTCTTGGATTATACAGGTTGAGTCCCTGATGATCCTTTATGAATTCGATCTGAATGATGGCAAATGCGCATTCGTGAACAACGAAACTTAGTAACACCGATATTATTTAGGAGTACCGTACATCAAACACCAGGTACAAATTGAGGAAATACGAACAAATTATATGAATCAAAGTAGTGATATGTGGAAGTTATAACCAACTACTTGGCGAACATTCATTTCACGTTTGTATCACCGATGTTACAGTATGTAGGTAGTTTATTGAATGAAAATCTGGATAGGTATCTGTTGATGAATTCGTTGGTCCCTGTACCAACAACTAGGTAGGTTAGGTGCGACTCAGTGATGATGGCTTAACAATCCGCAACGGTTCCATTCAATGAAACTCGAGCGAAGGAAGTGTTGGAATTGATACCTTTTCAATATGCGTTACTAACTGCTAGTGATAATGACACAAAATCATCCAAACTCACCATTATTTAATTAATTTAACCCAAAATTTCTTCAATAAATTTATAAGGCAAAAACATTTGAGGGTCAATTTCGGATTTTTTTTTTCAACAGTAAGAAGAGTATCTTCCTACATCTGCACGATTGTGATGCTTTTTGTTTAGTAATTCACTGAGAAACATGGGATTTGTGAACCAATCATTGGAATTTCTTTATCACTCATTTATCATTCTCTTATGTTTACACGATTGAAAATTACATTTTATTTATTTCCATTATAACTACTCACCATTATATTTATTTCATCAAGCAATCAGTTTGTAATCATGCAGAAATAGATGTGGCATACTTTCTGAACAATTGATTAATTTCGTAGCCACTGTACACGTTTTCGTCCTCGTCGTTTCTCATTCGAATATTGAGCAATATTGAACATTTTCCAACAATTCAACAGCAAAAATCCTTGAAACGATTTATGTAATGATGTTATTTATTGTATTCTTGCAGACCTAACGTTTTAAAGGTTAGTTTACTTGTTACCAACGGCACCATTAATCTCGCTTGAAGGAGGTCATATTGCTAATAAGCTAGATGACACACGTATTGTAGGCGACTTAAAATCATGACACTCAGCCAAAACCTAGTACCTACCTATCATTGTTGCACATTGAGTATATTGTAACTTCTCTAAATCAAATAATTAATTTATCAACTATTCGATATTATGTTAGTTAATGGATACCTTTCGATCTACTTTCATTATTTTACTAGATGATTTGGTTGCCGCACCA
Source organism: Leptopterna dolabrata (assembly GCA_954871275.1). Classification (NCBI taxonomy): domain Eukaryota; kingdom Metazoa; phylum Arthropoda; class Insecta; order Hemiptera; family Miridae; genus Leptopterna; species Leptopterna dolabrata. The sequence continues at coordinate 58,072,731 of OX940974.1, read as the reverse complement.
AACGTGGATAAATCCAAATTACCTATGTTTACTAAGTGACTTTATGTAGGTATCTAATCACATAATCCCTCACCAAAAGGTACCTAATCGTTCAGCAAAAGCACTGGTGTATATTGCATAAGATTGACAATCAGCAAAAACCTGTTACTTATTCATGCATGATATCAATGATTATACTGACCACCAGATATCTGGACATGCATATATTTCACAAGTTAGCCGTGACATAATTATCAGTGATGGGGCCAAGGTGGGCAGAGAGTTAGGCTGCCTGTTCCTTAGCTCGTGAGAGATAAAGTTCCTGGCGATCGGAGTTCAAACCTCGGCCAAGTACCAATGCAAGCGTGAAAAACTTGCATGCATTTTCATTTCCTGGTAGGTTAGCTCTTCACCACTGAGCCATTCAAGATGCTAATAACCTACTAGAAAAATTGTACCCGATTGTGGTTGGACCCTTTTTTGATAGGATCCAATTGTGATCAGATAATCACAAATAAACGATTTGAAAAACATACATAATTCAGTAATACATTATCGTGTGGCTAATACAAAACACAAAACTATTCCGAACCAGAATTTAAGTTAACATAAACAAGCAAAGGGGTTTAAGTATAGCCTTTTGAATAGAACTATTTTGTTATTTCTTGTGCCGATTCGTTCTCTGTGCAGATCGTCACAGAAAGTTTCCAGATGATGGTGCATTCGAATTTTCAGTTAAAGTCCGCGGACATGCCTAGTGTCTTATTGCGTTTGAAGTTCACTTCACTTTGATTTGGAGTCCTCTGTAATTTTTTATGTTTTGTTATTTTTTTTAGCCTCTTTTTACTCTGCGCACGTTCGTTTCTTTGCGGTGGCTCATAACATCTGACTGGTCTTTATTCCTAAGGAAAGTAGTAAAATTAAAAGTAAAATGAACTCTGAAGCCAGAAACAGTATGAATATACGAACATGTAAGTACCACAGAACGCAGATGCACTCTTCGTGGTGCACTCATGCTCGTCGGCCTGCGTGTTATAAGCACTTGATAAAAAATAAACCTACCTAGGCACACAATTTCTTTGGCAACGCACGTAACTTATCAGTAGTCATGAACTATAATTGATAACAATAATTAGCATATCTGGTAACTATTAGTATTTATCAATCATAATTAATTAATTAAATAATTATCAAATATAATTGATAGTAATGATGATCAAACAAAATCGGTGTTAGCATACCTGGGTAACTTCGGATTGACAATGTTTACGATAAGCATCGAAAACAGACGTCAAGGCTCCTATTTTCCTCTTGGTATAAATCGGCGACCTATCAGTCATATTTTTGAAGTGTATCGAAAAAAAATATATATCGGTTGAGAATTGCGGCCATGTGTTGAATCCACATCACTAACAAATGTTCTTCCCACTGAGACAAATTAGACGGCGGTCCCATTTTATGCTCTTCCGGGTAGGTATACCCCCCCCCCCCCCCCCCCCCCCACTTTACACAGGAGCGTTGTACGAGAATACAATTTTTTCGTGCGGCAGCCGCAATGGACATCCCGGTACGAACATAGTCAGTGGGCTTTCCCCTGCTGTCAAGGGCATAAATTAGTATTTTCTTCGTCGTCGGAGCCATGAGGAACCGGCCTGGAAGAAGGAAAAAGCTGGGATTAGAAGGTGTTCCAATAGCTGACAATTCGTCCCTTTACCCCTTTACGCTCCTTGTCTTCCCTTGACTAAACTTGACTTCCCTTGACGTCCCTTGACTCCTTTGACGTCCCTTGACTCCTTTGACGTCCCTTGACTAAAATGGAATATGAAATTAATGGAAGATCCATAATTAATTAATAACCCGAACTTTCTTTTATTTCCCTGGCGGCTTCGTCCCCACCTTATAGTTTAGTTCCTCAAAGCTGCTGTACAGCGCAGTGTGTCTGTAAACACAACATGTTATGTCAGCATGCTTTCTTATACCCTTCAAGATGGGCCGTTATCGATTGGGCCCAAATCCCTCATTACGAGGGGCATGTACCTGGAATCTAATCCTCCCTGCCTCTTCAGAATTACGCTTTTGGGCCCCATTTCACAGAACTGATAGTACTCTTTTGGGCCCCAAGTTATGACAGAGGGCAAATAACCCACTAGTGAAGCGTAATCAGATGTAGGTATGTTCTGTAGCAAAATATGACAAGCATGTTCTGTAGCAAAATATGACATTACATTCCACTAATCTATTCAGAAGTCCCAAACAACCTGCTCATTCACGGGATAGTTTCTGGGATTGTTTATCTTTTTTGAGATGCGAGCGCTAGCGAGCATCCAGATCGCTTGACAATGCATTCCACTAATCTATTCAGAAGTCCCAAACAACCTGCTCATTCACGGGATAGTTTCTGGGATTGTTTTTCTATTTTGAGATGCGAGCGCTAGCGAGCATCCAGATCGCTTGACAATGCATTCCACTAATCTATTCAGAAGTCCCATGAAGACATATCGCAAGATCAGTGACGCAGCACCGTGGGCAACTGAATGTTGGCAGATGCGAAAAGGAGAAGGGAGATAGTAGGGAGGTAGAGATAAGAACCCATAGCGACCGCGATACGGTTTGACTGGGGCCCAAAAGAGTACTTTGAACGACCCGTGTTTTGACGCTTCCGTAGCTAACAGCACCTCGTTATCTCCTTGATCAGAAGGATTAGGGCCCAATCGAGTATCGCCCTTCAAGATATATAGTTCATTTCTTCACTTTTACAATCATCATTATAATCAAATATCATTTCGTCAAGCGCTGAAGATGTTGAATAAATTCAACGGAACGTCAGCATAGAGAGAAGCCTGCTTCTTCTGTTATATTCAATGTTCTGTGATTTTGTCGGGCGCCGGGTAATAAATATAGCTGTGGCACCCCGTGGCGAGAGTTGAGCCTTGTTCCGTGATCAGACAAGCACCTACCACCTATTCTGCTTTATTAACCCTGCGGAACGCGCGCCCCCTTGTTTCAGGTTTTCCTCGCCCAACATTAATGTGGGGGGACGGCTGAATGGGGAGGCCGGCCTATGCCTCCCTTAGCATTTACTTCAAACTTCAGTTTACGTCAAGTGTCCATTCAGGGTGCACCACACAACTGGCGTCAAAAAATACCTACCTGGGTGGTCACTTGCGCCTGTTTGTTCGGTTACCAGTTTTTGATGGTAGTTGTAACCATAGGTACCTAACTAGTTCATAGGACGACGTATTTGAGTCAAAACTCGTATTTTATGTACCTACTGCAGAGAATAACTTGGCAATACTTCGTCAAAGTGAATATACCGACATTTGACCTCAGCTTGACTGAATTATATTTTATTATTAGAATATTTAAAAATGAGCAACTTTCATGTTTGAATAATGAAGAAATGTTTCATACTTCTTCATTTCAAGTGTCCTGGAGTACTTTGACCAAAAACAAATGAAATATATTATAGGTTTTTGTTGTTAATGACGTGAAAGACCTCTCAGGTCGATTGCGCTTCCCCGAGTGATTTCCTGATTGCGCGTTCCCAAGGGTTTAAGAAAGCGTTTTCCTCCTTTTTGTAGGCCATGTACCACATAGAAATGAAGGCCTCGTGTAATGAAAAATAAATCGGCTTCTAAACTGCTTAATAACTCGTAGGGTTGAATTTGCTAACAACTTATGGTAGGAAGTGACATTATCAGGCTCAGGCTGTGCCTGTGGGCTCACAAAGGGGAGCGGGGTGTTCCGCAGCCTCCGAACTGCATGCCCGCATGCCCTGAGTCACGACCGATTATAAACGTCGAACGCACTGAGGTCGAAAGTCGATGCCAGGATGATGAGGTGTCGGATCCACAACACCTTCAGCCCTGTCTTGTTTACGTTTTTCTTTTTGGTTTATTATTCTGTGAATAATAGGTACACCTATGTATTCGCTCAGCAAAAAATTTTATAACACCCTCTCAAAATTTTTTCTTTTCCGTTTCAAGGTGCGTAGATTCCAAAAATGCAATGTCCGTCCGCCGTCCGCCGTATCACGCATACCGGCTTCATTTTCGGTCTAAAAAATTCTTTCTTTCGCACACATGATCCATTTGGACCCTAGTTGTGTGCCGAAACTTTGCAGCTCGATCGGAATATACCCAGAGGTGTTATGAGTGAAAATGTGTACAAAAGGTACTTTTAGTGTTTTAGTAACATGAGCTTTTGAGGTAGGTATCGTTTTCCATTTTTTTTGGGGACGAGAACGAGCCCAAGAAGTCGATTTAGACCAAAGAGTGGAAAATTGAGGTTTTACCGAATGTTCAGCTCCCAAAATTTTTTTTTTTTTTAATGAGTGAAAAACCTGGGAAATCGTCTGAAATCACCATCAATTTGTACAATAACACTTGAAAAAGTGTCAACACGTGGATCAAGACGATTAAATGGCACTACCAATGATCAAAGATAATTTGGAAAAGAAAGGAGCGTACCTTATTTGAGTCTTGGGGCCAAAATTGGTGGAAACCATCAGAAATAGCTATTTCAATTATTTCACATGAAAGAAACAATAAATGAACAGCCAACACCCAGGTGTTTCCTGTGTAGGTGTGTCCAGTAGAATAATAAACCCATGTCACCAAGGACTTTGCAGTGTTTTTCGAATTTTCTTTCGATCTTTCTCAAACGCTTGAGGAGCACTTTACGACTAGATTCATTGGAGCTATCCTCGCTAGACAAAGATGATGATCAACTTCGCATCCATGAATTCCCCCATTTCCTCAACAGTGCGGGGAAAGCAGCAATGATCAGGGTTCTAAATAAGCCCCTAGGAAGAAGTGATGATAAGGTCAATCGGAGTTCGTAGATTTGTCACTCAGCTCTTTTGCTACTCAGTGAATCGATCAAAATCCGACCGATCGGATCCCGAATTCCGATGGAAATGACACAAAACAGTAGCACAGCACATCACAAATCTACGGGATGTAGGGGTCGGGGTGGCCGTTCACGGAACCCCCAAAAAACACCAGTACCCATCCACCACCCAGTCCATTGGTAAATAGTTGTGTACTCTCTCTGAAAGCACACTTTAAGCAAAAGTTTAAAGTAGCTAAATTTGCTATCAATTCGGTTTGGCATAGCCTCTTCGCATCCGGGGACATCTCTCTCCCGGTGAAATTCAGAATCTTCAAGACGGTGCTCAGAACCTCCATATGCTATTCTGCGCAGGTGTGGGGCTGTTCAGTTTTTGACGAACTAGAAAAAATTCAGAGGTTTTTCCTTAAAAAACTTTTCTGTCTTCCCAAGAACACACCGAATTATGTCTTATTCCTCGAGACTGGAGTCGAGCATATTTTTCTGCACACATTGGCACTGAATTCCCGGTACATTGCCGCAGCATTGGCTGCGCCTGACAGCAGGTGGACGCGAGTGACAGCTGAGCTCTGTTTGGGAGAGAATGTTGGATGGGCGGCTGAATGGATGAAATTGGCTGAAAAGCATGATGTCCCCTTTGACCCAAGCACTGCGGCGTCCTGGAGTAACATGGCCACTAGAATTGTTGAGAAGGTCAAGCTTGACATACGACAAAGCATGATGGAGAGCTCGAATCAAGCACAGTTCCACTTGCTCTACAAGCGGTTGGACAGAGACGCCAGGTATATCAATTCGGAGCTCAGTTTTACCGACATGAAAATAATCATGAGGCTGCGAGGGGAACTCCTGCCGCTGAACAGTAAACCATGGGACCAGAACGCTGTGCAGCTGTGCTCAATGTGTAATCTTGGGGAGCCCGAGACCACGGAGCACTTTTTGGGCAGGTATGCCATACTCCGCAGTATGAGGAGCCGCTTCTTGGGAAAGCCACAACTTACCACGCAAGAGGTCATCGAGCTGCTAAATGGGGACCACTACGCTGACCTGACCCGCTTTTACAGAGCAGCTTGGTCGTACAGGAGGATGTTGGTGGCTGAATTTAACTTTGGGTAGGCAGCGATGGGCGTGGTGTGAAGTGGGAACATGGTAATGAAGGGGAAAAAATGAACTGGAAGGACTTATGTAACAACCTGAACTGAATAATGTGATAATTTGATAAACTGGATAATATGATTAATTTTTTTGTTTTTGTGTACTTGTAGCGGACTACCTCCGCCAAACGGCTACTATGCCATGGCGTATTGTGTATTTAATATTTTGTTGTTTTGAATTTTCAAATATATACACTTAATCTATCTATCTATCTATCTATCTATCTAAATAGTTGTGTAATGGGGAGGGGGAAAACGAAACTGATGGTCTAGACGTCCTTCTGAAAGGATAAGGGAATTACATCAAATTTACGTTTTTTCAATTTAGGTACCTAATGGTTTTCACTTTAGCAGTGCTGATGTTAGATACATATATGTCCCCGGCACTGGACTTCTACAATAGGTATTGAAGACGAATAAGAAGATCCAGAGAAGAACACCTGGCTTCACCATTCCCAATTCCATCCCGATTAGCTGAAAGTCGATGTAGTTATGATTTCCCAATTGATCATTTCATTTCATTACGAAGTGTATTTTTATTTTCATTGTATAATTTCAACAAGCTTGAGTTTCTGTTTCATAAAAAAAAGGCCTGAAAGGTCAACCACCTGATGGTGAAGTTCTTCCGGAAAGTTAGTCACTTTCGGTGCCATGCTCAAACAGAAAACTGATTTGCAAATGTTGTTTTCGGTATTGCAGCACGCCCAAAATATTTTATGAATGACTTCCAGCCAGAAAATATCATCATCCACTCGTATAATACGTTCTTACCTATTTACCAAGGTCGAAGTGATAGGACACCTTAAATGGCTCAGAAAGCCTTGGGAGGAAATTCCACTTGAGCCTCTGGGATAAAAAAATCCTTGTCACATGGGTTTATTATTATCTATTGGACATACCTACAGAAATGTTGGCTATTCATTTATTGTTTCCTTCATACTTAATAATCGAAATAACTATTTCTGATGATTTCCATTGTTTTTTGCCCCTAAAACACAAATTAGGTACGCTCCTTTTTTTTAACTATCTTTGATCATTGGTAGTGCCATTTAATCGTCTTGATCCACGTGTTGCCACTTTTTCCAGTGTTATTATACAAACTGATGGGGATTTCAGACGATTTCCCAGGTTTTTCACTCATAAAAAATCAATTTTGGGAGCTGAACATTTGGTAGAACTCAATTTTCCATTCTTTGGTCAAAATCGACTTCATATTCGGTCTTCTCGTCCCCAAAAACATCGGGTTTCGGGACACAACTAGGGCCCAAATGGAGCATGTGTGCGAAAGAATGAATTTTTTAGACCGAAAATGAAGACGGTACCTACACGTGATACGCCGCGTACGGCGGACGGACATTGCATTTTTGGAATCTACGCACCTTGAAACGGAAAAGAAAAAAGGTTGCGGGGGTGTTATAAAAAATTTTTGCTGAGCGAATACATAGGTGTATTATTCACAGAATAATAAACCAAATGTCTATCCATGTTTGGGTTTCCTTTATTGATCAATAAATCCTACATACAATCCCGCGATTATTACCTACGTACTATTTCGTTTCTGATTATGTTGATTAAATATTTCTGAAATAGTCTATCCATTTTACATACGGCAAAATTTTACTCTAAGACAAAATTTGAGGGTTTTTCAGGCTTTGGGGTAGCCTGTAAAAATTACCATCAACTACTCAACAATTATGTTCAAATATAATTACCTTGCACTCCACTGGCTTGATGAGCAGGAATTTGTAGTCGCTATGTTAATAATCCACTATGTTGCCAAATGACGAATAAAACATATATATCTCCCCCTACTCCTGCCGTCTGTCGAAGAAATTATCACTAAAATCGGGGACACTAAGCCTCAAGGGGGATGGACAAACGCAAAAATTGAAATATTGTTTAAAAATGCTTTCAGCTTTCCCCAGGTTATAAGCTGGGAGCAGAGAACGAATTTCTCTGGCAAGAAGATAACCTGGGTTAAACTTTGTTTCACTCATCACAATCACAGGAGAACGAAAAAGAGGGTGAAGTTAGCGATCATTTTTGAGATGACAGAGATTGACTATGCATGTCATAGGAACGGAACTAAATCGTAAATAGTTTTTTCACATTTTCACTATGCAGTATACCGAGCTGTACCTACAGTAGCGGCTCTTCGAGTTCTTAGACGATTATCGTGAGGAAACGTAGAGTAATTATCATTTATTCAGATAATATCACTAAGTTTGGGGAGCAAATTATGCATTCCTAATATCTAATTGTCATTTATTCAGACAGTATCACTAATTTTGTGGGAGCTAATTATGCATTCCAATTTCTGTCAAGATAGTTTGGATGATTTGCGATAACTCCTGGTTAAACCAAAAATCGTTTTCCTCTAGAATAAAAAAATGCCGCTTGCATTTTTCGTTTCGGAACTGTCTAAACAAATCTGGCTCCATGTGTGTCTGTTCATATCTGTGACTATCTGTGTATCTGCAACACCCATTACTACTCAAAAAAAGGTTGCAGTGAGCTAAAATGGCATTGTACAAGCGAACTTGAAACCTACTACAAAATCATCGGATGGATACTGCGAGGAAGAACAATGAACAACATTCGGGAGGACGCTTAGTGTGTTGTGTTTTGTACATTTCAGATCAATAAAAATCCAAGATCGTATGCAACAAACTATTGTTAGGGGGGAAAAAAATGAATGTGAAGCGAAATAACTCAGCTATTCTACAAAACTCGAAGATATGAATACGAAACAGGTGTAATTATTTGTCAATATTATACAATACATACCGTTGGTTCTGCTGACTTTTTTACATATGGCCGGGACTAATTACCGAAAAAAGTTAAATGAATGAACACACTACTTATGAAATTTTGTGTATGTAATATATTCTTACCACATGTACCTATATTTTTCAATCACGTCAGTGCACGTGAGCATACGTGGAACGTGGTCTTTTACTGACTTTCTTGGTTGCTTGTTTCAGCTAAGCAATTGTAAGTTCTTCCTTCATTTTCAAAAATGCATTTGTGTCAATTACATAGGTACTTTAACACGTCCTTAACATCTCATTTCGAATTGATCGTTGTTGGCGAGACACTTTCATGGCTACTAAGCAAACTAAAGAACCTATCTAACCTCAGTTTACTGTGTGTAATATCAATGTGTGTTTCGTTTGAACAGTTTGTGTTTAGGTACTATTCATTAGTATATTCCTATTGTCGGACACGAGAGCACTAAGAATGTCAAATGTTGTCCATCATCCGTCTCATAATTGTAGGCAATGGATTTTTCCCGTGTTTATTGCGTTCCATGCCATACTGAATGGTTCAGCTGCAAATTACATTGACGGGAACTGTAGCTCACAAATGGTACAATATTAGCTCAGAAGAAGGAATCTTATATTTTTCCATGTCAGTAACTTTCCTTCGGGATACATGGCAAATGGGAAATAGTCAAAACCAATAGGCATGTAATGTAACCCGTGAACTGTCATTTCTGAATTTAATGGAATAATTTGTTCTTAGATATTTAGAAGCACTTTGTAACAGGCTAATGCTTTTCAATTTCTTGTGACATGTAAAAACACACAATTCCAACTACTTCATTTGCCTGTCCTCTCCTTAATTTCCTTGTACATTTCAAAATTTGCGTTGATCATTGCTTAAAAATGCTGTCATTGTAATGTAATCCCATTAAGATATTTAAATATTATTGTTTAGTTGTAGATCAGTATATTTAGTGGCTCCAAGCTGATGTTCAATAAAATAATTATTTGAATCATACCTAAGGTTTTTTTTACACTGAACTAATCATTTTCATTGAATCGTTCTCATCTTTTCAATTTTGAAAGACAATTTTCTTTGTCAGCTCTAAATGATAGAATAATTCAAGATGATCGTCCGTCCACTCTCACTTGCATGGTTTCAGTGATTTACTTGAAACAGGAATCTCAGTTTTCTCTGGTTTCATTTTACTTCTAATATATTTGTAGGTAAATATTTACACTTTGAATGAACTCACTTTTAAAACAATAATACCATATAAAAACTCTGCTGAAACAGATAATAGCTTATTACCTATGTACATTTCGGCGGCATAGGTCAAGGTGATGCAATTAGGTACCTGCGAAGGAATTTGATATTGACCCTTTATACAAATTAAGATTAGCGCAGCGACCTCACCATTCAGAAGGCAATCGTTTCCGATAATGGTCATTCTAGCATTCATCTAGCATTGTTTCAGTAGCGGTAGGTCGCCCTTGAATAATCAAACATGTGCTACTTTCAAATATCTGGGTGTAAACTAATGCACCCAGTCGAAACCGATCTTCCCTTTGGAAATTAAAGACTCATCATTAGCAAGGTTCAAATGAGAAAATCTGTCATATGCCGGAAGATGGCCAAACAGCTAGATCTAGGGACGCAGGAGCGTCAAAATAGAAAAATCAGACAGTAAGACGTGAGGACGGATTGCGTCATGAGTAATATATTGGGAGATTATCACCTACAATATCCCTAGTAAAAAATTTTCAAAAATAAATGAGAAAATGAAAATATGGTACAGTTGTAGTGGGCGCGCTATTTCGTATTAAGGGGAAATAGCCCCACGACTAGTTCCAAAAGCCGCCACCACGTGGCAGCACCAAAATTAGCTAAATTAATATTCGCTCTCCTTCCGTTAATAATTGAACGATTTTCAATTTGTAAATTGCATTGGATTCAAAATCAGCATAGAATTTCCGGAAATTGGTTCTGGTGTTCGAAATTTGTATGTTTGGATCACTGGCGTTTGAATTTGGCTACTTTTTTCGGAAATCCCAATTACCCAAATTCTAGAGGGCTGTGTGCTGATTACGACGGTTTTTTCAAATTTAAAATTGGACCACTAAAACCCCATCAATTATTGTCCAGACGGTGATTGGCGAGGGGGTTGGGGAGGAAGGCGGCTCTTGAATGGGGGTGGGCGGCTTCCCAGGCCCCTTCGGAGGGGTTTCGCCGCCCGAGCAGCTTGGATACCTACCATTTCCGAGAACAGTTTTTGCCCCACCATTCAAGAATTTTAGATTTCTTCCTCCCTGTTCGAGATTTGCTATGAAACTGTTCGGGCCCATCCATGACCAAGTGCCAAACTACACGAGAGTGTGAGCTATTTTTTATGCATCAGTCATGGGAGGGATGATAACATAAAAAAACGCCTCGAGAACAGCCACCGTCACAAGTTGTGAATACATTGTGAGTGTCTTTACAGTACAAGATGTTTAGTATAGTTGTTCACAGTTCTGTTAATATCACCTTCGAGTGAATGGCTTATGAGCATGGGTCCCTAAAGCGGTTTGTATGGTTTTTTAGAATGAAACTAGATTCCTTTCTGAGAACTGACACCAACCTTACTGTCCTACGATTAGTAGTTCTTTGCCTATGATTTTTTAAAGTTTCCAGAGGTTACTACGTCACAGTGGGCAGGGGGGTACCTCCCGGGGGAGGAAGTGTAATACGTAAAAATCCCTGGAATCTGAAAAAATCATAGAAATAAAACTATTTTAGCTATCATACACCTGTATTGTCTGTTATCTCTAACGATACAACCGTCATATGATTTCAGTAAGCTCTCCCTTGATGGGAAAGACTTAAAGATCATGGATATGTCTTTCCCATCAAGGGAGAGCTTACTGAAATCATATGACGGTTGTATCGTTAGAGATAACAGACAATACAAGTGTATGATAGCTAAAATAGCTGATGTAGTTTTCGCAATCAATTTTGTCGGTGTGGCGAGTGATGATCAAATATAATGTTTTCAAACCATTAGACTAAGTTGTTTAAAATACGCATCGTCATGTAGAAGTCCTAAGGTGACTACATGACAAATTATAGCTTCACAGGATGAACAGCACAAAAATTAGCTTTTGGAGCCACTCAGCTGATCCGGGCCCGCTGCATCGTCATGTAGAAGTCCTAAGGTGTCTACATGACAAATTACCGATTCACAGAATAAATAGCACAGAAATTGGTTTTTGGAGCCACTCAGCTGATCCGGGCCCGCTGCATCGTCATGTAGAAGTCCTAAGGTGACTACATGACAAATTACAGCTTCATAAGATGAACAGCACAAAAATTAGCTTTTGGAGCGACTCAGCTGATCCGGGCCCGCTGCATCGTCATGTAGAAGTCCTAAGGTGACTACATGACAAATTACAGCTTTACAGGATGAATAGCACAGAAATTAGTTTTTGGAGCCACTGTCAACACAAACTCGATGAATTGTTGGAGTGCCGGAGCGTTGCATTTTGTGTGGAGAAAAAATAGTGTCGCGAAAAGTTCGTTGACCCGTGGAGAAAATTTTCCAATTAACTTACCAACGGAGAAAATCAGAGGTCTATTCATCGTCTAGTACCTACTGCTTACAAGTACCTACTACTCAATAGTACCTGCCATATAGTGCCTTCTTTTCGCATTATTAGTTCATTATGGTTACTTATTGATATTAGTTTATAACTTAGCGTAATAAATCAGCTTTCCTTGACCCAACAATGGCTTAGGAATCATGAGATGTTATGATAAAATTAGAGCATTCCAAAAAGTGGCGAACGATTGTCCTACTATGAAAACTATGGGAGTTACTCTTCCCTAGTAACGCCTTGGTTGTACGTCAAAATCAATAGAAAATGTGCCGGTCGGGAAAAAAAGTGTCGGTCGGGAAAAAAAAGTGTCGCGTAAAATTCCTTGACTCCCAGCCAAAAGACATATCCATGTCAAAATAAAAAATAATAAAATAAATGAAACAAGGATCTTGAGTTATATTATAATTTATTTTTACTTTTTAACATTATTAGTACCTATTTTAATAAATGTAATTTATTTTTATTTGATTAGTGTATAGGATCTTACCTTGGTAGGTACACCAAAATTAAACTAAGCACCTCTCCCCACTTCCCAATCCAACTGATCGTATTTGAATCCAATTATAAGTACCAAATTGGACGACCGATTGAATATACGATTTCCTAAACAAAAATTAGTGACTTCGAGGTCAGTCGCCCGAAACTGCAAATAGCCTACTACAAATAAAAAATCAATTAAATTACCCAAATACCTGAATTCAAAGTTCAACGCCAGTTGGACGTAATTCATTAGGGACTGTTTTAACCTCCAAATCCGTATATTCTCTGAAGCAACCAAGGTACCTACCTACGCACTTTCGAAGAATGGACACCGACGGTTATCTCGAATCAAGTCCAAATCTGTGGAAGGTATATAATTATGCTTTCTCAGTTGATTTATAAACTAATCCATACCCACGTGTATCATACAACCTGAGTTGACCAATGTTCACTTAAAAATTAATAGCATCGTTATATTTATTTGACCTGTTGAGTAATAATTGGTTATTCGGCCGTTTGAAATGATCATTTCAAATCTTATTGTACCCCAATCTGTTCAACGAGTTGCACGCCTCTGTACATGACGCACAAACTTTATACACCACATTCCTGTTCATTCAACATCGATAATTTTCAGACCACCTACCTACATTAAAAACCGAAATATTGACGTGTTGTTGTACACAACGGGTAGGTACTTGATAATTAGGACGTTACAGCAGTGCCTGCGCAATCATTAATTTTTTATTTTATTTTATTTTTTCAAATCGACGGTATTCCAGGACGAGCACACCTAAAATTTTCAAATCTGAAAGACACTTGGAATAATTTGGTAGGTTGTCATACATAATGTTCTAATAAATCGAAAAAGTATGATAGAGCAAACGTGAGATTTGCTAAAGAAGGGGTATGAACGTAGCAACGAAGTTGTTACAATTTCAATTAATTAAATAATAACTTTTTTGGTTCTTCGGAAATAAATAACAAAAGTAACAATATCAACTGAGTAATAAGAACTCATCAAAAGAGACTTCTGGCTCCCGAATTTGGCTGCTTCTCGTCAATCTTGAATCTACCAATTCAGAGTAAGGCTGATTGAGGGCATTTAATTTAAATGATTGAATTTTCACCCTCAATCCAGCCATCGGGTGACGCACCCAAAAATCCAAATTTTCGGTCAACGAAAAGCCCACACTCTCTGACTTTGAGTCACACTTCTGATCGTGAATGAAACGATATAAATCCGGCTCAGATATCACTGGTAGGGAACAGCTGATTATAATTACGCATGTCTGTATGAAATCGAGTTGGTTGTATCGTGATACTTTGTTTGAAGAATGATGGTTGTTTTGGGTTTTTTTATAGGTAGTTTTCTAATCTGAACAAACGTTAGGTACGCTTGACGAATAACAGCAAATAATAATTATATTTATAGAATAAAAATTATATATAAAAATAATAATTATAGAACTCTCCATTCTGCCGCACATTTATGAAATGTGATTGCACGGTTGGATCCAGTACTCGATTTAGGGCTCTCTTGTGGGAAGCACAATGGTAGGTATTGAGTTCGGAAAACAGTGATCATCTATACTGGTAAATAATAAACCGCTGTATAATAATTTGTAGCGTTACTTATTCTATTTTCGGATTCTACATACCTTGAAACGGAAACCATCACATTTGGTTGGGGGAGGGGGGAATTTTTCATGCTCAATTACAAAGGTTCATTATTGAAAATGATAAATGGAAAACTGACTGTTTTAGTAGACACAATTGTGGTTAGCTGGGTAGAAACGATTGTTGGAAGAGAATTACAAGTCAGGTACCTGAGCGCCGCGGGGGCCTCGGCCCCGACTGGGAAGCCGCCCACCACCATTCAAGAGCCACCTTCCTCCCCAACCCCCTCGCCCATCACCGTCTGGACAATAATTGATGGAGTTTTAGTGGTCCAATTTTAAATTTGAAAAAACCGTCGTAATCAGGACACAACCCTCTAGAATTTGGGTAATTGGGATTTCCGAAAAAGTTAGCCAAATTCGAACGCCAGTGATCCAAATGTACAAATTTTGAAATTTTGAACACCAGAACCAATTTCCGAAAATTCTATGCTGATTCTGAATCCAATGCCATTTACAGATTGAAAATCGGTCAATTATTAACGAGCTGAGAGCGAATATTAATTTAGCTCATTTTGGTGCTGCCACGTGGTGGCGGCTTTTGGAACTAGTCGTCGGGCTATTTCCCCTTAAGCGCCAGCCATATCCGGGGAGCAAATCAGCTAAACACGTGGAGCGGTAACGTAGGAGAGGGGTCAACGAATTGGACATCCGCAGGTGCCTCGTTGCTTCCCAGTCGTCTTCCCCGAGCTCTCCGATAGTTAGGTGTCAGCGTGGTAGTGTAAAGGAGTGAACAAATAAAAAGAGTGAAATAAATACGTATGTATCCTGAGTAATAATTCTCCACACGAAGGATCCATAACACAGTGAACTACTCCATTGGACGTACCTACATTTTGAGACAATTCCCTATCAATTTTTGGGTAAATTGAGAGAGAACGAACGCATGGGTTCCAGTTCCCCACAATTACTGCGAATCGACAATAGCCAATATAATAGCACGATGCGGGCTTCATGTAATGAAGGCGAGTTTCATGTAATGTGGTAAGAAGGGTTAAGGGTCTGTGAAGGTGTGACAACTGGGTCAACGTCCTTCGGTGTGGATTTTGTCGGGTTCATTATAACATCGGAAGTACCTACAAGCAGTGGGTGTGGCTTGTTCACTAGGGCACCCTGAGAAAGCGGTGAAAATCTGAACCCGATCAGTTCAGTAGAAGCTGAGTTATAACTGTTTGAAAACGCTTCAAATTATCAAATAACCTGACTTTTCTTGTGTTTTTTTCTTTTTTCTCTTTTTTTCTCTCCTTTTTTTACATTTGGAGCGCTCTAACTTTTGAGTATTTATACTTTTCTGCAGCGCTTATTAAAAAGAGTTGAAATTTGCTTGGATGTGCATATAGAAACTTGTTCCCTCCCCATAACCCTGGTCCTGCGATGTTTCCCTGCTTCTTTCAGCCCTGTTTGGCGAGCTTGAAATTTCTCCCAACGCTAAAGCTCCCTGCCAAACAGCGTTGAAAGAAATTTTAAGATAGGGGGGGAAGGAGCAGGTTTTTATGTGTACATCCAACAGAGGGAAAAGGAACAAATGTCTATATGCACATCCAAGAGCGAGGTGCGGAGCACCGAGCATGCTACTTTGGCATCATTTTTGCAGCTAAGGAGGATTTCTTGGCGGGTGAATTTTTACAACACGGTTGGGGGGGGGGGGGGGGGGAGGGAGAGAATGGAGTATGAGCACGTACTTACTTTATATTGTTGCATGAAAGTAGACTCTGCACTGTACTACAATAAGCAGTCCTTTTTCTATGATTTTTAAAATTGTCCATCAATTCTGACGTCATTGCACCCCTCCCACATGGGAAGCCCACTGTGTCGTCAGAAATGGTGGAAACTTTGAAAAATCATAGAAAAAGAACTGCTTATCGTACGGCACTGCGCGGTTGGTGTCAAAGTTCCCAGATTGGAATTTATTTTTATTTTTAAGCATTATGTATTTTTAATTATTTTATTTTAAATCATTAAAAATAATGTATACCGCTTTTATGACCCATGCGCAGACCCCATTGAACTGCTGAACATCAATATAATTTGTATAACCCTTTGGTTAACGAGAGATTTTTTTCATGATGCTGCCAATTAAGGTGATGGCTGATATACAGTTTCAAGTTGGATTAAAAGTCGCTATGGTAAATCCGAAACATTTTATTAAAGTTGATGTTAGGGTTATCAATTTGCGTGGTAACCGAATTCCAGCGCGGATCAGTTGATTTTTCAACCCTTACCCCCTGAAATCCCTGAAACTACCCACGTGAAGATGTAATCCTCACGTGAAACCCACGGAAATTGAGTGACGTTCTCGGATTAAGACTCCGGATTAGATCGGTGCTGATCATGAAATACTGACGGTCCGCATTTTCAGTAGGTATAGGTACCTGATGCTGTGTTTGAATATGATGAAGCGAAAGGTTTCAGAGATTTGATAATGACCTTGAATGTATTAATCAACCTAATGTACCTTTAACTGACATTACATTATTAAATCCACATGTGGTGTGCTACGTAGAAATTTGTTATTTCCCGTTATTATACAGCCTTTATTGAGTCATATTACATATTAACAATATATATTCTACCGTGTTCTGATACACATAGTAGGATGCAACTCCTTCAGCATTGCTAGCCACCGTCCACCACCATCACCAACCATCAACTACCTTCGTCATTTTTTGTAATGGACGTCAGCTCAACATCACTGTGACAATGCAAGTTTCAATCGCCAGGAAGTTGGAATTGCTTTGTCGATTAGAAGCAATTTATTTTGGTTTTGTTTTCTTTCCAGATTGACATGCATAAAGAAGATTTGCTCTTAATTGTATGCGATGCTTCCTAGTTGCTCAAGAATGATGAATGTCTATTGATTTGAAGACCAGGTTTTCATAATATCAGGATCATTTCGAAAATGAAAGAAACACTATGATTTGATTTGAACCTCGTTCGATAAAAAATATCTTACCAAAAACATGTTCCAGGTTCATACTGAATGAATTGAATTCAATGAAATTTCCTTGGTAGAAAATCAGAAACGGATTGCATATGTACTAGTTTTGCATGAAAATGGGAAGAAGAACAGAAGAAAGATAAGAAGACGACCAAAAGCATCAAAACTGAAGAGTCTCCCATCACACAGAGGTATCCTTTCTCCATGCGTCGCCGTCAGGACATAATCACACTGAGGTTAGTAGCAGTAGGTACATAATTATAATCGTAAGGGGGGGGGGGGGGGGGGGTTGAAAATGTTGTTGAAAGGTTCAACAGCACACAGCGTCCTGAACGGTGGAAACAGTTTCGTTACATTGAAAGTTCGAGGCGGTACAGTGATTTTGTCGAACCGGGATTATTTCATTTGTATTAGGACAATACATCCCTTGTTGACTTTTTGCTAAATATAATCCGCTTCGTCAGGTGTTGAAATTGTTAGGGCAAACATGTCAGAAATTACAAAGAATACGACAACATGTGATTGTAGGAGGTGGGGGGGGGGGGTGCAGATCAGCGTACCAACTAGACAACTACTGACTGAGTATAGAGCTCAATCAACTCGATAAATGATGATTCAGTGATACTGGTGCCTCGGTAGCTACCTAGTTTTTTCGTTTGTCTAGTGGAGCTCTTTATGAAGAAAATTTAACAGTGGGGTATGCGCATGGGTCACAAAAGCGGTTAATATTATTTTCTAATGAAATTATATTCAATTCTGAGAACTTTGATCCCTATGCACCCTATGATTTTTCGAAGTTTCCAGAACTTCTGACGTCACAATGGGAAGGGGGGGTCCCGCGCAGGCGAGAGAGGTGCAATGACGTCAGAACTTCCGGGATCTTTGAAGAATCATAGAGAAAGAACTAGAATCTTTTACTCATACTTATCGTAGGACAGTGCAGTTGTTGCCAAAACTCTCAGGATGGAATCTACTTTCATTTAAAGAATAAAATAAAATAAGTGCGCATAACCCATGATCAAGTGTCGGTAACAAGTACCCGTTACTGAAGTTCACTTTTCCCATGTTTACTGATGGCATTTGACCATCTCTGGACCACAAATTTTCTCGACCGTAAGTTCCAAACATTAGACAAACCCAGCAGAACGATGATTTTTGGGAAAACAACAACAAACACTCAGCAGATTGTTACACAACAGTCCACTATTTACCTTTATAATGCCCGTTCTGCGTAGATCACGGTTTTCTGTGGTCAGCTTCCCCCAGGGAAACCCTAAATTGAGTAATGGATCCAGACGGTCGAACAATTACAGATTCATAAATATGCGGTGGATTCAAGAATTCTGTCATTAATAATATTATTTGTTGTTATTCATGAAGCATAACGTGTAATGTATGAAAAGTTGAACGAAAATTTCTCCGTGTAGTTTGAAGAAAAGTTCCTGAAAATTGCATCTAATTTGGGCCATAGGTTCATGAGAAAATTTAGGAACCTACCGCAGATTTCGCGTTTACACATCCGCAGTGGAGTATCCGAGGGTTTTGCAATTCATAGGGGGCCACCCAGAAGCTACACCCAAACTACCCACCGAATTTGATAAAAATCGGGCTAATTATTCGTGAATGGTGAGTACCTCGGATTCGCGTTTGCGCATTCGCAGTGGTCGTACTATTGATCCGATCGTTTTTTCCATTCATAGGGGACCATCTGGGGCCCAACCCACATGGTTTCTGAAAATGTCAGCAAAATAGGAGCGTAGCAAGGATTTGCGGACACACAGACAGACACCAAACCAAATTTGTTCGATCATCATTCTCCATCAAAAAAATCCAAAATAACCATCATTCTCCAAATGAAATATAATCAAGGAAGAATCAGCTCGATTTCATACAGCCATGCTTGGTTAATCAGCTGTTCCTTAGCACCGATATCTGGGCGGGATGTTTACCGTATCATCATTTTCCTCATTCACACTCATGTAAACGAAGCCAAAATTCAGGGCCTTACTGTGAACGAACGGCTGGAGGTCCATTGCTCCGGTTTGTTTCAGAAAATCCTCAAGTTCGAGATCAATTTAAAAACGTTAAAAAACCTAACCTTGTGTTGAAAGTTCTCGAGCTATCGCGTTCTGAAAATGTCAGCCCATAGTTTCCACCCCTTAGATACACACACAGACACTTAGATACACTGACAGTTACGCCGAGCTTCGCGAACCAACAAGACCTCAAATGGGACCAACAAATCGAATTTCATTAATTTTGGTTCGTGGTAGCTAAGAAGAACGCGTGCATTTTTTAATTCCGTTCTCGGATTCTACGTACCTTGAAACGAAGCCATCAAATTTTGAGGGGGGTTAAAATTTATTTTTCAATTTCAATTACAAAGGTTTATAACTGCAAATACCTAATAAAGTTTTAAAAAAGCTAAGATCGCGGGGGTACACATATGTACACTTCTGCTCATGAACGTGACAAGGGCGCTCAGTGATTCAGACAGGCGTTTTTCTCAGTTTGGCAACTTCAGGCTGTTTTCTTTGAGGTACTGTTTGCTATATTGTGATGATTAGTCATGATTCACATCGAAATCTCTGTTGTCATAAATGGATGTCGGTGGGATGGCGGTTGGGGTCGTGTAGTCGTGCCCACCATCTGTTTACTCCGGGGGAAGCAAATGTGAATGCGCTTTGACAGAGAGAGTTAGCTACCTCCAAAGTTGCTCAGCTGGACGATCCTATTTGTAAGATAGCTGTAAGTGTAACGAGTGTATCTGGGCTAGGTGATCTACATTCCATTCAGAATGTAGCGATGGGGAATGAGAGAAGAATATTGCTCAAGTTGGAAGGCGAGGAGTGAGAAGGTTCGTTAAATTTATGGCGGCTATGTTTCTTCCATATCACTTTAAACACGTTTCACTTGTTTGAGGGTTAGGGTGGCTGGATATATAGGTTTTCCGGGCAAGTAGCGATGCTCTGCCAGGGTGAAGTTACATTTTGAGATCGATGCATTTCGAGCTAAGAGGTTGAGGTTCAACGAGGTTTCATGCAGAGAGCCACAGTAGTGATGAGTAATTATTCTGAGCTTGATTCATTGATAGTGATTTTTACCACGCTTTCACTGTTTTTATACGTCTGCTTCCCGTAATTCATTTTTTGAAATTTTGCCGTCATATATCTTTGATGGCAGTATATGAATCACTCAACGAAACAATGATTAATTATCTAAATAATGAGGTAATTAATTAATTAATTATAAGAGCTGAAATTTTGCACAGTCATCTACTTTTGATGACAATACATGAATCAATCATAAAAACAATAATCATTAATTAAAATGAAGCTGAAATTGTGCATAGTTTTGCGTCTTCGATGACAATAAAAAATTCAAATCAGAAAAAATCATGAAAATCAAAAATTAATCATTAAAAACATTATCAATTAAATAATTACTGCCCCACGCTTCATTTGTAGTCATAAAAAATTCCAGTTTTCCTGGATAGCATAAAAATTGATTAAAAGATTTTCTACAAACTAAAAAGAGTAAAATTAAAATAAATAAGTAAAAACTTTTAAAAAACCACGCTTATATTTAAAGCACTTAAAAGGAGAAAACTGTTTCGTGGTTCTCCAACAAAATACAACAAGTTGATGTGAAATTGAATCAAATTATGTTATTAGTGATTATTGTGATATTTTTATTAGGGTTCTTTGAAGAAAGACTTTTTGCTAGGTACTTGAAAAGACTGTATTCCAGAAAAAAATACAAGGATTACCTTGGTTGGAGCGACCTGTATTGAGGGAGCGAGAGACATACACGACTGACTAGGTAGGGGAGGCATGAATATATAATATATACAACCTGAGACTGTTTGTCAGCCGAAGGTGTTTACTAAAACAACAGGTGAAATACCTGAGGTCATCCGCTAAGGTATGAGACCTAATGAGGTCAACCCCTTTGGGATGGGGCCTAATGAGTAACACTGAGAAAAATAAAATTTTGAAAGCAAGAAAATTTTCGACTCCACTGAATACAAGACAACAGGCAGGGCTCCAACACTCGGATTACAATCCAATACAACAGATTAAGTCACAAGAAGAAATAAAGAAGATGATAACATTTTCATGTTTACAACATTCAACATATACCATTTGTTATAATTTTTACCATTTTAACACCATGATAATATATGATAACACTATTTTATGATAACACTCACATCATTTAACGCTTCAACATTTTATTATACTTTATTATCATTTATCACAATATTTCATGTATCTTAACATTTCATTTACCATCACATATTATCATTTATCTTGTTGATTTCGTAGCCATTATCGTCATCTATTATCATTTATCATATTTTGTTTTATTTATAACATCTTATAACAACTTAATCTAGCGCGCACCTTCGGTGTTTTAACACCGGCTAAGAATGATAATGTGGACATAGCTGCTGGGCTTTAAATATCATAGCTGGGCTTTTAAAGAAAATCCTTTGACACAAAATAAGTATAACAATAAGTCGGTAATAAGAAACTAGATATAACAATAAGAAACTAGTTATAACAATAAGAGCTAGATATAGCAATAAGTTGGTAAAATAAGAAACTAGATATAAAGATACTGTAAATCAATTGAAATTACACCAAAACAAATAATTGTTGTCGATAATTGTTTGGAAAAATTAACCTTTGAGCAGTTGGAACTGCAGGTACTCTTTCTAAGGGTTCTAAGGGTTGTAAGGGGATCTGTTCGTATGAGGGTGGATGTGCTGTGGACACGATCGCTGCGGGTAATCTTGGTTCAACCAACGGCTCAATGGCCGTGTTGACCTGAATGTTTGTTCCGGGAATGTCGTTATTTATTTTGCCGAAACATCTTCTAATTTTCCAAAATAAGACTGCTACAATAACGCACCCGATTGGCCAAGATATTTTACCTTATAAAAGATAATTGAATCTAGCCTGTACTTGGCCTCTATACCTTATATATCAGCATGTTTGATTATTTCCTGTAACTGGATGTTAGCAAGTTCTAGGCCAGTTGTTTGTAATGAATTCAATTTCTGCGTGGGGATACGCCATTCTGAAATATTTGCTGCTCTAATTCTATCTAGTATATTTTTGTTGATAACGAAATATTTAAGTCTGGGATAAATTCTTAAACTGCTTCAGTCTATTAGCATGCACCTTTACATTGCGTGAACCCCGCTTAATAATTACATTGACACCATAATTTATTATTCCTGCCACTTCATACGGTCCTGTCTAACTAGGTAATAATTATCTGCTTAGTCCCCTTTTTACTTGTTCGTTTTCTAACAGAACTAAATCTCCTTGGGTAAAAGTTACGGGATTACTATGCCGATCATAATATCGTTTATAGACCTGTTTGCATTGCAGTAAATTTTCTCTGGCCACCTCGTTCGATACTCTGAGCCTCTGCTCTATCTCGACCAGATCAAAATAATCATCATAATTGTATGAGAAAAATGGTTCTGCCTGTAATGCAGAAGGCGAAGTTGCTTTTCTTCCAAATACTAATTCAAATGGAGTAAATTTTGTTTCTGTGTGTGGGGTTTTATTATAACAAAATATGGCGTATTGGACCCATTCCCACCAATCTGACTGGTCTGCTTGCACAAAGATTGATGGGAACGTTCGAGGGCTCCGTTTGATTGAGGATGGAACGCAGTAGACAACCAAAAATACATAGTACCTCTTTTACTAAGGCTCTTTCTATAGTTTCCGATTCTATTCTTGATTTGGGAGTGGTACGGCTACGCTAAATTTAGTCAGATCACATGTATGGTTAAAATATATCTATTTCCTGATTCAGATAAAGGAAAAAGTCCCGTTAAATCGATATTAAGTTTTTGGAAGGGGGCATGCGCGGTAGTGGTTGTTTGCATTATGTTGTTTAGTTTCTTTCGACTGCATTTACGAATTTGGCATTCTGGGCCCCTGGCTATAAAATCGTCCACTCATTCCTTCATGAAAGGCCACCAAAAATATCGCTGCATTCTATTTAATGTTCGATTCATGCCTTCATGTCTATTGCTGAGGTGTGAAATTCGTTTAAAATTAGCTTCTTGATTTTGTGTCATTGATTTCAAAAGGTCTACTAGAGGCGTAATAGATCGTGGTCGGTGTTCCCAAAAACATATACCGGGTCATAACCGTTATGATTCGGTTTTCTCGTTTAAAACGTACCGCTTCCATTATAAGTTTTTGAGTATTGGAACTCTTCAGCTGGGCTTGTAATTTAAGAAGTAACCTAAATGTTTTTTCTTCCTCAAGCAAGTCATAAATGTAATATTTATAGATGAGCAAATGATGTGAAACCTTATTTAATTGAATTGAAACAATATCTGTGTTGGAAGAACTAAACTTTTTCTTTTATTTCTTCGATTGCTGAGGGAAGCGGAATACTATATATCCACATCAGACCCTTTGTGATAAAATACGCCACTTGGTCTATGCCATGCCTTTTGATAATGGTTTTTACGTGGATATTGTTTCTAGAACTTGGGGGTTTATAATGACTGTCGTTTGCTGATCTTATAAGAAGGTTTGGTTTTGCTGGTACGTTCGTGTTCCATTTCATCCTGAGTAGATGATTCACCGATATCTATAGTTGAAGTAGCCAAATGTGGCATTGGGATGCGTTTTTCCTTGTCACTGCTATTTACAATAAATGTGGGAAATTACCCGTCACTATGCAGCTTCGCTACTGCACTTGGACATATTAAATCTTCACCTAGTTTTGTATTTTCTACATGTTCTTGGTTAGTAATGGAAAGACATACATGAGAACTATAGACTTTACGCAAGTTTTCAGGTCGGGGTGGAAGATTTAGTTCCGATCCTCCATCCTTTACAGATTAAAATGTAAAACATTCTCCTCCTGGTTGTAGTTTCATATCTGCATAATTTATTTTCGCTTCTTGTTTTACAAGAAAATCTCCTAGAATTCCGTCAGACGGTATACGGAAGGTTGAGAGTACGACGTGGAAAGAATGGTTAAATGTTTGTTTCGTGTGAGATTTTCCAAAACTCAGTTGTACTGTACCTAAGGTAGACATGTTCAAACCAGTAATTCCCTTGAGCGAATAATGATGAGTCTTATCTATGGGTAACGTATCTATGTCTATGACGTATCTTTTTATTAGACAACAATCTGAACCACTATGTCTATTAGCAATGTGGGAGGAATTTTCCAAATAACAACTTCAATTTCGTTTAGAGCCCCAGTCTCAACAGCCAGATGGAAAATACGAGATGAGGTAGTTACACTCATTGTTGCTGACTCGACCCTGACGCTCGGTAGGAGACCCCTGTGTAGACTGACCAGTGCCTTGGGCCGCGTCAGCGCATTTATTCTTCCAGCAAACAGTTATGTCATGCCCTGGAATCTTGCAATATACACAGAATCCACGGCTATTTAACTGTTACTCAGAATTTGGCTGTTGAGAAATTCCTCGAGATTCTTGCGTGAATACTCTGCGTTCGAAATTATTTTGCTGAACTTTATTTGATTGCAAATTTGTATTTCTTTGTCCTGAAAATCCTGTTCCACCTTGGTTATTATTTGAAAATCCTGATCCGCCTAGGTAACGATTTTCGTGTTGATAACCATTCCGGTATTGGCTCCCATTTCGTCTTCCCCTATGATATGCTCCATTACCGTTTTGATAGGTATTTCTGGGTTTATTTCCGTTCTCGTTATTAGAGTTATTCGTTTTATAGTTACTGCCGTTCTGATAATTATGACCTCGATAGTTATTCTTATAAGAAAATAATTCCCTCCTGCTAGTTTGTTCTCTTTACTCTATTATTGCAATGCCGATCACTTCTTCTGGGGTCTCAATGCGAGTAGCAGGGAGGCAATGCGAGTAGCAGGGTCTCTAACGTTTACTATTATGCCTACTGGACCCCTAAGTCCCTGAGCGAAAATATTTTTTGCCTGAATGCGCAATTGCCTCTCATGTGTATTTATGAACAAGGGGTCTACACCTGACGTAACGCAATCAATTAGTTTGTACATTATACCTACTAATCTTTTAGAAAATTTGATACATTTTTGTTTTGAGTTTGTCTACATGTATAAAATAAAGTTTCTAGCTTAGCTCTGTGTTGTTTGTCCCCAAATATTTCAACTAGGTACGTTTTCAGCTCCGCAAATGTAGCGAAATCACGAAATCTCGTTGCTTGGTAAGCTCTGTCAGTCAGTATTAATTGTATTAGCTCAAACAAAAGGGTGCTTTGGTTAGGACTCGATAATCTTAGAGCAGTTTCACAAGTAGACAAGAATTCCTGTAGTTTATCCTTGTTTCCATTAAAGACCTAATTTGCTTTACTAGGGTTTTTGCCTTAATGTGGACATCAGTGCAACATTTCCTACAGAAGACATGATACATGGTTCATAGTGGCATTGGTAGTAGTTGAAGTGGAAACCGTAGTTGTAGAAGGATAATTATTGTGACAACCATTGAGTTATGGTTAACAACAAAATTTATGAGTACCTAGTAATTTTCTAAAACATTTTTCGATTCCGATCGCTAGATTCGTCTGATTACAAAGTACCTGATGACCAGTACAGTATAATAAGGCATTATGCCAGCTTTTCAACAATACAATTAAAATGTCAGTAGTTTATGCCAGCCGTTCAAAAAAAATTAGAAATTCGTCAAAATAAAGGACCTGAGGACGAGTACAATATACTAGGATATTATGACAGCTTTTCAACAATACAATTAATGTCAGTAGTTCATACCAGCCCTTCGACAAAAGAAAATTAGAGTTTCGTCTAATTATAAAGTACATGAGGACGAGTACAATATACTAGGATATTATGACAGCTTTTCAACAATACAATTAATATCAGTAGTTCATACCAGCCCTTTGACAAAAGAAAATTAGAGTTTTGTCTAATTATAAAGTACATGAGGACGAGTACAATATACTAGGATATTATGCCAGCTTTTCAACAATAAGGCTGCTATCAGTATTTTAAGCCAGCCGTTAAAAAAAACAATTAGATATCACTTATGTCTGCCAGAAAATATTTTCCTCACGATCGGAGTCTTCGGTCGAGTAACCGGCTGATGTTGTTGACGAGAGGTCCTCAGTCTCTTTGTTCTCCCGGAGCCATGTCAGTCCTCTTGGTTCCTCTTGCCCAGTAGACGTAGTTTGCTCTGCAACGAGCCAGAAAAGGTTCCTCGATGGATGGTGCTCTACATCGAGCCAGAAAGGTCCTCTTCGGCCGGTGCCTAGAATGATCTTCCTAGCACCAGATCACTCGGCAACCCTTTTCTCGGTAAGTTCAGCAAAATTGGACAAATTTTAAGGCTCAGCAATTTTCTACTACTCGTCGCTGTGAAAGTATCGTTTTCCGCTATTTGACTGGTCAGGTCAAAATGCAAATTCGATGATCCGTCGGAACGTTTATGAAAAAATTCTTTCTTCCGGAGTTCAGCTGGTTGACTTCAAGTGATCAAGTGATACGTGAGATAGGTGTATAATTGCATGATCAAGACAACTTCGATGATCCAGACGAATGAAGTTGAAGAAGTTATTTGAGTACCTAATAAAATCCGTAAGTAGGGGGAAAAAGGGTGTTTTACCGCAAATTCGACCTTGACGTTATCTAATAACACTGATGAGAAGGTCGCTGACGTCATGACCTCTGACGTCACGGCCTCAGCTGATGTGATGCCACAGCCTCCTACGCCATTTCCATGGATGTTATAAAGTGTTTTATGCCCATGGATGAAGTCAAGCTACAGTATCCATGTAAATTCCTCCTTAACTGGTTCCCCCCAATTTTTCAAATGCTTTTTCCCTCTAATTTTCAAATACCTCCTCTCCTCCCCTCGTCTAATAATACGTTATATCAGCTGGTAATCAATCTCCCGCCAATTTTTGAATTTCTCCCACTCCCCCTCGGCGATCAGCTGATGTACACTTTACCTCCAGTTTTCAACCCGCCAAGGCTCTTCCCTCTCATTTTCAAAAATACTCCCCCCTCGCCCCCTCCCATGAATGACATAAGACCAGCTGTTTACCAAAATTCCCGCCTTTTCAAACTGTCATCTCCCTCCCCTCCCCTCGTCTAATAATAGGTTAGATCAGCTGGTAATCAATCTCCCGCCAATTTTTGAATTTCTCCCACTCCCCCCTCCGCAATCAGCTGATGTTCTCTTTCCCTCCAGTTTTCAACTACCAAGGCTTTTCCCTCTAACTTTCAAAATGCTCACCCCTCCCATGAATGACATAAGACCAGCTGTTTACCAAATTCCCGCCTTTTCAAACTGCCATCCCCCTCCCCTCCCCACCACCTGAACATATGGTTTCCCTATCATTATCAAATACCCCAAACCCATCAGTGACATAAGATCAGCTGGCCCCCCCTCCCACTCCCTATCACCACCCACCACCCCGCCCAAAGTCACAGCTGATGTGATGTCACAGCCTCCTACATCATGACCGCCAATTTTTGAATTTCTCCCACCACGACCACTCCCCCTCAGGAATCTGCTGATATTCTCTTTCCCTCCAGTTTTTAACCGCCAATTTTCAAACATAACAACGATAACCTTTACCTTTTTCCCACCTCTTTTTGTAAACCCTCCCTCCACCACACAAATGATCATGTATACAAATATAAGGTCCATCCTTTTCCATATATCTTTCCCGAGGCCTTTGGTTTCCCCTCCGATATTTAAAATTATTTTTCCCCTTCCCATAACCTCTCCTTACCTAATGTTTTTCCCTCGAACTTTCAATTACCTACCCCTTCCCAATCGCTTATCATAATCCTGGTTGGCGCTAATTTTCAAAAACTGGTTCCCCTCCAAGTTACTGTGAAAAGGATGGTATTGGAAAGAGAAGAGGGGTTTCCCGCAAAGTGGCTTATCCCCATCTTCATATTCTGTCTGCAGATTTAAAGAACCTGGGCCCATCAAACTATTGGTAGGTGGGTCATTCCCCCAAATTTAGGCAATTTACTCGAGCTAAACCTACGTAGGCTTGTTGGGGCTCAAAAGAAAGCGCTTTTTCTGGGAGAATCGACATCTATGGATGATCCAAAAAGTAAGATACTGTCCAATTTCGGTGGTGGTCCTCTATTTGACTGGTCCTGGATGTGAAGTAGGTAGGGCCATAGCTGTGTAACCCCTCAAACGAAAGCTCTTTCAGTGGACGTGACGAATATAGGAACCTCGAACCCCTTTAAACCCCCCTAAAATATACCAAATTTTGAGAAGGTAGTACAAGAAATCATTGAGATTTACAAAGAGAACAGAAACAAGGAGCTATCGGTAGAACACGCGAGGAAGACCTCGGTTTGCGTTGAAGGAGAAAAAAAGAGGTGTAATACGAGGCGCTACATCAGCAAGCTGTGGGAACCTCGGGCCGGACTCGTCCGTTTCATCTCATTCCATCACCAGTTGTAGCAGTATCGAATCAGTTATTATTCTCTTTAAAATTCATCCATCCATTATTTGAGCCATCAGGTAAGCATACTATAATATTGTGAAATATACCTATAAGTACTTTTAAAATGAATGTATTCAAGTTCCATACATTTTACCATACCTATGATCAATTTCGTAATTACAAATTTTCGTACTACCACAGCCAAAAATACTATAATCAACACCATTCTTGGGTCAGGTGTGGAAGGATTTTAACAAAAATTCACACACGGGAGTACAACATATTTAAATATTTTATCAATATATCAGTTACCGCAATAATAGTTTAAAATACCCATCACCAATTTCATAATTACAGATTTTCCTATCACCGCAGCTGAAAATACCTTGTTACTTTATAGTACTCACCATTCTTGATTCAGGTGTGGAAGAAAGAATCTCAACATAAAATTCACGCAGGTGAGTAAAAATACATCGGTAAATATATATGTCAAATATAAGAAGGGCCTATACCTACTATCTGAGGGCGCAGTGAAATCTTGGATGGAGAAATTACCACACAATCCTCCACTCAATGTAACTTTTAATTTACTGAAGATAGGTAGTACTTGATAAAAGACAATACTGATTGCCCTACGAACTACTACAATAAAATCGCGACGTTCGAAGGTACATATGACGAATTACTCGCGAGGAGCTGGTCTCAGGATCTTAGCTAGGTACTTGCGATTATAAACGAAAACGAGTCAGACGCATCAGAGAAGAGAGTGTCCGGGCACACAGTGTGTTTTTCTGTTGTCCTCTAATCAGATATCCATCCGCCAAAAATAGAGGCTGACATCATCACAAGTAGTTCCCAGTGTTGGCAGCAAGGTGTGCATCGCTGCTGTCAACCATTCAAATATTTGTCCTGTAGACGACTCCAGCGCTCCTCGCAGTAACTTGTTCCTCATCAACGCCCTCTGCTGCTTCCATTTGAATTTTTCACGAGCCTAACCGTCAGTGAGCCGACACGGCTAATCCTGACACGCTAGCGTCTCGCAGCCTGAAAACAAAAGCAAAAAGATCAACACTGACCCAACATGGTACGCAGCTCACCATCAATCTAGGTGTGAGCATCCATTCAAAACATTGCTACTATGTATGCTGTGATACTTTGGTACCTTCATGCCCATGCTATTTAAGTCACGATATGTACCAAAACTAACTGAAAGCAACATTTGTGCGCTGAGTTATTCAGAACAATAGTCCTTCAGTCGACACTGGCCCTGACCATTCGGCCATACTGAGCCAGAACAAAAATAAGGATGGATGCCAAGGATGGGGAAGGTTGGAACTGTCAAATGCATGGACCGCACTCTCCAAGTCGTTCCCTACGATACATGAAGTACCAAACGATACATACAGTACCAAACGATACATACAGTACCAAACGATACATACAGTACCAAACGATACATACAGTACCAAACGATACATACAGTACCAAACGATACGTACAGTATCAAACGATACCTACAGTACCAAACGATACATACAGTACCAAACACACCCAAGGCGGGACCCGCAACATGAACCCACCGAGGGCCAGCACTGGAAAGATGGGAGTCTTGGGCGAAATCGGTTATCGGCTAGGCCTCCAAAGCCTCCAGAACAGTACCAGTATCAATGGGTCAAAGAGAGAGATGTAACTCTAAATAACACGTCAACCTAGGACTGTGAGTGTTGATTGCTTGCTGGGACAATCCAAAAACCCCGGATAGCCACCACGGAAACAGCACCCGATCACAGCCAACCGACTAGCCATCAATCCATCACAATCCTGCTGACGAGTGGCGTGTAAAAAAAAAACAGTGTGGGTTGCTTACAGACCCGCAGTGCGATTGGCTATAGGCTGGGAACAGGGGAAAACAGCCTCGGCACACACTAGCAACCACAAAAGTGAAACCGACAGACTCAATAACTGCTGGGTTCAAAACTATCAACCCAACCAGGATGCCAACAGATCCATTTACCCACCCAACCTTACAGGCAGTGGGGTAGGCGGCTTATGAAAACCATCGCTGAAACAAACGAATGGCAGTGAATAAAAGGCATCATGAAATAATCAAAAGTGGTTTAATGCATAAATCAAAAGTGCAAAAGTTGTTTAACGCCAATAATCAGAAGTGGGTTAATGGAAACAATCACCATAACACAATGCTACAAAGCCACGTAGGCAACAAAGAGAACTATAGTACAGTCGTTACACTGAAAAAAAGAACATTAATTGGTACAAACATGCGAACTGCCATGCAGCACGTCTCCGTTCCATAAACATGAGGAAGGAACACCTGACAAACTGCAAGAACGATAACAGCAACAAGAATTCCACTTGTGCTAAAACATGAGGTATTCAGCAAGCTGCAGAAGCTATACGGAAAACCGTTCAAGAAAACACGCCATGAAGTGCCATGCAAACCACAGGTTATCATGAAATTAACAACAGGTTATCATGAAATTAAAACAGGTTATCATGAATTAAAAACATAGGAAGTACGTGACCTACAAGAAAGCCAAAACTGTGAATCGCCTTGAATCTTTCAATTACCGTCATGTGCCTCAGAATCTGAGTCTGTCCCATAGGGAACTAAGGCACTCTGGTCTGGGACCCGACGCACATTCTCATGTGAATATTTGTACGTCCGATTGTCTTTTAAATATTTCAACAAATAACGGTCATTTTCCAAAACCTCAACAATTTTAAAAGGACCCTCGAATTTAGGATCAAGTTTGCACTGGTGACGGGGCTCATTTCTCAACAAGACCATGTTTCCTTCTGAATACCGTTGGACAGCCGCCTTGGACTTATCAA
Source organism: Leptopterna dolabrata (assembly GCA_954871275.1). Taxonomy (NCBI): domain Eukaryota; kingdom Metazoa; phylum Arthropoda; class Insecta; order Hemiptera; family Miridae; genus Leptopterna; species Leptopterna dolabrata. The sequence continues at coordinate 58,040,961 of OX940974.1, read as the reverse complement.
ACCTAGCCTTATCATACTGGGAAGGTTTAACTATGTTATGTGATGCAAGTTCACGAACAGAATCCAAATCAATTTTAGGTGGGGATACAATACTTTCAGATGGAGTGATCAAACTGATAGGTTTCGCTACTTTGCCAATCAACATCTCCAAAGGTGAAAGACGTGTTACCAGATTCATGGTAGAGTTCATGGCTAACTGGATGTCACCGAGGGCCTCCTGTCAAGTTCTGTCACCCAGCTCGATAGCTGTCAACATATTACTGAGAACTGACATTACCCTTTCACATTGACCATTGGCCCTAGGGGCCGAAACTGCAATCAAATGTAGATCTATCTGATGCTTGTCACAAAATGATTTAAAATCCTAGGAAGTGAAGCATCTTCCCTGATCAGCGACTACAGTAGAAGGTACTCCATATAAGGTAATTAATTTATGCAATCCCTGAATTACACTGGGAGTATCGACATTGGAAATATGATGCAAATAAATGAATTTAGTAAAACCATCAACGAACACTAGGCAGTACTCCTTACTGTCTCGTTTCCCAGACAATTTTCCAGAAACATCCACATGAATTACTGACCACGGTACAGTACCCTTGGGGATAGGATGAAGTGACATCTGTCGCTTCCCTGACTGTGTCTTGGCTACCTTGCATGTCAGGCAGTTCTCACAAAACTTTTTCACATAGGTACTTCGCCATGCCTTCAAACCAATAGAAATCAGCAACCTTTTCCAAAGTTTTTATCAAAACCTAGATGCATTACAGATTCGTGGATATTCTGAATAATGGCATAACGGTGGAGTTTAGGAACAATAGGTAGAGTTCGGGTGCGATGGCCTCGTTGAATCACCCTACACAGAACACCTGAGCGCAACTCATAGGTATTTTTTACAGAATCAGGCAGAGAATTATTTTTACATTTGGCGGCTAAATCCGCAAGTTCACCGTCAGATTGCTGAGCAAGGAGCAGCCAATCATCAGAAAGAGTGCCAAAATTTACAGATTTTTCCTTAGCTAGGAGAGCGTTGTGACAAGGAGTCGTCATACAAGTATCACCATGACGTATATCTGAAGGATTTTCGTAGACGTTAGCTATCACCACAGGGTTGCCCTCATCATCCAAGGGGTGTCGGGACAAATAGTCAGCATGTTGCATACGACCAGCAGGACGATAGTGAATTTTGAAATCAAAGGTTTGCAAAAATGACCACCAACGGTGAACTCTGGCATTTAAATTTTGTTTCAAGAAGGAATCTTTAAGAGATTTGCAATCGGTAACAACTGAGAAGGCAATGTCCTGTAACATGGTTTTATAATGCAAAAGACTTTTGACCACCGCCATGGTTTCCAAGTCATAGCTGTGATATTTCTGTTCAGCACTATTGTTTTTCTTACTGAAATAGGCAACAACTCTAGGTTTGCCATCGTATAAATTTACTAAAATTCCTGACACTCCAATACTACAAGCGTCACAATGGAGCTCAACTGGTAGATTTGGATCAAAAATTGTCAAAACTGGTTCTGATGTCAGATGTTTGACTAAGGTTTGACGAGACTTCTCGTGGATGTCATTCCAAATTAACTTTCCTTTGGATGACAACAATTGGTACAAGGGGGCAGCTATTACTGAAAATTTAGGTATGAACGATCTAAAGTACGAAGCTAATCCCAAAAACTGTCTCAGTGACGTCACAGTGGATGGTGGTGGCAACGCTATCAAGGCATCTATTTTCTCAGTGTTAGGGCGCAATTCTCCCTTTCGTACATTGTAGCCTAGAAATTCTACTTGGGTAACAGCAAAACGACATTTTGTGTGATTCAGAGACACTCCTGCCTGAGTCAAAACAGCTAAAACGTGATCGAGTCTGTCCAATGCCTCTATCTCACTTGTAGCACCTATCATCAAGTCATCGAGGAAACATATGACATACTGGTGAGCGAGTTCACCCAGTATATCTAAAATGGCTCGCTGGAACGCAGATGGAGCGTTTTTAGCACCAAAGGGGCAAACAAGAAATTCCCATTGAGCTTCAGGGGTAACAAAGGCCGTTTTCTCAATGGAGTCAGGATGCATTTTAATCTGATGAAATCCACTAGCAGTGTCTAATATTGTAAAGAATTTGAATCCAACCAACCTGTTAATTTGATCCTGGATAAGTGGCAGGGGTTGGTGTTCAGAAATGGTATTATCGTTAAGAAAACGATAGTCAACAGCAAGTCTCATTTTCTTATTCTTTTTAGGTATTGAAAGAATAGGGCTTGCAAATGGTGACTGACTACGTCTAATAAGTCCAGCCGCTTCTAGCTCTGCAAGATGTTCACGCAAATATTGTTTTTGAACATTAGACATCGGGTAAGGCTTTCTATGAACTATTTTTCCATGGTCTTTCAGCCTAATTTTAAATTCTACATTTTTCAAACGTGTTTTGGGGAATCCGGATGTGAAAAATGCTGAGTATTTACCCAAAATACTATATAGTTGGGGCTTGTTAGCATCTGAAATTTCGGTTTGAGCCAAACGCGGATCAAAAATATCCTCACTCATTTCTAAGTGGCCTACCATCAAAAAATCATCAACTTTATTATTCATGAGTGCGAGACATTGGTCAGATTTCTTATTTACAGATTCATAGGGTTTTAACTGATGGTTTCTATTTTCGAACTCAACAGCTGAGTGCACAGGTTGACCCTTATTCAATTCTTCAACTTTTTTTTGCAAAGACTTAGACAAATGTAAATCAGAAGGAACTATGGTGCAACTATTCTTAGCAAGAGTTATGCTGACACCTTGTTCTAACAAATCAGACCCTAAAATAATAGAATGCGGTATTTCTAGATCTTCTACTTGGTGCAAATTTATCTGTACATCCAGTCCATCAATTGTCACACTGGTCAAGATCTGGCGAGGAGACACAACCTGGCCTTTGCCCAGCCCCTGAGTGATTAAGCTGCCCTCCTGGTGTGCGTGAGCAGAGGTTCACTCGTCGTTCCTTGTTTTTTGGAGGTGTTGCAGTAATAGTTAGAGTCCTTTTGAGACGGGCCAGGACGAGAATTGAAATGCTGCGGGCGAGCTTGAGGGCAGTCACGCACGAAGTGGCCAACAACACCACATCTATGGCAGGCATTATTGCGCTTTTGGGGCTGGTTCTGTTGAGACTTGGCTGAGCTGTGTCTCTGCTCGTCAGATTTTCCATCATGATGCTGTGTTCTGTAAGACGAATTTGGTGCAGAATCAGGCTTACGAAATGATTGTTGATTTACATGATCATTTTTGGGGTTATCATTTGAACGATAAGATTGTTGTTGATGAGAGCTCTTAAACTTTTTGTTGGGAAAAGACTGCCTATCATTTTTATCCTGAGTTCGTTTGGCTGTCATTTGGATCAAAGCAATGTTCATTTCCCTGATCAACTTTTCCCTAGAAAAAGTATCAGTTGAATACAGAAGTTTCTTTAACATCGGTTCACTTTTGGAAAGATGAACTAGTGTCAACATGGGGAGCAATTCTGAAGTAGGAAGGTTGGCCAAACGAGACTCCAAGACATTGAGCATACGTGATGCAGTACTTACTAGATTTTCATTTTCAGTTGGATAAGTTGTCAATATATCAAATAAAACAGTAGCAGGAGTCTCAGTGAGACAGTATTGCAGAATAAATTGCTCTCGCAAATCAGGCCAAGTCATCCCTGGTGAAAGGATTTGAGATAGCCAAGCTGCTGAAGAGCCCTTGAAAGCAGTTAACAATAGTGAATATAGCTCAGATCCAGAACGGGGATTTTCAAGCATAATTGCATCTATTTTATTGAGCCAAGAGCGCACATCGAAATTGGTATGATCAGGAGAAAATTGTGGCAGTTTGAACAGGTATGATTGGAAAGGGTTCATTTTGTTCACCAGTTCTCCAATAGTGGAAGCAAAGTTCTGATTTTGTGCTCGCAATAATCGCCCCAGCTATTATTTGAGTTAAATCCCCAGAGAAAGGTAAATTAGGGGCAGCAGGCTGGAAGCTAGTTGAGGTCGAGGGTAGAGGTTGAGATGGGTGAGGGGGAGGTATAGGTACTCCATCAGGGGGAGGAAAGAGGTCATCATAGTTGCCAACATCATTTCTGCCTGTAGACATAATATTAGGAAGTGAGCTGGATAGTCTGAGCGGATTATTATTCTCCGACAATATCACGATGGGAGTAGAGGGTCCTGGCTGGGCCAAACTCGAAGATGGTGTGAAGTCAGGACTATCATGGGTACGAACTGCAAAAGGTTTCAAAATGAAACATGGAGGACACAACAGACGCTTGGCGTCCCCAATTAAACTCAGAATTAGGTAGGTACTGGAAATTCAATAAACTACTTGTGTTGTAGTAATATGGCGGTTGAGCCGGATTTGGCACGGCACTCGGCACGGCACGGGCTAGAAGAGGGGGAGGTATCTCAGAGGGGGGGCACAGAGGGGGGGCACAGAGGGGGGGCACAGAGGGGGGTCTAAGAGGGGGGCCAAGCCCAATTTTAGCTGGGGAGGGGGAGGGGGGACCAATCAGAAGCTAATTATGAAGAGGGGAGGGTGGGGAGGGGGGGGGGGTAATTAAGGGAATAAACTTTCTCATTCTTGCAGTATAAAATCGGGAAAAAGAGGTTTCTGTATGTAAAATTCACGCGGATGTCAATTTTCGTTGTACTTTTGAGGTGCGGGTGGTGGTTGGACAGGAGTGGGGGTAATTAAATGAACTTTCTCATTCTTGCAGTATAAAATCGGGAAAAAGAGGTTTCTGTATGTAAAATTCACGCGGATGTCAATTTTCGTTGTACTTTTGAGGTCCGTGGGGTGGTTGGACAGGAGTGGGGGTAATTAAATGAACTTTCTCATTCTTGCAGTATAAAATCGGGAAAAAGAGGTTTCTGTATGTAAAATTCACGTGGATGTCAATTTTCGTTGTACTTTTGAGGTGCGGGTGGTGGGTGGACAGGAGTGGGGGTAATTAAATGAACTTTCTCATTCTTGCAGTATAAAATCGGGAAAAAGAGGTTTCTGTATGTAAAATTCACGCGGATTTCAATTTTCGCTGAACTTTTGAGGTGAGGGTGGTGGTTGGACAGGAGTGGGGGTAATTAAATGAACTGTCTCATTCTTGCAGTATAAAATCGGGAAAAAGAGGTTTCTGTATGTAAAATTCACGCGGATGTCAATTTTCGTTGTACTTTTGAGGTGCGGGTGGTGGTTGGACAGGAGTGGGGGTAATTAAATGAACTTTCTCATTCTTGCAGTATAAAATCGGGAAAAAGAGGTTTCTGTATGTAAAATTCACGCGGATTTAAATTTTCGCTGAACTTTTGAGGTGAGGGTGGTGGTTGGACAGGAGTGGGGGTAATTAAATGAACTGTCTCATTCTTGCAGTATAAAATCGGGAAAAAGAGGTTTCTGTATGTAAAATTCACGCGGAGGTCAATTTTCGTTGTACTTTTGAGGTGCGGGTGGTGGTTGGACAGGAGTGGGGGTAATTAAATGAACTGTCTCATTCTTGCAGTATAAAATCGGGAAAAAGAGGTTTCTGTATGTAAAATTCACGCGGATGTCAATTTTCGTTGTACTTTTGAGGTCCGTGGGGTGGTGGATTAATGCAAAATAACTGACACACAATGCACCGTTTATCACCTTTTTATTAAACTAATCTAATTGTCGTGAGTCCCTCCCGGGAACACTCCTATCATATTAAGTTCTCACCAATATCCAAACGCCAAACTAAAGCTCCGTAAATAAAGATATGAGTGGGGAAAGGCGACAGAACCCAGGGTTACTCAACCTGGGGCCCCACTACCAGCTCCCAGCAAGGAGCTGGAGGGAGAGGCCCCCAAGTACTATAAAACCCCGGATCCTGGCGCTCAAGCTTCATTCGACACTTCCTCTAACCAGCTCTCTCTTCTCTCTCTTACCTTACCTCCCAGATGATCGGTTGACTACAGCCGCCTGGGAATTTCACCTCCTCTCTCCTCCTCCTTGTCTAGATGATCGGTTGAATACAGCCGCCTAGACAAGGGACCTCTCCTTTCCTCTCCTTCACCTAGATGAACGGTTGACTACAGCCGCCTAGGGGAAATTCCCTCATCCACCTCTCTCTCCTCCAAAGTCGTAGATGTTCGGTTGACTACAGCCGCCTGCGACTTTTCCTCACCTTCCTTCCACACCACCTCTCTCTCCTCCAAAAGTCGTAGATGTTCGGTTGATTACAGCCGCCTGCGACTTTTCCTCCTTTTCTCTCCTTTACCTAAATTCACTCACTCACCTTCCTTCCACGCCACCGTGATGAGAATTTTAAATTCATCACAGTGGTGAACCCGACGTTCACTCTCCTTCTTCCTTACCACCTTCCCACCTCATGTGTCGCCCCAGTCAAATAGTTCGGTGTCCCAAATTTTAAATTCAAAATTTCAACCAGTCAGTGTAAATTCGCAATTCTTGGCCCACACCTCACCGCTCAACTCTCAACTCAACGCACCACCGCTCCCGCCGATTGCGAATTTCAAAATTCAAAACCACGTCAAATTTTTGAATTTTAGTTACAGAAATGGACCCGAACTCACCGACGCCACCGCTCCTGCGACCAGCCACACTGCAGCCGCCCGCCGCTGCGACATCCGACGCATTGGCCGACAACCCTTTCTCCACGCTCTCCCCGCCGACCTCTGCGTCATCGGACACCGCCGCCGCCGCCGCCGCCGCTACGGCCGCAGCCGCCGCCAACGTCATGACGGCGTCCGCTGCGTTCCCTCTGTCGCTGCCCCCCTTCTACACGCACGACCCGGCGCTTTGGTTTTTCCAAGTAGACGCAGCGTTTTCGGCCGCCAACATCCGCAGCCAGAAAACTCGATATTCCCGGATCATTTCGCTACTGCCCTACGAGATCCTGCTGCAGACCTCTGATATCTCCCCCGACGCCGCCGCTGCGTACGACGACCTCCGCAGCCGCCTCATCAACACCTACCAGCCGTCGAAAATCGCCCGAGTCGCCGCCCTCTCCCAACCTCAACACCTCGGCGACCAGAAGCCCTCCCACCTCTACCGGCGGCTGCGACACCAGCTGCAGGGGATTATGACCGCCGACATCGCACGCACGTTCTGGTTACGTGCCCTTCCCCACCCCATCCAGATGGCCCTGGCCAGCCATCTCGACGGTCCCGACGAGCCCCTCCTGCGCCTCGCGGACACCGTGCATGACTTGGCCGCTGCGGCCGCCGTCAGTGAGGTGCGTACGCCGCGCCACCCCCCGCCTTTCCGGGACCGCACAAAATCCCGGGAACGCGGCCGGGCACCCTCCCTCGACGGCCGTCGACCACTTTCGGCGGATCGCCGACGCGACTCGTCCGCCGACCGCCGCCGCCAGCGCTCACCCGAGCGCCGCAACGCATCCCCTCCCCGCCAGCGCAGAGGTCGATCCCCAGCAGCTGCGCGCGCATCCAACTCACCCCGCCCCACCAACTCCGCCTACCTACCTGCGGACCACCCCAACCGTTGTTTCTACCACGTAAACTTCGGTGGGGAGGCCCGCAAGTGCCAACCCCCCTGCTCCTTCGCCCCTAAGCAGGGAAACGCAGACGCCCGCCGGTAAATCCGGCGGGCCCCCCTCCTCGCCAACACGGGGGGGACCATGCACATACCCCCCCCGCCCGCATTCACACAGCCACCACCGCCAAACCACGCTACCCCTCCTACGCCGCCGCCACGGCTGCCAACCTCCCGGCCGCGCCTGCAGCGCCGCCGACTCCCTCACCCCACCACAAACGGAACAACCCCTCCCCGCCCGCCACCAGGGCTACCACCCTTCCGACCGCCACTCACGCCGCCGCTCCCGTTCCCCCACCCCGGAACGGCCCCTCCACGCCCGTCAACAGGGCAGACAACCTCCCGGCCGCCACTCACGCCGCCGCGTCCGTTCCCCCACCACGGAACGGATCCTCCACGCCCGCCTCCAGGGCACAACCCCCTCCGGCCACCACACAGCCCGCCACTGCCGTTCCCCCTCCCCGGAACAAGGCGAAACCTCCTCCTACCAAACTGGCCAGCCCCCCTGCAGACTCCACCGTTCCCCCCCTCCGGAACGACAAGAAACCGCCTCGCGTCTCCTTCGCGGCGGACCAGCCAGCGCCGACACACGTACCTACCTCCGCAATTATACCCAACGCCCTCCCGACCCACCAGCGACTTTTCCTGCGCTGCAGGAAAACCAACGTACCTTTCTTGGTGGACACAGGGGCGGCGCTATCAATATTTCCCAACAACATCCTCCGTCGTCAGGCGCGCTGCTACCGGCAGCTTCTCTACGCCGCCAACGGTACCACCATCCCCTCGTACGGGACGTACCGCTCCTCTGTTTATATGAGCGGGCTCGCGTACGAGTGGGAGTTTACCGTGGCGGACGTGGAGAAGGCGATCCTGGGGGCCGATTTTCTCGCATATTTCGGTCTCCAGGTCGACGTCCGGAACGCGCGCCTGATTGACCCCGCCACAAAAACACCCATACCCGGATTCATACATGCCATCAACCACCCCCCTACGCAATTTGAACGCCTCCTCCTCAACTACCGCCCCCAGCGCCGCCCCTCTGCCCACATCTCCACCATTCAACACCACATCGAGACTTCCGGCCCCCCCATCACAGCAAAAGCCCGACGACTCCACCCCCTGCAACTATCTAAAGCCCGGCAACATTTTAATAAACTCATAGCCGACGGCATCGTCCGCCCCTCAAAATCCCCTTGGCCTTCTCCACTCCACATCGTGCAGAAGCCCAATGGGGATATCCGCCCCTGCGGGGACTACCGGCGGCTCAATTCGAAAACCACGCCGGACCTTTATAATGTTCCCCACCTACGGGACTTCTCGTCGCACCTCCATGGCGCTAATATCTTCTCTACACTCGACATTTCACGGGCGTTCCACCACATCAACATTCACCCCCCCGATGTCCAGAAAACCGCCATCATTACCCCGTTCGGACTTTTCGAGTATGTTAAGATGGGCTTCGGGTTAAGGAACGCTGCACAGACTTGGCAGCGCTATATGGACAGCATCCTGCGAGGCCTACCGTTCGTCTTTTGCTTCCTCGACGACGTCCTGGTGGCCTCCAGGACGCCGGAAGAACACCTCCGCCATCTCCAACAGATCCTTGACATCTTCTCCTCCGAAGGCCTCCTGGTCAACACAGACAAGTGCGTTCTCGGCCAACCCTCCGTCCACTGCCTCGGCCACCACGTTTCATCCGAGGGCATCAAACCCCTCGCAGACAAAGTCCACGCCATTAGTGACTTCCCGCAACCCCGCACCGTGACGGAACTCCGCCGCTTCCTGGGTATGTTAAACTTTTACCGCAGACACATCAAACACGCGGCACAACATCAACAACCACTCATACACGCCATTCCCCAACCCTCCAAAAAAAATGACAACCGCCCCATTACCTGGACCCCCCAACTCATCTCCTCCTTCAAAATTTGCAAACAGGACCTAGTAGACGCCGCTCTATTGGCCCATCCCGATCCTCACGCCCCCTTATCCATCACCACCGATGCGTCCGACTGGGCCATCGGGGCAGTGCTCCATCAGCACACCGGCGCCACCCCCCAACCCCTAGGCTTCTTTTCCAAAACGCTATCCCCCACCCAAAAAAATTACTCCACGTTCGACAGAGAACTCCTCGCCATCCACGAAGCCATCAAGCACTTTCGTGACTTCGTGGAGGGCAGGCAGTTCTCTGTCGTCACTGATCATAAGCCCCTGACCCACGCCCTCCTACAGAACCGCAAATCCGCCTCCCCGCGTCGCCTCCGGCAGCTCGAGTTTATCGGGCAATTTACGTCCGATATCCGATACTTGCCGGGGGCCGACAACTGCGTGGCGGACGCGCTATCCCGACCCACCCCTACCCCCGCGCCGGTGGCGGAGTTACTGCCCTTCCCTTCACCACAAATCCTAAAATCAAAGCAAACTCCACATTCCGACCCCGCCCTCTCCAATCTCATTTCCGCCTCCAAATTGGAACAGCTGCCGCCCCTCGACCTCTGGTGTGACGTAACGGCCGATACACCGCGCCCTTACGTCCCACCGGAGCTGAGGCGGCAGTTGTTCCTCCACTATCACTCCCTTCACCATCCTGGCATTCGGGCTAGCCGGGACCTTATCAAGACGCGGTACTTCTGGCCCCACATGAACACAGATATTCGTAACTGGGTTCTGGGGTGCCAGAAGTGCCAGCGGTTTAAGGTTTCGGCCCACCCCCATGTCCCACCTCAAACCATTCCCGACTCCCTACCGTGGGAACATGTTCATCTGGATTTAGTGGGCCCCCTTCCCCCGTCCGAGGGGAAAAAATACTGCCTCACGATGATCGACCGTGCCACCAACTGGGTGGAATGCATCCCACTCTCAAATATCACCGCGGACACCGTCGCAACGGCTTTCCTCTCTCAATGGGTTAGCCGTTACGGTTGTCCGCGAACAGTCACGGTCGATCAAGGGAGGCAGTTTGAGTCCGCCCACTTTTCCGATTTACTACGTTCCCTCGGCATCCACAAAATCCACACTACCCCATACCATCCCCAATCCAACGGGAAAATAGAGCGGTGGCACTCGGTCCTGAAACAGGCCATTTCTACTTCAACAAATTCCCCTTCCTGGACTAAATCCCTCCCCTACATTTTACTCAGCCTACGCACTTCAGCTCGTCCTTCAGACCAAACCAGCCCCGCACAAAACGCATTTAAAGACCCGTTACGTCTACCAGCCGACATTTTCACCCCAAATCACACACCGTCAATTAACAGGGAACCGCTACACTCCACAACACCCACAAACGACACCACTTACCCCAAACGCTTCTTCACCGCCACACACATGTACCTGAAAGAGCCCGGCATGCATAAAACTTTTCAACCCCTGTATGCCGGGCCCTTTCAGGTCATCCGCTCGACACCATCCACCTCTACCCTGTTGATTGACGGAAAGCCCCACACCGTGCCATTGGCACGGTGCAAACCAGCCCCAGTCCTCCCCGACCACACCAATCCCCCGCCCACCCCCACACCACAAACAACACACATCACCTCCGTCTCAACCGACGGACCCCGACGTCGTCGCCTCGCTCCGCGACGTCCCGGGTACCGGCTCCCAACAGCTATCCCCCTTCACCGCCACCCTGGCTGTGAAGGGACCCCTCTATCAGTCTTCACCAACGTAAAGACTGTTAGAGGGTGGCACCCATCTTCCCCATCACCCACCTCCCCTCACACTGCACACACACCTCACTCACACACTCACTGTCACTCAACACACCCAACACACACCCAGGAATCGGCGGATTCCCGTCACCCCGTTCCGCTTTGTTCCCCGAATTTGCACGAAGGTTGTAAATATTGTACATATTGTAAACATCATGTTTGTAAATATTGTTCATCCTCCTCATCTCGCCCTTGCCGCTCGCTTTCACATTGTAAATATCGTTATTGTAAATATTGTTCACCCTCCTCATCTCGCCCTTGCCGCTCACTTTCACCTTGTAAATATTGTTCATCCTCCTCATCTCGCCCTTGCCGATCACTTCCCTAAATGCCACATGTTTAGGGATCCTGACCACTGCTCCCATCATACTGTATATACTCTCGCCATCTCATCCTACTTATTCTACCTTATATTCTACCTTATATTGCCTACCTTATGTTCTACCTACTTATCATCTACCTTATATTCTACCTTATGTTACCTACCTTCTGTTCTACCTACTTATCATCTACCTACTTATAATCTACCATGTTACTACTAGTTTTTAAGGACCGCCTTCAGCTCATCCTCTGTTTGCATCGGCCCTCAGCCCCTGTCACTTTGCGCCTTCAGCTCCTCCTCTTGTTTGCCGTAGCCCTCAGCTCCTGTCATTTTGCGCCTTCAGCGACCACCTCTTGTTTGCCGTAGCCCTCAGCTCCTGTCATCTTGCGCCTTCAGCACCAATATTGGTTCAAACTGGGGGGACCTCTGTCGTGAGTCCCTCCCGGGAACACTCCTATCATATTAAGTTCTCACCAATATCCAAACGCCAAACTAAAGCTCCGTAAATAAAGATATGAGTGGGGACAGGCGAAAGAACCCAGGGTTACTCAACCTGGGGCCCCACTACCAGCTCCCAGCAAGGAGCTGGAGGGAGAGGCCCCCAAGTACTATAAAACCCCGGATCCTGGCGCTCAAGCTTCATTCGACACTTCCTCTAACCAGCTCTCTCTTCTCTCTCTTACCTTACCTCCCAGATGATCGGTTGACTACAGCCGCCTGGGAATTTCACCTCCTCTCTCCTCCTCCTTGTCTAGATGATCGGTTGAATACAGCCGCCTAGACAAGGGACCTCTCCTTTCCTCTCCTTCACCTAGATGAACGGTTGACTACAGCCGCCTAGGGGAAATTCCCTCATCCACCTCTCTCTCCTCCAAAGTCGTAGATGTTCGGTTGACTACAGCCGCCTGCGACTTTTCCTCACCTTCCTTCCACACCACCTCTCTCTCCTCCAAAAGTCGTAGATGTTCGGTTGATTACAGCCGCCTGCGACTTTTCCTCCTTTTCTCTCCTTTACCTAAATTCACTCACTCACCTTCCTTCCACGCCACCGTGATGAGAATTTTAAATTCATCACACTAATTTTTCTCAAACGACAAGAATGCCAAACTCGTGGTAATCGTAATCTGAGTCATAATGAATCTCCAAAGTGTGTGTGTGTTGCTCCAATTTCCTTTTGCTCTTCCATCCTTCTGACCATGGAGGTGGCAGTGATAGACGGAGGTGTAGTAGCATCCATGCTACCTATCTCCGACACGGCCATCATGACGGGCACCCGTCCCGGGTGTTTCGAGATCCAGCTGGTCTAACCTATTATGCATGGCTTGGAAGAGGGATGGAGGGAAAGTATTTGAAAAAAAAACCTGGCGGTAAAACGTACAGGTTGTCATGTTTGAAAACTGGAGGGAAAGAGTTGATTGCTGAGTGGGGAGTGGAGGGAGAAATTTATTAATGCAAAATAACTGACACACAATGCACCGTTTATAACCTTTTTATTAGACTAATCTAATTTTTCTCAAACGACAAGAATGCCAAACTCGTGGTAATCGTAATAAGTAAAAAGAACGCTGAGTGCTGAGTCATAATGAATCTCCAAAGTGTGTGTGTGTTGCTCCAATTTCCTTTTGCTCTTCCATGCTTCTGACCATGGAGGTGGCAGTGATAGACGGAGGTGTAGTAGCATCCATGCTACCTATCTCCGACACGGCCATCATGACGGGCACCCGTCCCGGGTGTTTCGAGATCCAGCTGGTCTAACCTATTATGCATGGCTTGGAAGAGGGATGGAGGGAAAGTATTTGAAAAAAAAACCTGGCGGTAAAACGTACAGGTTGTCATGTTTGAAAACTGGAGGGAAAGAGTTGATTGCTGAGTGGGGAGTGGAGGGAGAAATTTAAAAAGTGGCAGTTAAAAAAGGCGGGAGATCCAGCTGGTCTAACCTATTATGTATGGCTTGGAAGAGGGATGGAGGGAAAGTATTTGAAAAAAAAACCTGGCGGTAAAACGTACAGGTTGTCATGTTTGAAAACTGGAGGGAAATAGCTGATGCCTGAGTGGGGTGTGGTCGCCCTGGGATAAATTCAAAAATTGGCTGTTAAAAAAGGCGGGAGATCCAGCTGGTCTAATCTATTATGCATGGCTTGGAAGAGGGATGGAGGGGAAGTATTTGAAAAAAACCTGGCGGTAAAACGTACAGGTTGTCATGTTTGAAAACTGGTGGGAAAGAGCTGATGCCTGAGTGGGGTGTGGTCCCCCTGGGATAAATTCAAAAATTGGCGGTTAAAAAAGGCGGGAGATCCAGCTGGTCTAACCTATTATGCATGGCTTGGAAGAGGGATGGAGGGAAAGTATTTGAAAAAAAAACCTGGCGGTAAAACGTACAGGTTGTCATGTTTGAATGCTGGAGGGAAAGAGCTGATGCCTGAGTGGGGTGTGGTCGCCCTGGGATAAATTCAAAAAGTGGCGGTTAAAAAAGGCGGGAGATCCAGCTGGTCTAACCTATTATGCATGGCTTGGAAGAGGGATGGAGGGAAAGTATTTGAAAAAAAACCTGGCGGTAAAACGTACAGGTTGTCATGTTTGAAAACTGGAGGGAAAGAGCTGATTCCTGAGTGGGGAGTGGCGGGAGAAATTTAAAAAGTGGCAGTTAAAAAAGGCGGGAGATCCAGCTGGTCTCACCTATTATGCATGGCTTGGAAGGAAGGGTGGAGGGAAAGTATTTGAAAAAAACCTGGCGGTAAAACGTACAGGTTGTCATGTTTGAAAACTGGAGGGAAAGAGCTGATTCCTGAGTGGGGAGTGGCGGGAGAAATTGGGAGATCCAGCTGGTCTAACCTATTATGCATGGCTTGGAAGGGAGGGTGGAGGGAAAGTATTTGAAAAAAACCTGGCGGTAAAACGTACAGGTTGTCATGTTTGAAAACTGGAGGGAAAGAGCTGATGCCTGAGTGGGGAGTGGCGCGAGAAATTTAAAAAGTGGCAGTTAAAAAAGGCGGGAGATCCAGCTGGTCTAACCTATTATGCATGGCTTGGAAGAGGGATGGAGGGAAAGTATTTGAAAAAAACCTGGCGGTAAAACGTACAGGTTGTCATGTTTGAAAACTGGAGGGAAAGAGTTGATTCCTGAGTGGGGAGTGGCAGGAGAAATTTAAAAAGTGGCAGTTAAAAAAGGCGGGAGATCTAGCTGGCCTAACCTAGCGGTAAAACATACAGGTTGTCATGTTTAAAAACTGGAGGGAAAGCTGATTCATGAGTGGGGAGTGGCGGGAGAAATTTAAAATTGACGGTTAAAAAAGGCGGGAGATGCAGCTGGTCTAACATGGCTTGGAAGAGGGGTGGAGGGGAAGTATTTGAAAAAAGAGGCGGGAAAACGTACAGGTTGCCGTGTTTGAAAACTGGAGGGAAAGAGCTGATTCCTGAGTGGGGAGTGGAGGGAGAAATTCAAAAATGCCGATTGAGCCGGATTCGACCCAGGCCTAGCTACAAGAGGGGGCTCAGAGGGAGCTAAGAGGGGGGCTAAGCCCAATTTTAGCTAGGGAGGGGGAGGGGGGCCTGGCCGGGGCAGGGGGCCCGCACCTGCCAAGCTTGAGCCAGGACACTGTTAACCCATTAACCCCCTGCCCCGGCCAGAACCCCCTCCCCCTCCCTAGCTAAAATTGGGCTTAGCCCCCCTCTTAGCTCCCTCTGAGCCCCCTCTTGTAGCTAGGCCTGGGTCGAATCCGGCTCAATCAGCATTTTTGAATTTCTCCCTCCACTCCCCACTCAGGAATCAGCTCTTTCCCTCCAGTTTTCAAACACGGCAACCTGTACGTTTTCCTGCCTCTTTTTTCAAATACTTCCCCTCCACCCCTCTTCCAAGCCATGTTAGACCAGCTGCATCTCCCGCCTTTTTTAACCGTCAATTTTAAATTTCTCCCGCCACTCCCCACTCATGAATCAGCTCTTTCCCTCCAGTTTTCAAACATGACAACCTGTACGTTTTACCGCCAGGTTTTTTTCAAATACTTTCCCTCCATCCCTCTTCCAAGCCATGCATAATAGGTTAGACCAGCTGGATCTCCCGCCTTTTTTAACTGCCACTTTTTAAATTTCTCGCGCCACTCCCCACTCAGGCATCAGCTCTTTCCCTCCAGTTTTCAAACATGACAACCTGTACGTTTTACCGCCAGGTTTTTTTCAAATACTTTCCCTCCACCCTCCCTTCCAAGCCATGCATAATAGGTTAGACCAGCTGGATCTCCCAATTTCTCCCGCCACTCCCCACTCAGGAATCAGCTCTTTCCCTCCAGTTTTCAAACATGACAACCTGTACGTTTTACCGCCAGGTTTTTTTCAAATACTTTCCCTCCACCCTTCCTTCCAAGCCATGCATAATAGGTGAGACCAGCTGGATCTCCCGCCTTTTTTAACTGCCACTTTTTAAATTTCTCCCGCCACTCCCCACTCAGGAATCAGCTCTTTCCCTCCAGTTTTCAAACATGAAAACCTGTACGTTTTACCGCCAGGTTTTTTTTCAAATACTTTCCCTCCATCCCTCTTCCAAGCCATGCATAATAGGTTAGACCAGCTAGATCTCCCGCCTTTTTTAACTGCCACTTTTTAAATTTCTCCCTCCACTCCCCACTCAGGAATCAACTCTTTCCCTCCAGTTTTCAAACATGACAGCCTGTACGTTTTCCCGCCAGGTTTTTTTCAAATACTTTCCCTCCATCCCCCTTCCTAGCCATGCATAATAGGTTAGACCAGCTGGATCTCCAGCCTTTTTTAACCGCCAATTTTTGAATTTATCCCAGGGCGACCACTCCCCACTCAGGCATCAGCTCTTTCCCTCCAGTTTTCAAACATGACAACCTGTACGTTTTACCGCCAGGTTTTTTTCAAATACTTTCCCTCCATCCCTCTTCCAAGCCATGCATAATAGGTGAGACCAGCTGGATCTCCCGCCTTTTTTAACTGCCACTTTTTAAATTTCTCCCTCCACACCCTACCCAGGAAGCAACTCTTTCCCTCCAGTTTTCAAACATGACAACCTGTATGTTTTACCGCCAGGTTTTTTTCAAATACTTTCCCTCCATCCCTCTTCCAAGCCATGCATAATAGGTTAGACCAGCTAGATCTTCCGCCTTTTTTAACTGCCACTTTTGAATTTATCCCAGGGCGACCACACCCCACTCAGGCATCAGCTCTTTCCCTCCAGCATTCAAACATGACAACCTGTACGTTTTACCGCCAGGTTTTTTTCAAATACTTTCCCTCCATCCCTCTTCCAAGCCATGCATAATAGGTTAGACCAGCTGGATCTCCCGCCTTTTTTAACTGCCACTTTTGAATTTATCCCAGGGCGACCACACCCCACTCAGGCATCAGCTCTTTCCCTCCAGCATTCAAACATGACAACCTGTACGTTTTACCACCAGGTTTTTTTTTCAAATACTTTCCCTCCATCCCTCTTCCAAGCCATGCATAATAGGTTAGACCAGCTGGATCTCCCGCCTTTTTTAACAGCCAATTTTTGAATTTATCCCAGGGCGACCACACCCCACTCAGGCATCAGCTCTTTCCCTCCAGCATTCAAACATGACAACCTGTACGTTTTACCGCCAGGTTTTTTTTTCAAATACTTTCCCTCCATCCCTCTTCCAAGCCATACATAATAGGTTAGACCAGCTGGATCTCCCGCCTTTTTTAACTGCCACTTTTTAAATTTCTCCGTCCACTCCCCACTCAGCAATCAACTCTTTCTCTCCAGTTTTCAAACATGACAACCTGTACGTTTTACCGCCAGGTTTTTTTTTCAAATACTTTCCCTCCATCCCTCTTCCAAGCCATGCATAATAGGTTAGACCAGCTGGATCTCGAAACACCCGGGACGGGTGCCCGTCATGATGGCCTTGTCGGAGATAGGTAGCATGGATGCTACTACACCTCCGTCTATCACTGCCACCTCCATGGTCAGAAGCATGGAAGAGCAAAAGGAAATTGTAGCAACACACACACACTTTGGAGATTCATTATGATTCAGCACTCAGCGTTCTTTTTACTTATTACGATTACCACGAGTTTGACATTCTTGTCGTTTGAGAAAAATTAGATTAGTTTAATAAAAAGGTGATAAACGGTGCATTGTGTGTCAGTTATTTTGCATTAATAAATTTCTCCCTCCACTCCCCACTCAGCAATCAACTCTTTCCCTCCAGTTTTCAAACATGACAACCTGTACGTTTTACCGCCAGGTTTTTTTTTCAAATACTTTCCCTCCATCCCTCTTCCAAGCCATGCATAATAGGTTAGACCAGCTGGATCTCGAAACACCCGGGACGGGTGCCCGTCATGATGGCCGTGTCGGAGATAGGTAGCATGGATGCTACTACACCTCCGTCTATCACTGCCACCTCCATGGTCAGAAGGATGGAAGAGCAAAAGGAAATTGGAGCAACACACACACACTTTGGAGATTCATTATGACTCAGCACTCAGCGTTCTTTTTACTTATTACGATTACCACGAGTTTGGCATTCTTGTCGTTTGAGAAAAATTAGATTAGTTTAATAAAAAGGTGATAAACGGTGCACTGTGTGTCAGTTATTTTGCATTAATCCACCACCCCACGGACCTCAAAAGTACAACGAAAATTGACATCCGCGTGAATTTTGCATACAGAAACCTCTTTTTCCCGATTTTATACTGCAAGAATGAGACAGTTCATTTAATTACCCCCACTCCTGTCCAACCACCACCCGCACCTCAAAAGTACAACGAAAATTGTCATCCGCGTGAATTCTACATACAGAAACCTCTTTTTCCCGATTTTATACTGCAAGAATGAGACAGTTCATTTAATTACCCCCACTCCTGTCCAACCACCACCCTCACCTCAAAAGTTCAGCGAAAATTGAAATCCGCGTGAATTTTACATACAGAAACCTCTTTTTCCCGATTTTATACTGCAAGAATGAGAAAGTTCATTTAATTACCCCCACTCCTGTCCAACCACCACCCGCACCTCAAAAGTACAACGAAAATTGACATCCGCGTGAATTTTACATACAGAAACCTCTTTTTCCCGATTTTATACTGCAAGAATGAGACAGTTCATTTAATTACCCCCACTCCTGTCCAACCACCACCCTCACCTCAAAAGTTCAGCGAAAATTGAAATCCGCGTGAATTTTACATACAGAAACCTCTTTTTCCCGATTTTATGCTGCAAGAATGAGAAAGTTCATTTAATTACCCCCACTCCTGTCCACCCACCACCCGCACCTCAAAAGTACAACGAAAATTGACATCCGCGTGAATTTTACATACAGAAACCTCTTTTTCCCGATTTTATACTGCAAGAATGAGAAAGTTCATTTAATTACCCCCACTCCTGTCCAACCACCCCACGGACCTCAAAAGTACAACGAAAATTGACATCCGCGTGAATTTTACATACAGAAACCTCTTTTTCCCGATTTTATACTGCAAGAATGAGAAAGTTCATTTAATTACCCCCACTCCTGTCCAACCACCACCCGCACCTCAAAAGTACAACGAAAATTGACATCCGCGTGAATTTTACATACAGAAACCTCTTTTTCCCGATTTTATACTGCAAGAATGAGAAAGTTTATTCCCTTAATTACCCCCCCCCTCCCCACCCTCCCCCCTTCATAATTAGCTTCTGATTGGTCCCCCCTCCCCCTCCCCAGCTAAAATTGGGCTTGGCCCCCCTCTTAGACCCCCCTCTGTGCCCCCCCTCTGAGATCCCTCCCCCTCTTCTAGCCCGTGCCGTGCCGTGTGCCGTGCCAAATCCCGCTCAACCGCCATATTACTACAACATACTTGCAGGAATAACCCGCTAAACATATAAATTTAACTGATTTCGCGAAATCTTCCAACAAGAAATTAACTCACCCAGACGTTTAGCTCCTCTTTCAAACATGGGGATGTTTCCTTGGTCTTGACCTTGTTGCGGACGCCAGTGGGAGTATCTGGCTACTAGGTTATCTTCAGTAGGTTCAGGAGGAAATCCGTCAACTTCCTCGTTTTCTTGATAGTGGCGTTCTTCATCGGATTTCTCGTTTTCCATCCCACTTCTGATGTCAAATATAAGAAGGGCCTATACCTACTATCTGAGGGCGCAGTGAAATCTTGGATGGAGAAATTACCACACAATCCTCCACTCAATGTAACTTTTAATTTACTGAAGATAGGTAGTACTTGATAAAAGACAATACTGATTGCCCTACGAACTACTACAATAAAATCGCGACGTTCGAAGGTACATATGACGAATTACTCGCGAGGAGCTGGTCTCAGGATCTTAGCTAGGCACTTGCGATTATAAACGACAACGAGTCAGACGCATCAGAGAAGAGAGTGTCCGGGCACACAGTGTGTTTTTCTGTTGTCCTCTAATCAGATATCCATCCGCCAAAAATAGAGGCTGACGTCATCACAAGTAGTTCCCAGTGTTGGCAGCAAGGTGTGCATCGCTGCTGTCAACCATTCAAATATTTGTCCTGTAGACGACTCCAGCGCTCCTCGCAGTAACTTGTTCCTCATCAACGCCCTCTGCTGCTTCCATTTGAATTTTTCACGAGCCTAACCGTCAGTGAGCCGACATATACATATCTGTATTCTATCAATATTTTGTATTCATGAATACAACAAGTAGGTACCAATTCAAATTAGTTCGTACAGTCATGTTAGCCAATACAACTACTCCCTACCATAATAATAATAATAATAATAATAACAATTATAAATTTATACGATACACATCGATCATATTAAAACTCTGAATGAGTTTTATTGTTTTGTATCAGTATACCTCAATAATATTATAAAAATACCATAATCAATTTCGTAATTACAGATTTTCCTATTACATCATAATTCTTGAGTCAGGGTGGAAGAAAGGATCTCAACACAAATTCACACATGTGAGTAAAACATGTTTCTATGTTTTTATCAATATTTTTGAATTCATGTACCTATACGACAAGTAGGTAGCATTTCAAATTAGTTCTTACAGGCATGTTAGCCAATACATCTACTCACTAGCATAATAATAATTATAAATTTATAAGAAACACATCGATCGTATTATACTCTGAATGAATTTTTATTGTTTTTTTATCAATAAGCCCGAGTCATAATCATTACTGGAGTCGTTCTTACCGAAAATATTCAAACATTCGTGAAGGTGATACCTACTTTGTGACAATACACGCAACAGATTTCAGTCCGTGGAAAATGGGTTTCGATAAAATCCGCTTAAAGCTCTTAATGACTTCTACTGTTTTTGTAACAGTATACCTCAATTAAATTTTAAAATACCTATCATCAATAATTACAGATTTTCCTATCACCTCAGCCGGATCATCGGGAGTCAGGTCTCGAAGAAAGGATTTCAACACACATGTGTGTAAAATCATGTTTCTATAATATTTTATCAATAGTTTAGTATTCATGTATACTACAAGTAGATAGCATTTCAAATTAGTTCATCCGCGTTTTACCAGCACTCTTTTAGTGGTTGAAGTTTCACCATTGAACACGAAGGGTAGTAGAGGCAAATGAGTAGCACAGATACCTACCTTTTTAGGTTAAAATGTTTGATATGTTAATAAACCATTCATCATCAAATTATATAATTACTGATTTTCCTATCGAAAAGACGTGATCTCATGGATGTTAACAGAAACACTTCAATCATATTAAAACTCTTAATGACTTTTATTGTTTTTGTAACAGTATACCTCAATTAAATTTTAAAATAACTATCATCAATTTCGTAATTACAGATTTTCCTATCACCTCAGCCGAATCATCATCATTCTTGAGTCAGGTCTCGAAGAAAGGATTTCAACACACATGTGAGTAAAATCATGTTCCTATAATATTTTATCAATAGTTTAGTATTCATGTATACGACAAGTAGATAGCATTTCAAATTAGTTCATCCGCGTTTTACCAGCACTCTTATAGTGGTTGAAGTTTCACCATTGAACACGAAGAGTAGTAGAGGGAAATAAGTAGCCGCGACCTATTTAGGTTCAAATGTAAATAAAACGTAACACAGATGTCTGTGCTTATCAATAACTATTTCATACATTTCTGATAGCTATGAAGTCAATGAATACAGCTAATAGAAATCTTCATGTGTATGATAACTAAAGTATTACATTATTAAATTACAACTCAGTCTCCTTTTTAATCATTTTCAGCACACGCTACCTGGAACAAAAAATGTTGATGATGAGGATGTGGTCCATATTACTCTCATTATTTATTTTCTGGATCCTCTCCCGAAACCGCATTATCTAAACGTGTTCAATCGGTTGGCTTACAAATCGTGATGTACCTAGTAAACAGTGTGGCGTCAACATCTTATAGTTGCAGTTATCTGTTCATTTGACTCTAGGTACTGTGCGCAACATACGACACTATACAATTTAAGTCATGAAATCCTATTAAAATATTACATGATAGAAGGAAAACTAGCTGAACTGTTACATGCGCTAGTTACAGGAGAAATAATCAAACAGATTGCTGCTAAATTCGGGTTGAAAAATTATTTATCATCACAAAGATCGATGTTTTGTCGAACCTTAACGGACTGTGCAAAATCTGTATATGTACTGACAGAGACCATAGGAAAAAACGAAAGAAAAAATATTTATACGATAGAAGAATATGTGGAAATATTAGAAGAAATAGAAGGAGAGAGGGAATCAGATAGTAATAATGAGAGTTTACAGGAATCACTAGATGAAGAAGAAGAAGAAATTAAATATCGAGACGGCCATACCATCATTGACATCGAGCTTGAAGAGACGGATTGTGTGTTGAACACCTTCACAGAATCATCACCTGAAGAATAGGACGAATGGAATACACCTATACCAAGCATGAATGACTATGAACAATATGGTGAATGAGGGGGGAGGTAGATTCGACAACTGTGGTTATATTATTTCATTTTGGACTTTGTTGATTGGCGGGTACCTTCTTTTTTCAACTTGAACAAACTCTATGCTCATGAATAACAACAAATAATATTAATTTTAGAATGCTTGAATTCACTGTGAATTTATGAAACTTTAATCCTCCCCGACCGGGTCCAGTACTCGATTTTGGTGACACACAGGGAAATGAAAAGAAAAAGTTAAATTTTGTTCCTTACCTACTACCTATTTTTACGTACCAAACGAATAAATAAAATTCTGAGCAGGCGATGAAAGTTTTTGTCATCCTTCTTTAAATCTTCATTGCATAGGTTTTAAGGTATTTCCTATGACGCCAACCAAGTACCTATGACTCGAGTAGCTTCGACACATTAGTTCATTGATCAATATTATTAGAAGAATAATATTGATCAATTGTCTAATAATATTGATCAATGAACTAATGTGTCGAAGCTACTTGAGTCATAGGTACTTGGTTGGCGTCATAGGAAATACCTTAAAACCTATGCAATGAAGATATTTTAAGGAAGGATGACAAAAACTTTCATCGCCTGCTTTTGTTATCCATCCAATAATATTGATCAATGAACTAATGTATCGAAGCTACTCGAGTCATAGGTACTTGGTTGGCGTCATAGGAAATACCTTAAAACCTATATTCCTTATATTTTAAGGAAGGATGACAAAAACTTTCATCGCCTGCTCAGAATTTTATTTATTCGTTTGGTACGTAAAAATAGGTAGTAGGTAAGGAACAAAATTTAACTTTTTCTTTTCATTTCCCTGTGTGTCACCAAAATCGAGTACTGGACCCGGTCGGGGAGGATTAAAGTTTCATAAATTCACAGTGAATTCAAGCATTCTAAAATTAATATTATTTGTTGTTATTCATGAGCATAGAGTTTGTTCAAGTTGAAAAAAGAAGGTACCCGCCAATCAACAAAGTCCAAAATGAAATAATATAACCACAGTTGTCGAATCTACCTCCCCCCTCATTCACCATATTGTTCATAGTCATTCATGCTTGGTATAGGTGTATTCCATTCGTCATATTCTTCAGGTGATGATTCTGTGAAGGTGTTCAACACATAATCCGTCTCTTCAAGCTCGATGTCAATGATGGTATGGCCGTCTCGATATTTAATTTCTTCTTCTTCTTCATCTAGTGATTCCTGTAAACTCTCATTATTACTATCTGATTCCCTCTCTCCTTCTATTTCTTCTAATATTTCCACATATTCTTCTATCGTATAAATATTTTTTCTTTCGTTTTTTCCTATGGTCTCTGTCAGTACATATACAGATTTTGCACAGTCCGTTAAGGTTCGACAAAACATCGATCTTTGTGATGATAAATAATTTTTCAACCCGAATTTAGCAGCAATCTGTTTGATTATTTCTCCTGTAACTAGCGCATGTAACGGTTCAGCTAGTTTTTCTTCTATCATGTAATATTTTAATAGGATTTCTCGACTTAAATTGTATAGTGTCGTATGTTGCACACAGTACCTAGGGTCAAATGAAAAGATAACATTGAAGGTCCTGCTGTTCATCATCATTAGGTACATTACATTTCCTCTGTAGAAACATGACATAATTTCGAACAAATGAGTTCCATACTTTTCTGAGCTAAATGTTGGGTGAGCGGAAAACTCTAACCATAACGAATCATTATAGTCGACATCCGGATCAACCAAACCAATACTGTCCAGAATCATATCCGAATGAAAGGATAAAGCTACATTATTATACGCTTCATAAAACGCAAGTAAAGATTTTACATCTTTGTCGCGGCTACTATAGATGTAATTTCGCACATCACGAATTATCTTTTAATGACCTCTATCAGGTATCATTGAATATTTCAACTGGTACTTTCGTCTTTGTACAAAGTCCGACAGAAAGAGAATTGTATTGGAGCCTGTGTACCAGTCATAGTCCTCAAACTCGAGTTCGAAATGATAAGCTCCACATTCAGCTGGCTTAAGCTTCTTATGTTGCGAACAATACATATGTCTTTTTGTTGGAGTCAAATTCTTACAACGGTATCGTTGTAAGATGTTGACGCCACACTGTTTACTAGGTACATCACGATTTATAAGCCAACCGATTGAACACATTTTGATAATGCGGTTTCGGGAGAGGATCCAGAAAATAAATAATGAGAGTAATATGGACCACATCCTCATCATCAACATTTTTTGTTCCAGGTAGCGTGTGCTGAAAATGATTAAAAAGGAGACTGAGTTGAAATTTAATAATGTAATACTTTAGTTATCATACACATGAAGATTTCTATTAGCTGTATTCATTGACTTCATAGCTATCAGAACTGTATGAAATAGTTATTGATAAGCACAGACATCTGTGTTACGTTTTATTTACATTTGAACCTAAATAGGTCGCGGCTACTTATTTTCCTCTACTACCCTTCGTGTTCAATGGTGAAACTTCAACCACTATAAGAGTGCTGGTAAAGCGCGGATGAACTAATTTGAAATGCTATCTACTTATAGTATACATGAATACTAAACTATTGATAAAATATTATAGAAACATGATTTTACTCACATGTGTGTTGAAATCCTTTCTTCGAGACCTGACTCAAGAATGATGATGATCCGGCTGAGGTGATAGGAAAATCTGTAATTATTGATGATAGGTATTTTAAAATTTAATTGAGGTATACTGTTACAAAAACAGTAGAAGTCATTAAGAGCTTTAAGCGGATTTTATCGAAACCCATTTTCCACGGACTGAAATCTGTTGCGTGTATTGTCACAAAGTAGGTATCACCTTCACGAATGTTTGAATATTTTCGGTAAGAACGACTCCAGTAATGATTATGACGTGGGCTTATTGATACAAAAACAATAAAAATTCATTCAGAGTATAATACGATCGATGTGTTTCTTATAAATTTATAATTATTATTATGCTAGTGAGTAGATGTATTGGCTAACATGCCTGTAAGAACTAATTTGAAATGCTACCTACTTGTCGTATAGGTACATGAATTCAAAAATATTGATAAAAACATAGAAACATGTTTTACTCACATGTGTGAATTTGTGTTGAGATCCTTTCTTCCACCCTGACTCAAGAACTATGATGTAATAGGAAAATCTGTAATTACGAAATTGACTATGGTATTTTTATAATATTATTGAGGTATACTGATACAAAACAATAAAACTCATTCAGAGTTTTAATATGATCGATGTGCATCGTATAAATTTATAATTGTTATTATTATTATTATTATTATGGTTGGGAGTAGTTGTATTGGCTAACATGACTGTACGAACTAATTTGAATTGGTACCTACTTGTTGTATTCATGAATACAAAATATTGATAGAATACAGATATGTATATATTTACCGATGTATTTTTACTCACATGCGTGAATTTTATGTTGAGATTCTTTCTTCCACACCTGAATCAAGAATGGTGAGTACTATAAAGTAACAAGGTATTTTCAGCTGCGGTGATAGGAAAATATGTACTGAATGTGAAACTATGAAATTGGTGATGGGTATTTTAAAATATTATTGCGGTAACTGATATATGGATAAAATATAAATATGTTGTACTCCCGTGTGTGAATTTTTGTTAAAATCCTTCCACATCTGACCCAAGAATGGTGTTGATTATAGTATTTTTGGCTGTGGTAGTACGAAAATCTGTAATTACGAAATTGATCATAGGTATGGTAAAATGTATGGAACTTGAATACATTTATTTTAAAAGTACGTAAAGGTATATTTCACAATATTATAGTATGCTTACCTGATGGCTCAAATAATGGATGAATGAATTTTAAAGAGAATAATAAATGATTCGATACTGCAACAACTGGTGATGGAATGAGGTGAAACGGACGAGTCCGGCCCGAGGTTCCCACAGCTTGCTGATGTAGCGCCTCGTATTACACCTCTTTTTTTCTCCTTCAATGCTAACCGAGGTTTTTCTCGCGTGTTCTACCGATAGCTCCTTGTTTCTGTTCTCTTTGTAAATCTCAATGCTTTCTTGTACTACCTTCTCAAAATTTGGTATATTTTGGGGGTTTTAAGGGGTTCGAGGTTCCTATATTAGTCACGTCTACTGAAAGAGCTTTCGTTTGAGGGGTTACACAGCTATGGCCCTACCTACTTCACATCCAGGACCAGTCAAATAGAGGACCACCATCGAAATTGGACAGTATCTTACTTTTTGGTTCATCCATAGATGTCGATTCTCCCAGAAAAAGCGCTTTCTTTTGAGCCCCAACAAGCCTACGTAGGTTTAGCTCGAGTAAATTGCCTAAATTTGGGGGAATGACCCACCTACCAATAGTTTGATGGGCCCAGGTTCTTGAAATCTGTAGACAGAATATGAAGATGGGGATAAGCCACTTAGCGAGAAACCCCTCTTCTCTTTCCAATACCATCCTTTTCACAGTAACTTGGAGGGGAACCAGTTTTTGAAAATTAGCGCCAACCAGGATTATGATAAGCGATTGGGAAGGGGTAATTGAAAGTTCGAGGGAGAATCATTAGGTAAGGAGAGGTTATGGGAAGGGGAAAAATAATTTTAAATATCGGAGGGAAAACCAAAGGCCACGGGG
This sequence comes from Leptopterna dolabrata, assembly GCA_954871275.1. NCBI lineage: Eukaryota > Metazoa > Arthropoda > Insecta > Hemiptera > Miridae > Leptopterna > Leptopterna dolabrata. The sequence goes on along the minus strand of OX940974.1, from coordinate 58,013,809 downwards.
AAGATATATGGAAAAGGATGGACCTTATAATTTGTATACATGATCATTTGTGTGGTGGAGGGACGGTTTACAAAAAGAGGTGGGAAAAAGGTAAAGGTTATCGTTGTTATGTTTGAAAATTGGCGGTTAAAAACTGGAGGGAAAGAGAATATCAGCAGATTCCTGAGGGGGAGTGGTCGTGGTGGGAGAAATTCAAAAATTGGCGGTCATGATGTAGGAGGCTGTGACATCACATCAGCTGTGACTTTGGGCGGGATGGAGGGTGATGATAGGGAGAGGGAGGGGGGGCCAGCTGATCTTATGTCACTGATGGGTGGGGGGTGGGGTATTTGATAATGATAGGGAAACCATATGATCAGGTGGATGGGAGGGGAGGGGGATGACAGGTTGAAAAGGCAGGAATTTGGTAAACAGCTGGTCTTATGTCATTCATGGGAGGGGTGAGCATTTTGAAAATTAGAGGGAAAAGCCTTGGTAGTTGAAAACTGGAGGGAAAGAGAACATCAACTGATTGCCGAGGGGGGAGTGGGAGAAATTCAAAAATTGGCGGAAGATTGATTACCAGCTGATCTAACCTATTATTAGACTAGGGGAGGGGAGGGAGATGTCAGTTTGAAAAGGCGGGAATTTTGGTAAACAGCTGGTCTTATGTCATTCATGGGAGGGGGCGAGGGGGGAGTATTTTTGAAAATGAGAGGGAAAAGCCTTGGCGGTTGAAAACTGGAGGTAAAGTGAACATCAGCTGATCGCTGGAGGGGTAGTGGGAGAAATTCAAAAATTGGCGGGAGATTGATTACCTACCAGCTGATATAACGTATTATTATACGAGGGGAGGAGAGGAGGTATTTGAAAATTAGTGGGAAAGAGCATTTGAAAAATTGGGGGGAACCAGTTAAGGAGGAATTTACATGGATACTGTAGCTTGACTTCATCCATGGGCATAAATCACTTTATAACATTCATGGAAATGGCATAGGAGGCTGTGACATAACATCAGCTGAGGCCATGACGTCAGAGGTCATGACGTCAGCGACCTTCTTATCAGTGTTATCAGATAACGTCAAGGTCGAATTTGCGGTAAAACACCCCTTTTCCCCCTACTTCCGTACTTCTGACACCAGTTTTTTGTGATTATGTTGTATTAGGGTTCTTTGAGTCAAAAACATTATGCTGGGCACTTGACTGTATTCCAGAGAAAAGTATAAGGATTGCCTTGGTTGGAGGGACCTGGACTTAGGGAGCGAGAGACGTACACGACTGGCCAGGTGGGGGAGGCATGCATATATAATACGAGTATATATACAACTTGAGACTGTTTGTCAGCCGAAGGTGTTTACTAAAACAACAGGTGAAATACCTGAGGTCATCCGCTAAGGTATGAGACCTAATCAGGTCAACACCTGGGTATGGGACCTAATGAGTAATAACATTACCATGACATGCATGAATAAAAGCTCGGAGAGTTAATTCAATATACAATTTTCATGCGCTCCATGCTGTTTAGTATTCATAGTCACTAATATCATAATTTGATTCAATTTCATATAACCTTGTTGTATTTTTTCTTGGGGCCCGACCCCCGCCAGTTACGCCAGTGGTGCAATCACATCTTTCGGGCGAGTCGAAGATGTGGTAATCTATGACGGTCAAGCTATGGCAGTCCTCTAGACGATTTTACTCCTAGAAATGTCCATCGGTCTGTGAAAAGTAGCGCGACAGACGTACCGTGTTCCTCGATTCCCGTTTCCGAAGGTAGGTGGGTGTAATTATCATAATTTTCCTATTATATTGTGTTGAATGCGTCAGCTTTGAATATCGTCGACGTCGAACACTGCCATGAGAACACAAATTCATAGAGAATTTCGGGGCCAGACTGGGTCTCCTTCCAGGAATGTCGGATTCCGGCACCACCGCTATTGCGTTCTCACAGCGGTGTTCGACGTCGGCAATATTCGAAGCTGACAGAATGAAATTTCGTCTCCTACATCCATGATTTTACTGATATTCTCTCGAGTTACAGGGTTTAATTATTACTGGCATATGCAACAGGACAATTATTGTTGCGAATTGAATAAGTGATGAACTCGAATAATTCAATATTAAATAGGTAAGTTTTCATTTCGATCAACCAAGTATTCTTTGTTTATTGGATCACCTTCCCAGACTAATTGGTACAATCCAATATTGATACCTCCTTACGTGCCTACTTCTGGAAAATTAGTACTGTGATATTTACTATAGTGAACCGTTTGTTTAACCGTTTACCCTGATACAAGGGATACGCCTAGTCAGTTTTTATAGATGAGTAAGTAGGTCCCCTCCGATAAAACACCTAGATATTTTTAGAGGTGCCACTCGAGAGAAATAACTGCCCGCTGGATCGCTGACCTTCGTGTGGAGATGGTGTAGCAAGCAGAAGAATGGATACGTACCGAGAATGGATATTGTAGTGAATCTAAAGTTGATGCACATCCACTACGAGCGGCGACGAGGGGGATGTGCCCGGTTTGGTTATGGGCGGACCACCACCATGCCCGGGATCTTTTAGGAGCGTGTCCGTTTTGGTTATGGGCGTACCACCACCATGCGCGGATTCTTTTAGGAGCGTTGCCTGGTTTGGTTATGGGCGGACCACCACCATGCCCAGGATCTTTTTGGAGTGTGATCGGTTTGGTTATGGGCGGACCACCACCATGCCCAGGATCTTTTTGGAGTGTGCTCGGTTTGGTTATGGGCGGACCACCACCATGCCCGAGATCTTTTAGGGTAGTTTGCTTGGTTTGGTTATGAGCGAATCACCACCATGCCCAAGATCTTTTAGGTTGAGGAGAGCGACGAGGTAAGGAGGAGAGAGAGTAGTCAGCGACTAGAGGAGAGCGTAGAATGGTTAAAAAGGCGAAGGAGGCGAGTATATATAGGCTTGGGAGCTGTCTCCCTCCATCCTCCACTAGCTGGAGGATGGTGGGGATCCCCAGGCTGGCCCTCGGCTCTCCTGCGACTTCTGTCCCCACTTCTATGTTTATTTGGCGAGATCTTATTTCTACATGACAAAGTTGTGGTTCTGGGAGGATACCACGACAGATATGGAGAGCAGAAGAATGGGGCGACCGAGTAAGATGAAATGCCGAGAAAAAACAAATGGAAAGAAAAAACTTGTTTTTTAGTTAGACCAACAATCTGGCAGGTATTCTTCCGTACTAAACTGATCTTTCCGAACCGAGATACCCATGTATTATTGTAGTAATTTATTCATATAGGTACACTATGTGGTAGAATTATGACAGTAGTACTTCCCAAAGACAGGTAAAAAGTAAGAACCTAAATACTAACTAATTAATTTATTGCAGCTTAGGTTTATGAATGAAGTACTGAGGTCTTCAATTTTATGTCCTGCTCAGCACAGTAATTTGGTGTTGATGGGTACATATATCTTTGAGTACCTATTGTTGCAACAAAGATCCTCAGATTCCATCCAATAGTTACGGTCCCCTTTCAGTATTGCATCGCATACTCATAGGAGCATTACCCTTTTCAACTTTCTTCAAGTTGAACAACATCTATAATCAGTAGCTTCGTAGAAAACTATAATTTTAGGTGATTCAAATAATTAATTGGATGGTGCTCAACATCCAGGAAGTTGATGAGAGAAATAGTGTGTGTTCTGGGGAAAACGCAGTTCTAGACAGCTACCACCCGCCTAAAAATACTGTTAAATAACTTATACAAATTGGAAAATATTTACGAATGTCAAAATCAAAGCAGAAGGTCTCACCCAATCGTACTGTATCATGATACAGGATGGTCACCCACTGGTTTCTGGGCAGCTTCCCCCATCCGCCACGACATTGCTGGCGAGAATCTATGATAATATACATCGTGTCATGGTACCCTTAAAATATACCATTCCAAGTCTGTAAATAGTAGATTGTTACCAGTAAAGACGCGGAGAAGGCTAGCTGCGTGATGCAAGGGGCAGAGCCAGGTATCTCTCCCTCCAACGATCCCCCAACGGCTTTCAACGGCCGTGGGAGGGTAGAGGCGCCTTCATGAGACGCCCCGCTTGCCCAGCTCGCCATTCTACCGACCTCTTTCGAACCATAGCCTTCCCTCTCTTACCTTACCTCACACCTCTTTCAACTCACCCTTCTCCTTAACCTTACATTATCAGCGTGGTGAGAACTGGACGAGAATTTTCTTCCCAGCACTCAACGTGGTGAGAACCGGAAGGATACTTTCCTACCTTTCCTTTCCAATATCCACCATGGTGAGAGCTGGAAGGATATTTTCCTTATCCCAGTATCGAACGTGGTGAGAACCTGATGGATATTTTCCTATCCTCAAGGCGTATTGTCGTTTTCCTGTGAGTGAAACCTACGATTTGAAATATTTCAATTTCTCCTAAAATTACGACAATTTTCAGGGCTGGCTCCTGGACTCAGTTCTTTAACTTATTCTTCAAGGCACAAATACTCGGAGACGAGTAACCATCAGGTGAAAACGACGGTCAAATCAAGAGAGCAAACTTGACAGAGCTATGGATAGAATAGATAAAGAGCAACATTATAATTTTGTTGTTGATGTCTGAATGCAAAATAAATACAAATCAAATTTTGAAATTTTATAAACATGCTTACTAACTTTGTAGGGACCGAGTCATCATCATCAAGAAGTAAATTATGATAGTAGCTGGTAGGTAGGTTGGTGGTAAATTGAGGGACGGGGTAACTGTATTCGGCGCAGAAAAGTAGTAAGTTCGAGTTGCTTGAGGTTAGACAGAAAATACAGGAAGAAGATTAATAAATAAGGAAATCTCGACTGTGCCATCTTGAAAACCGACTAAACTAATAGATTGTTGAATGAACTTGGAGACCTGAAACATCTTCCTAGCACCACAGTAGGACCGGTTTGTTTGTCACAATTTACTATGTACTTACATCAATCATACCAATTCATACCTGTTCATACCAATGAATAATGATGCAAACAGAAGTACAAAACAACTAATGATTCTGGTCAAGTAGGACCAGTAATTATCAGAAATAATGGGACTTACTAAGACACACAAATCTTAAATTAAGTGTGTATTAGAGGCGTCAAAACATTTAAATGTTCTAGAGGTACCCACCCAACTCCAGCTACAGTCACACAAGCCAACGCACTTGAAATGCTGAAACAAACATTGCGATGGCAACCTTACCAACGAGACAAAATATTGCAATCGAAACAGCCTTAGCAACATGAAAACGCCAAAAACTTACAGCTTGATCCTAAAATCCTGCAGTAGGTATCCATATTCGATCAGCAGTATCCCTTCATCAGCAATCTTCAGTTCTGACTGACATTATCCAGTCTACTTCATAACACAATTTTTTAAGATCAGCTATTTTGAGTGGGGCGGGTTTGCCCAACAGCAACGTGGGTCATACCTACTTGGACGTGTCACCATGTATGAATATATTACATATTTATGATCTAAATAGGAATTTGGGAAAAAATATAGTAGTACTACTTACAGAGATTCTCCCCCTGCTCACGTGGCAAAATTAGCAAGATGGCAGTAGCCGGAACTTCCGACTCCTCCACGGTTTCCTTCGCATGGGATAGCTCTGCAAGGATGTGAGCAGGTTTGAGACGGTCCACAAATGATGCGTCGTTTCCCCGAAACTACTACTTGAAAAATGTATTGGTCACTTTTAGAACCTCGAATGGTCCGTTCTAGAGAGTCTGTATGGCCGTTGAGGTGCGTCATGCTGTAGAAAAACGTGCGAAGTGAGAAGTCAACTGCAGATCATAGTATCATCCACACAAATGTCACCTTGGTCCGATGGTACCCCTAGACAGGGCTAAGGTGTGATGAAGCCCTGCTACGAACCAGTGACAAATGCCGTCCGACTAAGTATTAGCCTCTCTGACGTTCGGCATTATTTACTTTATCCTTTTTTTTAGTTATTGTTGAAGCCATAGGTGAAATGTTAAAGGTTAGCTCAGGGCACTTCATCGATAACGAGGGGTTCTAGGGTCTGGGTCTAACAGTCGGAAGTTTAGGGAACAATGTGGCCAGAATACCAATTAAGACATCAGGGGTCCACTGTAACTTTTGGGAGAGGGATTGCATGATTGCTTTAACTCTGGGCAACAGTTTTACTATGACGTGATTTACAGTGTAGGTATTGGTTTAATTTTTATCACAATAACACCCAGACTTTTGAGTGATAAGGGGGGGGGGGGGTCTACTTTTACGTGACTAATTCTGTCGCTGTGATTGAATCCAATTGATCACTAATAGCAATCTCGTCTAAAGGACACGTCGTTACGAATGCTCATTGATCGAATCACTTAGTGATTGAATTGTTATATTTATGTATATTAGTTTGTGTGATCCGAGTTGCTCTCCACACTGCTTTTGTGTTTTTGTTTTTTTTAATTCAAACAAAATCACATCTGCGTCCCAAAAATTGATTAAAGATACAATGTATAAAACTGCAACAAATAATAACAATATTATCACATGAAACTGAGGTTTGACTTCAAATTCTGGGTATCCATATAAGACAATAATTTGTTGGGCTAAGTTAGTAAAGTTGATAGAATAAAAAAATCCTTTGGAATCTTCAATACAGTCTAAAATTCGGGTTCTTAGGACGGGATACGTTGGCGGGCAATTTCCCCCTTCAAGAAGAAATTGCCATTGCAGTCTAGGACGCTGATAATCGAAGAAAGTGTAGTCCAACAACATGTGGTTCGAACTAAATCACTCGCGAAGAAATGTAATGTTGATAGATGTAAAGATGTTGGTAATGGGGTGATTCACGATCCTAATTTAAATTTGTTTGAAAAAGATTAATTGTGTAATTTAATTTCTGTCTGTATGGATCAGAATTATTTCTTGTTCGATGGGAAATACTATGCTCAAACAGGGGTTGCAATGGGTTCTCCATTATCTCCATTGCTTCCAGATATTTACATAGATTTTCTTGAAAAACAAATTTTCCGTAAATGTAAATCAGATAGCCTCCTTTATTGGTATAGATATGTAGACGATATCATCATTCTTTGGAAATACCCCGAAAGACAACTTGGTTCATATCATACACAAATTAATAACGTAGATCAATTCATTAACTTCACCTTAGAATTCGGATGTAATCACCTAAATTTTCTTGATCTTTCCATTTCGTTGAATAATGAAAAACACGAGTTTTCCATATATAGGAAAGATACTTATAGCGATATTACCATTCATAGTACTTCAAATCATCCAGTAGTCCACAAACATGCTGCTTTCCATAGTATGATTAGCAGAGCTTTATCTATACCAATGAGTGAACAGAATTTAGCTAGAGAAAAGTTAACTATTAAAAGTATAGCGGCGAGTAATGGCTATGGGGGAGATGTCATTGATACAATATGGAATATGGTTCTTAGAAAAAAAGAGCAGGGAAGGAGTTTCAAACCTAGTTAGGAAAGCTACCAAAAAGCTATGAAAAATTCGAAATTAGTAAGAGTAATAGGTTGGGTAAATCTTTGAATGATGTAGTTCCTTCAAGTTTTTCTCCATTATTGCGTTCATTTCTGTAACAGCTTGGTTCCACCCCTCTCTCTCCCTCCCCATTCACCTCATGTTCCTTTCACTTTCTGGCATTCTCTTCCTGGGCCAATCCGAATCGACCCCCCTTCCTTCGTTCCCTTCACCATTCTCCTTCAAAACCAATCAGAATCGACCCCCCTTACCTTGTTCCCTTCACCATTCTTCTTCACAACCAATCCCAATCGACCACATTTCACTTTTTAACTATTTATAAGGTCACCTCTCCAATGTGCCTTCAGTTATTGTGTGTTACTGACGATGGTTTGATCACCGAAACCGGTATAACAGTGTTTTTTGCTTTTTTCATGTATTAGTGGAAATATACTATTTTTTCAATAACTCCGTTTTTCTTTAACATGTGGTTGATTGATTGCTGTTAATAATTAGTTCCCAGGTGGTTTTCATTTAATTTTAAATTTTGATCATTCTTGTGGGTACGATATAGGCACCTCGCAAGAGGCTTTATATCCCTTTGGGTTCTGACAGGAGTGATACGAGCAACTCCCAAAATAATAAATGAGGAACTAGGGATGATAATATTGGCGGTAATGGAATCGAGCCCTGGTACTTATTCCCCAGAAAACCTTGCCAAAAACGGATGGTTGATAGAGGTTCTGAGTCAATATCACAAATTAAATTCCATAACTATCAAGGATTCAAGCCCGATCCCGTTTATCAGTCATACCTTGAATATACAAATAATGTAGTGGTTAGTCGCAGCTTTTACCCCTCACCATCATCATCCAATTGATCCATTCTGCATACTTGTAAATTCGTACCGTGCCATATCTTATTTGTACAGGGTGACGCAACGTTGTGGTGTTCTCTTCGAGAACTACCGTTCCTACTCAAGGAATAATTTAAAGAAACTAATAGGTAATTTAGGAAAAAAACAGGTAGTGGTCTTTCTACGGTGTATTGCTCACACAAGGATAGCTCCACGCACACAGCCTACAGAACCGCGACACGGGTCCGTCCCCCTCCTCTTCCTTTCCTTCCACGTCGCTTATCAGCCGGGTGACGTCGCCTTCCGGGTCGTCTTCTCCTTACGAGCCACAGTGTTGTCTGCCCACAACATCTCCTCCGGCTTAAATGCCAAGTACGGCCTCGTGCTGGCCACACCCAGGTTGTCCTTGCCTCTTGAGGACATCGCACGCTGTGGGGCAGGAAGGCATCTGGGGTTGCTGCTGTGGATGACAGGCTCATTTGTGCAGGCATAATGGCTGGCCAGGGCTCTCCTTCCGGTGGGTACAGAATCATTTGCAGGGTGGCACTCGTAAGGAGAATCTGTCCCATTCGGCTCTGCTCACCCAGCCCTGTGTGGACAAGTTCAGGAGGGACGGCTGCCCGGGTACCCTGGAACGGAAAAGTTTAAGAATTTTGCTCCACAGATGGCCAAAATGGGTCCCTATGGCTTGTGTGGGGTAAATTTTTTTTCACCATAACTACTATTAATGTACCTATTGAACAAATAGTAATATTCGTAATAATGGTAATATACAAGTATATACAAATAGTAATAATAGTAATATTAGTAAGTAACTATTAGTAATAATGTATAGTTTTATTTATAATAGTTAGGAACACTTTTATTTGACAATGCCTAGGTTAGAATATGAATTTTTTTTTCTTTTTTTTCCTTTTTACACTTCCTGGAGTGGTACATTTGGTTCCTGTAACTTATCTGTCCTTTGTCGAAGTCGTACGTCGTTGTTCCATTAGCCTGTTAGTCACTGACACTGTTGTAAGGGACTAAGCGGAAACTTAAGCAGGGTCACTACCTGGGAAAGGAAGGCGGTAAGGGAAAGCTTTGGGGTAGGTTGTACACTGACACGAAATTTACCCTCGTTACATGCACCACATTTAAATGTTCACTATTTACAAGGACCTACTTCTTACTTACTCCTTAAACGTAGTATATTATTTACAAGGACCTACTTCTTACTTACTCCTTAAACGTAGTATACTATTTACAAGGACCTACTTCTTACTTACTCCTCCCCCCCCCCTTCCTCCCGTGATTTAGTGAGACACCTCCATGTGTCGCAGGGATGGTAGTACCTATGAATAGTAGTTCATCCTTTACAATGGGGATGTGGCAGGCTGGAAACAAACACTATTAATTTAAAAATCGTACCAGTTCTGCAAAAGAAAGTCAAGATTAGTTACAGGCGTCAGCACCAAAGTACACAAAAATACATACAGCACAAAAAAAGTCTAGGTGATCATCAAATAAAAGTCAATTGGGCGAGGTAAATGGCCAATAGGGAGAGAAAAGGCTATTTATGCTCTGAGGGCTGTCATGCAACAGGTGATAAGCAGGGCAGTCACTGCGAGAAGGGAGATAGATGAGAGCCCAGTAGAGAGCCATCCTCGGAAAGTGTGGCCTTGGTGAAGCCTGGCTTGCTCATTGTCCTTCTCCAGTACATGGATTGCCGCCTGCAAGCTCATCCCAACGCTGTTGTTAGGAAGTGTTGCCACAAGGTTGCCCAGGGCCTCAGTGTTGGCTGTTAGGAAGGCTCTCTCCAAGGTAGTTGTAAGGGTGTTGTTCGGAGACTGGAGTGCAATGATCAAGGGCTGATGCATACTGCCCTGAGGTAGAGAAATATGGGTTTCCCCCACTACCTTACCCAGCATCCTGATTCCATTGCACTGGATGTCACAATCACCATAGCCTTCCAAGAGGCCTGTACCTGATATAGTAATTACGGGTGGGGGAGTAGCTACTGGGGAGGTGCAATGGACTACAACCTGTGCGGAACGGTCAGTAGAGAAAAGCCAGTCATCGCCGACCCTGAGGAAAACTGGGGATATCTGGGGCGGTAGTACCAGTCTTTCACAGTGTTCATGTTCCCCACTGTACAGACCTAGCTCACAGCTTGGGGTGGAGGAAGAAAATAAAGGCAGCGTCACCGGGCAGAGAATAGGCTGTGTCTTCAAGCACCGGGAGTATTGTGCTTCCTCCAACACCATGTAGTCCAGCCCCTTCTTCCCCATTCCTAGATAAGGAGCAAGATGTGCCCACTGCAGCCATTGCTGTACTGCTTCATCAAACACTGGCAAAGAGTGGACTCTGTATAGCGTGAATTGGCTCGCCTCCTCCACGACTGGGGTTGTGATGACAAAGATCAAGTCATCGTCGGATACCGCTGCTTCTACCTGTGCATGCTGATAATAGACGTACAGATATTCATCGTCTGGGGAGAATGGAAGGGTACGGCCTGATTTGTGGAGAATTGACTGGACTTGTAACAGTGCCGCTTTCAAGACTGTGTAATCAAGCACACTGGGCGACAGTTGACGTCTAGCTGCCGCCTCAGTTCCTTGTTGTAGCAGTGCCAACTGGTGTTGCGCCTCTGCCAACTCAGACTCTACACGACGCCGTGACTCAGTCCAAGCCAAAAACTTCCACAATTGCTGTAATTCAGTACTGATTAGCTGCAGGTCCCGATGGACCATCTGCTGAGTGCTGTTCAGTGCCGAGAGAATACCATGCAGTGCTTTGGTGTTATTAGCAATCTGCTCTTCCATGCCCCCTATCACTGTCAGCTGTAGACCAGCGTGGTGTCCGATTCCTCCATCTGCGAGCGAATCAATTTGGTCTTGTAGGTCCATAACGTCTTCCTCAGTAGCTACCCCAAACAGGAATGAAGATATACTACCTATTCCTGGGATCAAGGACCGTATTTTTCTATTGCCTCGGGGAAAGTCGGAGGAACCCCTAGAGTGTCCCAAGGAATGGTGAAGGGACTCCAATTCTTTGGCGAAGTCCTCCACCCTTTTCCCTAGTGCCCTGGTGTCAGCCAGTGCATCAATGCTGCCTAACTGGAACAAGTTAAATTTTGATACCTCATCTATTAGGACTGGTACTGCTGCTTGTAACTCAGTGGCGAGCTCTCGCAAGGTGGTGAGGTTGTAATGTGCCACAAGTCGCCAGCTGGAGTCTGTCACAATGGCAACTCCCATTCTCTCGAAGACCACCCCTTGGTGGGGTTGCCCAAGAATTTCAACCAGCAGGGCAAACAAGAGGGTAGCGGTAACAATAATCCTCATCTTAGACAGTTGTATAAATTACCAAACCTGGAAATGAAGAGCGTGAGTACATGGTGGAAAGGAAACAATGTAACACGAACACCAGCCAGTAGTACAAGAAGGCACTATGACTAAAGATATTAACTAGGTGGTGCTTAACTACATACCCTAGTCTCTAGGGTCAGCCCTAGCTATAACTAGGGCTAAAGAAATGCACCTAGGGTGGGTCAAAGCTGCTATCCAACCCTGCCAGCCGTCTATAGTTATATCTTTTCCCCCTTGTTTCATAGCGTCTCTCTGGATTCCTAACGGGAGTCGACTCGGGAGTTGAGGATCTGGGCAGGATTCCCTGGGGTGGCTCACGTTCTTTGGATGAGATAGCTGGAGGGGCAGGAGTATGGGCATTGTCCCACCAGTAACTGTTTTCCCCAATGTATGTGATGGGAGGGGCAGTGGTGAAGCGCTGCATTGCCGAGACATTGCCTAGAGAGTAGTCCAGATCCAAGGGTACATTCCCCGATGACGTGTTAGGACTGGACAATTCTCCTAATTGTGGTTGAGTGGGAGAGACAGGGGTTAAAGGGGTGCTTCCTATACTGGGGGTGAGGTATGACTTCCGAGCTGTGGTGGGTTGACTGGAGAGCAGCATTGGGGAGCGCGATGTTGCTGGCTTAACCCTATTTATGTGGACACGTTTCTGTTTTCCCCTAATGTGTAGGATAACATTTAGCTCAGAAGGTACTTCCACTACACGATAGGGCCCCTGCCATGGTTTGGTAAACTTCCGCACCCTACCCTTCTTTACTGCAGGATTGTACAAGTAGACCTTGTCTCCCACCCTGTAGACAGACTTGGTGGTTTTCTTGTTGTAGTGGGCACCTTGTTTTTTTATAGCTGTCTGTTGTGCTACACTGACTTTCTGCCATAGGTTCTCCAAGGTGGTTCGCAGTTGCTCCACATGGTTTACATAGGGTTCCACATCCTCCCCCAGGTCCATATCAGATGGGGCTGGGAGTCTCATAACCCTTCCATAAACCACTTCATATGGGGAGAACTTGGTGGCAGTGTGTATGCTAGAATTGATGACCATTTGAACAAGGGGCAGGCACTCATCCCAGTTGTTCTGGGCGTTGTTGACATAGTGGGACAGAATATCTGCCATTGTCCGATGAATCCGCTCCACCCTTCCGTTGGACATTGGATGGTAGGCTGTGGTACAAACACGACTGACCTTGAAGAATTGGCAGAAATGACGGATGAGCTCAGATGTGAAATCAGCTCCTTGATCGGATAGTAGCTGCTTTGGGGCACCATAACGCCCGAAGTGTTGAAGGAGGGCTTGAGCAACTGCTTCAGAGGACTGGCAAGTGAGAGGGTAGAATTCCACATGCCGTGAGAACTGATCTAGCACACTTAGAATATATTTGTGGCCTCTTAGGGTGAGAGGTAGAGGACCCACTATGTCAGTGCTTAGCTGGTCAAAACAAGTGGAAGGCTCGGAGAGCTCTCCTAGTGGTGCCACCTTCCGCCCATAGTGCTTCCTCTGCGCACAGGAGTGGCAGGATTTTACATAGTTGCTCACATCCCGACGTAATCCAGGCCACCAGTAGGCTTGCTTGACCCTGTTCAGGGTACTCTGAGTACCACCATGGCCAGATTGGGGGAGGTCATGGTGTAGTTGAAGGACACGCTGTCTCAAAGATGTAGGGAGTACTATTTTCCACCCTGAAGGTGTAACCCTGCACAAAAGTCCATTAGAAGACACCCTGAACAGGTCTGAGCTACCCAGAAGGGCTTTGAGGTCTTCGTCTGTGCTTTGTTTCTCCTTGAGTTCGTCTACTTGGAGAGTGGGCCAATGCTGTGCTTCGGCTATGAAGCAAATATAGCACCGAGACAGTGCATCTGCATTACCATGTGCAGTTCCCGCCTTGTGCTGGATGGTAAAGCGGAACTCGCTGAGCTTTAATGCCCACCGCGTAAGCCTGGAGTTCAAATCTCTATGGGTGTTGAGATACCGGAGGGCAGAATGATCAGTTATGACAGTGAACTCAACGCCCCAGAGGTAATGCCGGAATTGGTCTATTCCATAGATCAGGGCAGCCAGCTCTAGGTCCGTCGCACAGTATGAGCGTTCCTCTGCATGGCTTGTCCGGCGGGAGGCGTAGGCCACTGGATGTTCTACACCATCCACCACCTGGGACAGCACACATCCCAGCCCCTCCTTGCTACCATCTGTTGCCAGAATGAATGGCTTGGAAAAGTCAGGATAAGCAAGGATTGGGGGTGAAATGAGCTTCGATTTGAGTGTGTGGAAGGCTTCCTCACACTGGGGTGTCCAAATGAACTCTGCCTCCTTCTTTGAGAGATCGCTCAGTGGCTTCGCTATTTTGGAGAAGTTCTCCACAAATCTGCGGTAGTACGAGCACAACCCCAGGAATGATCGGAGTTGCTTGAGGCCGCTGGGCTGTTGAAATTCAGCTACCGCACGAAGTTTCCTGTCGTCGGGCCTGATGCCTTCTCTCGAGACGGTATGCCCAAGGTAGCGTACCTCGGATTGTGCAAAATGGCACTTTGAGAGCTGGAGGGTGAGGCCGGCAGTTTGCAAGACACTGAACATTTGACGAAGATCCTGTCTGTGTGACTGTAAGTCTGGATGGAAGAGGATCAGGTCGTCTAGGAAGGCCAGAGCATGCAGTGAACCAAGTTGCTTGATTAGCATCATGGCCAGGCGTTGGAAGGTTGCGGGAGCCCCTTGCAACCCAAAAGGAAGCCTGGTGTACTCGTAGCAACCCTCATCAGTCACAAAAGCAGTTTTTGCCGCATCCTCAGGAGCCATGGTAACTTGGTAGTATCCGCTCTTGAGATCAAGGGTGGTGAAGAACTTTGATCCACCCAGCTTATCAAGATATTCATCAATTCTAGGGAGGGGATAAAATGACGGCTCTGTAACGGTATTGAGCCGGCGATAATCAACACACATTCTCCAAAGAAGGCCGGACCCAGATTTTTTTGGGACTAGAACAGTAGGTGAGGACCAAGCGCTGGCCGACTCTTTGATCACACCCTGTTCTAGCTGCTCCTTCACTAGCTGATGAAGGATGGGTTTCTGGGCATGAGCCACCCTGTAGGGGCGTGCTCTCATTGGAGGGCTTGTCCCTGTGTTGATGGAATGGGTTACTAAGTCTGTGCAACCGAGGATTTCATGCCCTTCAAAGCTAAAGATGGCATGGTACTCCATCAGAGTACTGAGAATGGAGTCTCTGTCACCGGCAGGCAAGTGCTGTACTTTTGCTGCCGCTGCTTCCTTTAAAGCAGATATCCTAGCACATGCCGCAGTCTCGAGCTCCGTACGTTCACCCTCAGGGACAGTAGCCATGGAACAAGTGAGGCTGTTCCAGGTGGCTTCAGTGGCTGTGTGGTCCAAGTCCTCAAGCTCTCCCAAAGTTGAGTTTGCATGGAGCACCACCTCCACCTTGGAGGGGTTGAAGGCAAGAGCAAGAGGGTTTAGGCTATTGCAAACAGTTCTCGCCAGCAACAGGCCTTCACAATTTGTGGAGTGTGGGGTGAAAACTGTTGCCAGTGGTGGGGATCTGTCATGAGAAGGGGACGTGCAATGGTCGTCTGGTCGTGGACAGGGCTGCAGACAGATAAGAGCAAGCGAACTTGGGGGTATTTTGACCTCTGTGCTCAGTATAGCACCAATCTTTCCCCCTGGAAGTGTGGAAGTTGTGCGCGTTTCTTCCTGGGGGTCAGAGGACTGCTCATCTGCCTCCTTGTAATCCCATGTGACAGTCTGGGCCCGAACATTGAGTATAGCCCCTCTCTCCTTTAGGACATCACATCCCAATAAGAGAAGAGCAGGGCGGTTCAGGCTACATACAGCTGCTCTAACTGAGAATGGTTGTTCCCCGTCTAGTTCCACCTGTACGGTGGTAGACCCTAGGGGCTCGATTGGCGAGTCGCCAATTCCCAGTATGGTCACATTGAGAGGCTCCAGTGGACCAGTGCAAATTGTGGGGTCCACCAGAGTGATTTGAGACCCCGTGTCCACGATGATGGTTCCATGCTGTGAACCTACCTTCCCACTAACAGTAAACAGTGGCTCCCCACCCATTGTCACGTGGACCACACGCCGCTCTGGAGGGAGATCACTCCCTATGCTTGTGGCGGGTTCTGCCCGCCTTTGGCGTTTGGGGCTTGTGAACCCGCTCTGGCACCTGTAGAGTGGCTAGTCGAACTACCTTGCGCTCGGTGGATTGGGGGAGCTTGGCCTGCCTTAGGGCCATCGTGTCGGTACTCACATTCTGAAGGCCAGTGCTGGTTTGTGTTACAGAACGGGCAGTACCTAGGCCTGGGCTTCTTCTTTGGCCAACCTTTCCCCTTCTGTGCACCATCAGGAGGTGGTGTCGCAGCTTTGAGAGGGGTTTGCTGTTTGGTCGCACCTTGGCCTAGAGGGGCATCCCTTTCCACGGTCATGGCTAATGCGTGGACTGCAGGGACGGTAGGGGCAGTAGCACTGCAGGGTTCTGATTTCCCTCGTGAAGAATCAGCCCCTAAGAGGAACTCGACCTCCCGATACGCCACTGCTTTATTTATAGCCTCCGCCAGAGTCGCAGGTCGTGCCTGGAGGACGTATCGGGCCTGCTCCTGGGGTAACCCCTTGGCAAAGCAGTCCTTTCCATGTTGGTCGATTAAGGGATGGTTAGGACCCCAAGCCTTAGCCAGGAGCTCTCGGATCCTGCTACCAAATGCTTCCACTGCTTCCCCTGGCTTGATGGTAGCCTTTGTGACTAGCTCTAGGTAGTAGGCACTAGTGTGGAAGCCCTCAAATCTCCGCCGCAGTTCCCTCTCAAAGGTTTCCAGTGTGGCAGTTTGTGCGGGCTGAAGCTCCTTACAGACCAGGGCCCTAGCAGGACCCGTAAGCCGCCCCTTCGCTATATAGACCCACAGATGTTCTGGTGCCACGCACAGGCCCATCAGGTACTGCAACCGCGACATGAAGTCATCTAGGTTGCTTCCAGTTTCACCTGAATAGGCTGGGACTAGCTGGTTAGCCAGCTTTGAGAGATAATCCATGCCCCTTGGTACACCAGTGGAATCTCTAATGAGAGAGTCACCAGAGAAGAATATGGAATGCGGCATCGGAGGGTTTGGAAGCTGGGTCAGGGATTGACTAGCTGGCCCATACATGCGTGCAGCATCACCCACCGGGAGCCCATAATATGCGGCTTGTGGATGGTGGTATGAAGTAGTTGGTTGAGCTGATGGGACATGGCCAGGCCCAGGAACTTGCCCAAGACCTTGACGTGCTGAAGGCACAGAGGACCCACTAGCTGTATAGCTGGATGGGAATACGTCCTCCCCAAATGTGACCCTCCTACTTCTAGCAGCTGGGGTGCTTTGCCCCCTACCCCCCTCATGTGCACCCAGCACCGTAGGTGTGGGTCCCCTGTCCTCAGGGGGTGCTGCACAGGGGTCAGGATGTCTGCCAGCCTCATGTGCAAAGAGATTGTTGGGTGCGGAAGTGCCTGGGAATGAATGACTGGGAGGTGCGGGGGGAGGCAGGCTGGCATCATCCTCCTCATCAGCACCCATCACCTCTCGGATCTCCTTAATTTCGGCTGACAAAGCTTGAACACGGCTAGACACGCCAGTCACAGCATCAGAAAAGAAGTCTAGTGTCCGAGTGGTGATGCGATGGTTGGACTGGACCTCCTCATGCATAGCTACGACCTCCTCCCTAAGAGATCCCTGACTGGACCGGACTTCCTCCCGCAGAGCCGCGATCTCCTCCCTCAGATACCCCTGATTGGACTGGATGGTACCCATTAGTTTAAGGACGGCCACCATCCTCCGCTGCATGTCATGCACCGCCATCATGACACTATCACCACAAGCCGGACCACAACCACTGGCATCAGCAGGCTGGCTGGGCTGGAAGGGAGTGGCAGAACTGGCAGCTTCAACATCCGGAGGCGTCTGCAAAATCCCAGAGAGACCAGCATAAACCAAGGGGTCTACCCTATCAGGCCGCGGAGTCGAGAAAACTCCCTCCCGGTCGACACCCTGATGGAAGTTGGTGGCCTGGGGGGGCAGCCGCGATAGCTGACCCCCACCTTCCTGCCCAGGCAGAGGCTGGTAGCCGGGTGGAGGTGGAGGTGGAGGAGTACTTGGCTGCTGCAACCGGTGACTAGCAAGGTTACTTTTAGGACTCTGATTCACTCCCATCATTGCCCCAAAGGCATCCAACAGTGCTGCTGTGCCCTTTTTACCGGTCCGACTAGATCCACCAGTGTGCTTGGGTGCCACTTGCTCATCCCTACTTTCCTCCTCCATGATGGAAGGGCGAAAGAAAAGTGCAAAGGTATAAAAACCCCTGAAAATACTGGTCAGAGGAGCTCCCTACTTCTTCCCTATGGATTAGTACTGTTCTGAGATGTAGTTAGGTAACTATTATTTAATTAGGAAAAAAAAACGGGAAAAACAAATGGCATATAATGAATTCGAATTTGGAGAAAAACTTTTGAAGGTAAGGTAGTAGTCAGGGAACAACCGAGATAACAGCAAGTACCTACCTACTCCCAAAAGAAATGAAGAAGGTGGTTACCTACCTATACCACAGGTGTGCAATAAGGCAGGCACGCTTGTCAAAAACCTCTGTTAGACCGGAGAGGTTGCAGGGACGAATGGCGAAGTGCTATGAATGACACACTAACAAAAGGCAAAATGTTCTGTTGTTATAAAAAACTCTCCACTCCAACTAAGTCCACCACAATCAACCAACAACCAATATCGAGAACGTGGAGGACATGAAATGTGGAAGGTGAAGAAGAAGAAGGCAGCTATCTTATCTTCACACGTGACGTGGGAACCTGTTGCGATGTAACCTACCAGTAATGCGGTCGCAGAAATAACACCGCAGAAAGAGGTCGTGCAAAAATTAATAGAAAAGAGGGGAAATAGACGCTTCGGAAAGAAGGAAGAAACAAGGAAAGGCCGGACAGAAAAAGAAATAATAACAGGGGGAACTAAAAAAAAATGGGTTGTGAGAGGCACGTTTTCCTCCTTGTTATAATGATACAAGAAAGACCGGCAGAGAAGGAAAGGAAGCAAGAAAAAAAAAGAAAGAAAGTCAATCGTAACTAGGGACCAACGAAACGCTAGGTAAGTGAAGGAAGTACTTACGCAAGTAAGTTATTTGAGTAAGTTTTGAATGAGGGTATGGAGGTACTTACGAGCAAGTTGCGAAGCAGATTTTCAACTTTCTCTACAGTAGATCCGAGCCGAGGACTGCGCCAACTGTGGTGTTCTCTTCGAGAACTACCGTTCCTACTCAAGGAATAATTTAAAGAAACTAATAGGTAATTTAGGAAAAAAACAGGTAGTGGTCTTTCTACGGTGTATTGCTCACACAAGGATAGCTCCACGCACACAGCCTACAGAACCGCGACACGGGTCCGTCCCCCTCCTCTTCCTTTCCTTCCACGTCGCTTATCAGCCGGGTGACGTCGCCTTCCGGGTCGTCTTCTCCTTACGAGCCACAGTGTTGTCTGCCCACAACATCGTTACTGCACCTCCGAAATTCCCTCCCTTCGAAAAGGACCCCACACCTTCCCATATGCTGATGTGGGTTCCGACCGCAATCCAGAAGTTGCCCAATATTGGCAAAAGCAAAGAAAAAGTCATACCGTGTACGATTGGCAAAAGCAAAGAAAAATCCCACCCGCCTATCAAAGAATAAGTATCAGGAGGAGGTTACTCGACGGCTTGGAGAACTACCTGAGGGCTTGATGGATGTGGATATTCTTGCTAAATAACACGGGCAATTTCTACCTCTGACAAGGACGTTCTGGTTCAGGGTAGAACGGGGACAACAACCTTGGATGGCAACCGATATACTGACGCTCATGGAAGATCGGAGGCTTGAAAAGACTAGAGGTGATGATACCGGTTATTCTGGACTCCAGAGGAGGATCAGATGATTCGGGAAGCGAGGGAGAAGTAGCTCATAGCTCAATCGAGAATACTGAAACACTAGACCGCCATCAACCTGGACAAAGAAATCAGGAAAATGACTGGAACGTTGAGAAAATCCAGTAAAGTTAAGCTTTTGAATCAAAACAGCGAGCCTGTTCTATTGCTGACGGAAATCCATGCTGAGTGGCCACGTCAGGCTTCTTCAGTGCTGATAGCCCCCCCCCCCCCCCCCACCTCCTCCCGCCAGAGAGTCAGTGCGGAAATTTGAATGATTTCCTGGACAGTATCCTAAAGAGTGAGGTAGTCCATGCCTTGAAGTGTGCTAAGAATAATAGGGCACGTGGGCTCGATGATGTTTATCCTGAATCACTCAAATACCTTCGCGATGTTGGTATCAAGTTACTTTTAATTTTTGTTGCTTACTGGCTTGTTCATCGTCATTTACGATTCTAGAAAGATCCCAAAAGAGTAGCTCTTGTCAACGTTCGTCATGATTCCTAAAAAGCCAAATGCCGCTATTTTCAAGGATCATCGTCCTTTATCTCTCGTGTGTCACCTGCTGAAGATTTTCTTGTGGACTCTACATTGTCGCCTGAGCCGAAAGTGTGAAGGTCACTGCGGAGGGAATTAATTTGGTTTTAAATCTTGTTTTGGGACCCGCGAAGCAATATTTAGTCTCCAGTTCCTTACGCAGTAGAGATGTGTAAGACCAGGTCACTTGTCGGACTCGAGTCCCAAACGGTCACTCAGTTGAATGACAAGGTCTTTTGAACTGGTTCACTCACTCACTCCTTTATTACGTTCATTGACTCCTTTTCCCGACACGTTCACTTGTCGGTCTCGAGTACCAAACGGTCACTCCATGGAAGAAGAATTTTCCATGCGGTCACTCCTACAGACAGGTATTGACAGGTAATGACAGGTATTTTGCACTCGTTCACTCATTTGATGACTCCCTCGTTCAAAGACTCGCTCGTTCGATGACTCGCTCTTCCAAGTCAGTCACGTTCATTCTATGAGCACTTGAGCTGTGTTGTGGTGCAATACACGTTCACACTCTGTAATGCAGCCAAATATTACTTACTTTTTTGACACTTTTTTTCATTAGGAAAGAAATAGAGAAGAGAGGAATAGAAATAAGAGATTATTGTACTCATAAAAAAATTGTACTCATAAAGGAAAAATGTACTCATAAAAAAAGTCATTGAGGAAGGTAACCTTAAAAATAGGGGTCACTGAAGTCAACATTGTTCCAAAATGTAGGAGATGTCGAACTGAGCCATGAAGTGTCCTTTCCCCATGGCTCTGTCCGACATCATCCTCAGAAATGTCTTCTTCTTCCATGACTGAGCAACAAACAACCCTGCCAACATTCAAGTTCTATGACCGATGACGACCAAGTCATTCTTGGAAGAAGGAGAAGTGACAAACTGAGTGAGTGAACTTCCATGCTAGGCTTACGGACGAACGAATTGAACGTGTGAAGGAACTGGTTCAATTTTCCATACGTTCAGTTGGGACAAGTTCATTTTAGAGACAAGGTCTTTTTGATACGGTCACTCCTGACCGACACATCCCTATTACGCAGAACTGCCTGGATTACCGAAAAGATGTATGGCTCTGCTTTCTGGACTACAAGAAAGCCTTTGACAGTGTCCAGCACAGCGCGATGATTAGCTCTCTCAAGCGAATAGGCGTGGACAAAAAACACGTCAGTTATATAAAGCTTGTACTGGAACCAGAAGGCAACTGGGAAGCTCCCTGATGGTGGAGTGTCAGAGAGAGGTGTTGGCAGAATTGTATCCTCTCTCCTCTGCTCTATAATATTTACATGGAGCAGTCGTTTGCTCCCCTCTCTGATGTGGAGCTTGGCAGCAAAGTGAATAGTGTCTTTGTAAGCATATATATATTAGACAGAAGCTTGTTGACATTGTGGCGGAGGAGAGCATGTCCATTGGGCTCAGGATCAATATCTCAAAAACCAAGTTCATGGTGGTCTCGCGGGACAATAATGTTCCTGCTGGACACATAAAAGTAGGAAACGTTAGCAGAGGGAAAAAGAGAGAGCTGGCGCAAGGTCACCCTGCAAGACATGTGATACTAAACCCGCACGACACCAATCACACATCGGTATTGTTTCAGGGGCAAAAATTAGCTTTCGCGGCTTATCCGGCTAATACGTGGTCTCGGCTCTGTTGTATCTAGTGCCAGATTCGAAATCGCATATGAATGTATACGGAACTAAATGGTAATATGTATATTTTTTTTAAAATAGAGTACTACCCTAGTACCCTAGTATGTACTAGAGTACTATACTAGTACCCTTGTCGGGGAAAACGGTTCTTTAAGCTCCCTGTGGCTCACAGTATGGAATATGGTTCCACAGCGTTTCTTCCACTGCGAATCTACATAAATATGTAGGCGTACACTATTATGTTTTGTCAAGTGGGACACGAGATGAGAAAGACAGTAATGTGTTTTGACTTCTTGGATACCTTCAATGAGGCTGTCAGTAACACCACATTGATGTGGTTGGTTCGATTTTTTGTATGATGTTACTCTAATGGGGCTTCACGTTTCTCTTCCGTCTCATAACCAATCACATTAATCGTAATTGTGAGGTTTTGTGTTTAGAATTTAACTTTAACGGGAAACTCTATTCCGTCCATATCGATTTTCCCAACGTGTTTCTTATAGCAGGAGACTCTATAGTTCCATCCTCTATCTGGGACAAGTGCGGCCAAAACAGTCCACAGAAAGCATTTTTCATCGTCATTTTTGATGTTGATGTCGCCTATCATTGAGATTGAAATTGAAGAGGGAATGGGGATGATCCACTGTGCCACACGCGTTTTCTGTCCGATGAGTGAGACATTTTATTGATCCGAGTAGACCTCGGCGGAATTTGCTGTGTAGTTAAGTAGGTATTTCGTAGGCCGTAAATAATTTCGCAACCAAACGTTTAATGAGAATATCGACACTACTCAATACCTTTCACTGCTTTATTTGAGCACATCCCATTTATTTAACGTTTAGAGCGTGAAAATTGTTTGTTATTTAGTACCTAGAAGAGAAATAATCTACAAGTCACCTTACGAAGAACGAAGGGATTCCTACGCTGATCAACAAATCTTTATCACGCTACAAATAAATTGTTAAACTAAATAGCCGATTATTTCTTTGATTAAAATATTATAGAAAAATAATAATAAAACGTCGAAAATATGAATATCGTTTTAGCAAGTTAATCGAAAAATATCTCAATTTGTAGCTATTGACAGTGTTTAACCAACTTTTCGTGAAATGGTACTTATGCGACGTGAAATGGTGACTCAAGATGGGAACTAGAGCTCTGCTATCTCCTAAAATATTAGAAAATGGAAGTTTTTTGTTCAAAATTAAAATAGCTAACAGTCCGCTAAAATACGTTGTACAGTAGTGACTCAAGAACCTACTAGTTTATTGGAGATCAGTAATTTTATCAAAAATTCCAAGGGTTTGCTTTAGCAAATGTTTTTTGTTTGTTGTTACTTAATCATGTAGGTACACCACATTATTCTATAATTATAGTTCGTGCCTTTCCTAGTCGAAAGCTCCATCACCATCGTCAAGGTGAAGGCACATCGATGGAGTCTACTTACTTACTAAACATTCGTACTGCTTGGGGGTCTTTACGACCACGCTAGGGGCCCATTCATACAAGTCCATTTCCAAGGATAGTTATTCAGTTTTGCGTATAAGTGGGGACGCCGTGTTTCCGGTAAGAACAGCTCCATAGATAGTCATACCTACCATTTTGGGCGATGAATTGAGGGATTGCCGTGTTTCCGATAGGTGCATCTCTAAGGAGCAGTTATACCATTTTGGGCTAAATTGGGGACTAGTGGGGAATGCCGTCTGTCCGGTGAGAACAATTCCATAGATAGACACACATTTTGGGCGATTGGGTTACTTTCGTGGTTCCGATTGTTACATTTTTCCTGGTCCATTCAGGAATCCCTTAGAGCGCGTCAGCAAAGGAAAAAGGCCCATGGCCGGCAAGCGCAGAACGGCGACACACAACAGCCCACACCACAGCCTGCTGAGCAGGGTAAGAGCCGCGCTCCAGGTGGGCAGGCAGATGGGCGCGCCCCCCAAACCCGCCTCCAGAAGCAGAATAGTTCTGCGATCAAACGCATTGAGCTGGAAGCCAAAACGCAGAGGACCAAAGAAAGCGAGGCCAGGCTTGTGCTTGTGGACCTCCCGGAGGGAGGATCTAGTTCCGAGCTGCTGAGCAGAGTCAAAAAAATTATTGACCCTCGGAAGAACGGGATTAAAATCTAGGATCTAAGAGTGACTGCCAAAGGGGGTGTTGCTATTAGGGCCGAAAGCATCTCGGACCACGGCAAAATCCTCGACCTTCCGGAATTCCGCGGAGGAGAGCTCACACTTCGGAAGGTGCCTCAACGAATGCTCCGGCTACTCGTGCTGCGTGTACCTGCCGAGCTGAATAGGGAAGAGGTCAAGGACCAAATCCAGTGTTGCAATGAGCTAGGCGTCAGCGAGAAGGACGCAGCGGTGAATCTCTTGTAAACCATTAAGTATGGGAAAAGCAGGATAGGGTCGCCATTTGTCTCATGGGTGGTGGAAATGGACCCTAGGGCATGGAAGAAGGCCAAGGACCTAGGGAGAGTCTTCCTGGACTTCCAGGCATGCGGCGTTAAAGAGTTTCTGGAGGTTAACCGGTGTTTCAAGTGCCAAAGCTATGGCCACACGTCCAAGGCATTTAAAGAGGAGAAACCCGTGTGTGGTAAGTGCGGTAAGGAGCATGACACGCGGGAGTGTAGTGCAGGGGAGCAGTCATGCATAAATTGCCTGAAGCCAGGAGCGTCCTCAGACCATCATGTCGCAGCACTGAATTGTACGGCCCATCGGAGAGCATATGTTAAGCTAAGGGCCAGTATTGACTATGGTGACCAACCTTAAAATTGGGCAGCTAAACATGCATGGCTCTAAAGTGGTGCATGATGAGCTTAGAGTGGCGGTGGAGGATGGGAAATACGACCTCATACTAGCCCAGGAACCGTGGGAAAAGAGCATAGCCAAAGGAATGGGCTTGGGAGCGAAGGCGGTGTATCAAGGCGAGAAGCAAAGGCCGTTGTCTACGTCTTGAATCGTGGCCTCAAAGTTATGAAGCTGTCTGAGACGACTAGCAACATATCGTGTGCCAAGGTGAACGCTGGCGGGAGGGAGGTGATTTTCGTCTCCGTACACCTCCGCTAGGCGACTGAAATGGCATCCTATGTGGATCACCTTTCCAATATCATGGGTAAATACTCGAACAACCAGGTTATCCTGGGGGGGGGGGGGGGGATGTTAATGCCCATAATCCAGCCTGGAGAGACGCAAGGTTGGACGACCGAGGTCACTAGTTCCCTGAGTTCCTAGTCACTGCCAACCTAATGCTGATAGACACTGAGGATTCACCGTCCACCTTCCTCGGCCCAAGGGGGACATCAGCAATTGATGTCTGCGCACTCTCTCCAGGCCTCATGTCGACCTGTTCCGGCATTGAAATCAACATACATGCGACCCAAAGTGACCATGCGCTGCTCACAGTTAGGCTGAACATTGCTGAGGAGCAGCAATATAAAAGAAACCCCGAGAGGAGAAAGCGTGTCGCGACCAATCAGGTGAAAAAAGAAATTTTGCATAGTGTGATTGGTGCTGGCATGGCCGAGCAGGCTGATGAGCCACTCTGCCCTGCCAGAGTGCCCCTTGACGTGGATAAAAAGGTTGCCATTATCTCAACAATCCTGTACGACGAGGTCAAGAAGGTGGTTGCTCGGCAGGATCCTTGGCCCCAACTTCCATGGTGGACGGAGGAGGTAGAGGAAGCCAGGAGAAAGGCACGTGCGGAAAGGCGGAAATTCCAGAGGTGCCGGCGGCCTGAAGAGCAAGACCGGATTAGGCAAATTTATCATCAAGCAAAGCGGGAATTCGGAAGGATATTGCGTCGGGCTAGGAGGAACTCATGGAGGAAGTTTGTGGAGGAGGAGGATAATATATATACATGGGGCCTCCATACATAAATAGTTTTGGAAAAGCTGAAGGTCGAGCCTGCAATATCTCCGTTTGGCGACGGAAAGGAGCCAGTAGAGAGTATAGGGAACACCCTACTCCAAACAGCCTTCCCCGCCGATAGCCTGGTAGGTGAAACAGTGGCCCGAAGCCTCACCCGGCATGAGATGGAAAGAGCGCAGATAGGTGAAGTGGTGCCCCCGGTGTGGACCCTGGAGGAGCTTAGGCTAGGAATTAATGCCCTCCAAGGGAATAGCGCCCTGGGTATGGATAGCGTGGGAGTGGTCACGCTCCAGAGAGGCCTCCCTGCAATGGAGGAGTACCTCCTCCAGGTTATGGAGGATTGCCTTGAACTGGGATATTTCCCAAAGGCATGGAAGCGGGCCGCGATTGTGGAAACCAGGCCGGCCCCCCAGGGACCCATCATCCTACCGCGTCATATCACTATTCTCCACGTTGGGTAAGACCCCGGAGAAAATGAATCTATTCCGTATCAAGGCAAGCGATGCGAGGCCAGCTCACACAACACAGTATGGGGGCGTAAACGAAAGGTTAACTGTAGATGCCATAGTGGCCCTTAGGGAATGCCCTTTGGAAAGCACCAGTAAGCATTCAAACGTGATGCTTTTCGACATCCGCAAGGCCTTCAATAGGATGTGGTGGCCGGTGGTGTTGGATGCCCTCAGGGGCGCTAACCTCCCGCCGGGGATGCTCGGGCTTGTGTTGAGCGACAGAGAGGCACACCTACTCAACTGCGGGGCCCCGTGTAGGAGGAAGGTGGAGATGGGATGCCCACAAGGTTCAGTGTTGGGCCCACACTTGTGGACCCAGCTCTTCAATAGCCTTCTGGAGAGCTTAGCTGAGGGGGGGCTGTCTTTTGCCAGCTGAAAGGGGACCTCAATATGAGAAGCCCCCCGGTCATCCGCATTGACGGTAGCACTATTAAGCACGTCGCCAACCCAAAGTATCTGGGGGTGCTCCTAGGGAAAATTTTTGACCCCACTGCACACATAGCGGAAGCATCCAGCAGGGCACTGGCCAAATTTTGGTGAATTAGAGCTTTGTCCAAGGTGACCTGAGACATCACGCTCTGGGCAAAGAACATCATGTATGCGGCCCTTTTCGAGTCCGTGGTGCTCTATGCTTGCCCAGCCTGGACTTTGAATGCAAAGAGCAGACATTGGACGACACTCCTTAAGGCCCAAAGGAGTGCCCTGCTAATGACCACTCAGGCCTATAGGACAACCTCAACTGATGCGCTGCAGGTTTTGGCTGGCCACATGCCAATCGACCTCCGGGCCAAGGGCCGATCAGCCATCTGGCTGCTTGCCCATGAGCCCTGCATGCACCATGGTGGAGGAAGTTGAGGAGTGGTGCTAAAGTGAATAGCAAAGGAGGTGGGATTCCTCTGAGAAGGGACGCCATACCTACAAATGCTGGCCAGATGTTCGCCAGAGAGTAAGTGCTAAATTCGTAAGTGTCGCCCACTATGTAGCTCAATTTCTAACGGGCCATGGAGATTTTAAGGCCAAGCTGCACAGCTTCAACCTCTCAGGGTTGCCGGCATGCTCATGCGGAGAGGAGGAAACGGTAGAGCACGTGTTCCTTCACTGCATCGCATATATTAGGGAGAGGAGACGCTGGCTGGCAACCATAGAGGATCCGCACGGAATGGCCCCAACATCTGGCACCAGGCCGGAAGCAGCCCCACTCACTACAACGCGACCTTACAGTATGTGAGCAAGGTTATGGGCAAGAAAAAATGGCCACAAAGACCTGCAGCTGAGAGAGAGCCGCCATAGTATAAGCACCTACACCTAGTCACTGGGAGGAAGCATCAGAGTACTCACCAGCGCCATCTGTGATAGTAGTTAATAGCATTCAATTTTACGCTAGGGGGGGAATATTTATAAAAGTACCCCTAGAGAGCTCTGTGATATTAGGCTACGAATATATTGTGTGTAAGTAGTATGAGAGTGTGGTTTGTGTTTTGTGTTGTGTGTTGTTTTGGCTGTGTGACTTGAGCGAGCGTGTGTGTGTGTGAATGAGGGGACCGATGGAGTGGTTGGGGGGCCTGCTGACCTCGGGGAGGCAGCAGGCAACCTCTATATCATTTTGTTGGTTTTTTCATTTCTTGCAGTTTATTAATTTCATTTAGTTTATTTTCTTAGGGGTGTCGGCCTCCTGGCCTAAGAATGCCTTAACAGACCGGTTCCAGGATACCTTATTAGGTAGGGTGGGCCCGGGGCCGGTAGGTTCTCCCCACCCTATCGGACTAGAATGCTGAGTGATGTATGTATGAGCGTGTGTGTAATTCATTGTGTGGTGTGCAAGTAATTTATAGAATGAATGTCTAAGTTATTTGGATTGCGTGGTAACTAATGTATGAAGTGAGAATGTGATACTTTGAAAACAGAGCTGAGATATCAACAACATGTAAGCCTGCCAATGAAGGAAGAACCGCAAGTTATAGAAGAGGCAAGAGTACCGAGGCTGAGCTGAAAAATAAGGAAGCACCCTTCTCCAGAAGCACATGAAAAATGAGCATTGGTGAAATTCGCCACCAAAGAAGCAGCCATGCGTCCGCCATTCTCCCAGTTCCCGCCTGCGCAGCCTCCACGTGGCCCATACTGGACCCCCCCTCTAAAAAAGGGGGTGACTAACAGCGCAGTGGGAGTGTGGGAGACAGGCGAAGACCGTCAGCATCCAGCACACGAGCAGCACCTGCTACCCCATAAAAGCCAAAAGGCGTAGGAATGGGGGCTCCACATGGAATCTGACGGTTACATTTTTTCCAGTGGTAGCCCTCACAGTCTCTTTTTAGTCCAATTTGAATATTTGTTATTCGTCACGTATTGGATGCTTTTGACTGGAGATCACTATAACCTATAATCATTTTGGACAGTGTTTATATCGAAAAAGCATTGGGTCTGAAGGACGTTAGATGATTTACAATAATTAACTATCTTAACTATCCTGAGTTCCATTCGTACTGCTTGGGGGTCTTTACGACCACCCTAGAGGCCCATTCATACAATACTCGTACACACATTCTAAAACGAGTCGATCATTGGTAAATTTCGTTACCTTTGAATGCAACGTACCTAACAGGTTAGTTCAATAGGTTTTTGTTAGTATGTTCAGAATTATTTTAATTGATTTTCATAACGGCGCTATGTACGATATGGGAAAACTACATAAATTTAATAATAAAATATTCAAGTTGAATAAAAACATGAGATATTTAAAAAAAAGATTTTATCTTCAATCACACCTATTGATGAGAAGTCATTTTTAAATAATTTTTTCCCTACAAATATTAATTTATAATAAATATTCTATTACATTTTTTCTTTTGTCGGGGTGGTTTTTATTTTTCTTTGAGTTATTCCAAGTAACCATGAGAAATTGTTGACACACCGTCCTCCAATATTTTCCTTTTCGTATAAAATTGGGACAATGCAATTTTGTTAACTTGCGTCGTCGAAACGTTGTGTTGTTTGGATTGGATAACAACCATTTGTTTTTTATATTTTATTATATTTTTGGAAAATAAGGAGTTGTAATAATCTTCGAATCGTATTTCTTTTTCAACGACATTCTTACTTATACCCTTGATTTTCTTTATCTCCCTTCCACCTTCTGTTAGAATCTCAAACATCTTTGCTCTCAAAGCTATAAACTCGGAAATTATTTCCCCGTTCATTTCATCTTTGAATCTATCAAGTACTTTTTTGTTTTTGGCAGAGAATCATGGATGATCTATAGGATAGTCGGATGTATCCATGTAGTCTAGCATATTTAGTGTATCGAGGTATAGATCGTCTGTTTTCATTACATATATAAAACTATCCGTATCCATATAGCATAATTTCAATCTTTCGAGCCCGAATTTCGTCAACATTCTGTGTTAATGATATTCGTACATAGTTGTTTTCGAAATATCGAGTATACTCATACCAATGTATATTGGCTTGTTGAATACAATAGATTTCTTAGCCATGTGTACGGTAGCTAGATTTTCACTGTATATGGATCTATCTAAAAATTCGGGTTTCGCAATGAGTTTTTCCAGTATTTTAGGATCTGACACCAGTTTTATGGATAGTCTGTTCCTAATGTTCTCCATCGTTTTCCCAAAAATAGCGTAATTCATTAACTTGAATAGGTAAGTCTTTCTCAAAAATTTTTTTCAGCGTTTTTTTCTTAATTCAGTATTGAAGTCTATATATGGTTTTAACCATCGTGATTGATTGAATTTCAATACTCGGTGGATTCTGACAACTTTCAACCCATGAGCTATAGCCTGCTTTAACGCCATAAAATGCACGACATAGCGTTCACGTTTGCCTAGATGAGGTGTAAGTTTTGTGTTTGTATCTACAGGTGGTATGATATTTTCTGCAAGGCACGGAAGATCATTGTGTAATTTGTGTAGGTGTTGTGGGTACTCGATATCGACTTCCATGATATACCCATATTCATCATCTTCATTCAGCTTCAATATATCAACATCGTCTTTACACCACTTGAACGCACCATAGGGCAGAGGTTTCGACATAGCGAATCCATACAGATTGTTGCAGTCCTGAGTAGATTCCTCGTTGGGGTTATAATCCTTCGTATATTTATTGTTTGCTTTCACTTATCTGTGGGAGGCTTGACAAATCCCACCTCTTATCCCATTTTCAATCATCATAATCTGATCGTAATTAGTTAGAAGTTGCAGTCTGATTCCTGTGTATTTTAACATGGCATCCCATGACAAACCAGGTAATGTAAAGTAGTGAGCTGGGTCAAGGTTATGACTTTTATGGATTGTTTCTCTGAAATTTTCAAAAACATCTGCTAGAAGAAGAACATCTGTCATGAGGTAGTGATCACTATACTCTCCAAGAGTACTTCAGTTAAAATGGTTCCACACTGTTTTAGCATGCTGATAATCCTCATCAGTTATACTACGTTTATTTAATTCAATGTAGAAGGCGTCTTTAGGACGTAGAGAGGTTTCTTCTAATTTTTCCCAGGACGAGACGTATTCGTACGAGAACACCCCTTTTCTTTTCATCAAAGTCACATCGTCTAGAGAATGAAACATTCAGGAACGTTTTTTACCAAGGCGTCTAGACTTGCAGACATGAACCTGAAGGTGCCGATGTATCGTATTTTGAATCCTCCGGCTACTCTTTTGTGAATGAGATATACTTTTCTTCGGAGTTAGGAATAACCTCTATCTCTCCTTCGTCGTATCCAAGCTCCTTGACAATGAAATGCGAATCGTATCCCGAGAGGTTATGCATTAGTACTGGTAGAAATTTCGGGTTCTGACACCTCAGGTTGTAGCTATTATGTGCTGGACCCCTGTATTTACCAGTAATGTGACAGTGATCACGTACTTTCCCATCACTTTCGACGAATTGCAAGTTGCATATGTAACATTTCTTTGCTGATCTAAAGATTATTTCTTCTCCTCCAGATAGTAGAGTCATTGGGGTATTCACCGAGTAAACTATCGAAATTGTCTCTGCTATTGTTTTAATTTGCTGAAAAAAGTGAGAAACCACATCCTCCCCCCTGTAGACAGTCGGTTCTAATGGTATTTCTAACTTATCATCTGCAACTTCATCAGATTTCTTTACATAGACACCATAACTCATAGGTATATGCTTTTGAATTATTTTGGTGCAGACTTCTGTTGAACTTTCTGCTACCGATTCGAATATTGCTTCAAAATCAGCATAATACAACGTAAGGAAATTTCAGCATTCTTTCACAATTTTCAAATTCAATGTATGGTTTTTTGTAGGCATGTCTACACGAATTGCCTCGTTCTCCATGCAGTATTCACGATGTTCAGTTAATTTTTCCTCTTTTGTTTCGCCATATTGATCTTCGAATTTTGTAAAACACCTTTTACAGACGACTATTTGGCCGTTGTGTTTTGTCAACTGTCTTACAAACCAATTTTTCAAAATGCTTGATATAAACGCAATGGTGTACACCCAAATCGTCGTTTATGAGAAGGAGATCACGGTGATCGGGTAATTACTCTTTTTTCACTTTAAGGGGGTATATTTTGTAATCTGCATCCAATCCGTACATATTTATAGAAATGTTGTTGGTATTCTCAAATTTTTTGATCTGCTTCAGAGGTGTAGGAAAATCGATGTAAGAAAAATCATAGGGATGTTCAAGATTGAAGTATTTACTCAGACGTTGTGCATCCTTGGTAATAGATTTGGATAGAATTGAATATTGAAAGCATAAATTATCGTTATTCTGCACATTAACAGATGCATGTTTGTTTTCGATTTGCAGAGGGAGTCGGATGTAAGTGCTTCCCTTTAGAGGCAAATTTTTATTAATTCTTAAACACAACCCTTCAATATGATCTAAAGACTACCCACTCTTTTTCAATTGATACTCTTCCATTTCATTTTTCAGTGTTTCAATAAATTGATTAACAACATCATCGAGATTTGTATCAGCTTGTATTGCTTTGTTTCTGGTTTTGAACGCTTTGTCTTGTAACTCACCTACCTACCATATTTTTAAATGTACACTCCACAAGTAGATTGACCTTAATTGATGTAAAGTAAATTAAGGCTTCTCTTATTTTAGCCGTTATGACATCTTTCACTATTGACAGGAAAGTTGGTAAATCTGAAGGTGAATCATTTCGAATAAACCAAGATTGCAATCGATTTTTAAAAGCTGTTTCATAGCCAAAAGTAATACCTTGTCCAATTTTCTCCATTATTGCCTGCTTCTTCGGTTCCGAGAGTCTAATTTTTTGACAGGAGGTTGATCTCCGCATTTATTTTCATGTCTTTCAAAACTTGCCCGTTGTTGGAGTAAAAACTCTTTTCCACAGCACCTACACTGTAGATTGCTACAGCAATCCTGAATATGCCTCGAGTAGAGGACGGCCGGAATTACTTCCAAACACTTTCCACAAACGCGATTCATTTTTAACGAGAGAGAGAGAGAGAGAGAGAGATGTTCACTTCTTGGTGATCAATGAACTAATGATTTTTCCTCATTCATGCTGTCTTTATATAGGCGAGAGTGGTATACTGTAAGCGATGTGGGGAGGGGAAAAGGGAAAATGGGTGTGATTAGGGAAGTGGATGGGAGGGGGTAAAACGTATCATTATAAACCAAATTACTCCAAATTACCAAAGCATGCTATTGCATGTCATAGATCAACCCAACTGCCTAAAAATTATTTAATAAATACCGAAAGTTATTTATTTAAATTTTTTTCCACTGATTGGCATATAGTTTCCTTGTTCCTCCCAGTGTCATCTGTTTTTTATAAAAAACTCGTTTTTTCCTAACATTTAATTAATTGAAGTACCTAGTGCATATACTAAACATTGTTTTTTTTTTTAATAAAAATTAGTTTGGTTTTACACATTTGGCTCATAACTATTTTGACTCATCATTGCTGCGTAATAAGTGGGAGGAATTCCCTCTCTACTTTGACAAATCCATTCTTATATGTAAATCGTTTACCCCTCACTATACATAGCAATTTTATATCAGGAACATAACAAAATAAACTATTTACGATCAAAGTACGCTCGATGAGTCTTAAGCCGGCTCCAGACGTTGAGGAAATCCTCAGAGGCCGGCCTCAAGGCGCAGGCCTTGAGGCGAACCCCAAAAATCCAGACGTTGAGGCCTGCCTCAAGGAACCCTCAGTTGCTGTCGAGATATGGCCTCATCAAGAACTGATGAAGTTTTGGCTGTGGTGGGAGTGCTTTTTTTGTGCCAAGAAAAGATCAGCAGAAAGAAGCATTTGGTGCAAAGAGTGGCTGCATCAAAAGGACCAAATACTCCCATGTCAATAATTTGAATGAGCTCAGATTCGCACCCAAGGACTGGCACAATTACTTGCGGATGGATGAGGAGACTTACCTAAAGCTATTGTCTATGGTAGCGCCAGTCATCGAAAAAAAGGACACATTTTTTCTGTCGTGGTAGTTTTTTGAAGAAACCCGCCACAAACACGGAATTTCGCGATAAATGCAGACAAATCTTAGCGCGGGTCATTTCAAAAAAGCAATCAAACTGTACACAAAACAAATATTTCGAAAAAGGGAAGCGAAAAAAATGCGGGAATAAAAATATCAATGGCCTCAAGGCGAAACGCGGGCACCCTCCAGACACTGAGGCGCAGGAAGGAGGTTGAGGCAGATTGAATGAGATTTGAAGCTGAATGAATTGAATGAATTGAAGCTATGGCTGTTTCCCCCAAAAAACTGTGGAGAAGGGGGTACCTACCCCTTTTATCAAAACACATTGCATGACGATATCTATCAAAATTTAGATCTCATTGTTGTACTGCATTCCTTCTTGAAGTTGTCAAAGTCATACAAGGCAACTCCATATATTCACGTTTATGACCACCCTTTTGTTTCCTCTACATTACCTTTACAATCCCAAGTTCTGCAGCAGATTGCCGCCCCACCATTCGGGGTGTACCTCCTTTATATAGCCATTGGTCGGAGTTGGAGGGGGGTGCCACACTCGGAGCTGGTGGGTGTATTAGGAGAACAGAAGGCCGCAGAGGAACTCGAAGGTTTGTGGACTCAGCGTGACTGAGAGGGGCGGTCGCCCAGATCCCGTGAGTGAGAATTCCTCCCACTTATTACGCAGCAATGATGAGTCAAAATAGTTATGAGCCAAATGTGTAAAACCAAACTAATTTTTATTTAAAAAAAACAATGTTTAGTATATGCACTAGGTACTTCAATTAATTAAATGTTAGGAAAAAACGAGTTTTTTATAAAAAACAGATGACACTGGGAGGAACAAGGAAACTATATGCCAATCAGTGGAAAAAAATTTAAATAAATAACTTTCGGTATTTATTAAATAATTTTTAGGCAGTCGGGTTGATCTATGACATGCAATAGCATGCTTTGGTAATTTGGAGTAATTTGGTTTATAATGATACGTTTTACCCCCTCCCATCCACTTCCCTAATCATACCCATTTTCCCTTTTCCCCTCCCCACATCGCTTACAGTATACCACTCTCGCCTATATAAAGACAGCATGAATGAGGAAAAATCTTTAGTTCATTGATCACCAAGAAGTGAACATCTCTCTCTCTCTCTCTCTCTCTCTCTCTCTCTCTCGTTAAAAATGAATCGCGTTTGTGGAAAGTGTTTGGAAGTAATTCCGGCCGTCCTCTACTCGAGGCATATTCAGGATTGCCGTAGCAATCTACAGTGTAGGTGCTGTGGAAAAGAGGTTTTACTAGAGTAATTACCCGATCACCGTGATCTCCTTCTCATAAACGACGATTTGGGTGTACACAATTGCGTTTAGATCAAGCATTTTGAAAAATTGGTTGTAAGACAGTTGACAAAACACAACGGCCAAATAGTCGTCTGTAAAAGGTGTTTTACAAAATTCGACGATCAATATGGCGAAACAAAAGAGGAAAAATTAACTGAACATCGTGAATACTGCATGGAGAACGAGGCAATTCGTGTAGACATGCCTACAAAAAACCATACATTGAATTTGAAAATTGAGAAAGAATGCTGAAATTTCCTTACGTTGTATTATGCTGATTTTGAAGCAATATTCGAACCGGTAGCAGAAAGTTCAACAGAAGCCTGTCACATACCAGGACTGCAACAATCTGTATGGATTCGCTATGTCGAAACCTCTACCCTATGGTGCATTTAAGTGGTATAAAGACGATGTTGATATATTGAAGCTGAATGAAGATGATGAATATGGGTATATCATGGAAGTCGATATCGAGTACCCACAACACCCACACAAATTACACAATGATTTTCCGTTCCTTGCAGAAAATATCATACCACCTGTAGATACAAACACAAAACTTACACCTCATCTAGGCAAACGTGAACGCTATGTCGTGCATTATATGGCGTTAAAGCAGGCTATAGCTCATGGGTTGAAAGTGGTCAAAATCCACCGAGTATTGAAATTCAATCAATCGCGATGGTTAAAACCATATATAGACTTCAATATTGAATTAAGAAAAAACGCTAAAAAAATTTTGAGAAAGACTCATTCAAGTTAATGAATAACGCTATTTTTGGGAAAACGATGGAGAACATTAGGAACAGACTATCCATAAAACTGGTGTCAGATCCTAAAATACTGGAAAAACTCATTGCGAAACCCGAATTTTTAGATAGAACCATATACAGTGAAAATCTAGCTGCCGTACACATGGCTAAGAAATCTATTGTATTCAACAAGCCAATATACATTGGTATGAGTATACTCGATATTTCGAAAACAACTACCTATGTACGAATATCATTAACACAGAATGTTGATGAAATTCGGGCTCGAAAGATTGAAATTATGTTATATTGATACGGATAGTTTTATATATGTAATGAAAACAGACGATCTATACCTCGATACACTAAATATGCGAGTCTACATGGATACATCCGACTATCCTAAAGATCATCCATGCTTCTCTGCCAAAAACAAAAAAGTACTTGGCAAATTCAAAGATGAAATGAACGGGGAAATAATTTCCGAGTTTATAGCTTTGAGAGCAAAGATGTTTGAGATTCTAACAGAAGGTGGAAGGGAGATAAAGAAAATCAAGGGTATAGGTAAGAATGTCGTTGAAAAAGAAATACGATTCGAAGATTAGTACAAATTCTCTGTACTGTTGTACAGCGCTGAGACGTGGACGCTGAAGGCTACTTCCGTAAATCGCCTGGAGGCGCTTGAAATGTGGTGTCTCAGAAGGATGTTTCGTATCTCGTGGGAACAGAAAGCGTGGAACACGGAGGTTCTGCGGCGCGCCGGTCTTGAGGCTCGAGAAGTCTTCAAGGACGTAAAAAGGTGAACGATCGGATACCTTGGCTACGTTTTCGTAGGAAACCGTGAATGAAGTGGGATTGGCAGCAAGCAGCTGTCGTCATGGCTTTGCGATATCCGCAGATGGCCGGGGATCCAGGACTTCGCCTCTCACAAGGCTGGAGCAATTGAGAAAAAATTACCTATGTGCCGTGTAGAAGAAAGAGAAGAATAAGTAAAGATTTTCTATAACAGCTTTTTTATTGTGATAATTTTTTTGCGTATAACTCAAATATTACCTAAGTGTTTGAGCGTCTGTGTAGGCGCAATACATGCATAACGCATACCAACGTGGTTTTCTCTAATGGAGAACCCTCCACTGGGATCGGAAAAAACGAATCACCAAACGAATCACTTTTTTTTTGTCATAAGAAGGCATGCTATCTCTGCCAAGGAAAATATCATTTTATTAAAGTTTGCTTCAAGACTGAAGAACCATAATAAAAACAGACCGAAACGTGAAGGACCGAGGTAATACACTGCAAGACAGGGTGCGCACAGTTCTGCTCCTTCTTTCCGTCAGTCAGAGTCTGATTTAGGGGTGAGCCAGTTCTCCAAGAGAGGCACAAAAGGCTGACGAAGACAACAAAAACTGCTGAGTATGTTTTACGATTCATTCGGTTATTATTAAATGGCAATGGGAATGCGTGGGAAGACACACATTGAAATTAGAAAAGAAGAAAGGTGCAGGTCACTATAATACTAATACGATTCATCTTCCCCTCATAGTGGTCAGCAAGCATGACGCTCCACTCTTTGGGCTAAGCTGGTATTAAAACTCAATCTTCTACTCCCATCAGTAGCCGAAATTTGAACACTGCAGCATCAGAAATACGCCGAGACACCACCTTGTAAATATAATCCTTTCATTCCTGCCGGCATTATCCATTTGTTTGAGCGTTATTCAGAGTTAGTAGTTCATCCCTTGAGCAGGTCCGATACGAGGGCTTACCTTACAATATATAAGGATTAAGGAGCGGCCAGGGTTGGACGCGCACAATAATATAGCCTAAGCCACTCAACTCCTACTCTCACTTTCTCTAGCTCCCCGCCGTTAAGAAGAGGAAGAACTGATAGAAGGTGGTGTGGAGATGATGATATGGAAGAGAGAGTGAATAAGTGATATATATATATCAAACAACCTAGTCTTAAACTCTTTCAAGACCTCCTGATGTCATTTTCTCGAACCCAGGATCTTGAAGTGTTCAGCTTCACCCTTAGTGGCATCCGTCTCGCCTTGGAGTTTTCCTGGATTCTGGTATAACCTTCACCCATCACACTGATGTTGTCACCAGTCCAGCAATGCGGAGACTGGGTTATCTGAAGCGCCACACGAGAGACTTCAACAGCTAGCCAGATGCCGTGCTTCTTTACAAATCCCTGTAGGTACTCCCTGTACTTGAATATGAGCCCCATAATAAAGCCACATAGCAAAAATCTATAAAATGTGGCTATTAAGATTTGTGACTTTTAAAATTGGTATTCGCGGTTATAATGTTTAGTATGAGTACGACGCTGGAGTGTTGCAGAAGTGCAAATTTGATGCGCTGGAGGATTGTCCGGATCTGGCAGACATTACTCACTCGTCAAAAGTAAATGGTCGCTTGGATTACCCCAGTCTCCTCACTATGATCAGTTTCTCCATACCTCAGTTTTTCTCGAGTCTACATACATTTTTCAGATCCCCTTCAACACTATCAACTACCTGTACAACATGACTCTTTCCCGGATCCCACGATTACCAGATGCCATCCTCCATGAGAACCATAACGTTAACAATTTCTCTAGCCATCAAAAAGGCCGAACAAAAGCGCAACAAGTAACAAATAGCACATTGTTTTTCATCCCAACAACGCCATTCTTGCCCATCAACAACGAGTGTTGTCTCTTCGGAGGTCATAGAAGATTATATTATTTTTCATTTGTACTCCATGTAGTTGATACTTTAATAAAATCCTTCTAATTTGGATTGCCTGTGAATTTATTAAATGAATGAATACTCTCCCACATTTCGACCCCCCCACATGTAAATTATTTTAATTTTCAATTTTTTTTGGTTCAAGAATTGATGCAATGTGTGCAACTTCCTTTCACTGTCTCGACTGAAGTCCCCAAATGGTACCAATAACATACTAATACCAATAAAAAAATTTAATTTGTTATCAGGTACTATTCCTATTATTATTCTTTCTTATTATGCTTTCTTTCTTTTATTGCTTCCAAGTATGCCAAAGTGGGGAAAGCGTTTTTCAACTTCTAACCCCCTATGTCGGGCCCTCGATTGTCCCCTAAGAAATTCAGAGCGATCGGATCGCTAGTATGGACACTGTGCATGCGCAAACACGAAATCCCTGGTACTTAGTTTTTCACGAATCAATAGCCCGATTTTGCTCAAATTTGATGGGTTGAGTTGGAGTGTAGCTCCCAGATGGTACCTATCCTGTGAATTTCCGAAAGATCGGATCACTGGTGTGGCCACTGCGCATGAGCAAACGCCAAATCCGTGGTACTCAATTTCTTACGAACCAATGACCCGATTTTGCTATAATTTGGTTGGTAGTTACGGTGTAGCTCCTATGCATTTCATCGCAATCCTATGATTGGTTTAGCCCCTTTAGCCCCTGCGAATGCGCAAACGCGAAATCTGGGGTTTCTGAATTTCTCACAAACCTATGGCCCGATAATGATATCCATGAATCTGCGGGTTGTATCCTAATCCGTACTGAGTTGATTATTTTTATCATACGTTTAATTGATCTCTAGGATCATGTTATCAATACGAGGAAGCTACGTTCCATTGATTGTTTTCCAATTTTTTTTTCGTTCTTCATTTCTGAATACAGTTTCTTATCATGCAGCCGCTAATTAAAATATCCAGTTAACCACTGTTCAATAAAGGGAAGCCGAATTTCGCAAATAAACAGGGTTTTCTTGGTATAATTTGTGGAGCAATCGACAAAAATACCTTAGGAAAGCTGACATCCAGCAAAATGTTTCAGTAGGTTTTCCAGTCGATGTAGGTACAGCTGGTAATGAGGTAAAGTTTTAATCAACATTTCAGTTCATTGCGTTTCGTTTGTTCGGATCGCTTGTACTCTTAGGAGCATTGCGTTGTATTTCGCAAGACTACT
This sequence comes from Leptopterna dolabrata, assembly GCA_954871275.1. Lineage (NCBI taxonomy): Eukaryota > Metazoa > Arthropoda > Insecta > Hemiptera > Miridae > Leptopterna > Leptopterna dolabrata. The sequence goes on along the minus strand of OX940974.1, from coordinate 57,974,144 downwards.
ACGCCATTACTCTTCATTCTTCACATGCTATGTCCTGTTGATACAATGTCTCCTAGTTTCTTGAGAAGCCTGATGCTAATTACAAACCATCACACCTTCATTTGTCATTACCTCACATTCTGAAGAGTATAGAGGAGCTACCCGTTTTTAGATAGTGTGACATTGAAGCGGCCTCCTCCACTAAACGAATTTAGTGGCAAAGAGCGACCTAGACCAGGAGAAGCATGACGTAATGAAATCAGTGGGGAGAGTTCTCTTGGGAGAAGGCGGGAACACGGTGAGCCTTATTGTCTTGGGTGCTTCCTACAATTGTCCCTTTATAATTATATCCGTTGGGAGTCCCAGCACGACGATAAACCTCGGTCTCCCAAATCCTACACCGTTCCCTCCCTAACGCATCACCGTTGTCAACCTCTCTTTTCTGTGTCGCTCCTATTGCTGCCTTGGGCCACCCTCTATCCCTACGGGTTTCGCTACTGAACGAACCTACTGAATAAATAATCGATGCGTGTCCTCTTTTTGTCAGCAGCAAATCACAACTATGCGTGAATTATGCCTTCCAAAATCAAGTTTCAGACATCAACGAACAAATATGTTTATGTCTGCCTGTCGGTCTGTGTGCCTATCTGTATCTACTCATTTCCTTGGTGCACGCAATTACGTATTGAAAGAACAAAATGAGCTTGGACTCGGAATTCATGTGCGTGATGGACCACAGATGGTCCCATTTGAATTCATAGTAACCTGACCGTAACTTTCGTCTGCGCATGCAAAAAATTGAGTGTAGAGCAAAAAGCTGCCCGCCAAACAGCGTTGGAACAAATTTTAAGCTCCCCGCCAAACAGCAAGAAAAGGGAAACAGGTGGGGGGGGGGGGTTCATATGCACATCCAAAACCGGGGTGCGAAGCACCAAGCAACCACTTTGGCGGGCAAAATGGATGTCAGTCCTTTTTGCGGCTGAGGAGGTTTTCATGGCGGGTAAATTTTTACAACAGGGTTATTTTTGGGGGATATCACTTCCTTTTGCATTGATAGTTTTACGATTATTTCTGTTACTATCAACAAGGTATCCAATGAAGTTCAATTAAAAGAACTGCTCAGCTATGAGGAGGTAAAAATAATGTTTTCAATTCGGTTTTCTTTGAAAATTTTCGTCACAATTTTTGTTAATATTTTTGAAACTTTTAAAAACAATTGGTTTAAATTTTTTCTTCAATATTATTAAAGCACCGCAGAAAAGTATAATAGGCAAAAATTATTAATTGCGCTCCAGGCGTTAAAAGAAACATCTGAACATTTGCTTATTTGACCTTAACTTGAAGCATTTTGAAACAGTTATTACTCTGTTTTTACTGAACCGATCGGGATTTACATTTTTACCGCTTTCTCAGGGCGCCCCAGTGAAAGAGTGTGCCGAATTTCAGCTGTTAAATTCCTCTTCACCCTACTCCGAAAACTGCCCCGCAAGTGGTGAGGGGAAATTTTGCACAAAAGGCACTTAGTGAATGCATGTGCAAAATTTCAGCTCGATCTGTTATGGCTGTGAGGTTCTAGCCCGGTCAAAGAAGAAGAACGAGATACATTCAGAGGGAAGTTATCGTTGATTTTGCCTATAGAATGTTATGGGAAGAGAGAACAAAAAAAAGCCAGCAAATGAATGCGTCGTCACTGAAAATACGAAACTTGAATTCCGTTAACGTAATGATCTAAACAGGAGTTTGAAAAAACTATAGAACCACTGCATATACTCCCCCTCCTAGCCCAACGGCCTTATCAGGAGAATAAACCAGTTCCCGTTAGATCATCGAAGTTAAGAAACCTCGAGCGTGGTTAGTGCTTGGATGGGTGACCGCCGTGACACGTGGTGACACGTCCAAGTATGACCCATGTAGATGTTGGGCGAACCCCTCCCCACTCAAGGGGGCGAGGCGAGTAGCCAAGTAAAGAGCGAAATGGTCAGGTCGAATTCTGATCCTCTCATTGGAGGACAGCTGATCACGTCCGCGACGCTGGCAGGGCAGTCGAACGAAAAGCCCCAGCCTGAAATGGATGTTTACTTTACTTACTCCACCTCCTCACGTCACAAAGCTTCGCGAGAAGCAGTACCTGGAACTTCTGGCTCCTCCACAGTTTCCACAGCAATGGATAAATAAACCTCCAGGTGAACCTTTCCACGAGAGCGGCTTTCGATGTGGAGGCGTCCTCTAGCAGAGAACGGAGAAGGAGTGAGGGTAGAAGTGCGGAATGGCTAGTGTGCCTCCCCTTTCACTGGTTATGCGCCATAGGCGACCCCCAGTCAGGTTCCCTCAGCCTGAACATTTAGATATCTTTATTTTGTAAAAGCTGATCTGATAATAGTCAGTCAGTGTGAGACGGAAGTGTTTGACTATAACTGTGAATTATATTATAGTTTCAAGTAGAGTCACTGTATGGAGAACCGCACTTTGGCTAAAATGGTCACTGACGACCCTGGTAGCACCCCAAGTTGTTGAGAATAATTTATTGTTCCTGCTGGGGAAATACCTTGTCAGCTGGAGGAGACTGACCTGATTGGTTGGACCTGGATGCTGGAAGGACGAGAGAAAGAAGAGAAGCCATCTCCACCCAGCGCTACTTATAGGTTCTTACCGGTAAAGAACCAATCTTCTCTCTTTTTCATTAAGACCTTATCGTAGTGTATCCTGACCAATCATGGCCTTGCCTTGTAGCCCAGTAAATTGCCATCTGGTGTTGCTCGAAGGAACGTCTTGCGTTATGTGCACTTTTGCAGTAATTCTCCTTACCAAGCACTAGAGACTCAAGATTCAGGACCGCCCGCCCTCAGGCTCGATGCTGTTTACCGAACTCCAATAACCCCCGACGACTCTGGTAGCCCCAACTATTATGGTTATGATACGTATATTTAATGTTGTATCTTTGGCTAAAAGTAAATTTTCACTTTCTTAAATTCAGCTCTGTTCATTCACACCATAGTTCTGCTGTTTGCAAGATTACCTACTTAAAGTCGAGTCAGTACAGTCAGTAGAGGCAATACACAGTAGGTAATACAGTTTCAGTGCACTTGAATCGGAGAATTATAACCCTGAATAGGAAACGCCTCTCCGGAACTCTTAGTCAGTCGGAAGGAATTTAGTGTACCTATTTAGCCTCCGAAGACGACCGGAACCTCGAGACCCAACAGTGTCTGCGACGTCCATAACTAGGGATCTAGGTACCTAAATCCCATAACTGCCCACGACCACCGCTATCCCAGCCACAACAAAGGTTGCTTACGCTATGTTATTTATGGAGTATGGAACTAGGGTATATTAGGAGTAGCAGCGCATTACACTGCTGAAAAATGGTCTTGCTTTTAGCGAATTTTCGAAGAAAAGGAAGCTATTGTTCTCGGTCCAAAATTTTTAAAACTCTAATTTCCGAAAGATTTTTATACCAAAATCCGTTTCAGACCATCCTGAATTCACTGCCGAAAGACACCAAAAATCATATGTATATATATATATATATATATATATATATATATATATATATATATTTATATATTTATATATTTATATATGTATGTGTCATTCCTGACGATAACTCTCGACAGAATTGAGATAAAAAGTTCAAATTTGCACGAAAAATCTGTCTTGGCAATCGACTGGCTAAGTTCGTAGATGGGCAGAATCGGGTCACTCTAAGGGGGAGTTTTGGGGAGTTTTAGGGGGGGGGGGGGGGGAAATTACCCATAAATTCCCAAAATGAAACAGTCTGACAAGTGACACCTCATTTTAAAGTTTTTTCTACGCTGAACACGATGGTGAAATCAGAATTGCGATATCTCATTCCGTTCTCAAACTGGAGCACTTTGAAGATGAAGGAACGTGGTTATTTCTTGATATAAAACAGTTTTACATAAAATCAGTTATTTCTTCGAAAATTCGCTCTTATAGCCATGCTGCATGACTGTGGTTTTTTTCTTGTAATGGCAAGGGGTATGTTAGTAGCTGTTTCCGAATTAATAGTAACAGATCATATTATATGAATGAAGTTAAAAGTGTTTCTGATGGGTCCAGTTCGGCACCCTTGTATGTTAAAATTCTCGTCAACAAATCTGACCTTATATTTGAAGTAGAAACTGGATCTGCTTCTTCACTTAATCCCACAATATGTATACACTACATTCTTCTCGCAATTCCCATGGAAACATTCAAATTTGGAAGTTTTTGTTGCGCTTTTCAAAGATTTAGGATGTATTAATGTGGCTGTGGAGTTTAATGGTAACTGTACCAATAAGTAAGTAAGTGGCTCACTGAGTGCATAATCTAGGGCTACTTACCTGTTGGACAAGGGTGGTCTTCTTCCTTCTCCTGTCAAGGTAGAAGTTATCAGGATGACACCCAGACCTAGTTCATCCTGACCTGGATACATCCTAGGTCATACAGCCCTGAGTCATCCTACGGGATGACCCAGAACTGAACTTAAATGAATACTGTAGTTGTTCAACGTTTTTCATTAATTTGTGCCCATGTCCGCGAACCTACTGAATCCATTGTAGGTATAGACATTTATAAATCGATAGAATCCTTCATTTATGGGTGTGGGATTCTATTTGCGGTAAGCCCTTTATTGTTGCTAAAAATTTGCTTTCACAAAAAATTTGCTGGCCCTATACGGCTCTAAGAAACCGCTTATGTTAAGTACGAATAGCAGTTCTTATGGTGTCGGCTAAGTCAATGAAGTTTTCGAACACCCAATTTCATTCGCTTCCACTACGTTGTCCGATGCTAGGAAAAAAGTCAAACGGATCGTGAGGCCTTTTCGAGGAGGCTTTTCGGGAAGCCTTAAGTTTTAGGCTTTTCGGGGTTTTCCTCGGTGCGACTCTCGATAATTATTGTTCTGCGATTATTGCTGAACGATAATCGTTGGTTACCATTTTGCTCGGAGCGTCTGCGACTTTTTCATTTTTCACAAATCGCGTGTTTTCATTCGCAGTAACATAATTCTAGAGGAAGGTTGTGTTTAACATAATGAGTTTAAAGTTGAGTATACGTACAAGATTATTGCTTAAATGACTTTTTATTGAGGAGATAGAAGATGACAATATATTCCTCCGTTCGTATGGAATAAAAAGAACCAAAAAACACCGTCTGTTGAGCTCAGAAATGAAGAGAGACTAGATAGAAAATCCGCCCATCATCTTGTGAAGACTACAACACTTATTAAGAATTTTTCTATCTTTTTGTTGAACAGTTTGACTTCGTGATTGGAAGGTCCAAATAACCGTTACGGCCTTATCAGGTGGAATAGACCAGTTACCGTGAGATTGCCGAAGGTTAGGTACCTCGAGCGAACCCCTCTCCATTCCAGAGAGTGAGGCAATGGGGCGCATGTATGAGTAGCCAAGGGCGGAATAATCAGATAAAATTCTGATCCTCTCAACGGTGGAGAGCAGATCAAGTCTGCTATGCTGGCGGGGCAGTCTGAAGAAAAGCCACAGCCTGAAATGGCCGTTACTTATAACCTTACTTATTAATCAACGACTGACGAGTATATTCACCCTTCTCTTGAACGACTTCGAGACGTTCCATTGTCGTTAACGACATTCTAGCGGCAGTCCCTCGGAGGAACACAACTCATAGGAAATACAAAGAAATAGTGCAATAGTACAATTTTTGGCTTCGAGCGATAGGTTCAATATGATTCAGATATAATGTTTTATGCCGTCAATATTTTAACAGGACCCACTTACACACAGCGAGTAAGCAGGTTTCCGCTCCCAGTGGACGGGAGGAGCCGTCTACATGCCGAACGCAAACTGAACTTTTGGTTTACTATACTGTGAATAATATACCTGCGTATTCACTCGGCAAAAATTTTACATAACACCCCCTCAAAATTATTTATTTTACGTTTCAAGGTGCGTAGATTTCAAAAACGCTGCAAAGTCCTTGACACATGGGTTTATTATTCTATTGGACATACCTACAGAAATGTTGGCTGTTCATTTATTGTTTCTTTCATGTCCAATAATTGAAATAGCTATTTTGATGGTTCCCACCAATTTTGGCCCCCAAAACACTAACTGTGCTCCAATTGTATTTACTAGAAAAAACATCATTGATCCTGCCATTTAACTGTCTTGATTCGCCTGTTGATGCTAATTCTAGTGTTATTATACAAGTTTATGGCAATTTCAGACAATTCCCAGGTTTTTGACTCATAAAAAATGAATTTTGACAGCTTAACTTTCGTTAAGCCATTGGTCAAAATCAACTTCGCCCTACAAAAATATAGAAAGCGATACCTCACAAGCTCATGTTCACTAAAATCTTTGAAAAAAGAAAAAGCACGAAAACGCCTTTTTCCCGATAACACCTTGGGTGTATTCCGATCGGGCTGCCGAACTTCGGAGCATATCTAGGACCCAAATGAGTTCTCAAATGGGGATCCAAACTGTGTCCGGAAGAATGACGACTTTCGTCTAAATTTAACGTGATTTCAAGTCGGAAACTCGATAGAACCTCAATTTTCCGCTCTTTGATCAAAATCAAGTTCATTTTTAGTCTCCTGTCCTGAAGAACATTGAAAACGGTACCTCACAAGCTCATAATACTAAAACACAAAAAAAAAAACCCTATTTTTACACCCATTTTTCACCCATAACACCCTTGGGTATATTACGATCAGGCAGCAAAGTTTTGGGACACCATTTGGGCCCAAATGGAGCTCGTGTGCGAAAGAACGAATTTTTTAACCCGAAAACGAAGTAGATATGGACGATACGGCGGACGGACACTGCATTTTTGGAATCTGTGCCCCTTGAAACGTAAAAGAAATAATTCTTATGGGGTGTTACCAAGAAAAATTCTGATGAATACATATGTTTGTTATTCACAGAATAATGATCCAAAATGGAATGTCCGTCCGCCGTATCATCCATATCTACCTTTATTTTCGGTCTCATAAATTCGTTCTTCCGCACACTGGCTCCATTTGGGCCCTAGTTGTGTCCCAAAACTTTGCAGCCCGATCGGTATATACCGAACGGTGTTATGAGTGAAAAATTGGTGTAAAATATGGTTTTTTGGTGTAACATGAGCTTGTGAGGTGTTGTCTTCCATGTTTTTTAGGACGAGGAGACCGAATATGAAGTCGATTAACTAAGGTTCTAACGAAGTATCAGCCTTAAATTTACGATAAATTTTGGTCTGTAATCGTTGTTCTACCGGGTAGAGTTCGGGTTCCCATTTGGCAACAACTTTGGGTCCTAATCATGCTCCGAAGCCCGATCGGAATACACCCAGGGGTGTTATTAGGGAAAAATGGGTGTACAAATAGGGGTTTCGAGGTTTTTTGTTTTTTGAGGTTTTAGTGAACATGAGCTTGTGAGCTTGAGCTTGTATTGTTTTCCGTGTTTTTCAGGGCTGAAGACCGAATATGAAGTTGATTTTAACCATAGAGTGAAGATCTGAAGTTAACGAAGGTTCTGCTCACAAAATTAATTTTTCATGAGTCAAAAACCTGGGAAATTGTCTGAAATCACCATAAATTTGTATAATAACACCAGATGTAGAATCGACAGGTGAATCAAGACATTTAAATGGCACTATCATTAACAAAGACAATTTGTAAAAAATAAAAAATTAAATTAAAAACGCTGCAAAGTCCTTGTCACATGGGTTTATTATTCTAGTGGACATACCTACAGAAAGGTTGGCTGTTCATTAATTGTTTCTTTCATGCGTAATAATCGAAATAGCTACTTCTGATGGTTTCCATTAATTTTGGCCCCCAAAACACAAATTAGGTACGCTCTTTTTTTTCTTTTTTTTTTAAACTATCTTTGATCATTGGTAGTTCCATTTAATCGTCCTGAACCACGTCTTGACACTTTTTCCAGTGTTATTATACAAACTGATGGTGATTTCAGACGATTTCCCAGGTTTTTCACTCATAAAAAATCAATTCTGGGAGCTGAACATTTGGTAGAACTCAATTTTCCACTCTTTGGTCAAAATCGACTTCATATTCGGTCTTCTCGTCCCCAAAAACATAGAAAACGATATCTCAGAAGCTCATGTTACCAATATGTTGCTAAAACGTAAAAAGTACCTATTTTTACACACATTTTCACTCATAACACCCCTGGGTATATTCCGATCGGGCTGAAAAGTTTCGGGACACAACTAGGGCCCAAATGGAGCATGTGTGCGAAAGAACGATTTTTTTAGACCGAAAATGAAGCCTGTACACGTGATACGGCGGACGGCGGACGGCGTACGGCGGACGGACATTGCATTTTTGGAATCTATGCACCTTGAAACGTAAAAGAAAAAAGTTTGAGGGGGTGTTATAAAAATTTTTTGCTGAGCGAATACATAGGTGTATTATTCACAGAATAATAAACCAAAAGAGCCTAGTTAGTGTTTCTGGGGTCAAAAACGGTGGAAACCACTAAAAATATCTATTTCAATTATTGCACATGAAAGAAACAATAAATGAACAGCCAAGATTCCTGTAGGTATGTCCGATAGAACAATGAACCCATGTGGCAAGGACTTTGCTGCGTTTTTGTTTAGTAGGTAATAAACAAATATAAGTAATAAATTATGTCGTGATTCCCCTCACAGTAACCACTTCTATATTATTGTTATAAGATTTAACTAAATAAACGTCAGGAACGTTGAGCTGGATAGCGCCAAGGGGAAAGTAGCCAATGGGGGTTTGTCATCAACCGCCATCGCTCCTCAACGGTCATAACGGCCGATTGTGGACGGGGGACGGGTGGAAAAGTCTCTATGTAAACAGCCCTTCTGGCCCAGGTCCTCATTCGACCGACTGACTCTCGACTTCTCTCTCGACCCTCTCTCCCTCGCCCTCTCACTTAGAATTCCAAGCACTCGCTGTTGTGAAAACAGCGAGGTGCCCTCCTCTCTCCTGGTATCTGCTGTGGTGAAAACCGCGGGATAGCGCCTTCTCCTCTGGCACCTGCTGGGGTGAAAACCGCGGGGTGCCAGCTTTCGTCTTCTAGGTGTCTGCTGTGGTGAAAACCGCGGGGTACTAGCACCCACATCCCAGGCGCCTGCTGTGGTGAAAACGGTGGAGAGCCACTGCTTCTAGCGCCTGCTGAGGTAAAAACCGCGGGGAGCTAACCTTCCTTCCAGACGAGCGCCTGCTGTGGTGAAAACCGTGGAGCCTTAGTGCAAAAGACTCCTACGGAGCATATCCTTCATCATCCAACTTTATCCGCCTTCATCCAACCTCTCACTACTTCTTTCATAATACATCATTCATGTCGCGAGCACAATACACCCGCTCATGACAAATTATATCGTCATATATGTCCTTGCGAAGTAACACTGGATTTATCTACCTATAACAATATGTTTCTAAACTCTCCAGTTTCAAGTTAATGATGCTTAAGCATTTCCCAAGCCTTTTTGTAGTTTCGGAAAGGTTCAGTGACAACAGAGCTACCAAACAAAGCACAAAACTTATGGTATGTAGATACAAAAGTCCCAAAAATTTTCAAAATACCTAGTATAAGCTCGAAGACTTGCTTAAGCTTGAAGAACATCCCACTGGATCTAACATCGGATGCAGATATGGCTGTACTTCACTACAGGGTATTTTACAGAAAAACCGTAAGACACCAAAGACTGGAATAGTTATAGATAAATAAATAACCGGGAAGGCCCAGATAAGTTATCCCATTCATATCTCATCATCAGCTATATGACCAAGTTGTTCAAGTTAAGGGCTCAATATTTAAAGCATTGAAATTTCAATCAGGGCTCATTCTTCATCGAAATGTAAACGTGAAAATCCGAAGATTGCAAATTTCGTTAACGAGAACAAACAGGCCACATTATTGTGCTGCTAATACATAATATGAGCCAACTCGCAGCACTGCCTTTATAATATATGATAATTGAGAGAATCATTAAACCACTGGAGGGAAACAGCCGCATTAACTAAGCTGATCAGCAGTGGAGCACAATCAATTAGTCCTACTCTCGCACGTATGACTATAATCCCTTTACAACCTCATGCAAGTTAGTTAGCTCGAGTTGGTTGGTTCGGATTCCCTTATATTTAGGTAATCATTCGTTCGAGGGATTTGGCTGTTACATGTTACCTTCGGTTTGATGCTTTCAACTATCTAATAAAAAAAGTTGGAGCATCCATTCTTGAGTAGGATCGCAAAAAATCTTTAATTTTTTAAACTTCGGGTGGAGACGGTGGAAATTCCTCTTCGGTGTAATGTTGCACTACTTGGCTATTTGAGGCTAACATAATATAATAACCCTTTGAAAACCCTCGCGCAAACCATATATTTATGCCCTAATTTTTCCGAAATGCCCACAGTTTAAACTGTTTTTTATTAATTATTTGTTGTTGATATCAAATTAGGACTTCGCTCCTGAAAAAAAGGGAAAAAAACCCTGCAAAGTCCATGTCACTTGGGTTTATTATTCTATCGGACATACCTACAGTAATGTGGCTGTTCATTTATTCTTTATTTCATGCAAAATTATTGGAACAGTTATTTTAGATGGTTTCCACCAATTTTGGCCTCCAAAAACACGACCTCGGCTCTTTTTTCCCCCAGATTATCTTTGAACACTGATAGTGCCATTTAATTGTCTTGATCCACCTGCTAATACTACTTCTAGTGTAATTATACAAATTTATGGTGATGTCAGACAATTTCCCAGGTTTTTGACTCATGAAAAATGAAATTCGGGAGCTTAACCTTCGTTACAACCTTAATTCTTCACTCTTTGATCAAAATCAACTTCATATTCGGTCTTCTCGACCTAAAAAACATGGGAAACGATACCTCACAAGCTCATGTTCATTAAAACCTCAAAAATGCCTCGAGAACCCCTATTTTTCTCCCATGACACCCCTGCCTTATTCCGATCGGGCTGCCGAGCTTTGGAGCACAACTAGGACTCAAATGGGGACCCAAACTGTGTGCGGAAGAAGGACGATTTTAAATCACGTAAACGGTTTTATAACGTAAATTTAAGGCTGAAACATCGTTAGAACGTCAATTTTCCTCTCTGGTCAATAACGACTTCAGATTCGGTCTTCTCGTCCTAATAAACATGAAAAACGATACCTCAAAAGCTCATGCTGCTCAAACACATAAAACGCTGCAAAGTCCTTGTCAGTTGGGTAATTACTCTATTAGACGCAATCTACAGTAATGTTGGCTGTTCATATTTATTGTTCCTTTCATGTGAAATAATTGAAATAGCTATTTCCGATGGTTTCCACCAATTTTGGCCCCCAAAACACAAATTAGGTGCGCTCCTTTTTTTTCAATTTATCTTTGATCATTGGTAGTCCCATTTAATCATCTTGATCCACGTGGTGACATTTTTTCTAGTGTTATTATACAAATTCATGGTGATTTCAGACGATTTCCCAGGTTGACTCATAAAAAATCAATTTTGGGAGCTGAACCTTTGGGTGTTGTGATCAGCTGCTCCTCCAATATACCTATAATGTCGAACATGTCGAGCCTGATCGACCACACAAAGTAGGGACCCCCTGACCCCCCTCTGGTCATGTCAGGAGGTATATAAGAAATTGTGATCGCTCAATAAATTAACCATTCTCAATCAAGCTCTCGAACTGCCTCGTCTACTTTATTATCCTCGGATCATCACACATCGACGTGAGGACACGCACCGCCCGGCCTCCGCCCGCCGTCTGCGACAGCGGAGCACCTTCGTAGCGACGCCCCACCATCGCCTCGCCTCGAGCGCCCCACTACATCGGCCGCGTCTACGGCGATAACACCGCGCCACCACTTCCCGTCCCGCCCACTGTCCGACGTAAAACGCGAGCGACCTCCGCAGGACCCATCATTTCTCGATCGCACTTCTTCCGGACTGGCGCCTACGAAGAAAATGGACACCAAAGCGACAAAACCCCCAGATGCGACTCCGCCGCCGCCTTCCCTCAAGCTGCGACCGTTCGACCCCGCTTTCCCGCACGTCTGGTTCGCCCAATTGGAGCTGGTTTTCGCCCACGAAGGTCTCACCACATCGCAGGCACAATTCGCTCGTGCCTTCCTCGTGCTCGAGCCTCGTCACGCGGACCTCGGCACCGACATCCCCGCGTCGCACGCCAACAGCTACCGGTCGCTAAAGGACTGACTCCTAGCAGCGCACGCACCCTCCGACGGCTCACAACTCACCCACCTCCTGCAAACGACTACGGACGGCGAACTTCCCTCCGTACTCGCCCGGCGCCTCCGCCGCGCCCTACCGGCCGATACACCGACGCCTCTCCTCCGACAGCTCTTCCTCCGAGCGCTCCCCGAGACCCTCCACTTGCACGTAGCGGCCCAAGACGAGCCGGATATCACGAAACTCGCTGTGACCGCTGATCACCTCCTACCGTTCGTCCCACCTCCTCGTGTGGCTACCGTCGACGACGAGGTACAGGTGATCCAAAGTAGACGACAACAGCGACCATCGACGCAGCGACAAACGCCGCCACGCCGGCCCCCCTCCGGGTTATGCTACTACCACCGTACATGGGGACCCCGAGCACAAAAATGCCGCAACCCGTGTACCTGGCGCCCACAGCCGGCGGGAAACGACAACGCACGGCCCGATCAGCCGTAACGGCCGTGCGCACACACCCTACATCCCGGCTCTTTCTCAAATGTAAGAAAACGGCACTACAATTCCTCGTAGACACCGGATCCGACGTCTCGATAATACCAAACACCCTCCTTCGACACACGGTCAAGCGCCCGAGCACCTTGCGAGCCGCAAACGGCACCAAAATCCGCACCTACGGTACTCACGCCGCCTCCGTACACCTCCCCGAATTACCACCCTTCGAGTGGACGTTCGTGGTCGCTGACGTCTCAACCCCGATCCTCGGCTCGGACTTTCTAACATATCACGGCCTCCTCGTCGACCTTCCCAGCGCCCGCCTCATCAACGCCGCAACTAGCACCGTCTATACAAAGGGCTCGATAACACTCCCCCCCCCCCCCCCCGGACACCTCCATATGCACAACCGCGACGAACGAGCCCCGTTTTCAGGCCCTCCTCGACGGGTACACGCCTTCCGACACGCCCTGCGACGTCCCCGTTGAACATCACATAGTCACAAAGGGCCCCCCCCCCCCCCCCTGCCACGCGAGACATCGCCGGCTCTCTCCGGCCCTTCACGCCAAGGCTAAGGCCCACTTCACCGAATTACTCGCCGCCGGAATCATCGAGCCCTCCGAAGCCCCGTGGTCTAGCCCATTACACATAGTCCCGAAACCAGACGGCGACATCCGCGCCGTCGGGGACTACAGGGCGCTCAACCGCCTCACCGTGCCGGACCGGTACACCGTCCCACACCTCCACGACTTCACAACCGCTCATTTCGGGACCAAAATGTACAGCACATTCGACCTCGCCCGCGCATTTTTCCACTGCAAGATCAGCAGCAAGGATATACCGAAAACGATCGTACTCACTCCCTTCGGAGCATACCAATACAAACGGATGAATTTCGGCCTTCGAAACGCGGCCCAAACATGGCAACGATATATGGACCACGTATTACGAGACCTCCCTTTCGTCTACTGCTACTTGGACGACCTACTGGTGGCTTCAAAAACCCCACAGGAACACTACGAACACGTACGCACCCTTCTAACGACCCTCGCCAAATACGGCCTCCACATCAACACCGCTAAATTCCAGCTCGCCCGCACTTCAGTAAAATTTCTCGGGCATAATGTATCGACCAACGGGATCGCTCCACTGCCTGAAAGGACAGCGCTCATAGCAAAATTTCCTCGCCCAGACACCGTACAAGAACTACGGACATTCCTCGGGCTAATAAATTTCTACCATCGCGCCATCCCACGGGCCGCCGCGACCCTCCGACCGCTAGTCGACATGGTACCCCCGGACGCCCGAAAAAAGGACAAACGACCCCTCATATGGACCACCGACACCACAGCCGCTTTTAACAAGGCCAAACACCTACTCGAAACCGCCGTAACACTGGCGCACCCCGGCCCCACACATCCGTTGGTCCTCCACGCGGATTCCTCGGATTTCGCCGTCGGCGCCGCCCTACATTTCCTCGACGGAACGCACCTCCGCCCACTGGGGTTCTTCTCCCGCTCACTCAACCCCGCACAGCGGAACTACAGCACCTTCGACCGCGAGCTGTTGGCCATTTATCTCGCCATCGTCCACTTCCGCCACCAAATTGAAGGGCGCCCCCTCACGGTATACACAGACCATAAGCCCCTCACAACGCAGTCTAATACCGCCCCACCGACCCGCCTTCGACACCTCCCCTTTATATCGGAATTCACAACCGACATTCACTACGTCGAGGGGCCCACCAACATAGTCGCTGACTACCTATCACGCCTTCCGCCAAACGCGAACGCCACCGACACACACGCCGTCGCCGACTACCGTACCCCCTTCACCCTCCGCCAACTAGCGGACGCCCAAGCCGCCGACGAACACACAGCACACATGGCGCTCACGCCCCACACCATCAATGGGCACAAGATATTATGCGAAACTACCGACTCCGCCCCACGCCCCTACATTCCGACGGACCTACGCCTACCCATCTTCCGATTCATACACGGGATGACACACCCCGGAATCAAGGCCACAACCGCCCTCATCCGGGCCCGTTACTACTCGCCGAACATGACTTCCTCTATCCGGCTATTCACAAGCGCCTGCCTGAGCTGCAACCGCACCAAAACCACCCGACACATAAGGGCACCACTCGGCACATTCCCCGACGCAACGCCGCTATCACACCTACACATCGACCTTTTCGGACCCCTACCACCCTCCGCAACCAATAAATACGTCCTGTCGATGATCGACAGGGCCACCGGATGGTTCGAATGTGCCCCGCTCTCCTCAATTTCAGCGGAGACAGTCATTATGGCCCTACACACGAGTTGGATAACGCGATACGGCACCCCCGCCCACATCACTATGGATCAAGGGACACAATTCACCTCAGCTGCATTCCATGCGTTCTGTACATCGATGGGCACCGTAGTACACCACACGAACACATACCACCCACAGGCCAACGGCCTCGTAGAGTGGCTGCATCGTGTACTTAAAGACGCCATCATCGCGACGTCCACGTCCCGCACCTGGGCCGCGGACCTCAGCGGCCTCCTACTCGGCCTCCGAAATCGCCCGGGCCCGGACGGATACTCTCCCGCACAACGTCTCTTCTCCGCCACTCCACGCCTACCTGGTGACCTATTCACGCAGCCACCACCGACGGCCGTCCCTCTACGCACACACGACGCCTACCGTTACTTCACCCACTCGTACCTACCGACGACACTGACCCGGGCAACCCACGTATACGTCCGAGTGGATACCCCGCGCGGCAAACTTGAACCTCCATACCTCGGCCCATACAGGATCCTGACGAACGACGGGAAAACGGTAACCTACCAAAAGGAGGACTCCACCACGCCGTCGAAGTCTATCGATCGATGCAAGCCGGCCCCCTCCCCCTCGATTGCAACAGGCCCACAACCGCAACCGCCACCCACACCACAAACACACTGCACGGCGAGCATCGCCCGTCACATCTACCGCCGGGACACAACCTCGGCGCACGCCCCCCCCCCCCCCCCCCGGGGACATCACCACTGGCCACGCCTGCGGCACGGCCGATTTCAACCAAGCCGGCACCACCGCCATCGCCGCCACCACCACCCCGGACCCCACCGGCGCACACCGCCACGTCGCCCGCGCCCGACACCAAACGACCGCCGCCGCGCCCGATCCCGCCTACATCGCCGCGACCAACGTCAACGGCAACCCGACGCCAACCCCCGACCACGACCACCGCAGTCAACCGGACAGCCCAGCGACCACAACAACACGTCGCAAACACCAACCGCAGCCTCCCACACCCAGCAAACGCCGCGACACCAGCACACAAGAATTTAATAAAGTACTTAAATTCTGGGGGGAGCGGTGTTGTGATTGGCTGCTCCTCCAATATACCTATAATGTACGAACATGTCGAGCCTGATCGACCACACAGAGTGGGGACCCCCCGACCCCCCTCTGGTCATGTCAGAGGGTATATAAGAAATTGTGATCGCTCAATAAATTAACCATTCTCAATCAAGCTCTCGAACTGCCTCGTCTACTTTATTATCCTCGGATCATCACAGTAGAACCTCAATTTTCCACTCTTTGGTCAAAATCGACTTCATATTCGGTCTTCTCGTCCCCAAAAATATGGAAAACGATACCTCAAAAGCTCATGTTACTAAAACACAAAAAGTACCTACCTATTTGTGTGTGAAAAGTACATTTTCACTCATAACACCCCTGGGTATATTCCGATCGGGCTGCAGTTTCGGGACACAACTAGGGCCCAAATGGAGCATGTGTGCGAAAGAACGAATTTTTTAGACCGAAAATGAAGTAGTTATGCGTGATACGGTAGACGGACATTGCATTTTTGGAATCTACGCACCTTGAAACGTAAAAGAAAACATTTTGAGGTGGCGTTATAAAAATGTTTTGCTGAGCGATTACATAGGTGTATTATTCACAGAATAATAAACCAAAAAAAATCTGCTTTGGTGAGCTGGTGGCCAAGCGCTTTCAGTCATTTGGTGGTTTGGGATTGGGATGGTGACAGAATGATCTGTTGGTTCAAATCCCAACGCGCCTCGTCCCAATCAATGGCGGTGAGGCAATAGGTAGCTGGGGCTGGGCCAAATGCGACTTTTTAGACACCAACTCCGACGGCTCCAACTGCGACCTTCCTCGTACCGTATACCAAGTGCGACGGTATATTGCAGGGTAGTGATTCGATATTCGATGGTGGGCACTTATTCGATATATCGATGTGCCCGAACTTAACTTTTGTTTGGTAGAATAATGGTAGACTAATCTGATACATGAAATACAAATAAAATAATGTTTATTATTTGATTAATTTCTCATTTCCCATTTTTTCTTGTGAATTTTGGACATTTTTTATTTACCGTGATTTAGTTCACAATAAGCTATGAGACGTACCTACGTTTTCTGTAATGAAACGGGAAACATTTTAGGAAATTTATCCTATCAATTTTTTTTTTTCTCTATAGTCAAATAGTGCCTAATCGGGTGATTTTTCCGGAAGATGTCATTTGCTGGTCTGGAATTTTTTTTTTTTCAGTACATCGATGAAAACAAAGATGTTGGGATCGGGCTGCAAAATTATTGGTTGAATTCGGAAGGGAGGCTTCGCAGTTGTTTGTCGCTCGCACCTAGTATAGGTGATTTCGGCTTGAGCCCAGCAGTCAGGTGGAAACTGTGACTCTTCAGAAACGTAGAACTACATTGACAACATTTTCAACTAAATAGTCGGCGAATTCCACAACGCTGTCGTCTTGGAGACTAATGGACATCAGATCCTCCGTGAAACAACCTTCGAACAAAACGGCTGTTGAACCGCGTTGTCCGGGAATAGTTTTGAAGGCTGGAGAGTTCATTTTCTCTCATCCAAGCATTGGTGAGGATGGCCAGTAGACTGACATGCTAATCGATAATCAGTGTGATCATCGAGTAAAGAGGAGTAGAAGGAGGTGACTGAACAGGACCGAGTTTAGTCGGTCCGTCGCAGTTGGTGCCGTCCCACTTGGTAACTTGGCCCTCGACCACCTGACGCATTATCGTCGCAACTGGCTGCCACCCAGGTAGCCATGATCTAAATGATCCGATCAAATTCTGATGCTCCTGAGAGGACAGCCGATCACATCCGCTGAAATTGATGAAATTCGAATGAGACAATTTACGGTCAAACCCGCATATGCCCTCCGAATTTCAGCTAATTACAAACATTCTTTCGGTTAACTGGCAGTGAAAGGCTATGTGAACTCAGACAGACAGACAGACATCAACGGAACCGAATTAGTATAGAACAGTCTGAAACTTCAAAATTTTTCGATTTCAACACGCACTGTCTCACCCCCAACATTTTCTCCGCTACGCGGAAAAACATTTAATCATGAATATATGTTTTTGGTTCGTACATCTACTTGATATTTGCATCATGATTGTACGAATCTGGGAAGGCACTGTTATTAATGAAATGAACGCTCAATTCTGTCAGTTTCATCAATTTTGCCGCAACTCACTCAATTTTGTCAATGGGGATTTTATGGCAACTTATTATTTTTATTTATTTTTCATTTTTTTATTTTTTAAATATATTATACTCTTGGAAAAATGGTAGTTTTAAGTCCGTTTTCAGAAATAAGAATTTATTAAATGGGGGGGGGGGGGGTGATTAAAAGTAAAAACGCTGCAAAGTCCTTGTCACATGGGTTTATTATTCTATTGGACATACCTACAGAAAAGTTGGCTGTTTATTCATCGTTTCATTCATGTGCAATAAATTAGATAGCTATTTTTGAGGGTTTCTACCAATTTAGCACCCAAAAACGCGAAAAGCTCCTATTTTTTTTACAGACTATATTTTTTAACCATTGATAGCACCATTGAATTGTCTTGATTCACCTGCTAATACTACTTCTAGCGATATTATACAAATTTATGGTGATTTCCAACCATTTCCCACGTTTTTGACCCATAAACATTGTATTTTAGGAGCTGAACCTTCGTTACAACCTCATCCTTCACTCTTTGGTCAAAATCAACTTTATATTCGCTCTTCTCGCCCTAAAAAACGTGGAAAACGATACCTCACAAGCTCATGTTCATTCAAACCTCAAAAAATCTCAAAAAACCCTATTTTTACACCCATTTCTCCCATAACAGCCCTGGATGGATTCCGGTAGTGCTGCCGAGCTTAGGAGCACAACTTGGACTCATATGTGTTCCAAAATTCTGATCCAAACTCTGAGCGGAAAAACGACCATTAGACCAAATTTTACGTGAATTTAAGGCTGGAACTTCGTTAGAACCTCAACGTTTGGTCAAAATCGACTTCATATTCGGTCTCCCCGTCCTAAAAAACTTGGAAAACGATACATAACAAGGTCGTGTTACTAAAACACCAAAAAACCATAATTTTACACCCTTTTTCACCCATAACACCATTCGGTATATTCCGATCGGGCTGCAATGTTTCGAGACACAACTAGGGCCCAAATGGAGCCAGTGTGTGTGAGAACGAACTTTTTAGACCGAAAAAAAGTAGATATGGATAAAATACGGCGTACGGCGGACGGACATTGCATTTTGTTTATTATACCGTGAACAATGCACGTATGTATTCACTCAGCAAAATTTTGGTTTATTATTTCACCTTTGGAATCAAGCAAAATTTTGGTTTTATTATTTACCTTTGGAATCGAGCATGAAAAAAACCCGTTTAACCCCGCCCCCCCCCCCCCCCCAAAAGAATTTGATGGTTTCCGTTTCAAGGTATGTGGAATCCGAAAATGCAATAAAAAATTCTCCAGGACGCCGTTTTCACGAATTTTTTTACGGTTTTGAATAGTTCTCGAACTTGAGAGTTTTTTAAGACCACCCGGAGCATTGTACGTCCAGCCGTTCGTTCACAGTAATGCCCAGAAGTTTCACCGACAGGCATTTTCTATAGGATGGTGAATGAAATTGAATACATTCAGCCCAAATATCATCACTAGGGACGCGCTAACAATCGGGAATTGGCCCGAGATCATCATTGCTAGGGAGCACATGATTATAATCACGGAGTATGAAGTGGAGTTGGTTGTTGTTACGTGGCGGGGACTTCGGGGTGGAGCAGAGATGGCTTCGGTCGAGGTTTTCACCCCATTGCGGCATGAAGCCCCCAAAACCTCCTGAGAGGGTGGGGTGATAACATGGTTGCAATATGTACAGTATAGTGATAAAGTTGAATATATAGTTGTGAATGGAAAGTGCATACATAGTTATAAGAAAGTTGAAGGATATTTACATGTGAAGGATATTTACATATTTACATGTGAAGTGGTTATAGGAAAGTTGAAGGGTATGTACAAGTGATGAGACATAGATGCTAACATAAGGTTGGTATATACAAGTTGGTGAGACATAGATGATAATGGTTAGTATACGCGATAGTCTACGCCTTGTCGCCGTTGTGATTGGACTTGTCTCATCGGCTCCGTGTTTTCTTGGGCTGTCTTGCGTGTTTTTGAGCGTATTTGCCCTTGCATTTCGGTTGGAACCGTCGTTTAGTGCCGCCTTTTCGGTTCTGTGGTTTTGTGGGCTATTACCGAACACGGCCGGTCTTTTACAGCGAATTTGTTGGGGGAAGTTTCGTAATAAACTGTTGGTTTTAGCCATCTTTTCCGTTCCGTCGCTTGAGATCGTAGAGATTACTTCCCTCCGCTCCCGTTCTATCGCTGTCACCTGCATATTGGTGGGGAGACGTTGAGGACTCTGCCATCCCCACTGCAGCCTTCCCCCGCCACGGTGTCATCTCTGCTTCCACCTCCCTCCGCTGCCTCCGTTGCCCCTCTGCCGGTTCGGGTGAGCGAAGTTTTTCCTTTCTGCGTAGTGTGCCACGATGACTTGCCGAAGGGATGGCTGTGTTGATCAGCTGCTCGCTGATGACGCACTCTCGTGCATCTCATGCGGCGGGAATTTCCACTTCGGTTGTGTGGGATTGCGTGAGGCTAAATTCAGACTTATGAAAAAGGATTCTAAAGAATTATGGTCTTGCTCGGATTGTAAGGGATCCGGTTCAAACCCTGCTAATGTCCAATTAGCTGTATCAAAACCCACGAATGAAGGACCCATTTCCAAGGACTTTTTAGCTCAAATGTTCTCTGGGTTGCGGGATGAATTGAAGAAGGATCGGGAGGAGGCGGCGGGGAAGAGCCAGGAGATCCTGGGGAAAATTGATGATTTATCGGGGAAAATTGATGCTTGTCTCACCAACTATGAATCTCTCTCGGCTTGTGTCAGCGGTATGAAAAGCGATCTGGAAGAACTAAAAAAAGAAAATATCACCCAACGTATATTAACCCTTGAAAAATCCCTCGAGAGCTTCCAATCCGTGCGTCTGAGTGACGATTTGCCTCCTGGTTTCAGTGTTGAGCGTGCTGTGGCTGAGATGGAGGACAGACGTAGGAGGGCTAGTAACTTGATGATATTCAACTACCCGGAGTCGCCCGAACCCAATCCTGTTCTGTCTCTCCAAGACGATCTAGATAGAATTAAAGCCTCTCTTGCTGAGCTCTCACCGGATTTTACTGACCTTAAATTTCGTATCACTAGGATTGGTGCCCCGTCTGAGAACAAAATTCGTCCACTCAAGCTCCTGTGTGATGATTCCATGTCGGCCTCTAAAATCCTTATTGCCAATCGCACGCGTAACCCCCCCTTACTCAATGCCTCATCTGACCGTACTCCCGCCCAACGAAAGTACCTCGATGATCTACGTCTGAAGCTAAAGGAAAGAACTGACAGTGGCGAACCTGACTTGACAATTAGGTTTGTGTCGGGCATTCCTACGATAGTGTCTAAATCCAATCCTCATCCAAAAAACGGATAACGAAGCCCAACTTTGTGACATTTTACTATCAAAATGTACGTGGGCTTAATACTAAACTTTCATCTATTCGTCACCAATCCCCACACCTCGACTACGATGTCCTTCTTCTCACTGAAACTTGGCTGTCAGGCAGGGTCGACTCCTCAGAACTATTTTTACCTCAATTTCAGATTTACCGGGCTGATCGATCTCCAACTAATAATCCTTTGAAGTCTTCTGGTGGCGGAGTCCTTGTCGCCGTGTCAAAGAAAATTCGTTCTTTTAAATGGGATTCCCCTGACATTGTTGAACATGTCTTTGTTGTCCTTCCGGACCTTAAAATACTGATCGGTTGTGTCTATCTACCGGATTACATGTCGTCCATAAAGTACGATGATCACTTCAATGAACTCGATGCAGCCCACACTGCTTTCCCAGATTTTAAAATACTTCTAGTAGGTGACTATAATATCCCCAATGTTCCCTGGAACGCCTGGAATGATGAAAATACTAATCAGGGATTCAGTATTAAGGGTAAAATAATTTACGACTCCCTGCGACTTCTCAGCCTTCGACAATTGAACGCCTTATCTAATTCTTCCGGGAACGTGTTGGACCTTCTTCTCACAAACTGTGCCCAAGTTAGTGTGCATTGTTGCGAGCCGATTTTGGAGCCTGATCCGGCGCACCCATCGTTCGATGTGTTTGTCCCAATTTCTGCACAGACTCTTGATGTGTGTCCCCCCCGGCGCTTCACATATAACTTCAAAAAGGGCGACTACACGTCGCTGAATTCCTTCCTGACGAACTACGATTGGACAGACTGCTTGTCTCTACCGATTGAGGAGGCCACTATACGGTTCTACAAAATTCTTCATAAAGCTATCGACATTTACATACCTAAAACCTCTCCTATTAATAGCAGTTTCCCAAAGTGGTTTAACAATGACTTGATAGCCTTGGTTCGTTCTAAGAATATTGCTCACTCGCGTTACAAGCTCACGGGTAGTAATTTAGATTATGCGTTGTTCTCTAAGCTAAGGGCTGACTGTAAAATTATGTCAACGGCGGTTTATAAGTCATATCTTGAATCTTTGCAATGTTCTTTAAATCAAAATATTAAGTTATTCTGGAATCATGTGCACTATAGGGAGGGTGGGAACAACCTCCCTTTTCGAATGGAGTTGGATGGTGTGACAGCCGAATCGCTCCCCCAGGTTGCAGCGTTGTTTGCCTCGCACTTCTCGTCGGTCTATGATCCGCCGTCCTCCTTAAACCCTTGCTATCCAGTTCGTGATGTGATGTCGTTAGGTACCGTCTCTGTCTCTGAGAGTGATGTGTTTGCCGAGCTCTCCACGCTTGATACAAATAAAGGGTTAGGCCCTGACGGCATTCCTCCCATTCTATTAAAACATTGCTGTTCCTCGCTTTCGCTTCCTTTGGCCGCCCTATTCAATAGCTCCCTGAGATCTGGTACCTTCCCTGAATCTTGGAAATGCTCCTACGTTACTCCTATACACAAATCAGGTGATAAGTCCAAAATCAAGCATTATCGGCCCATATGCACCATATCAACTATTCCTAAAGTTCTAGAGAAACTAGTGGTCTCGCGTATTTATTCCGATTTCTCACGGTGTATTGTCCCGGAGCAGCATGGTTTTGTTCGCCGTAGGTCAACCATGACGAACTTATTGGTATTCCAGGAATATGTCATGAGGGGGTTTGAGTCTGGGGTGCAGGTGGATGCGATTTCGACAGATTTCTCTAAGGCTTTTGACAAGCTGTCACACCGACATGTTTTGTCGCTCCTGGAATCCCTGGGCATCCACGGCTCTTTTTTGAGTTGGTTGGCGAGTTACCTCACGGGGAGACGGTTGAGGGTCAGAATTAAGGATACCCTTTCGGAGGCTTTTGTCGCGGGTTCGGGTGTGCCGCAGGGATCTCACTTAGGTCCTTTGATTTTCCTGGTGATGATAAATGGAGTTTCTGAGTTGTTTAAAGACGTTCGATTCCTAATTTTTGCTGATGACCTGAAAATATTTTCTTGCGTGCGGTCACCTGAGGATTGCCGGCGGTTGCAGTTGGGTCTGGATCGATTGGGAGTGTGGTGCACTTCCAATAATCTCTTCTTGAATACCAGCAAATGCTCAGTAGCCTCCTTTTCACGCTCTCACACCCCTTTATCCTTTGAGTATCAAATTGAAGGCACCGCTCTGAGGAGGGTATCCATTGTGAAGGACTTGGGAGTTTGGCTAGATGTTAGGCTATCCTTCTCCCATCACATTGACCTTGTTTCTAGTAGGGCTATGAAAGCTTTGGGTTTTCTCAAGCGCCACACACGTGACTTTTCCAGTATTCCGGCGTTGGTCCTGTTGTACAAGTCGTTGGTCCTCCCCATCCTTGAATACGCTTCTGTAGTTTGGGCTCCCTACTACAGTTGCCACATTGCACAGCTCGAGAGGGTCCAGCACAAGTTCTTGCGATTTATAGCATATAGGCTCCATATACCGGCTGAAAGAGTGGATTATGAGGAGCTCATGGCAAAATGTGGCCTAGTGTCATTGGAGGATCGCAGGAAATGCGCCGATATGGCCTATCTTGTCAAGTTGCTGAATGGACGTTTGGATTGTGCTGAGCTCCTCTCGCTTATTAACTTCGCTGTTCCGCAGTTCAACTCCCGATCGATGTCACCCTTTATGGTTCCATTTAATCCCACCAACTATTTGTACTTCCGGCCCATCTGCCGAATTCCCAGAGAAGCGAATGCCCTCCTTGCTAGGGCACCAGATATTGACATTTTATCATCCAGCGTCGCCACCATGAAAACTCTAATCCTGACCCGAACTTGATTTCCATTTATTTCACCCTCAGTGTTTGTCCTTCCTTAATTGTTCCTTCGCCTTAGTGCTTACCTATATATTTATTGTTATGCTCTTTGTTGCTTGCTTCTTTATTACTATTACTTGCTTTGTATTTATGTACTTTCATGTCATTATTCTTTGTAATTGGGTTCGCCCGTTTAAATTGTAAATAAATAAATAAATAAATACAGGTGCGAAAGTGGGGGGTGTACAAAAATTGGGTTCCGAAAACGGCGCATCGGGGAATTTGTGCACGGCAGGGTGTCGGGGGTTGGGGTGTCTTTTGTGTTAAATTGAACAAAACGACACTCGAACGTCCTGAGACCCCGCCGTGTGAGTAACGGGCGGGGCGGTTAAATTGGGCCGCCGGGCCGTGCTTCCGCCGTCTCCGTTCCCGTCTCCCGGGCCGGACGGGTCCGGCGGTGGATATTGTGGATATCCCCGGCAGTTGTGGGGGGTGGGGAGGCTGTACGGGGGCCGGAGAAGCCGGATTTTGCGGAGGTGGAAGAGGGGGAGTTGAGGGGGTTTGTGGCGGTTTTGACGGACCGCTTATCCGGGTCGGAAAGACCCGGGGGTCCGTCGGAACGTATGGTTCGTGTATCCCGGTGGTTTGGGCGAGAGTAAATTCTCTTATAATGGCCCACCGGGGTAGGGGTAACTGCCGGGGCCGGGGAGGTAGTCTGGTGATCCGTTGCGGAGGAAAAGAAGCGGTTGAAGGGGGCTCGGGAGACGTACGATCGGGTAAGGGGGTTGGGGAGGCAAAAATGTCGCGGAGGATCGCCGCGATCTCCGGATCCGAGTCGAAATCCGGGTAGAACGGCGACCCGGAGCCCGGAAAAAGCGACGGAGCAGATGGAGTTGAGGGATGTTGCATGGTCGGAGGTTGGCGGAAGACTGTGCGTTGGGTAGGGATCAGGTAGTACAGGAGCGGGTTTACAGCGGGCTAATGGAACGGTGTGGGATTTCCCGTCAATTAACAGGGCCGCGGTGGTTTGTGAAGTTCGAATAACAGGGAAAGGGCCGGAATAACGTGGGGTGAATGTTTTGTGCATTCCGGGTTCTTTTAGGTACATATGTGAAGCGGAGTGAAATCGTTTGGGATAATAAGTGTCATTTTTGGGGGCTGAATTTTGAGGGGGGTCCCTGTTAATTGACGGGTGGGAAGGTGGGAAAACGTCAGCGGGCAAACGGATCGGGTCTTTGAAGACCCGTTGCGCCGGGCTGACGTCATCGGAGGGTCGTTGGGCGGTGCGGAGACTGAGGAGGATGTAGGGAAGGTGTTTGGTCCAGGAGGGGGTGGATGCTGAGGTGGATATAGCTTGTTTGAGTACTGAGTGCCACCGCTCTATCTTACCATAGGATTGAGGAAGATAGGGAGTGGTGCGAATTTTTTCGATGCCGAGGGAGCGGAGGAGGGTGGTGAACAAATTGGATTCGAACTGCCTCCCCTGATCGACCGTGATGTTCCGCGGACAACCGTACCGGGCGATCCAATTTGTGAGGAAAGCGGTCGCGATGGTGTCCGCGGAAATTTGGGTGAGTGGAATACACTCTATCCAATTTGTTCCACGGTCAATCATGGTGAGGCAGTATCGTTTCCCTTCGGAGGGGGGAAGGGGGCCTACAATGTCGAGGTGGACGTGCTCCCACGGCAACGCGAATTCAAGGGGTTGAGGGGAGACGGTTGGTGCCGCCGAGACCTTGAACAGCTGGCACTTCTGGCACACGCGGACCCAATTACGGATATCCGTATTCATGTGTGGCCAGAAGTACCGCGATTTTATCAGGTCTCGGCTGGCATGGATTCCGGGGTGATGTAAGGAGTGGTAGTGGTCGAACAACTGCCGCCGGAGGTCCGGTGGGACGTACGGTCGCGGAGAATCGGCCGTGACGTCACACCAGAGGTTGTGGGGCGGCAGCTGTTCGAGCTTGTTAGCGGAAATGAGGTTGCGTAGGGCGGGATCGGAATCGGGCTGTTGGTGGGAGGCTATTACGGGAGGTGACGGGAAGGGGAGCAGTTCCTCCACTGGCGCTGTTGTGGGGCGGGAAAGGGCGTCCGCCACACAGTTGTCCGCCCCCGGCAGATATCGTATATCGGACGTGAATTGTCCGATAAACTCTAACTGCCGGAGGCGGCGGGGTGACGCGGTTTTGCGGCTTTGGAGGAGGGCGTGGGTGAGGGGTTTATGATCTGTAATGACAGAGAACTGCCTGCCCTCCACGAAGTCCCGAAAGTGCAGGATGGCTTCGTGGATGGCGAGGAGTTCTCCGTCAAAGGTTGAATATTTTTGTTGGCGGGGTGAGAGAGTTTTTGAGAAAAATCCTAGGGGTTGGGGGGTGGCGCCAGTGGTTTGGTGGAGGACTGCTCCGATAGCCCAATCGGAGGCGTCGGTGGTGATGGAAAGGTGTGCGTGGGGATCGGGATGGGCAAGAAGAGCGGCGGTGGTGAGGTCGGATTTGCATTGGTTGAAGGCGGAATTTAGTTCGGGGGTCCAGGTGATGGGGCGTTTATCGTTTTTTCGGGCCAGTTGGGGAATGGCAGCTACGAGCGGTTTCTGGTGTTGTGCGGCATGTTTGATATGCCGCCTTTAGAAATTGAGCATCCCCAGAAACCGTCGTAGCTCCGTAGCGGTTCGGGGACGGGGAAAGTCTGTTAGATGTTGGACTTTATCGGGGAGGGGTGTGATACCGGCCGGGGAGACGAGGTGGCCGAGACAGCGGACGGTCGATTGGCCAATGATGCATTTATCCTTATTAATGGATAGGCCCCCCGCAGGGAAAATATCCAAAACTTGGCGGAGGTGGTCATGGTGCTCCTCCGGGGAACGAGAAGCGATTAAAACATCGTCTAGGAAACAAAAGACAAATGGAAGTCCCCGGAGGATTTGGTCCATGTACCTCTGCCAAGTTTGGGCGGCGTTGCGGAGGCCGAATCCCATTTTAACATACTCAAATAACCCAAAAGGGGTTATGATGGCCGTTTTCGGGATATCGGGAGGGTAAATGTTGATGTGGTGAAAGGCGCGAGCGATGTCTAAAGTCGAGAAGATGGTGGCGCCGTGGAGGTGTGAGGAGAAATCCCGTAGGTGCGGCACGTTGTAGAGATCTGGTGTGGTGCGGGAATTGAGCCTTCTGTAGTCCCCACAGGGCCGGATCCCCCCATCGGGCTTTTGTACCACATGGAGGGGTGAGGCCCATGGGGAGTTTGAGGGGCGGTCGATACCATCCGCGATAAGTTTGTTAAAGTGGTCCCGCGCCTGCTGGAGTTGGAGTGGGTGAAGGCGGCGGGCTTTTGCTGAGAGGGGTGGTCCTGTCGTCTCGATGTGGTGGTGAATGGTGCGGAGGTGGGCGGAGGGGCGGGGCCGTGGCGCGTAGTTGTGGATGAGTGCGGAGGTGCGGTTGGGTGGCGAGACAGAGGAGATGTAGCCATGGAACGTGGTGTTGGTGGTGGGGTCGAGCAGGCGCGCGCGCTTGACGTCCACCTGGAGGCCGAAATATGCGAGAAAATCGGCCCCCAAGATGGGCTTCTCCACGTCCACCACGGTGAAAACCCACTCGTAGGCGAGTTTCCCGAGGTGGATGGTGAGGGGGTACTCGCCGTATGAGGGGATGGTGGTACCGTTGGCGGCGTAGAGAAGTTGTCTATTGCAGCGCGCCTGCCGACGGAGAATGCTGTTCGGGAAAATCGAGAGGGCTGCCCCTGTGTCGACGAGGAAGGGCGTTTGTTTCTTTGCACACCGGACAAAGAGGCGGTGGTGAGCGGGCGCTGCGTGCGGCAGAACGGCGTCGGTAGGGCCCGAGGGGGTGTGGGGTGGTACGTGTGTGGTGGTTGCGAGCTTCAAGGAGACCTTTTTGCGGGGTAGCTTGCCTGGTGCGGGCCGGGCAGGTTTTGGCGTCGCCCAGGGTGACGGGGCGGCGTCGGGGGCGGTCGTGGGAGGTGGGGTGGTTGCAGGTTAAGGCGTCGGCCCGGTGGAAGGGTCGGCGTCGAGAGCGTGGGCGTCTGATGACGCTTGGGATCGGCGGCGGCGGCGGCGGCGTCGTTGGGAGAGCCGCGGCGCCGGGGCGGCGCCGGCCACGGAGTACGTGGGGGTAGTAGTGCACGGGGTTGCGGGGTTGAGGGTTTGGCGGCGTGGTGCGCTTGGGTTGGAGGGTTTGGTGGTGTTGCGGTGTTGCGGTGCTGCGAGTGCTGTGGTGCGTGAGGCTGAAGGTTTGGTGGTGGTGCGGCGTGGTGTTGCGGTGGTGCGGGGTTGGCTGGTTGACGTGTTGGGGGCCGACGGTGGCATCGGCCGCTTATTGCGGACGGCATCGGCGTACGAGGCGTACGCGGAGGTGGTGGCGATGGGGGCCGGGGGGGAAAGTTGGTGGTCCCCCCCGAAGGTACTTGGAGGGGCGCCCGCCGGATTTACCGGCGGGCGGCAGCGTTTCCCGTGTGTTTCGGAAAATCGCATGGTTGCTCACATTTGCGGGCCTTCTCTCCGAAGTTCAAGTGATAGAAGCAGCGGTTGGGGGTGGCGGGAAGCCGGTCGGAGGCGGGGTCCGGTCGCGTAGGCTGGGTAGGTGGATGCCGACGTTGTTCGGGCGAACGCCCACGTCGGTCGGAGGGTGGTGAAGGCCGGCGGAAGTCGGAGGAGGACGAGCGGCGGCTGCGATCGGTGGAAACCGATCGGTTTCGGCGGTCCGAAGAGCGGGGCCGGGAGGGGGGTCGGACCTCGCCTACCGCAGCGGAGGCGGCGAGGTCATGGATGGTGTCGGCGAGGCGGAGGAGCTCATCGTCGGCATCGTCGAGGTGGCTTGCAAGGGCGATCTGCACCGGGGCGGGAAGGGCCCGGAGCCAAAAGGTTCGGGTGACGTCCGAGGTGATAACGTCACGGAGTTGATGGCGAAGGCGTCGGAAAAGGTGGGAGGGTTTTTGATCACCCAGGTGTTGGGGCTGCGCCAGTGCTGCGATCCTTGAAAATTTGGAAGGCTGGTAGAGGGTGGTTAGGCGGTTACGGAGGTCATCGTAGGGGGTGGTACCTTCAGAAGCGATGTCGGATGTCTGAAGGAGAATGTCGTACGGTAAAAGTGAGATGACGCGGGCATAGCGGACCTTCTGGCTGCGGACAGCAGCGGCGGAGAAGGCGGCGTCAACTTGAAAAAACCAGAGCGCCGGATCATGTGTGTAAAAGGGAGGTAGCGAAAGGGGGAGAGCGGACGCAGCTGTCATGACGTCAGAGGGGGGCGGCGCAGTGGCGAGGGCGGGCGGTAAGTTGTCGGCGCCCGTAGACTGAGGCGTCAAGAGGGGGGGTGATTGTTGATTGGATGACTCCATGCTAGAAAGGAAGCGGGAACGTCGTGGGTTACCACTATGGTGAATTTAAGATTGAGGTAAATTCACCATGAGAGGTGGAGGTGAATTTGAAAGAGGATATTTAGGTGTGGTGCCTAAAATTGGTGTATGATTAGTTAGTGTTGTACTGCGGTTAAGGGCGTACCTCCACCGAGCGTGTGATGTAAAGATTGTGTAGTTCCCTTAATGGTTTGCAGTTAAGGGCGTACCTCCACTGCGCGTGTAATTTGTTTGATTTAATGTAAATGTATGTGTTGTTGTGCGGTTAAGGGCGTACCTCCACCGAGCGTGTGTGTGCTTAAAATTGTGCGAGCTTAATGTGGTGCAGTTAAGGGCGGACCTCCACTGAGCGTGTATTATGTGAATTTAATAATAGAATTTGTGAATTTATTGGCTGATGAAATTGGTGAGTAAAATTCCCTATTTCTGGTTAAGGGCGGACCTCCACTGGGTTATAGGGAATTTAAAACTGTGTAGGCTAATGTACTTGTGTTAGTGTGAGTAAAATTTCCTACTTCTGGTTAAGGGCGTACCTCCACCAGCTTATAGGAAATTTAAAGGTGTGTGAGCTTAATGTGATGATATTGTGAATAAAATTCTCTACTTCTGGTTAAGGGCGGACCTCCACCAGGTTATAGAGAATCTTATGAAGTGAGTGTGAGTGAATTTGAGTGGATTATGTGAGAGGGTTAAAATTGAGAAGGGTGTAGGCTAAGGGTTGGAAGGAGAAGAGCATGATTCAAGAGTCAGACGTGGAATGAAGATTTCGGCCAGGAGCTGACGGTTTTGTAACCCTTTCCCCACCAGGTGCCGGTAGGTAACCTGGGTGGGGAGTAGGCGGGACCTCAGGCTCTCTCGCGCTGGTCCCCACTCCTCTTGGTTTATTCTCACAGATTCAATTTTACAGGAGCGAAGGACTAAATATTAAAGGAGTTCACGACAGGTATCATTATCACCTCTGCTACTTTCCACTGCAGTGGTACGTACTGCAGCCTAAAAGACGCATTGATTAGGTGTAGGAGTTTCTTTAGCCCTTTTTCTGGGAGTTCTTTCAAGATTTTCCAAGTTATAAGATCCATAGCCTGGAGCTTTCTTTGGACTGAGGTTGAACATGATCTCATTTTTGAGTTCTTGAATGGTAATAGGCCGAATTTCCATTTCATCTGACTTTTCTATCATTGTAGCATCCTCATCTGCGGTCTGCCTTGGGAACGGGGTAAATGTTTCCTCAAGGTGGTTAGCAAACAAATCTGCCTTTTCTTTGGCACTCCTCGCCCAATATCCATCTTCTCGTTTACTAGGCGGTTATGGTGAATTTAAGTGAGTGTAAAATTCACCATGAGAGGTGGAGGTAGTTGGATGTTGGATAGGAGTGAATTTAAGAATGAATTTGATGTGTGTGGTTTGGATGTGGTTGCGGTTAAGGGCGGACCTCCACCGAGCGTGTGATAAATTTCGTCAGGTTGGTTAAGGGCGAAACCTCCACCATATCCTGACTAAATTTATATGTGTGTGCGAATTTACAGTGTATGTTTGTGCGGTTAAGGGCGGACCTCCACCGAGCGTGTAGTGTATATCATCGGGATTGGTTAAGGGCGAGACCTCCACCTAATCCTGATGAAGTGTGTGTGTGAATGAGTTTAAGAGTGAATTTTTGTAGAGTGTGTGCGGTTAAGGGCGGACCTCCACCGAGCGTGTAGTGTATTTCATCAGGATTGGTTAAGGGCGAAACCTCCACCTAATTCTGATGAAATGTGTGAATGAGATTTTACTGTGGAATGATTGGTGTTAGAATTTAAGAGGTGAATTCGAAGAGAGGAGGTTGAGGATAGAGAGAGAGTAGCCAGCAGCTAGAGGAAGTGTAGAATGGCGAAAATGGCGCAGGATCCGGGGTTATATAGACCCTGAACCCACCACCCTGGTGGTGGGGCTCCAGGTTGTGTACCGGATCCTGCGTCTGTTGCCCCACTCTTACCGTTCATAGCCGGTAACTTAATTCTACGGGTTGTTTTTGGT
Source organism: Leptopterna dolabrata (assembly GCA_954871275.1). Classification (NCBI taxonomy): domain Eukaryota; kingdom Metazoa; phylum Arthropoda; class Insecta; order Hemiptera; family Miridae; genus Leptopterna; species Leptopterna dolabrata. The sequence goes on along the minus strand of OX940974.1, from coordinate 57,942,436 downwards.
GAGAACTTTAAGTATGCGGAGTTGTAGTTCCGGGAGGGACTCACGACAGCGGTATTGGTATTTTGGGCCGCTTAAGTCCTTTAGTTGCTCTGTATAAAGAATAGTCCGTGTCTTTTCCAGCAGTGAGGCTCTGCAAGTTGATAGCCAATGTTTCATATTCAATTTCTTGGTTTAAAGCTTTGAGCTCATTGCACAGCGCATTCAGCTTTCTTTTGTTTTCTGCAGAACGAACCCTTTGCCAGGCTTTCCTAGCTTTTCTTTTGGCCCGTACCAATTCCCCTACTTCGAGAGGGTAGTTGGAATGGTAGAAAGCATCCTTCCGGTTGATTGGGGTGCAGGACCAGCACGCCTCTTGGATGTTTTCGGTCTATCGTTCAACCTCTGTTTCCAGTTGATCTGATGTTCTGATGGGCACGTGTAAATCAATGCTTTCGGACAGTGTTTTTCGGAATAACTCCCAGTTACTGTGCTTATTAGTAAGTTTTGGGGTCTCTTCTCTGAGGATTACCGAGTCACTTAGCGTCATGATCACAGGAGAGTGATCAGACGAGAGGCCATCGCTATCCTCAGTATGTATGTAGTTACCCGATATTCCTTTTACTATAAAGAAGTCCAGGAGATCTGGTACTTTATTCACGTCTGTCGGCCAGTACGTAGGCCCTCCTCCAGAGTGAAAATTGCATTTAGTTTCTTGACCTGCTGCAAACAATTGTACTCCCTTCGGGTTGCGCGTTTTTGAGCCCCAGAATTCGTGTTTTGCATTGAAATCACCCCCTATAAGGAAGTTATGTCCGATTTCGCGAAATAAGTCCACGTAGTCATCTTTTTTCAGAACATACCTAGGTGGGCAGTATATAGCAGCAATGTTGATAGTTCTGTTTTTTGTACTCACTTGTACTGTGATGACTTGCATTTTTTCGATCTCTATTTTCAGCTGTTCCGAGTGTTTGATATTGCTCTTTATAAACACAGCCGAGCCTCCCGTGTATTATGGCCCATATTTTTTGTAATTTGAGAGTTGCAGTTCTATTTTATCTAGCCTGTTAAATATAATTTGATTTATCTTACACTGGTCTTCCAGTTTTTCCAGCACTAGTGCTAGCATATTTTCTGTGGTGGGTTTTACTTTCTGAACCTCTTTCACATTTTTTGTTATTTGCGCATAGGAGACTTCTCCCTTGGACCATTTTTGACTCATACCTTTAGAATTCGATACACACTCTCTTCTACCAGGTACGGTGGTTGTGTCTTTTCTGGCCGGCTTATCCCTATTATCACGGAGCCTTCGAAGTTCCTTTGCCACTTCACACCCGCGATAGTTCGCGGGGTGGTCGCCTTTGCAATTGATGCACTTGGGAGGTGATTTATTTGATTTCTGGCAATCACTTGTATTGTGCTTACCAGCGCACTTGACACACCTAGGTTCCATTTGACAGTACCTGTGTGTATGATTGAACGACTGGCAGGACTTGCACTGTGGAATTAGTGCTGTAGTCTTCCTCAGGGGCTCAATTTTAACCTTTAGATTCATGATATGCTAAATTTCATAAATTTTTTTAATATCACCCTCTTTGTCAAATGAGAGCATAAATAAAGGAAGTTTTTTCAGCACCGTAATTGGTGCATCTTGCTCACTGGGTTGTTTTTCCTTCTTGACGAGGTTGACTGCCTCTAGGATTTTATAACCCCTACCTTGGAGGTCTTCAATAATCTCTTGTGGTGGGCAGGAGTGATGAAGCCCTCGGGCTACCACCTTAATGGGACGATCATGCTTATTCTCGTACGTGTACCACTGAAGGCTTTCGTCTTTCAGTGCCGAAGTATTACTGATGGGTAAATTATTACACAGTGGTAAATTATTACACAACGGTAAATTATTACACAGCCGTTCATTATACCATCTACTTAGAAGGGGCTGGAGTTTGTGGTAGGTACTTTTGCAACTTTTTTCACTCGACATCAACAATTTCCCTTCAGAGCTTCATGATTTGCGTTTCTTTTTGTCATTATAGGACTGTTTGCCATCGACAGAATTATTTTAGCAACATTTAACTCGTGATTTAGGTAGGTACCTAGTAACGAGTACGGCGTTAGGTACTAACCTATGGAGGATCTGCGATCTACATAATATGTATAGAATAGTACATATTGTATTAAATAGACGGGTTATCTATACAGAGAGCTGTGATCTGTAACAGAAGGGTATTCTGTACAAAATAATAAACCACTGTGCAGGGATTTGCAGCGTTTTTTAATTAAATCTCCTCAAAATTTTTTCTTTTAGTTTTCAAGGTGAGTATATTCCAAGAATGCAATGACCGTCCGCCGTCCGCCATATCATGCATAACTACTCCATTTTCGGTCTAGAAAATTCGTTCTTTCGCACACAGGCTGCATTTGGGCGCTACTTGTGTCCCGAAACTTGCAGCCCGATTGGAATATATCCAGGGATGTTATGGGTGAAAAATGGGTGTAAAAATAAGGTTTTTTGGTGCTTCAGTAAAATGAGCTTTTGAGGCATCTTTTTCCATGTTTTTAGGGCGAGAAGGCCGAATATGAAGTCGATTTTGACCAGAGAGTAGAGAATTGTGTTTTTAACGAGGGTTCAGCTCCCAAAATTAATTTTTTATGAGTCAAAATGTGAAGACATTCTGGAGTTGGTAAATTATCACGCGTTTCGATTGCTACTCTGAATTTCTCAACCGCGGTTTTGAACGGTGACATTAACGAGGAAATTTATATTAAGAAGCCTGGCAATTTGGAAAAGCTCCTACAAGAGATCTTGTTTGAAGAAAGTGGGAACAAGGATCAGTCCTTGTACAGCAAAGCCAAGAAGATGCTCGAAGACATAAGGAAGTCGGAAAAGGAGAAAATTTGCAAGCTCGAAAAGGCACTGTATGGGTTGAAACAGGCAAGTCGGCAATGGTATGTTAAGCTCGACGAGAAATTGAAAGAAATAGGCATGATACCATCCGTTGCTGATCCCTGTATCTACACGAAGTCTTTTGGGAAGGATAAGATAGTCATGGCAGTGTATGTTGATGATTTTATCATTGGCTGTTCAAATTTAGACAAATTAGAATATTTCAAAGAGCAAATTAAAAAGGTTTTTGAGACAAGAGACCTAGGAGAGCTAAATTATTGTTTGGGGATATCTATCGTTTGAAAAGGAAAACGGAGCGATTTATGCGTAACAATCAAAATAAATTGGAGAAATTTTGAAGAAATTCAAAATGGAAGACTGCAAACCCGTGAAATCGCCGATGGAGACAGGACTGAAGCTAAAGAAGAATGATCGTAAAGAAATTGAACTGCCATACCAGTTTGATCGGTTCAATCATGTACTTGGCGATGGCGACGAGGCCGGACATAGCTTATTGCGTAAGCTATTTGAGCCAATTCAATGCTTGTTATGGAGAAGAGCATGGCAAGCAGCTAAATGTGTCCTGCGATACTTGAAAGGAACAATAAATCTAGCTCTGAAGTTCAAGCGTACAGGAGAGCAGTTGGTTGGCATGGTCGATGCCGATTGTGCCAACGATGAAAACGATTTAAAGTCCTACACTGGCTATTGTCTCAAGTATGGGGGAACACTTTCTGAAGCAGCGAAGGAAGCCATCCATCTCAGCCAGCTTGGAAATTATATGGGTCAGAAGATCAAGACTGTTACCCTTCTCAACGACAACCAGGCGGCAAAGAAGCAGGCTCTGAACCCAGTCACCAGCAAGCGGTCAAAACACATCTGGTTGCGCGAGCATTTTATTAGAGAAGCCGTCGCAGAAGGATCCGTTGGTATTGAGTATGTTCCGACAGAAGACATGAATGCGGACATATTAACGAAGGCATTGGCAGGATCAAAGTTTGTCAAATTCCGGGAAAATCTAGGACTTCAGGAGTGCGTTCCAAGGAAGCTGCAAGAGTAAGCTTGTCTTCGTGTGGGGGAGTGTGAAGAAGGGAACTCGAGCACTAAGAATAAGCGCAGGTGTTCCAAGTTTACTTGGTTCCTAGAAGCCAAAATTTCCCCGCAGTCGAATTCCAGTTTTTATGTGAGAATACACGTTCAACAATTTAATCGTGGCACCAAGGACAATTTACATGACAAAAACCTTGGAAATCGTCTGAAATCACCATCAATTTGTATAATATCACTAAAAAAGGCGAATCAATACAATTAAATGGCACTATCAATTATCAAAGATAATTTTTTTTTAAATGGCGTAATTCGTGTTTTTGGGGGCCAAAATTGGTGGAAACCATCACAAGTGGCTGTTTCAATTATTACACATGAAAGAAACAATAAATGAAAGGCAAAAATTGCCATAGGTATGTCTAATAGAATAATAAACCCATGTGAGAAGGAATTCGCAGCGTTTTTGGAATCTACGCACCCTGAAACGTAAAAGAAAAAAATTTTGATGGGGTGTTATAAACATTTTTTGCTGATCGAATACATAGATTTATTATTCACAGAATAATAAACCAAAATGCGGCAAAAAATGACCTATCAGATCTGTTGACAAATCTGATGGATGCTGGTCCAAGCCGGAGCGAATCCTCCGAGGCGAAGGTTCTCAATGCTACCAACAACCCAACTTTAGAAATACGAAACTTCGTGGCAACCTTCAATAACCTTTGCCGTGGCCTTTTGATTTTAGGACGTGATTTTTAAATTTATTTATAAATTCGCGGTTCTATCCATTCATCCATTGCGGTTCTGTACATCATTTTAAGTGCTCTAAGGGCCGGTTTCACCAATGCAGCTTAAACCTGGTATCAATAAAAACTGGATTCAAATTTGATCTGTGGTTCAGAGCTTCGACAGTTTCACCAACGGTTTTGATCCGCGGTTTAGCCGAACTTGGGTTTAAGCCGAGATTGTTCAGTTTGCATCAGCATTGCTATCCCCAGAAACACAAATCCCGTATTACAGATGACATGGAGGAGAGATGCTCATCCATGAGTGGTGGATCTATGATATTTCTTCTATGGATACTTAAGTTTCGTCCGCCATCCACTGTTGTGGAGACATTTAAACTGTATAATAGTAACCAGTGCGATAGTTTCGCGTTCCCGATTTTTTCTCTCTTATGGCTCTGTCATGAGAACTTCCACTCGAGACAGCTCTTGTAATAAATTATAGATAGGCTCTTTTATCAAAATCTACTTTTTTACAATAGTTTGCTGTATGCAGAAGCAGTTATACATGTACTTATTAGCGCAGTCTGCAAGTACTTACCACGTACTATGAAGGTTTGTTTACCTACTCGAAGAAATAAATAATGATGGGTCCGACGTTGTTGCCTACCTGGTTTGTTGTAAAATTATATTTTTATTACACATTTTTGGTTGGACTCACCATTCTATTTCGAAAACTAGGACTTCTATTGCATCGAGCACGAAGCTCATCCCTTCCTTGGGAAGGCGGAACCTCGCGAAAAAATCGCCGTCATCCCACTTGTGGAAATGCTCGACCCTTTCGCTAATATTATCGCCGTCTGCGCACGGCCACTTCCACAAGTTCATTGAAATATTCATACTAGGATGACTCTCACTTCAGTGAAACGATTCATCGGACTAAATGTTGATGCAAGTACGAAAAACACTGATAAAATAGATTTCAAAATGGCGATGGCCTGGAGGAGAATCGGAGATGAACCGTAGATCAGAGGTTTAAACCACCTGAAACGAGGTATTAACTTAATGCGCCGTTGCCGCGACTTATTCCTAGATTAGGCGTTCGTGAAACTGTCTTTTCTCAGAATCGATGGCTTAAACCTCAGCCGAGATTGAACTCTGGATAATCCGCGTTGGTGAAACCGGCCCTAAGCGGGGTTTGAGTTGATGTACTCGGTCGTTTACGTGATACGTCATTTCTAGCGGTACCTAACTCAGAAGTTCATGTTCCACACTCGTTTTCTGACTAGACTTGCCGAAATAATAATTGGACCACATTGTAACTAAACCTTAATAACGACAGTATAAATTATAATTGAACACTATAATGACATTATAACTGAACCTGAAGAAATGGCAAAGCCTTCACTCGCAAAAAATCGCCGTTACATTTCCATTATAAGTTGAGGGATCCCCACTAGTAAAAGTATCTGCTGTTCGGGACCTGGGAGTCACATTCATTTGCTTCCAGAACGACATTCAATGAACACTTGCAGAAAGTGGGGTCTAAAGCTTCGAGAATGCTGGGAAGCTTAAGGAACTCGAGATACCTCAATAAAATAAAAACCATGAAAACTCTGGGGGCCTATTCACTAAGTCAAAGAGATATCTCTTTTCGGTCCGACTCTCTCTTTTGGCAGAAGAGATTTGTATAGTATCCATGACAGGGTTATTCAGTAACTTCCGAAAGAGAGAGTTGGCGGCAATCTTGGCATTTTCGATCTCTTTCAGAGAGACACCTAATGAGGTGTCTTCTTGAAAGAGAGAGTCCCTTTCTCATTTCTCGTTTGTTTGATAGTGATCGCCTATCATCCTTCGTTCATCTGCTACCATTTCGGTCATTTGATATGTTTTTTCATCTCTTAAAGGTAAGTCGATTGTTCATTAAAAATATCATATTATCGATTAATAAGTAAAAACGTCAAAGGGTTGAGAGCTATTCAGTAAAATAGAAGAACCTGGGAGACATTGGAAGAGACTATCTCCCGAGGGAGACTATGTCTCCCAGGGGATTTTCAAAATAGATAATCTATTTTCACTATCTCTTTTAGCTTACATCATGCGCCGAATGTAACTGGAATTGATCTGTACTTGGTAGAATAAATCTATTATTATTATCGGTGGTCATCATCCGGCCGGGGGGTGGGGGGGGGGGGGGGGGGTGGTAAAAATTGCCACAGGGTGACGAGAGTAGGGATGGGCGTTTCTGCTACTTTCACCCAACGAAACGAACTGCTAATTCCTCAACGTTAGCTGCTAATTTTAACTGCTACTATTAGCATGCGCACGTCTCAAGTCTCAACGGTTCCTAGTTGTTAAAGTGATCTCCCAGAAAAAGCAGGTACCTGATAACTTCCTACAAGGCCGTTACAAGACGCTAACTGTTGATTAGCAGGGAAAGTTTCAATGTTCAATATTTCTAAAAATACAGACGAAACGCGAAAACGAGTCGCCACCAGCAGGGTCAATGCAACAAAAAAAGCACTGTTAACTGTTGTTCAGTAGCCAAGAGAAAACTGAGGGCGAAATGCGAAATGGATCTGCTAACTGCTATTTCAGACTTGACGTTGACTCATGCTGCTAAAATAAGACTGCCAGTTACCTCGGTGGTGACCCCCTCGCGTCTACCACCTTGCCGTTGGTGGGGGGGCTTAGTCCGCGGCGCACACCATCTATTGCACGATCGCACCTCCTTGGAGTGTGTTGATCACTGGATGGTGTGGGCCATTGCACACGGCAACTAAGAGTAGACAACCCTCAAGACCAAGGTGTACACGCCGTGCTGATGGTCTGCATGGTGCAGAGGGCAATGTGCACATCTAACGGCTGCCCCCAGGGTACCGGCCGACCCCCTGGGTGTACTTAGGCTTGCCTATACATGCGGGGCTCTGTATGGGTGGACGACCCTTTCCCTAGCTTCTCGTGGGATCAAAACGAAGAAGAACGAAAATAAAAATTTACATTTACCAACCACTGTCAGTGAGGAAGAGAGCTGCTCTGAACTCTCCACCTCACTGACAGAAATGGCAATCTCGGAAGTTGGGGCTGAACAAACCCCGACATCCATGGATTGCACAGGCGCAGGTGGCGCTTCTCAAGAGCAATCCACCAGCACACAAAGTTTGGGCCGCCGACCCTCTGGCGCTCAGCTGAGGAAGGCGGCCAGACAAAGGGCTCTCGATAGAGGGGAGCCCATTAAGCCTCGTAGGAGAAAGAGGTCGGGGAAGCCTGTTCCTGATGCCGGAGCGACGGGGACCCGTGAAGGAGCAACCACCTCACAAGGGGCAGAAACGCTAATCAGCGTTGAACCCCTTGTACCCGGTGGCGTCTCTGGAGCGGGTTTCCGCCCACCTCTGGCAGTGGGACCGGGTGGGAGTGGAGTGGGGGCGAGTACGCCGGGTAAACGGCCACGCACCCCCCACACCACCCCCCCCTCGGCCTCAATGCCTAGGATCAAGAAGGCACGGGGAGAGACCGTGGCCCAATCCGGAGCATCACCTCAGGGTGACAGCTCTGGCGGGTACAGCGGTGCACTCTCCACCACCAAGATGGTCGTAGTACACGGCAACCACCCCGTGGAACGACTATCGGACGTGGAAGCCAACTTGGTCCTGGGAGCAATAGTGCAGGCAACGTTCCTGGAGGCGCCCGGCCAGGGTCCGCAGTTCACAAACGGCTATACCAGCAATGGTGTGGTCCACCTGACCTGCTCCAACAGCCAGTCGAAGGGTTGGCTGGAGGAAAGGGTTGGGGTGCTGCGGCCTTGGGATGGTGCCACCCTCCGGACGGGGCACGCAAAAATGCTGTTGGAGGATCAGGTGAAGGTTGGGGTCTGGATCCCCACCGACTTCCTTGATCGATCCGACGCAAGGAAGCTACTTCCTTTGTTTGAGATCCAGAATCCTGGACTCTCAACGAAGGAATGGCGCCTTTTGTTCAGCCGAGCGGATGAGAGAGGGCTAGAGCTCGTGCTGAAAATAGATAAGGGCTCTCTGGAATGGTTGAAGGGGCACAACTTTAAACCCCACTTCCACACCCGGAGAGTCACCTTTAGGCAGCTGTCCACACCACCGAGTGATGCTGCGGGTCATTCAGATAAACCTGCAGCATAACAAGGTGGCGACAGCTGCCCTATGCCAGCTGCTCGCAGCTGGCAACTACGACGTCGCCCTGATTCAAGAACCCTGGGTCTACCGGGGCAGAATCATGGGCCTCAACAACGCAGGAGGTAAGTTAATCTACAAACGCGATTGCGTGGATGATGTACGTGCCTGCGTATTTGTCAAAAATGACATCAATTCACTAACTATGTCTGAGTTCTGTTTCAGGGATTTAGTAGCAGTGAAGATAACCCTCTCTGAAAATGGCCAAAGGGAGCACATAATAACTGCCTCAGCCTACTTTCCGGGAAACTCATCGGAGGGGCCACCACCCGTGGAGGTGCCGGACCTTGTCGAAAAATGCCGCACGGACAATGTGCAGCTCCTAGTCGGCGCGGATGCCAACGCCCACCATGTTGCCTGGGGAAGCACCGACACCAACACCAGAGGTAGATGCTTGTTTGACTACCTGGTAGCTAGTAATCTATATGTAGCAAACCGGGGAAACAAACCAACATTTGTCACCATAAATAGGAAAGAGGTCCTTGACATTACCATTATTACCCCTCCACTAGATCAAAGAATAAAGAAATGGTTCGTATCCGATACTCCCTCCTACTCGGATCATAGGTATATTGTTGTGGAAATCCAAGGTGTGGGTAAAACGCAGCAATCCTACCGCGATCCTCGGAAGACGAACTGGGAAGCCTATAGGGAGGAAGTGGAGGGCTGGTTGAGAGGAACTCGGACCAAATTACACAATATAGTTGATATTGAGGCGGTAGCGGGAGAATTAGAAGAGGCACTACTCACCTCATTCAATAATCACACTCCTATGACAACTAAACTCTCAACCACCGGGGTCCCCTGGTGGAATAGGGAAATAGAAGTCACTAGGCGTGAAACACGCAAACTATATAATAGGGCGCAAAAGACGGGCAACTGGGACGCTTATAAGACCAAGCTGGCCCAACTCAGGAGTCTTATAAGGAAATCACAAAGGGACACATGGAGGAAGTTCTGTGAAGAGGTGGAAAAAACCTCGGAATGTGCAAGACTCCAAAGAGTCCTTTCTAAGGCTCCTATCAATCCAATTGGCACACTAGTTAAACCAGATGGAAGCTACACCACAACAGCCGGGGACACTCTAGCGCTCCTACTAGAGACTCACTTCCCTGGCTCGGCGGTGACTGACGTTCGGGGACCCCCACCTCAACCACCAACCGGCGCTCAGGGTATGAGAGCAACCAGGGCAGACTGGGAAGTGGCAAAGGGTGTGGTCTCCATTGAACGCACAAAGTGGGCTATCAGCACCTTCAGCCCATACAAATCGCCGGGCCCAGATGGCATTATCCCCAAACTGCTTCAGGAAGGGGGCCATGGGGTAGCCAGGATCCTGAGTGCACTCTTTAGGGCCTGCCTGGCTACAGGCACAATACCCCAAAGATGGAGCAAAGCAAGGGTCATCTTTCTGCCTAAGCCAGGGAAACCTTGGTACAACCAGGCAAAGGCGTTCAGACCCATCTGTCTAACGTCCTTCATTTTGAAGACATTAGAGAAACTGGTTGATAGGTATCTGAGGGAAACCTCTCTCACAGAGAGGCCTCTACACACCAATCAGTTTGCCTATCAACCGGGCAAATCCTGTGAGGCAGCACTGCACCACCTGGTGTCACAGGTGGAATCGGTGCTAGCAACTAAAGAATTTGCCATAGGTATATTTCTGGATATAGAGGGCGCTTTTGACAATACCTCTGTAGACTCAATTATAAACTCAGCGCGCCGGCATGGAACAAACACCACCCTGTGTAGGTGGATAAGTACCATGCTGACTAGCAGGACAGTAGAGGCTGAGCTCCTTGGGGAGTCCGTGGGGATGTCTGTGGCAAGGGGTTGCCCGCAGGGCGGGGTTTTGTCCCCCCTTCTGTGGGACCTTGTTGTGGACTCTCTGCTGGAGAAACTCAGTGGTCAAGGCCTCTACGTACAGGGCTATGCTGATGATGTGGTAATCCTAGTTAGGGGTCCCTTTGTCAGCACAGTCTCAGATCTGACACAGTCAGCTCTGAAAGCAGTGGAAGACTGGTGTGGCACAGAGGGCCTAAATGTAAACCCAAATAAAACCACGCTGGTTCAATTCACAAGAAGGAGGAATCTGAGAGGTCTCTCAGAACCCCGGTTTTACAACTCAAAGGTGTCATTCCAGCGTGGGGTGAAGTATCTGGGCGTCTACCTGGATGCAACGCTCACCTGGAACAAACACCTCGAGTACATAGCAAATAGGGGCAAGGGAGCCCTTATGTGCGCAAAACGCAGTTGCGGAAAAACATGGGGCCTACAGCCGCGGATGGTCCACTGGATTTATACCGCGATAGTACGACCCATTCTTACGTACTGCTGCGCTGTGTGGTGGCCGAAGGTCAGTCAGGTAGGGGCCTGCCAAACCCTTACCAGTGTACAACGACTGGCCTGTCTAACCATCACAGGTGCAATGCATGGTACACCCACTGCAGCCATGGAGATTCTACTGGGCTTACCCCCAATAGATATCTACATTAAAGGGGAGGCCGCAATGGCCTCCCTGAGGCTGAAATGGAATGGTACCTGGCGGGACACACCCCACCCAGGCCATACCAATATACTAAAGGCTATACAAGAACCACTACTTGACATGGTGGCGGATGTTATGCCAAAAACCCTCCATCAACCACACCCATACGCATCCGTGCTGATGTGGGCGGGGCATGGTTGGAAAAAATGCTGCTCCAATGATATAATCTGGTACACAGATGGATCAAAAATGGATGACGGCACTGGTGCCGGAGTATACGGGGCAGGACCCAGGTGGGACTTTTCAACCCCACTGGGGAATTTCACCTCTGTATTCCAGGCAGAAATAGTGGCAATTGATGCTGCGGCTTCTGAGAGCCTGAGGAGGGGACACCGTGGATCCCACACCCGCATACTCTCGGATAGCCAAGCATCAATAAAAGCACTTACAGCCCCCATCGTCTCATCTAGAGTGGTCTGGGACTGTATGCAAACCCTCAACGCCCTGGCGAAACACAACAGAGTTACTCTGGAGTGGGTGCCAGGCCATAGAGGAATTATAGGCAACGAAAACGCCGATTCACTCGCCAGAAAGGGCTCTCAAACACCCTTCACTGGCCCAGAACCAGCGGTCGGCCTACCAAAAACCACCATCAGAGGGGCCATCAACCGGTGGGTTCGCTCACAGACCACCAAAAGATGGTCACGCATAGATGGACACGCTCACAGTAAACGGATGATGGCCAGACCCAACTCCAACGCTACTGAGGAGCTCCTTAGACTGAACCGCAGAGAGCTGAGGCAAATAGTCGGCCTATTAACCGGCTTCCTCCCCCTGCGCTTCCACCTAAACCGCATAGGGGTCACACAACAAACAACCCAATGCAGACTATGTGAGGAGACAGACGAAAAAGCATCCCACATAATATTTGAGTGCCCAGCACTCGCTCAGCGCAGGCACAACCTCTTTGGGGCCTCAACCCCAATGAGGGAATTTCCCAGCGAAAATATAATCAAAAACCTTACAACCCTCACCAGGGGACTGGGGTTATTTGATTAAGCTAGGACACTCAGGAAAAGTACAATAAGCCAATAGGCTTCCGTGCTTTGGGGCAACCGACCCCCATTCCTGAGTGATCCGACTTACAATTTACAATTTACAATTTTTACCTCGGTGGTGAAGGGGTAGCTGCTACCTGGCCACCTACCAAAATAACTGTCATTGTCAACATTGTCAACCGCCCGGGGAGTTGAAGTTCATTGAACCTCACGGAGTACGGAACAGCCAAAAGTGGACCTCTCCGAACGAACCTACAGTACGCGAGTCGAGGACGAAGATTAGCAGTGTTAACTGCTAATTCGTATTTTGAATAGCAGCTTCGTTCGTTTTTTTTAGTTAGCAGCTATTTTTAACAGCTAAGCTAATTAGCACCCATCCCTAGACGAGAGTGGGGGGGCCTAAGGCCCTATTTCCACCCACAAGTGCAAGTGGAGGGCCAGTGGGCGGGCGTAATAGCCTCCCCCAAAAACTCCCTCACCAGGCTACACGAGGCAGTCAGCACGGCCTTCTGCATGTCCTCGTAAAGTCTACCGGGGAGCCCAAGGATCCTCAAGCTTTCATGGAGTTTTCTGGGTATCACCATGGTGGAAGACAAGACCATGGGAACGATCGGTACCACCTCCTGCTCCCACATCGTCCTTATCTCGTTAGCAAGGGATAAATACTTATTTACCTTTTCTCTGTGCTTGGCGTCGAGGGTTGATATGAGAGGTACAGAGATGTCAGTTAGATAGATCGTTCCCTCTGCCTTGTGCACGAGAACAATGCCAGGCGGGCGCTCGGTGATTGGCAGGTCAGTCGGTAGCTCCTTGTCCGAATACATGTTTTGATTTTCATTCTCCAAGTACCTGGCCGGCTCATAGTGGAAGTAGCGCGTCCTGTCCCAAACAAGAGAGTGCTTTAAGGCCAGCTGTTAATGGACTATACGGGCCACCATGTTACGCCTATACAGGTACTTGGTGCGACACACGTCCTGTACTTGAGCTTGCCAGATGATGTACTTCCGGTAGTTGCGGGTCACCAAGACCTGGTGCTGTATGGCAATCATCAAGAGGCAGAGCTGTCAGCACTCTCTTTTCAGCATCTGCAAGAGGCAGAGCTGTCGACAGCGGGGGACAGGAGCTGTGCACGGAATGAGACCCAAGCAGCTCCTTTGGTTCCCAGGCCTCACCTTTGGCCACATCCTCAACCACTTTCCCAAGAGGACAGCATTGGGCACGCACAGACTGAGGGGGATAATGCCCTCGTCCACCTGACGAACTGCGTTCGCAATGGGGCTGAGGGTAAGGCGACCAAGAAAGTACGCCCCAAGCCAAATAGCCGAGGCCGAAGATGTCCGGCCCAACATTTCTTGGAACTACTTGGTCTTTTTTTTTATGTCCCAACATTTCTTGGAAGCGTGACTCTCTCAACCGCCGACTTGGGGTGATGAGCCCAGAAGGCAGTCGATTGAGTCCTGTCTAGGTGGTCCAGGGATGCAAGCTCAGAATCACGCCACTTCACAACCCCAAACAAGTATGTCAGCAGGGAGGCTGTGTAGATGTGAATGGCCCAGGCCATGTTGCTGGGGTTGAGACCTGACATGAGAAGTGTCTGAAGTCTTGAGTGAAACCCCTCAGTCAGAGTCGGCTTGATGGAACCATGGTCACGGCCGGCAGCCTCCCCATACCCAAGGTACTTGGAACACCGACCCTCCTCCAGGGAATCAACCGAGGAGTCGGATGATGGAAGCAAAAATGGCTCAACCTCCACAAACTGGCCATGCTTGAGGGAGCTCTGCCTGCACTTATTGACTCCAAACCTCATATTGATGTCCGTACTAAACTCCTCAGTCAGGTGCCGAAGCTAATCCAACTGGCATCTGGTAGAGGCAAACAGCTTCAGATCATCATATAGGGCAAGTGGCTAACTGTTGTGAAACGGTCTCATCCACCTTGAAAGTACTTCAGCTTCCAGTACACTTGACTCCATGGAGGCTATGGGAAAGAGGGTTCAGCGCAACACAAAGCAGCAGGGCACCCAAAGAGTCCCCATGAAATTGCCACGCATCACCCTGATCTCCCCCGCATCCAGTACCCCAGAAGAAGAACGAAGCTGGAGCCGAGTACGCCACTCACTCATGAGGCTACAGAGTAGGCTGACAAGGTGCTTGTCAACTTTGTAAATTTCCAGCACCCTCAAGATCCATGAGTGAAGCACACTGTATAACGCCTTGGAATAGTCGATGTAAGACGTGTGGAGGTCCAAGTGCCTTCACCTTGCCAGACCCATAACCACCCCATTGATGGTAAGCTGCTGCTTACAGCCCATTGAGCCACAAACACATCCTTTCTGCTCATCGGCCAGAGTGCTGTAGAGCACATGGTGGTTATTAAGCTCTCTGCACAGTACAGCTGTAAGGAGCTTATATTCTACTGACAGACAGCGCATGGGGAGACGGGGCACAGGGGGGGGGGGGGAGGGGTTCCGTTATTGAACAGAATTTGGCCAAGAAAAGAAGAATTCGTAACCCAAGAAAATTGCCCATTCGGGAAATTAAGAAAGCTAAAATAATAAACAAGTGTCAAGTGTGGAATCATGTTGTTAATTGAATAACACTTGTAACAGCATCAGTCAGAAAGTTGTGAGGTCGACACACAGATTTTCTTTCGTTTCATTTTTGCCCACAGAAATGGGCAGTACCCTATTTCATAATATTCACGTTCAATGTCCGTGAAACCGGAGAAAATGTGGTTTAAATTTGTTTGTGGCGTTACGGATAAAATTTGGGATTGAAGAAAGGCTCCCTCAGCTGATTTGGGTAGGGCCCCAGTTCGTCATTCATATTCAGCAGTCCTATAGAGGCTTCTAACGAGTTGGAGAAATAAATCATATAACAATTAATCACTGATACAGCGTCATTTATTCACTGAACTCATTCGTCACACACTAGCGTTTTACACCTGATAACCCTTATAGGAAGGTTCCCCAATATCCATAAGTGATGCATGGATCCTCCTCCATGTATCCACTTTCCTACATTTTCCCCCCTTAAATTCACCAAAAATAAATAATTACCCCTAAAATCAAAATAAACAGCCTTCTTCGTTCTCTTCGAGGTCGAGAGACTGGGCTGGCAGGAGCACAAGTTCCTGTGACTGGCGTTGGTACAGCTGGCTAAGGATGACGTTTCTGAATAGGTGTAGGTGACTTGCCGAGGGAGACAGGGGGAGCACTGGAGAATGGATTTACCACACCCAGTTCTGAAGCAGGCTGAGCTGGACTGCTATGGGGTTTGCCGCTGACCTGGTCAATGTGTCTCACCCAACCCAATTTTAGGTGCGGCACATGCACTGTGATATGTTGAGGTCCTTTAACTGCAATCACCATAGCTTCCACCCAGGGTTCTTCTCCCTTCCTATAATTTTTGACCCATACTGCATCCCCAACTTGGTATGGCATAGCAGCTTCCCCACCACAGTTGCCAATCTGTTTTTGCCGCTGTTTCTCGACCTTTGTAGCTGCTGTGGGAGGATGTAGTAGGTCCAGGCGGCCTATAAGGGCTTGTGCAGTGGAAACCCCCGTGGTGGAGTGAGGTGCATTCCTGTAGGCTAGCAGGAATCTCTGCAAGGCAAAGTCAATTTTCTCCGGCGCCACATCCTGAACCGCAACTTTTAGGGCTCGTTTGACCATCCTCACTGCATTCTCTGCTGCTCCACTAGTTTTTGGTGAACAGGGAGCCCCACTTTTAGAGTTTGTCCACATTGGCCTATAGGAAGCCTTGAAATTCCTCTGAAAGAAAAGCCGAATAGTTGTCTGTTACAATCACTTCTGGCAACCCAAATCTTGCTAAGGTTTGTTGAAGAAGTGAAATTGTGGATGCCGCTGTCATTGATGTCGTCGGGAATGCCTCCAACCACTTGGAATGGCTGTCAACAATCACCAAAAAATATCGGTTCATGAATGGGCCTAAGTAGTCCATGTGAAACCGAGACCACGGACGCTGTGGCCACTCCCATGGAACCAGAGAGGCTTTTGGCTGGTTGTCTTTATAAGCGTTACAATTACCACAGGAAGCAACGTTTTCTTCCACATCCGCATCAAAATTAGGCCACCAGACATAAGAACGAGCTAAGGCTTTTGTCTTTCCCATTCCCAGGTGCGATTGGTGTAGTTCTTCAGCACATGCTGCCTGAGACTTGTCGGAACGACGACTCTGCACCCCCAGAGGAGTACATCATTGTCCATGTGGAGCTCAGCCCTCTTGCGGAAATACAGAAGGAAATCCTCTTCCGGTTCAGCTGGCCATCCAAACTTCAAATAACGAATGACTCGCATAAGGACAGCGACCTTGCGTGTCTCTCTTTGTACATCCTGGAAACAAACTGGCACGTCATGATTTTCAAAAACATAATGAACTGTCACGTCCGTCTCACATTTGCATGTGATATTTGTAGGGAGAGGGTAACGTGAAAGCCAGTCTGCAATGTTCTTTTTTGTGCTAACCCATTCTACTTCGAAGAAGTAATTTGACAAAAACAAGCCCATCGTTGTAAACGGTTGGCTGAACACACTGGAATTCCCTCTTTAGGGCCAAAAATAGCTAACAAAGGTTTGATGTCATTTACAAGAATCTATTTTCTTCCAAATAGGTATAAATGATATTTTTTCACCCCAAATATCAATGCTGATGGCTCTTTAAGAAGCTTTGAATAACCCTCCTCTGCTTTTGTTAAAGTCCTACTGGCAAAAGCCAGAGGTTTTTCATTTCCACTGCCATCTCTCTCTGTTAAGACAGCACATAACCCTGAGTCAGATCCATCGACCCATAGCCTAAGTCAATTATGAAACCCAAAAATTCTAGTGAAGTTTTTCCAAACTCACATTCTTTTGTGGATAGGGTTAGGCCAGCGCCCTGTAGTCGATCCAGAAACTTGGTTGTTCTCTCCTTGAGCTCTTCCAGATTCTCTGCTGCTATCATATCATCCAGCAGCGCAGCAGTTCCACCTATACCAGCCGTCAAGGATTCACTAATCTTCTGACATTTCGCTGGTGCTGCCACAACTCCAAAATTTAGTCGAGTGTATCGGAAAAGTCCCTTTGAAGTAGAGATGGTGAGGTAGTCCCGCGAATCCTTGTCAAGCTCCAACTGTAGGTATGCATATGAAAAGTCGAATTTTGCAAATACAGCATTTCCTTGGACCCTCTGAAACAATTCTTCTATGCGCGGTAGCGGATGTTGGTCTATTTTAAGCTGCGGATTGACTGTTCTTTTACAGTTCCCACAAATGCTAACTGTGATGAATTTAGAATTTTCATCACGGTGGCGTGAAGGAGAAAAGTCGCAGGCGGCGGTAGTCCACCGATCATCTACGACTTTGGGAGGAGATAGAGGTGAGTGAGGGAATTTACCTAGGCGGCGGTAATCCACCGATCATCTAGGTGAGGAGAGGTGCTTGTCTAGGCGGCGGTAGTCCACCGATCATCTAGACAAGAGGAAAAGGTAGGAGGTAAATTCTCAGGCGGCGGTAATCCACCGATCATCTGAGAGGAGGAAGGTAAGAGAGAGAGAAGAGAGAGCTGGTTAGAGGAAGTGTCGAATGAAGCTAAAGCTCCAGGATCCAGGGTTATATAGGACTTGGAGGCCTCTCCCTCCAACTCCCTGTTGGGAGTTTTGGGGGGGGCCCAGGTTGTGTTCCCTGGATTCTGTTGCCTGTCTCCCCACTCAGTAGTTTATTAGCGGAAAGTAAGTTTTACATGAGGATATTGGTGAGAGCTTAAAGTTACTGGTGGAGTGTTCCCGAGAGGGACTCACGACAGAGGTCCCCCCAGTTCGAACCAATGTTTGAGGAGCTGAAGGCGCAAGGTGACAGAGGCTGAGGGCTACGGCAAACAAAAGTGGAGCTGAAGGCGCAAGGTGACAGAGGCTGAGGGCTGATGCAAACAATCGGTGGTGCTGAAGGCAAAAATGTGACAGGGCTGACTTAATTCTAGGAGGCAGTACATAGGTAGTAGTAAGTCTAAGTAGGATAAGTAATATAAGATATAAGTAGGATTCTAGGAGGCAGTACATAGGTAGTAGTAAGTCTAAGTAGGATAAGTAATAATATAAGATGTAAGTAACATAAGTACAGTAGTGGTGTGGTTGAATGATATTTACAATGATTACAGTAGTGGTGTAGGTGCATGATATTCACAATGATTACAATGGCATAGTAGACTAATATTTACAAGGTTGGTATTTACAAGGTTGGTATTTACAAGGTTGGTATTTAGATTGGAACGGGGTTGGGTATGAATCTGTGGTGTTGAAGTTCGCCGTTCCCTGGGTGTGGAGAGTGTGCAGTGTAATGTAGTGAGTGTGTATTGGTGGTGAGGTGATGGGGTGAGAGAGGCGACTCCCTCCAACAGTCTTCACGTTAGTGAAGACTGATAGAGGGGCCCCTTCACTGCCGGGGCGGTGGTGAAGGGGAAGAGCCGGTGGGAGCCGGTACCCGGGACGTCGCGGAGAGAGGCGGCGACGTTGGGGTCCGGTGGGTGAAATGGAGGCGACGTGTGGCGTTTGTGGTGTGGGGGTGGTCGGGTGAGTGGTGTGGTGCGAAGTGTCGGGGAGGACTGGGGCTGGCTTACATCGGGCGAGGGGTACAGTGTGGGGCTTCCCGTCAATTAACAGGGTAGCCGTGGTGTGTGTGGAGCGGATGACGTGGAAGGGCCCGGCGTAGAGAGGTTGAAATGTTTTGTGGATGCCGGGCTCCTTCAAGTACATGTGAGTGGCTGTGTAAAAACGTTTGGGATAGGTGGTGTCGTTGTGTGGTGTTGTTGTGCGGAGTGGTTCCCTGTTAATTGACGGGGTGGTGTGTGGAGTGAAAATGTCGGCTGGTAAACGTAGAGGGTCTCGAAAAGCGTGTTGTGCGGGACTTGTGTTGTCTGAAGGACGGGCGGAAGTGCGAAGGCTGAGTAATACGTAGGGGAGGGTTTTGGTCCATGAGGGGGATGTGGCTGACGTGGAGATGGCTTGCTTAAGGACCGAGTGCCACCGCTCTATTTTCCCGTTGGATTGGGGGTGATAAGGAGTGGTGCGGATTTTTTGAATCCCGAGGGAACGGAGCAGGTCGGAAAAGTGGGCTGATTCAAACTGCCTCCCCTGATCGACCGTGAGTGTCCGCGGACAGCCGTAGCGGCTGATCCACTGAGTTAGGAAGGCCGCGGCGACGGCGTCCGCGGTAATGTGGGCGAGTGGGATGCACTCAACCCAATTGGTTGCACGGTCGATCATGGTGAGGCAGTACCTCTTCCCCTCGGAGGGGGGAAGAGGGCCGACCAGATCTAGATGTACGTGTTCCCACGGGAGGGAGTCGGGAATGGGTTGAGGAGGTACATGGGGGTGAGCCGAGACCTTAAATTGCTGGCACTTCTGGCACCCCAGAACCCAGGTATGGATATCTGTGTTCATGTGGGGCCAGAAGTACCGCGTCCTGATCAGATCCCGGCTCGCCCGGATGCCGGGATGATGGAGTGAGTGGTAGTGGAGGAACAACTGCCGTCTCAGCTCTGGTGGGACGTAAGGGCGCGGTGAATCGGCCGTTACGTCGCACCAGAGGTTGAGGGGAGGCAGTTGTTCCAATTTGGAGGCGGAGATGAGGTTGGAGAGTGCGGGGTCGGAAGTTGGAGTTTGGTGTGTTTTTAGGGTTTGTGGGGAAGGGAAAGGCAGTAACTCCGCCACCGGCGCAGGGGTGGGGCGGGAGAGTGCGTCTGCTACGCAGTTGTCGGCCCCCGGCAAATAACGAATATCGGACGTAAATTGCCCGATAAATTCGAGTTGCCGGAGGCGACGGGGGGAGGCGGATTTACGGTTTTGGAGGAGGGCATGTGTGAGGGGTTTATGGTCAGTGATGACAGAGAACTGCCTGCCCTCCACGAAGTCACGGAAGTGTTTGATGGCTTCGTGGATGGCGAGGAGTTCTCTGTCAAAAGTGGAGTAATTTTTTTGAGTTGGGGACAGAGTTTTTGAGAAGAAACCGAGGGGTCGGGGGGTGGCGCCGGTGTGTTGGGGGAGTACTGCCCCGATGGCCCAGTCAGACGCATCGGTCGTGATGGAGAGGGGAGCATGGGGATCGGGATGGGCTAATAGAGCGGCGTCTACTAGGTCCTTTTTGCAATTTTGAAAGGCGGTTGTGAGGGCGGGGGTCCAGGAAATGGGGCGGTTATCGTTCTTTTTGGCCGGTTGTGGGATAGCGTGTATGAGTGGTTGTTGGTGTTGTGCTGCGTGTTTGATGTGTCTACGATAAAAGTTCAACATACCCAGGAAACGGCGAAGTTCTGAGACGGTGCGGGGTTGGGGGAAATCTGTGAGAGCGTGTACTTTGTCCGGGAGAGGCTTGATCCCGTTGGATGAGACTTGGTGGCCGAGGCAGCGGACGGAGGGCTGGGCGAGGACACATTTTTGAGAGTTGATGGTGAGGCCCTCGGCGGAGATGATGTCGAGGACTTGCTTGAGGTGTGTCAGATGTTCGTGTGGGTCCCGGGAGGCGATCAAGATGTCATCCAGGAAGCAAAATACGAATGGTAGTCCCCGCAGAATATTATCCATATAACGCTGCCACGTCTGGGCCGCGTTCCGGAGGCCGAAACCCATTTTTATGTACTCGAAAAGGCCGAAAGGCGTTATGATGGCGGTTTTAGGGACGTCGGGCGGGTAGACATTTATGTGGTGGAAGGCTCTGGAGATGTCTAGGGTTGAGAATATGGTTGTGTTGTGGAGGTGTGAGGAGAAGTCTCGGAGGTGGGGGACGTTGTATAGGTCTGGTGTGGTCTTGGCGTTAAGGCGGCGGTAATCGCCGCAGGGGCGGATATCCCCGTTGGGCTTCTGTACAATATGTAACGGTGAAGCCCACGGGGATTTGGAGGGGCGGATAATACAATCTGCTATGAGATTATCGAAATGCCGCCGGGCTTGGGACAGTTGGAGGGGGTGGAGGCGGCGGGCTTTTGCTGAAATTGGGGGACCAGAGGTCTCAATGTAGTGTTGAGTTTGGGAGATATGTGCTGAGGGGCGGCGCTGGGGTTTGTATTGGAGGAGGAGTTTTTCGAATTGGGTTGGGGGGCGATCGACCGTGTGGATGAATCCGGGGATTGGCTTCTGGGTGGAGGGGTCGAGCAGGCGCGCGTTACGGACGTCAACCTGGAGGCCGAAATAAGCGAGGAAGTCGGCCCCCAGGATTGCTTTCTCTACGTCCGCCACGGTAAATTCCCACTCGTACGCGAGCCCGCTCATGTGGATGGATGAGCGGTACGTCCCGTACGAGGGGATGGTGGTACCGTTGGCGGCGTAGAGGAGTTGCCGGTAACAACGCGCCTGTCGCCTGAGAATGTTGTTCGGAAAAATGGAGAGCGCCGCCCCTGTGTCGACGAGGAACGGGACATTCGTCTTCGTACACTTTAAGAAGAGGCGCTGGTGAGCTGGGGTGGAGTGCGGTAAAATGGCGGAGGCGGTGGGCGGATGTGTTGGTGGTGGTTGGTCCCCTGCGAAGGAGACGCGGGGCGGTTCTTTGCCGTTCCGGAGAGGGGGAACGGTAGCGTCGGCTGGGGGGCTGGTCCTCTTGGTGGTGGGTGGGGAGGTGCCGTTCCGGGGAGGGGGAACGGTAGCGGCGGCGTGAGTGGCGGCCGGAAGGGTGGCTGCCCTGGAGGCGGGCGTGGAGGGGTCGTTCCGGGGTGGGGGAACGGTAGCGGCGGCGTGAGTGGCGGCCGGAAGGGTGGCTGCCCTGGAGGCGGGCGTGGAGGGGTCGTTCCGGGGTGGGGGAACGGTAGCGGCGGCGTGAGTGGCGGCCGGAGGGGTGGCTGCCCTGGAGGCGGGCGTGGAGGGGCCGTTCCGGGGTGGGGGAACGGTAGCGGCGGCGTGAGTGGCGGCCGGAAGGGTGGCTGCCCTGGAGGCGGGCGTGGAGGGGCCGTTCCGAGGTGGGGGAACGGTTGATGGTGGGGTGAGGGTTTTGGCGGCGCTGGCAGGAGCGGCCGGGAGGTTGGCGGCCGTGGCGGCGGCGTAGGAGGGGTAACGAGGCTTCGTGGTGGTGGTGTGAATGCGGGCGGGGAGGGGTTGGTCGTGGTCCCCCCCGTGTTGGCGAGGAGGGGGGCCCGCCGGATTTACCGGCGGGCGGCCGCGTTTCCCTGCTTGGAGGTGAAGGAGCAGGGGGGCTGGCATTTTCCGGCCTCCCCACCGAAGTTAACATGATAGAAACATCGGTGGGGGGGGTCCGCTGGGAGGTAGGCGGTCCTGGTGGGGCGCACGGAGGTGGAGGGGGCCGCTGCGGCTGGAGACTGTCCCCTGCGTTGCTGAGGGGGGGAAGTGTTGCGGCGTTCGGGCGAGCGCTGGCGTCGGTGGTCGATGGAGGGGGTTGGCCGGCGCTCGGTGGAGAGGGAGCGGCGCCGGTGGAGGGAGGGGGGCCGGCGGCGCTCTCGTGACGGCGTCCGGTCCCGCCGCGGGGTGGAGGTGCGGGGTGCGTCGACTTCCGTGACGCCGGCGGCTGCGGTGAGGTCGTGGACCCTATCGGCGAGACGTAGAAGTGGTTCGTCTGGGCCGTCGAGGTGGCCGGCGAGTGCCATTTGCATGGGGTGGGGTAGGGCCCGCAGCCAGAACGTCCGCGCGATGTCGGCCGCCATCACGTCTTGCAGCTGATGACGCAGACGGCGGTAGAGGTGGGAGGGCTTCAGGTCGCCGAGGTGCTGTGGTTGGGAGAGCGCTGCGACACGTGCGATCTTCGACGGTTGGTACAGCGTGACGAGGCGGTTGCGGAGGTCGTCGTATGCGGCCGTGGCGTCGGGAGAGATGTCCGACGTCTGTAGGAGGATCTCGTACGGGAGCAGTGATATGATGCGGGAGTAACGGGTCCGCTGGCTGCGGATGTTGGCGGCCGAAAACGCAGCGTCGACTTGGAAGAACCACAGCGCGGGGTCGTGCGTGTAGAAGGGGGGCAGCGACAGCGGGAATGACGCCGAGGCCGTCGTGACGTCGGCGGCGGCGTGTGCGGCGGCCGCAGCGGCGGCGGCGGATGCGGAGGAGCCGGGTGGCGAGAGGCTGGTGAAGGGGTTGTCGGCTGCGTCAGTTGTCGCAGCGGTTGGCGGCTGCAGTAGGGATGGCCGGAGGAGCGGCGGCGTCGGTGAGTTCGGGTCCATGGCTGTAACTAAAATTCAAAATGAGTTTGTTTTGAATTTGAAATTCGCAATCGGCGGGAGCGGAGGTGTGTTGAGAGCTGGAGTTGAGCGGTGAGGGTGGGCCAAAAATTGCGAATTTACACTGACTGTTTTAGCTGCA
The DNA here is from genome assembly GCA_954871275.1 of Leptopterna dolabrata. Classification (NCBI taxonomy): domain Eukaryota; kingdom Metazoa; phylum Arthropoda; class Insecta; order Hemiptera; family Miridae; genus Leptopterna; species Leptopterna dolabrata. The sequence continues at coordinate 57,918,771 of OX940974.1, read as the reverse complement.
TTTGAATTTAAAATTGGGGACACCGAACTAGACTGGGGGCGACACATGAGGTGGTAAGAAGGTAGGAAGGGTAGAAGGTTGGATGAACGTCGGGTTCACCACTGTGATGAATTTAGAATTTTCATCACGGTGGCGTGAAGGAGAAAAGTCGCAGGCGGCGGTAGTCCACCGATCATCTACGACTTTGGGAGGAGATAGAGGTGAGTGAGGGAATTTACCTAGGCGGCGGTAATCCACCGATCATCTAGGTGAGGAGAGGTGCTTGTCTAGGCGGCGGTAGTCCACCGATCATCTAGACAAGAGGAAAAGGTAGAAGGTAAATTCTCAGGCGGCGGTAATCCACCGATCATCTGAGAGGAGGAAGGTAAGAGAGAGAGAAGAGAGAGCTGGTTAGAGGAAGTGTCGAATGAAGCTAAAGCTCCAGGATCCAGGGTTATATAGGACTTGGAGGCCTCTCCCTCCAACTCCCTGTTGGGAGTTTTGGGGGGGGGCCCAGGTTGTGTTCCCTGGATTCTGTTGCCTGTCTCCCCACTCAGTAGTTTATTAGCGGAAAGTAAGTTTTACATGAGGATATTGGTGAGAGCTTAAAGTTACTGGTGGAGTGTTCCCGAGAGGGACTCACGACACTAACCTTTCCGCCCTTTTTGAGTACTGGTACGATGGGGGATCCCCAAGGACTGTGGTCCACCGGCTCAAGTATGCCCTCTTGTTCCAGCCTATTTAGCTCCTCCTCCACCGCATGCTGCATGGCGTAAGGGACAGGTGTTGCCTTCATAAATACTGGTTTAGCGTCAGGAGCAAGCTCCAGTTTCACTTGTCCCTTAGTGAACTTGCCTAGTTTATCAGTAAAGACGTCGGGGTAGCCTCTAATGAGTTCAGCTAGATACCCAGGGTCAGTCGTGGTAGCCTGGATACATTTATTAAAAAATATGGGCTGCATAGAATTATCCAAAATCCTAAATCCCAGGGCCTTAAACCAAGAGCAACCTAGTAAGGGAGGTCCCTTTGTATCTACCACATACAGTTCGAGTGGCCCATATTTTTTGTTTTTATACTGCACCTCAATTTCGCCGCGCCCCAGCGGATTAGCTCGCCCCCTGAAAATACGTCACAAATGTTTTCTCTCACGGGCTCAAGTGAATATCAGCGAAATTTGTTTTGTAAATTGAGGTGGGGATAATGGAGCTGAAACACCCGGTGTCGACGTCAAAAGTAGGTAATCAATTTGGACCCCAATCTAAGATCGAGTTCATGTCCGGAGCCTTTGGAAAACCACATATCAACGTTGAATCGGTGCTCATACCTATAACAATCACTATCATCGGCCGTACCCTCATCTTGGCTTCAGATTTCCTGAACAAAATTTGCGTTTTCTGAGGTCTTTTTACGTGGACTTTTTCGCTGTAGTGTTTTAGGCTGAGATGAAGATTTGTTGCGACACACTCTAGCTAGAGATGTCCGTGAATATTACATGACGAACATGATGCATACTTTTTGAACTGAAAATCTTGAGAATCGTGAGAATTATATCCACAAATTTTACAAGCTTTCTTTTGTGTATGGTTCTTCGACTGGCGATTTTTAATGTTGGAAACGGGTTCGTGTTTGATTTTTTAGGGTAGTTAAATTGGGGTTTAAGTAAACATTTTCTTTGGTAATGGCTAAGCTAATCAATTTTGAAAGGCTGACTTGAGTAGGGTCCTCCTCAAACAACCGATCTCTGATAGCTCCCTTTCCCATACCCATAGCAAATCGGTCTTTGATAAACTCTTCTAGGTTTGCCCCGAACTGGCAGTCTCCAGCTAATGAACGAACTCTGGCCGACCACTGATTAACAGTTCCATGCGATTCCCGAACAGCATTGTAGAATTTATAACGACTAGCAAAAACTGACTCACCTGGTTTGAAATGATTATCAAACAAACCAACTAGGTCTGTGCAGGTTTTTGCCTGCAGTCTATCGGGGACAGCTAGGTCAGTAATCAACTGGAGGCATCATCTGCGAGAGAGTTCAGGAATAAGGCCCTTTTTCGACCGTCCACAGCGATCCCATTGGCTTCAAAAAAGTCCACCATCCGGGACTTTGCAATAGCCCAACTTCTCGTTGAGGAATATTGTCGCAACTTTCCCACAAAGCTGTATGTTTCCTTATGAGCTGAAGCGACGATTGGAGGGTCAACTGGTGCCATTTCGACGATTTCTATGACTTTAGCTGGTCACTGGACACTTGAAACCCGGCCCCAACTAGATACGAATAATGATTTCGCCAGTGCAAACTCTTCGCTTTCAGCTTCAAATCAGCTTCTGCGAGGACTCACATGCACTAATAAATTAGCAAAATCCCATCCTCGTCGCCATATATGTAACGAGTTGGAGAAATAAATCGTATAAGAATTAACCACTGATACACATTCATTTATTCACTGATCTCATTCGTCACACACTAGCGTTTTACACCTGAAAACCCTTGTAGGATGGTTTCCCAACATCCATAAGTGATGCATGGATCCTCCTCCATGTATCCACTTTCCTACAAGGCTCAATTTCTATGTTTAGCCTCGTAGATCAAATAGGATGGAAATAAACTTTTGGGCTAACTCAGTTGATTAGGGAGGGTTCTCACCTCGCCAAAATGAGCATAAGCTACACCAATTGAGGGTGACAACATGCCGGGATGTTTGGTAAGATTGAGGGCATGATGATGATGACTGGGCGGCAGTACTTGGAAGTTCTTGATTGGAATAGGTATTAGCGAAAACTGCTAAATAAGGGAAAATGTTCTTCAAGTGTGATAGCGAAATTGAAGAAAAACATCAGCAGTGGGCAACGTTGGCCAATGGGAGTGGCAATATTGATGAGAGAAACCCATGATGGAACCTTTCTCTTCTTAAACCCAGTATCCATGCTGAAATGGGCCACCGACCATGTTTGTTTTGATACCATTTAGTGTATAGTTAATGAGCTATGAATTTATGCCTACCTAGTAATCACGTCATTTAGGTACCTACCTATATTTCTGAAATGACTTTTTCGAAAGGTCACTATCTAATTATGGGTTAACCATATTGAGTTGTGATGTGTTGATGTTGAGTGAATGTTTTTCTTCAAGAACATGTATGTACAAAGCGCAGCGTTGATACACGAAGCAGGTGGGCAAACAGGTGGAAGGGGGGCCCATAATTGGAAAATCGTGAATTGCACACTACGATAGGTACTGCCAGGAAGGGGTCAGCATGTTTCGAGTAAGTGGACTTTAGTTTACCTATCAGCCTTAGCACGATAACTCAGGGCTACATTTTCGTAACTGGAGTTTCAGAGGAACTCATAATTCAAATATAACTTAAATCACTCGCGGCGGAATAGTGGAAATCCATAGCAAAAAACTGCAGGAAATAGACTACGGAAACAGACGTATTTTATTTTTATCCTGTAGTTTTTTCATAATTCAAAGATTACTTCGACTCAACATTGGGATACGACTACTGCGGGTCAACGAAAGAACAAGTGCAATCGAGCATTCCGAGCCATCCCACACTATTTTAATGAAACCAATACAATAAATGAGGAGGTGAAGTATTTTATGACCTCAAATTAGTTAATCATACGTTTTCATCAATGGGAAAATATAAATTTCTACCTCGGTTAATAGCTAGATGGATATTCAAATAAGGGTGCATAAGGACCTGATACTCGTTTTTTGGGAGTGGCGCCAAGAGGGATGCCAGGATTCTTTGTGAACATAACGTCAAAGCCCACTGGGGGTAATTCCACTCGAGAACTTCAAGGAATGTTAAATATGCTACCAAGGTTTGGCCACATATTCCCGCTCATTTTACATAAACCGCGAATATTTCCCACACCTTCCGAAGTCTTGTTTCAGTTTTTAGAGCTCAGAACATTCCAAGACCTTACACTCGTTCGTTCTTGCACAGCCATGGTCAGCCTATAATATGTTTCACATCTTCTAATGAATATTTTCATATCATTCTCGTTTACTGGGTTTTTAACTTATGGTAAACGCCTTCCTACTTTCGTTATTTAGCATATTCTATTCCTCACTACAAAAGTTGAAAAAAGGAAGACATACTTGAATTTTGCGTTTCAGACATCAACGAATATTTTTGGTTCCGTGCCTGTCTATTATGTTTATTATTTTTCCGTGTATGTCAATTCCTTGTGAATATATAACATAACCTTACCGAAATAACGAGGGATAAAAAAATGTAAAACGATTGGTAAACAAAGCAAGTCCCAACTGCCTAACCAGCACAACTGGTTGGAATGGAAAGGCTTTTTTTCTTCTTTTTGTCTATCATTTGCCTGTTGTATGCCAACCTACCTTGGCCCTTGCCGACATTACGTTGCGGACCTAAACTACATCGTTCAGACATCGTGACGACGCCATAATTCCAAATTTAAAGCCACGTGGTGAATTGCGAAGTCGCAAGTTGTAAACAGCATTTTAATTTATAATACCTAACATTTATTATACCAAAGTAGTAAAGGCTATATACAAACATACCTACACATATAAGCATGCTGAGATGGTACGGTTTGAAAATATATGCTTTGTGGGTTCAACTATGAACTATGACCTATTGCCTATCCAGGCTCGTCACTTCCATAACTGCTGGGTGTTAGATGCGATGTTTGTAAAAATAGCCTTTTCTGCATAAATAAAATGCTGTTTCCTATTCAACACTACCTCATCCCCTAGCATACCGTATAAGTATATAGAAGGTATAGGTGGTGGGAGGATATTGGGGGTGCGGGTGGGGAGGAGGTACGAGTGATGGAGGTATGTTGGCGGGGAGGGGTATAGGGAGAGGTGGGTGGAAGAGGGGATGCAGAGGGACTGTGAAATGGCAAACAAGCGGGATGATCAGGTCTGTGGCGGAATCTCTAGATTTACCAGATAAATTCCAACTGCTGTGGTTTTTGATGGGTTTAACATGAAAAATTAAAATTGCGTATCATTTTAAAAGTAATTTAAGGCCAGTACGACCGAAGTTTACTAAGATATTTTTTCAGCAAATGGCACCAACTCTACAACTTCTTCTCCAGGACCTTTACAGTTAAACAAAGGCTTGAGGAGTTAAAGACAAATGTTTGACAAAAAACGTAGAGGAAAAATTTTGTTTTCAACAATTTTTCATTTTTGCGGGAGGATGTCTCGAAAACTAGGTATTAGAGATAAAAGAAAATTGTCGCTAAAATCGCAAAACTTCTCCTCCCCCACCCCACTCACCTTAACCACTCCAAGCGATTTCCTTAAATAATTTTTTGGTTCCCTCTCACGTACTACTTCATTGACTGGACTATCTGGTGCGAAGTAGCCATTAATATAGGGTAGGTACTTACAATTCGAGGAATCGAAGATTTTTAAATTTGGATGGGATGAATCAAGACCCAGCTCACTAAAGTCAGGCAAATGTTGGAGGATTTTAGCATCCTCGTTTGTATTAATGTGATTCTGTGAATTACGTAATCGTTCAGCGTCTGATGTGGAATGCTGTCGATCCTTAATGGAAAAGCTCCAGGAAGTCTTTTGAGGTGTCTGGAGGTGGCGGTCAGGGAAGAAGCAGGATATGTGCAAGCTGAGTAGCTGAGGTCGAAGGTCTTGTTGATTGTTGTGGTTGAACTCTTATAATGTACCTACATTAGTAATGTGGATCAAACAAAATGTTAACCCAGCAAATTTTACACCATTCCGAGTCACCATATAACTCAAGTAAGTAGAATAGTGAATAGAATAGTGATTGATTTTAGGCGTGGGAATAAAGAACAATAGGTTATCTTCGTCTTCTTCATACTGCTCTGCAGTTCGGTGTGAACTTTGGCCTCTAATACCTCCAGCTTTTTCTGTCCATTGCTTCACTCTACCAGTCTCTAGTGACTCTACCCCGGGCTGTTAATCGGGTGTGCAGGTTTGTGCAGAAATGGTACAATGCCAATACCAATGCCTAGCGTGATGTTGCTTTCCACCAACGCCGTCGGTTCTGTGTTGCTGGTCTCCGCCAACGTCGGAAATCAACAACGGATGACCGTTGCTGATATCCGCCCATCCTCAAGATATGTTTACCTGGCAGTTATTTGCACTTTAATCGTGTTGTCTGTCAAACGTCCCAAGACAATCGCTTCGTGTGAGCTCAGTGAGGGTTCAGCTTCAATAGTATGATGAAAGTCGAGTGTATAGTGAATCACCGTGGCAACCCATCTCTTCTCATCAAAGATTTCGTCTTTCGAATGCAGCGGACAATGAGCACAGGGGAAATTACGTGGATATATGTAAATTACAACAAAAAGTTGAACAAAATGGATAATAACAAAGGTAACAGTAATATGTAGTAATAATAATAATAATAAATAACTAAATAAATTTCGCGTGGTGGAACCACCAATGTCTGTGAGGATTTTCAAAGGTACTCCAATGAAAACTTTACCTCTTCTCGTGAAAAACTGTATGTGATGCTGAACAAGCTCACACATCCCAACAAAAACTCTCGATGGTACAATACCAAATTCAAATATCTCAGGTCAACTATGGAAAAACGTGAACGCGGACTGTTAAATGACTTGGAGTTTACACAGAGGGTGGTGTGCAGCTTCCGCTCGTAGCGTTAAGGCTCGTGAGGGTAGCCATTTCTAATACTTTTAAGCTGACTTGTCTTCATTATAAAATTAAATATGAAAATAATGAATGGTGGTGATGTTCTTTACGCTAAATTATAGTATAACCTTTACAGAGATGTAGAAAATTGTTCTTCAATTGAACCCCTGTTCACCTTGTTGGCGGAGATTAGCGCTGGGGCTGAAACATTGGCAGAGATTAGTAAGTACTTGGTTAACGAAGAGCCTTGGCGGAGATCATCATCCCCTTCATCGACGTCTTTGCGCAATTCAACACAAGTGAAACAAGCGTCATTTTGGATGAGTCTCAAGCTGATTTTCGTTTTGGAAATTTTATTCTGATATTATGTAAAAATTAAGAACACTGCCTTTTGGTTTATTATTTTCAATAATGAACCATTGGAATCGAGCATGAAAAAAAAAAAATTCTAACCCCCTCAAAATTTTATAGTTTACGTTTCAAGGTATGTAGAATCCAAAACTGCAGTAAAAATATTTCTGTCTGTCCGCCGTACGCCATACGCCGTACGGGCCACTTTTCTTAGTTACCATGAAACAAAATTGATGAAATTCGGGTTATAGGTTCCGTTCGGGGTCTAGTTGGTCCTCGAAGCTCGACGTTACTGTCAGTCATCTCTAAGGGGTTCAAAATGGGGGTTGAAATTTTCAGAACGCCTATACCTTTTTTTTACGTGAATTTTTTTACGGTTTTAAATAGTTCTCGAACTTGGGAGTTAATTAAGACCACCCGGAGCACCGTACGTCCAGCCGTTCGTTCACAGTAAGGCCCCGAAGTTTGCACCGACAGGCATTTTCGACACCAGGGTGAATGAAATTGTATACATCAGACCAAATCTCGTCACCGGGGACGCGCCGACAATAGGAAATGGGCCGGAGATAAAATCATTGCTAGGGATCACCTGATTTTATAGGCGGAGTATGAGGTCGAGTTGGTTGTTCTGTGTTATTATTTCATTTGAAAGATGATGGCTCTTTTGGAGTTTGTTGGTAGGTACTTTTGCAACTTTTTTCACTCCTCTCAACAATTTCTTTTCAGAACTTCATTATGTGCGTTTCTTTTTGTTAGGTACTGTTTGTCATCGGCAGAATTATTTTAGCAACATTTAATTCGTGATTTAGGTAGGTACCTACCTAGTAACGAGTACGGGGTTAGGTATTAACCTACCTAGGGGTAAGGTGTGCGATCTATATCATATGTATAGAATAGTACATATATTATATAAAGGGTTATCTATACGGAGAGCTGTGATATGTAACAATGGTAAATTATTACACAACGGCAAATTATTTCGCAACGGTAAATTATTACACAACGGTAAATTATTACACAACGGTAAACAATTGGAGACCCCCCCCCCCCCCGACAATATTGGATACAATATCCTTGATTATAATCGAATTGACTAAATTTGCGTGGTGCGCATTGGCATGGTCCGCATTAGTTCGATCAATCGTTTTCTTTTGTTTTTTCAATAAATTCATTATGAATGGCCTAGGCCTAGGCATAAATCCATTCACATGGGATTTCGCGTAGTGGCGCCGGCTTTTGTTCCTGTCCCAACCTCATCCGCCATTTCCAGTATATTTTCACTCCACATCAACAGTTTCCCTTCATCACTTCATTATTTGCGTTTATTTTTGCCATTTTAGTTACTGTTTGTCATCGACAGAATTATTTTATCATCATTTAACTCGTGATTTTGTAGGTACCTACCTATTAACGAGTACGGGGTTAGGTACTAACCCACGGAGGGTCTGCGATCTACATAATATGTATAGAATAGTACATATATTATATAAAGGGTTATCTATACGAAGAGCTGTGGTCTGTAAGAGGAGGGTATTCTGTACAAAATAATAAACCGTTGTGCAGGGATTTGCAGCGTTTTTTAAACGTTATTAAATTTGTCTTGAGCTAAAAAACTTTGAGACCACCCGGAGCATTGTACGTCCAGCCGTTCGTGTGCACCAAAAAGCTTCGTCAACACGATCGTGAATCAAACGGTATTAATCCGGCCCGGATATCATCGCTAGGGAGCACCTGATTATAATCAAGGATGGCTGTATGAAGTCGAGTTGGTTGTTCTGCGATATTATTTCATTTGATAAGAGATGGACTATTGGATTTTGTTGGTAGGTACTTCTGAAACTTGAACAAACTTTGAAGTATTATTGATGGGTAAATTATTACACAATGGTAAATTATTACACCACGGCAAATTATTACACAACGGTAAATTATTACTTAACGGCAAATTATTACACAACTTTTTGCCATTTTAGTTACTTTTTGTCATCGACAGAATTATTTTAGCAACATTCAACTCGTGATTTAGGTGGGTACTTAGTAACGAGTACGGGGTTAGATAATAACCTACGGAGGGTCTGTGATCTACATAATATGTATAGAATAGTACATATTGTATTAAATAGACGGGTCTATCTATCAGAGATCTGTGATCTGTAACAGAAGGGTATTCTGTACAAAATAATAAACCGTTGTGTAGGGATTTGCAGCGTTTTTTCTGCTCGGTTGTTTCATTTTTTGAGAAGTAAATGAATATTTTCAACCACTTATCACATTAATTTCAGTCTTGCCATAAAACGATTAACAACCATGTGTACAACACCATAGTAAAGTCTGTAGTTTTGTCAATATCGTCCTCAACAACCGATGAACCAAATCTTGAGGGTCTAGCAAGGTCACCCTCATAATGTTGTTCACTTTTGTATGAGTTATGAGCACATGAGCAATCTCCACCGAGCTCTGGCGTTTTTACCACAGTGTGACGCCCATATGGTCATCCATATCATACAGGAGAACCGCAACATTCGTCTGCGCATGCTGAAACGAGTTTAGAGATGGTGATACGAGTAATACTGTGGCAGCTTCACACCCGGCCCATCCAAATAATCCATTATACTAAATGCTTTTTATTTCATCAAGTACAAATAATATCTTTAGATAGGAAGGTTCAAACTGACCTACTTCAATTATTTCCCTTGGAAAGTGGTTTTTAGGTGTGGTGGGGATTCATGGATTTAGGAAGGTTTGGTGGTTAAGGCGGGCGAGGTGGCGTGACATGAAGGGGGCCGCCCCATAGACCGTTGCCTACCCACCCATCTATACTACTATCCCGGCCCTAATTTAGCCGGAACGTGCAATATCTTTAACATGTCAGCAATACTTCTTGAGCTCATCCTGTACCAAGTATTTAAAATCCAGCTATGGAAACGCAGTGATCAAATAACATTAGCTGGGCAACGCACGGGTAATTGATGTATGGGGGTAATATAATAACTAGAAAACCACAGTCATGCAGCATGGCTATAAGAGCGAATTTTCGAAGTTTTCGGCATCTTCCTCCTCCGCCTAAAATTTTCTGAAAATTAATTTTCGGCCAATGTTTTCCCAACTTGATACCATACAAAATTAAAACAGGAGTAGTTTTACGCAATGTAAAATTTGGGGTGGAAGGGGGGGAGGGGGAAATCAAAAATGTGTTGAATACCAGAAGAGTTGTAGGTATTGGATACGTAAGAAATTTTTTGTTCCATTATTTGCCGAGTAACACCTCGGTTTGTAGATTTTCCAACGCTGAACACGATGGTGAAGTCAGAATTGCGATATCCCATTCCGTTATCAGATTAGAGCAGACGAACCAGGAAAAACATCTCAAGAAATAACCACGTTCCTTCATCTTCAAAGTGCTCCAGTTTGAGAATGGAATGAGATATCGCAATTCTGATTTCACCATCGTGTTCAGCGTACAAAAACCTTTAAAATGAGGTGTCACTTGTCAGACTTTTTCATTTTGGGAATTTATGGGTAATTTTCCCCCCCTAAAACTCCCCAAAACTCCCCCTTAGAGTGACCCGATTCTGCCCATCTTCGAACTTAGCCTGTCGATTGCCAAGACAGATTTTTCGTGCAAATTTGAACTTTTTATCTCAATTCTTTCGAGAGTTATCGTCTGGAATGACACATACATATATAAATATATAAATATATAAATATATAAATATATATATAAATATATAAATATATAAATATATATATATATATATACATATAATTTTTGGTGTCTTTCGGCAGTGAATTCAGGATGGTCTGAAACGGATTTTGGTATAAAAATCTTTCGGAAATTCGAGTTTTAAAAATTTTGGACCGAGAACAATAGCTTCCCTTTTCTTCGAAAATTCGCTAAAAGGGGGTTGAAGGAGTTAATTTACGCTACCCCTACCCCACCCCTTACGTAGATACCCCAAAACCAAATTCAACCATAATAAATATCAAACGAATCAGCTAGTAACATGGTAGTGCTAAACTGAATAAAAATCAGAACCCGGATTTATGACATCGCAATCTACTGTTTTGTGATCGAGAAAAATAACAGGTTTCCTCTTCCCAGGTTATATTAAAATGTGAAACATCATAGCTACTTTCCATAATTTATCATGCCACTGCACAATCAGTTGATGAGATTGATCAATATGACGTGAATAAGAATGAACCTAGAATAGAAATAGAATCTAGAATGGATAGTACCAAATGAGTTACTGACGACTGTGGCCATCGCGAATTGCCGTGTAGAGAATAAATAATTCAAATCTTCGCGTGGGAACGCATGATGGCGTCGACAGATGTATACGTCGAATGCATACCCACGACATGATTATTTGATCAATGATGATCAGTAAAGATGTATATGTTATGCACATATCGGCATCGAAGAATAACCGAGTATAAAAACCGTATTAAGTAAAGTCGAAAAATAACGGAGTCAAAAAACAACAAGATCGAAAAATAATATTATGTCGAAGGACTTATTAGTGAGTAATCGCATGGAAGAACAACGAAGAAATACTTACGTCGAAATGGATAGGTAAGTACTATTATACTCGTACACAGTGGGGTTCTACAAGGAGCACCTCACTGCTCAGGGTCACTCTCCTCCTTGTGCAGGGGGCTAGGCAATCCGCAAACCCGCAGTGTAATTCAGCAGGTATTCGGTAGGCACTCTGAACACATTTTGGGCGGCAGGAACCTATTCGTGCGTAGGTAATTGTATTGTTTTGATATCATTACCCAAGGTATATTGATACCCCATGCTCTCTTTTCCTTGAGCGTTAACTAACTGGTATACAGTAATTTTTGCTCCATCAATTCAGATCATCATATATTATAATATAAATCCTGATGAGCCCCCGCTGCCCACTACATTCCCCATCACCCAGTTGATAACGGAGGCATTATTTTCAAAAATCCATAAATTCCAAACGAGATGAGGTAGAGACCTCATTCTTTCACCATAATTTTCCATTGGGTCCATAGTTTCTGTACGTTACCCGGAAAAGTATCCAAACGTTTCCATAAAAAGTACGGCAAATGTTGTCCTTCTATGGGACAAAACAGCACATCAATCTTCCCATCCGTCTTTCGATTGACTCCAATCGAAAACTCCTCCAACGGCATGAAAAAAATCCTTCACGCCATATATGCAATATGATGGGGTTAGGGCCAGGAGTCAGCGGGGGGGGGGGGGGGGGGGGGGAACCCGCTTTTTTCCGTGTAGCGGAATTTCCAACCAGTGTACAAACTAAATGATGCAGAGACCTTCTTTCACTGGGATGTTTTGTTTGGTCTACAGTACATGTAAGGTAGCAGGAAACGACCAGTAAGTAGGTATTTAATGAACTTGAATCAACTGACTAAGTAAGTGCTTAAGTGCTCAAAGTGCTTAAGGGCGGTATTCATAGTCCTGACTTAAGTAAAAATAATACTTTACTTCTGAAAGTAAAATAATTTCTTAAGGAAATGCTTTATCTGATTTCGCTTTCATAGACATTACTCCCCGAAGTAAAGAAAAATCTTTACTTAATCTTTTACTTTATAAAATTAAGAAAAATCTTTATTTAAGTCAAAATTTTTCCCAACTCTCTGGTTTGAGCTTAAGTTGGCAGTTCTGGCAGGGTGTGTTTTTTTTGTTTAGTTACATGTCCTCGCCTATTAGCCGTGCCGTTCTGTCGGTTTTCCGTTGTTGTGAACGCCGTTGTCCAGCATCCTCCCTGTGTCAGGACAGGTAAACAGTGGAGCAAGCAACCTTTGTTTTATTTTGAAAACTTTTCTATTATACACTTGGTGCTCGCGTTTAGCGGTGCTGACGTGCATTTACTTCTCCCTTTACCTTCTGTATTACTCCTCCCTTCTTTTCCCTCCTTCTTCCCTTTTGTTTTTACTCACTCTTTAACTTTGTTTACTTATCCTTTTAAATATAAATTACGTTCTTACTGTAGTTCCTTGGTTTGCCTTTTCAGTGGAATCAACTACCAATTGGTCTTAGAAAAAAAGAAATAATTGGGTTTTATCCTACTTTTGGTCAGGCAGAATCTTATTAGTAGGCAAAAAGTCAATAAAGTTAGTCAATAATGAACAAATCGAAAACGTTTGGAACAATTTTTGATGAACTATCAAAATCGATGGCAAACTCCCGGCTCACGTTAGGATTACTTCGAAGAGTGAACATTTACAAAATGCAAAGGTAATTGATAAACAAAGTCCTTGTCACATGGGTTTATTATTCTATTGGACTTACCTACAGAAATTTTGGCTGTTCATTTATTGTTTCTTTCATGTGAAATAATTGAAATAGCTATTTCTGAATGTTTCCACCAATTTTGGCCCCCAAAACACAAATTAGGTACGCTACTTTTTTTGATCATTGGCAGTGCCATTTAAATTGCCTTGATTCACCTGTTGACACTTTTTCTAGTGTTATTATACAAAGTGATGGTGATTTCAGACAGTTTCCCAGGTTTTTGGCTCATAAAAAATCAATTTTAGGAGCAGAACCTTTGGTAGAAGCTTAGTTTTCCACTCTGGTCAAAATTGACTTCATATTCGTCTTCTCGTCCCACAAAAACATAGAAACCGATACTGAAAAGCTCGTTTTACTAAAACACAAAAAATACCAATTTTCATACACATTTTCGCTCATAACACCCCTGGGTATATTCCGACCGGGTTGCAAAGTTTCGGGACACAACTAGGGCCCAAATGGAGCCTGTGTGCGAAAGAACGAATTTTTTAGACCGAAAATGAAGCCGGTATGCATCACCCACATGCTCTCCGTTACATCGAACTTGTACGATTGTACTAATCTTTTGAAATGACGAACTCGCTTGATCAATTTCTGGACTCGAATGAATTTTATTATTTATCAGAGGTAACTACGTTGGGAGGAAAACATGTGGCGCGGAAATATAAAAACGAGGTAGAAAAACTAACAACAAAAATCATCTCCTAAGCGCCTACAAACTCGTCATCCCACTCATCGAAGTCAAACAACATTTCGTAATCCATCGTATCAAAACAAACAAAAAACCCGAATAATATTAGGAAAAGAAATAAAAATGCCGAGAATGATGACACTGAAAAGATGACATAAATGAAAAGAGAACAGTGCAAACGATCAATAAGGAAATGCTTAAGGTACCTTTCGACGTACCTCAGTTTTTTCCACTTATTTAGGCCAAAAAGTAAAGATTTGTCTTTACTTATTGTCTATGAAATAGGAATAAAGGAAATGCTAAAGGAAGACTTAAGCATTTCCTTTATCACTGACTATGAATAGCCCAAGTGGACGTTGCTTCCTTATTTGTTCACTTAAGCATTTACTTTAATTAAAGTGAGGACTATGAATACCGCCCTAAAAGTATTAAAATTTACCAATTATTGTTTCCCCACTATGCCTCCCACTATTGTACTCGCCCTTGCTACACTCACTGGTGATTATTGTCTTGGTTTGAATTATTCGGTAACTAAAAAATATTCTTTCAATTCATAAATGTTTATCCTCAGTTTTCAGTTTTCGAGAAGCTGCAGATTTTTAGTCAAGTCTTCCTAACTTCGTAGGTGGATCCTCCCTCCCCCCCCACCCAATAAACCCAACCATCCAGACAATCCTCGTAATCATTGTCGACGAACCTATAGTCGCTCTTATCGATACAGATGCATTGATTTCGGCTGTAGATGCTGACCTACACCTAAATCCCATGTGCAAGCAAAAACTCAAATTTCAAATTTGACATGGTGTTTTCCATTTTATTTTGTACACCCTATTTGTGCTCCCTATTTTATCTAGAGGCGCGGGAGCATTCCGCCTACCAAGAAAACCGGAAAACTCGAAAGCGACCAAGAAATGTTTACACGAATGAACACCGTTTGCAGAATATTACCATACCTTCCGGAGGAGTCCGTCCTCACTGGTTGAGTACTCAACCAGCTAGTAGCGACGGACTCCTCCGGAAGGGTAATATTACTTCTTACACTAGCGGAAATACCGAACCCTTTGGATTTAATTCTGTTTACAGAACACTGTTTACACTACAAGAACACTATGAGGATCCCCCCTCCTCCCCGTAACCCGGCCTTCTGGGGCCTCCGGTGTTGACGTTTCGTACACCCATTCTCGAGGAGCCCCTGAGGACAGAACAAAACCCTGTACCAAATTTCAACCCCCGGGACCATTAGGTGCCGGAGTTATGGTAGTTTGAAAGTCACTATTTTTCAAGTTTTTCCTTCCTATTGTTCTTGCTGATGTTCTTCTTTGTCAGAGCTACAGCCTCACAGACAAAACGGACTGAGCTGATATTTTGCTCGACATTCGTTATGCTCGAAGGAAGTGCCTTTTGTGCATTTTATCCCCCCCCCCCCCCCCCCCATTTGAGAACGCTGCAAATTATGCTCAAATAACCTAACTGACGACATCACGTTTGGAGCGCTATAACTTACGCTTATTATACTTTTCTGTAGCGCTTTTTAAAAAGAGTTAAAAACAAATTTCAACAAATTTTCAAAAAACATTGAAACATTTTCACTGCGAAAAGTTACCCATTCACTGGGAAAGAAATTTTGACTGCGAAAACGTGTTTACTTAGAAAAAACTCTTACTTACTAAGGTGTCCATTAATTTTTACTTCATCGTGCAAAAAGATGTGATATCCTCGCACTTGGATATGCATATAGATGTTGTGTGTATGGAAACCTGTTCCTTCCCCCTCTGTTGGATGTGTGTATAGAAACCTGTTCGTTCCCCCACACCCTGAAATGTTAACGCTGTTTGGCGAGAGCTCCCCTCCCCCATCTCCACCATAGGCGAAAAGCTCCCGCCAAACTATGTTGAAAGATATTTCAAGGTTTGGGGGGAAGGAACAGGTTTCTATACAGACATCCTACAGAAGTGGAAGGAGCAGGGTTCTATATGCACATCCAAAAGCGAGGTGCGAAGCGGTGCAAGTGCGGGGTCGGAGGAGTATTATCGACAACAGCAGGGTGAGAATGGGTGAACCATCAGATTACAAATACCCCCCCCCCCCCTCCCCCACGCACATTGCCATGCCCTTAATACAATCCAAACGGATCACCACTTTTGGAGTAATGTTCAGAGAAGTTCCCAGACGTATTGACTAAAAGTTAGGTTGGACTGGTAAGAGATACTACGTCCGTCTCAAACTAGGCATGAAAATGAAATTCAGAAATGGCTCGACGATGGTGTTACTGTGCGGTCATAATCAGATACCTGCGTCACAGGAGAGACAAACTACTCCTTCCTCTCCTTCGTCACAATTATTCCCTCTCGCCTAGCAGCTGGTGACCAAGTTTTGTCCCTTCTAATTTACCTAGAAACCTTGGAAGAGCATACGTGTCATGTTGAACGCGTATTAGAAAAGTTACGCATGGCGGGATTAACTGTCAACCCTGATAAAATTAACATGGCAGCCACTGAATTGGAGTTTCTGGGTCACGTGTTGTCGGGAGGCTGTTTCCGTGAGGCACGGCATGAGTGCACCCAGCGATGACGAAATTGTGTCTAAACATAGTGCGGGAATAATATTCCTATATTATAGCAGTACAGTACACCCGTAGCGGGCCATATCGCAGGTTCGCCGTGTGTAGGGTACACCCAGAAATTCTATATTTTATTTTGTTGACTTTAAACGTGCCATGATGCTGTGGTTATTCCACAACGCGATCAACTGTTTTCATACCTCCCCATGTATAGCGCATCTACTCGTACATCTTGGGAGTACTCACGCCATGCGAGTTCGGGTGTATGCGTACATATTTTTCAGGGTCCAGGTGTACTCTCACAAAACCCCGTGTCCCTATTTGTGACGCCCGAATCAAAGTGCCTCGCAATACGGAACCACCCAAATACAAAAACGCTGCAAAGTCCTTGTCACATGGGGTTTATTATTCTACAGAAATGTTGGCTGTACATTTATTGTTTGTTTCATGTGAAATAATTGAAATAGCTATTTCTGATGGTTTCCACCAATTTTGGCCCCCAAAACAAAAATTAGGTAGGTACGATCTTTTTTTTTTTTTTTCAAATTATCTTTGATCATTGGTAGTGCCATCATTTAATCGTCTTGATCCACGTGTTGACACTTTTTCTAGTGTTATTCTACAAATTGATGGTGATTTCGCAGGTATTTGACTCATAAAAAATCAATTTTGGGAGCTGAACATCTGGTACAACCTCAATTTTCCACTCCTTGGCCAAAATCTACTTCATATTCGATCTTCTCGTCCCCAAAAACATGGAAAACGATACCTCAAAAGCTCATGTTACCAAAATGTTGCTAAAACGCAAAAAGTACCTATTTTCACACACATTTTCACTCATAACACCCCTGGGTATATTCCGATCGGGCTGAAAAGTTTCGGGACACAACTAGGGCCCAAATGGAGCATGTGTGCGAAAGAACGACTTTTTTAGATCGAAAATGAAGCCTGTACACGTGATACGGCGGACGGCGTACGGCGTACGGCGGACGGCGGACGGACATTGCATTTTGGTTTATTATTCTGTGAATAATACACCTATGTATTCGCTCAGCAAAAAATTTGTATAACACCCCCTCAAACTTTTTTCTTTTCCGTTTCAAGGTGCATAGATTCCAAAAATGCAATGTCCGTCCGCCGTACGCCGTCCGCCGTACGCCGTCCGCCGTCCGCCGTCCGCCGTACGCCGTCCGCCGTATCACGTGTACAGGCTTCATTCTCGGTCTAAAAAAATCGTTCTTTCGCACACATGCTCCATTTGGGCCCTAGTTGTGTCCCGAAACTTTTCAGCCCGATCGGAATATACCCAGGGGTGTTATGAGTGAAAATGTGTGTAAAAATAGGTACTTTTTACGTTTTAGCAACATATTGGTAACATGAGCTTCTGAGATATCGTTTTCTATGTTTTTGGGGACGAGAAGACCGAATATGAAGTCGATTTTGACCAAAGAGTGGAAAATTGAGTTCTACCAAATGTTCAGCTCCCAGAATTGATTTTTTATGAGTGAAAAACCTGGGAAATCGTCTGAAATCACCATCAATTTGTAGAATAACACTAGGAAAAGTGTCAACACGTGGATCAAGACGATTAAATGGCACTACCAATGATCAAAGATAGTTTAAAAAAAAAGAGCGTACCTAATTTGTGTTTTGGGGGCCAAAGTTAATGGAAACCATCAGAAGTAGCTATTTCGATTATTACGCATGAAAGAAACAATTAATGAACAGCCAACCTTTCTGTAGGTATGTCCAATAGAATAATAAACCCATGTGACAAGGACTTTGCAGCGTTTTTTGAATCTACACACCTTGAAACGGAAAAGAAAAAAGTTTGAGGGGGTGTTATAAAAATTTTTTGCTGAGCGATTACATAGGTGTATTATTCACAGAATAATAAACCAAAAGCTGCAAAATATTACACAACAGTTTAGTATTTTCCAGGATAGATACCCCTCCTGCGTAGATCACCGAATTTCTATATCGTAATACGAGAAATAGTAGGGTCTGTTTTTGCGTTGGATACCTGCCTAAACACACACACACACACACACACACACACACACACACACACACACACACACACACACACACACACACACACACACACACACACACACACACACACACACACACACACACACACACACACCCACACACACACACACCCACACACACACACACACACACACACACACACGCGCGCGCGCGCGCTGCGCCAGAGTCGAAGTATGAGCTCTCTAACGTTCAGCAATTACAATTACATACTAGGCCAAAAATAGGACCGATACACCAAATTTCATTCATTTTGGTTAATGATAACTGGTTGATGGTAAAAACGCTGCAAATCCCTGCACAACGGTTTATTATTTTGTATAGAATACCCTTCTGTTACAGATCACAGATCTCTGTATAGATAACCCGTCTGTATAATATAATATGTACTAGTCTATACATGTTATGTGAATCGCAGACAGCGTTGGCCAATAGAATTGCAGAACCATTTCGGACCATGCCAATTAGACAATTCGAAATGAATTCCAATTCAAATTAATGAATTCCAATTCAAATTAATGAATTCCAATTCGAAATGGATTGAATAAATTGATTGATTGATGGAATCGAGCGCTTCCCTGGTGACGAGCGCAATGCCAATTAGGCAATTCGAAAAAAATTCCAATTCAAATTAAAGTCCATTTCAGTATACCAATATTTACAATTCTAAGTGAATTCCAATTGCAATTGAAATAGTGGTCCAATTGCAATTTCAATATTTTATTAACACAACTGTGCCAATTTTGGCGAATGTGGAGTGTATGTTTATAGGATTAGTGTGTCGGGAATTTAGATGGGGATGTTAGGTACAGTGGTGAGCAGTGGCCAATTGCAATTGAAAATAACAGACACACAAACAAGCCTATGATTCCCCAATTGCAAACAATAAAGTAATCCAATAATTTATAAACTATCCCAATTTCAATTGAAAATTTTGATTGATTGATTGATCAATTGATTGAATAAATTGATTGATTGACTGAATCCAGCGCGTCCCTGGTGACGAGAGTATACAATTTCATTCACCCTGCTGTCGAAAATGCCTGTCGGTGCAAACTTCGGGACCTTACTGTGAACGAACGGCTGGACGTACGATGCTCCGGATGGTCTTAAACAACTAGCAAGTTCAAGAACTATTTAAAACCGTGAAAAAATTCACGTAAAACAAAGGTATAGGCGTTCTGGAAATTTCAACCCCCATTTTGAACCCCTTAGAGATGACTGACAGTAACGTCGAGCTTCGAGGACCAACTAGACCCCGAACGGGACCCATAACCCGAATTTCATCAATTTTGTTTCATGGTAACTAAGCAAAGTGGCCCGTACGGCGTACGGCGGACAGACAGAAATATTTTTATTGCAGTTTTGGATTCTACATACCTTGAAACGTAAACCATCAAATTTTGAGGGGGGGTTAGAATTTTTTTTTTCATGCTCGATTCCAATGGTTTATTATTTTTTTTCATGCTCGATTCCAATGGTTCATTATTGAAAATAATAAACCAAAAGTGGTCAATACCCACCCTCGCGCCTCCCACACGAGAGCCCTAAATCGAGTACTGGAGCCAGCCGGGCAATCACATTTCATAAATATGCGGTGGAATCCAATCATAATATCAATATCATTAATTATTTGTTGTTATTCATGAAGCACAAGGTAAATAATAAACCGTTGTGTAATAAAATGTTGTGTAATAAACCGTTGTGTAATAAACCGTTGTGTGATAAAACGTTGTGTAATAATTTACCTTTATAGATTCCCATTCTGCGTAGACCGCTCTTTTCTGTGGTCAGTACCTACCCTTGAGCTCCCCCAAGAAAGCCCCAAATCGAGTATTGGAGCCGGCCTGGGAATTGCAGTTTCATAAAAAACCGCGGGATTCAATCATACTATCATCAATAAATTATTTGTTGTTATTCATGAAGCATAAAGTTGCAAAAGTACTTATCAACAAAATCCAAAACAGCCATCATTAATCAAATGAAATAATATTACAGAACATCCAACTCGACTTCATACAACCATCCGCGATTATAATCAGGTGCTTCCTAGCGATGATATCTGGGCCGGATTTATACCGTTTCATTCACGATCATGTTGACGAAGCTTTTCGGTGCAAACGAACGGGCTGGGAGTACAATACTGCGGGTGGTCTCAAAAAATGCTTTAGTTCAAGATCAATTTAAAAACGTAAAAACCATACCCTTCCATTGAAATTTTCGAGCTACGGCGCTCTGAACTTTTCGCCCCCGTTTTTCACCCCTTAGGGATGACTGACAGTAACGCTGAGCTTCGCGGACCAACTAGACCCCAAACAAGACCCACAGACCATATTTCATTAATTTTGGTTCATGTTAACTAAGAAAAATGCGAAGTACGGCGTACGGACAGTCATTAATTTTTGGTTTATCATTTTCAATAATAAATCTTTGGAATCGAGCATGAATTTAAAAAAATTACCCCCCCCCCCCCAAATTTGATGATTTCCGTTGCAAGGTATGTAGAATCCGAATATGCCATAAAAAAATTCTGTCTGTCCGCCGTGCGCCGTACTTCGCACTTTCCTTAGTTACTGTGGCAGGCCGCGGACGCGAGTTTGGGGAAGGGACGGACGCTAGGTGGAAGCACCTCCAGGGCCGTCTCCGAACGGGTCGGCAGGCGAGCTCGCAGAATGCGGTGGCCTTATGTTTGTGGAAACCTCAGCGTTTTCCGCCGTGTGTAGGCAGGGTGAGGTGCGGGAGAGGCTGGGATTGATTGATTTTAAAAAACGATTCACTCGAGTGAAGGACGTGAAATGGTAACTGTGGCGAGCTGGATTCTGTTGTGCTGTCTGGGTGAGTGAGCTGGGTTAATCGTTTCTTTCGGGATACTTTGAAAGGGAAATTGAGGGTTTAGTCCCTTACGCAGATAAAGGGTCTTTCTTTTGGGTCTAATATCTAGCGAATTTCTTCTTTTTGTAATCTCCTGACGGGGCGTGAGATACTGGGGGTGCTGGGTCCGAATACGTGGCAGATTCAATCAAATAGGGTTAATAGTGGGATTTACGGTTAGGGAGCATTTGGCTATTTTTGTTGCCTTTTGATTATCATATTCGATCTTCGGATTATCTTGTAATTATTGTATTATATTTTGTGTCTGTCAGCAGATTATATTCTAACAATAATAGATTATTCTACTGAACTGAACTGGAACATTTATTGTAAGTAATAATACATTTAGTATAAGTCAGCCTTTTTACAAGAACCCCGTATTCTAATCTCCACAGTCACGTATCAGTTCAATCAGCTGCCTACAAGATTATAATTACTGGAGGGGTCTCTAACTACCTACATACTGACATCTTCCCTTCTTTAGTTTCGAGAAGCGGTTGAGGTAGGTGGTTGTCTGAGCCGAGGACTGCGTCTGGGTACGTTTGGTTGTGTCGTCGCTGCTGTCGTCGTATGTCCTCCAGAGTAAAGGGGGAAATGAGTGTTGTCTTTCCTCAGAAACCAAGCGTTCCTTCGATACTCCGTTCTATCCGGTAGTCTAATCCTGTATGACCGAGGTTCGGGCCCCACTTGGACGACTTCTGCTGGGACCCACAGTTTCTTCTTGTCCCTGAAGAGAACTCGATCTCCAGTTTCGAACTCAAGTGGTTCCTTCTTCCCCTTGTCGGCGAAATACTTCTCTCGAGTTTTGATTCTTTCGAGTTGTCTTGGTACATTTTTTACCAGGGCTGGTATTAGGACGTCTTCATGCACAGGGATTAGAGTCTTGGTCCTCCTGCCCATCAGCCTCTGAGCTGGTGACCCCAGTTTTCCTCTCGGAGTATTCCTGTGATGAAGTAAAGCCAATTCAATGTCTGAACGCTCTTCTTTACACTTCATTATAAGGTTTTTTCCTTCCTGTACGTAACGCTCAGCTAACCCGTTAGATCGGGCTAAATAAGGCGATGAAATTCTGTGAGTAAATTTCCATTCACTAGAGAAGCTTTTGAACTCAGCCGATTCGAAATAAAAGGCTCCGTCTGTTCGTAATTCATCCGGTATTCCATGTGTAGCAAACCACTTCTTGAACTGGACTATCAAAGATCTGCTATTGGTGTTTGACATGTGCTCAAACTCGAAGAATCCAGAGTAACTATCGCCGACTATAAGGTAATCCTTACCTCCATACTGAAACACGTCAGCGCCAACGAATTGCCAGGGTCTAGATGGAGTTCCTTCTTGTTTTATGGTATGCTGAATATTGTCCTTTCCATACTTGTTACAAACTGTGCAATCAAATAAGTATTTCTGAAGATCTTCTTCTAATTTTGGCCAGAAAACATAATCCCTCGCTGTGATAAGGGAGCTTTGTAGCCCCTTATGAGGCCTATGTAGGTCTCTGAGAATCTCAGGGCGCATCACTTCTGGGATAATGAGGCGAGTTCCTTTGAGTAAAACACCGTCGTAGCAACTGAGCTGCTCTCGGTATGGGAAGTATTTCTTGAGTGAGGGCTCCAAAGCGCTCGAATCATTTGGCCAACCCTCAAGGATGGTGGTTCGGAGGAGTGATAGCTCCGTTGGCTCATCAATTCTTTTTTTCAGTCGGTTTACATCCTTTGTTGACATGGGAATGATCAAATGAATTTCAATTTGTTGCATATCTTCTTCTTCTATTTCATTACGACAATCTCTGCTGAGCGTATCTGCTATGTACAGCTCTTTTCCAGGTTTGTACACAACTTGAGGGTTGTAGGGGAGCAATTCCATGTACATCCTTTGAATTCTGGGGGGAGCTTCGCACAATGGCTTCTTGAAAATTGTCTCAAGTGGTTTGTGGTCCGACTCCACTATTAGCTCCTTGCATCCCCACACGTATTGATTGATGGCCAGTGGGGACGACAATGAATTTGAGGGTAGCTTTCCGAAGGTTTTTTGTCAGTACTGGACATCTTGACTCCCCCACAACAGGTGTGGACAGGTTGTTGAATGAGAGAAGCGAATGCGTATTAGAAGGTGTAATTTTTAACTCACATTGTTCTGCAATATTTTTAGGAATCACATTGCATTATGCTCCAGTATCTAACTTGAATTTGATGATCTTATTTCCAGGAAATTTAAGATTTTCTGTCCATCCTGATTTGTCACGTCGTTCGATAGGGAGGCCACGTGAAGGGTATGGCCTGTATTTTCCCCAGGAAGCCCTGGAGCTTTCTCGACTAAATTCACTTTTTTCTTACCCTCTGACCCTCGCGCAGCCCATCTACACATTTTCGGCAGGTGGTGCTTCCCCTTGCAAATATTACACGTGGAGTTGTATGCAGGGCATTGTCTCCTAACGTGGCGAGAACCACACCATTTGCAATCGAAAGGGGTTTCCTCGTTGTGAGGAGTGTCATTTGGGTTATTTTTCCTCACTACGTCAACCGACGGGGATTTGTCTGGATGAGACATTTCGGTCACTTGTTTTTTGGTTTGTTCAAATGCCCTACAGATAGCGACAGCTTCATCCAAATTCAATCTATCGGTGGAAAGTAGTTTTTCTTGTAGTTTTATATCAGTTACTCCAATAACAACTCGATCCCGGACCAAACTATCTTTCAAGTTTTCAAAATTGCAAGTAGCCGCAAAATTTTTTAACTGGGTCAAAAATTCATCAAAAGGTTGATCCTTCTGCTGTCGAATTCTGTTGAACAAAAATCGCTCAAAAACCTCGTTGGTTTTGCCAATGAAAAATTTATCAAACTCTTTGATTATCTCTTCTAAATCGACGTCTTCATCTCCCGGAAACCCGAAACTATTGTAAATATCAATGACTTCCGAACCTAATGCCGACATCAAGGATGCAACTTGAACTAAATTCGATTTGTTGAAGAGGCCCGAGGCCACATAGTACCAACTCCATTGTTGTTTCCATTTCTTCCAAGTAGCTATCATTCCCGTTTCAGTAATAATGATTGCTTTGGGAGGCTTAACGTTAGAATCGGTATCAAATTTCTTAGAGCTTACCTCCATCTCGGTCTCGGAGTCTGATTCGGGAACTGGGGATTGTTTCATCTTCTGTCTGGATCTAGTTTTAGGTTTCGGCACCATGTCAGCAGATTATATTCTAACAATAATAGATTATTCTACTGAACTGAACTGGAACATTTATTGTAAGTAATAATACATTTAGTATAAGTCAGCCTTTTTACAAGAACCCCGTATTCTAATCTCCACAGTCACGTATCAGTTCAATCAGCTGCCTACAAGATTATAATTACTGGAGGGGTCTCTAACTACCTACATACTGACAGTGTCATCATTTTATTATTGATTTTTTTTTCTATTATTATTATTGCGTTCTGGTTTGTGGTTGGGAAGCTGGATCCCGGTAGTTGGCGGTCCCGTAATAGAGTAGTTAGTAGTAATAGTGGGTTTGTTGTTGGGGGGAGCCCTCATCTAGTATTATTGCCTTTTCGTTTTAGCATATTATATAATCGTGTTAGTTCATTTGTTTATTTTTTGGTAATTAAGGCATTATCTTGTTAATTGATTTGTTTATTATTATTACTGCGTTTTGAACTTGGGATTTGTTGTTGGGGCTCGGATCCGGTTACGTGGTCGATTATTGTTTTCTTCAATAAAATAATTTTAACTTTTTTTTTGTAATTAAGGCATTATCTTGTCAATTTTTTTTTTTATTATTATTAATAGCTGTTCATTCATTTGAGGAACATAAATTTTCTATAGTCTGGGTAGCTGGAGGGTTTCAGATGGGGAATGGAGGTTTTTGATGCTTTGAGTTGGGGGGCGTTTTGAACTTGGGATTTGTTGTTGGGGCTCAGATCCGGTTACGTGGTCGATTACTGTTTTCCTCCAATAAAATAATTTTAACTTTCGCCCTTGTTAGCTCTACTCGTTAACCCCTTTCCCCGTGGCAGCCACATCTTTGGTGTCAGGTGTGGGGTGGTCTGCAAAAACGACCCCTTACCCACTAGCACCCCTTTCGTTTCCGCTTTGTTTTTGTTTTTTTAGAGAGTTAGAGAACAGAGGCAACGGTTCCACGACTAGGGCGGTTATTCATAAGCCAGTGATCGTAGTATGTATTGTAATTGTAAGGTACCTTCATACATAAATTTTCATCATGGCGAGTGGTGGAGAGGAGGAGGGGAGAGTGGTGACTGAAGCTCTGAAGGCCTTGGGAGTGGATGAGCTGGCGAGGCAGTTGGCAACAGCCCTGCGAGCCAACGCTGAGTTTCAGCAGGCGCAGGAGGGGCTCCTGCAAGAGCTAAGGGAGGAGAGGGAAGGGAAAGAAGGGAGAGGAGAAAGGGAGCTGGCCCCAGGCGCCCAACTAGATCCCTCGACTATATTACCCCCAGTCCAGCCTAACACCCCACCATCGTCAATTTGGGCACGCCCTGCGGTCGCCGAGCCGCGGAGGGGGCGAGAGAAGGGGAAGAAGGACTTAGCCCTGCAGAATCTAATCAAAGCTTGGGATGGAGGGCCCACCCAGGACCCAGGAAGATTGTTCCGCAGATTTGAGAAGGTGGCGGCGGCTGGCAACTGGGATGAAGAGGACATGGCTCTGGTGGCAGAAGTGAAGTTGACTGGAGTGGCAGCGGCTTTTCTGGAGTCCCGACCTGAGCTGGTTGCTCCAGGAGCTAGCTGGGCGGCCCTGAAGGCAGCAGTGGTCAACAGGTTCGGGGACCCAGAGGCCCTGAGCCGGGTGGAGAGAGAGTTGAGTGGGGCGCATCAGAGGCCCGGCGAGACTGCACGGGCTTACGCTGACCGCATCAGACACCTGGGGGCTCGGTATAGCGCACTGACTGGCCTGGCTGACAGACCACAGGGGCAGGGGCTGGTGGGGCGAAGGATGTTAGAGTCCTTTGTGCATGGCCTCCCTGTGGCTGCAGCAAAAATAGTAAAGGCAATTCGCCCTGTTGATCTAGAGGCCGCCATCGCCATGGGGCAGTCAGGGAAGTGCGGCCTGTAGCCACCGAAGAGGCACCAGTAGAGGCCACGGTAGAAGAGAACGTGGTGCTGGTGGCGCGTAATAGGGGGGCAAGCTCCGGCCATTCCGCCCTGGGGCCGTGCCCGGGCCCTCCGGGGTGGGTCCCTGTTTCCGTTGTGGGCAGCCAGGACACCTAGCCAGAGACTGTGGAAGGGACATGGCGACTGGCTGCCGCCCAGATCTGGCCGTGTGCTTCCGGTGTGGGGGTCCAGGCCACTTTGCAAGGGAGAGTAGCGCGCCACCCCCGGCGCTGGGGGCGCCGTATAGAGGATCGGAAGTTACGGGGAGGCAGGCTGGACGGCCAGCTGCAGGGGTTTCGTGTTGGCGTTGCCTGAACCCGGGTCATATTGCCAGGTACTGTCAGGTGCCGGAGAGCCAGATGCCAAGCTCGGTTGCCCCAAAAGTGCCTGGCCAGGCGCAAGCCCCAGCGTCTGGCCGGCAGTAGGTGAGGAAAAGGGGCCAGCAGAAAATTCTGAAACTTGGTGGGTTCCCGCTGTCAAGGGGGGTGGCAAGGGGGCCACAGTAGAGATAGGGTTCCATGGGGTGCGGCGGCAACTGTTGGGGGACACCGGGGCGGAGGTGACGATCCTGTCCCAGCCCGTGGCGGGAGTGCCAGTTCATCCCTCCCCCACCTGCTTGAGGGGAGTGTCGGGGCATGCCCTGGACACCCAAGGAGTCCAGGTGTTGATGTGTGAGTTCGGTGGGAGGCGGCTCCAACATAGAGTCGTCATTGCCCAACTGAATTTTCCGTACGACGGGATCCTGGGGGTTGACCTGATTCGGCGGTTTGGAGGGCAACTCTGGGAGCACATGGGGGCTTGACTGGGAGTACTCCCGGCACAGAGTTCAGAAGAAGAAAGGGGGGTAACCGTGGGCGTGGTAGGAAGGAACCGCGTGGTTCAGACTCCCCCGCGCCTTGGGTGGATGGAGAGAATGTCCCAGGTTGTGGACCAACTGGCTGCCAAGTATGCCAAAGGTACCCGCTGGGGTTGGGAACAAGAGAGAAGCGAGGAGGGGGTGGCTGGAGGTGTAGGGCCGTTGGGTAGACCGATGGCAGGCCCCAGTGCTGATGGGCCGGGGCAAGAGGTGTCCTTAACTGTGCCATTACCAAAACGAAAATACTACTGGCGTGGGGATGAACCCACTAAACTTGAGATGAACGGGAGAATGAAACTCAATAAAAAATCAAAATGAGAATGCAAAAAAACAAAATTTATAATCTTCTCAGGGCTCTGACACAGAAAACAATTCGGAAAGGAAAAAAAATAAACAATGCACTTATTACCAAAAAAATGAAAATTTCTGCTTAGAATAAAACCTAAATGTACTGTCCTTATCGGTACCTACTAAATGTAACTTATCGGTACGGTCCTTCTCCCTAATGCCTTCTACTACTAAATTTAATGGCGAATACCTGATAGCGGGGAAAATACTTAAAAGGTACTCCTGAAGAGGACGGAGATCCAGGAAGGGAGGGGTGCGGGGCGGCAGTTCGCAGGAGTGTGCAATTCTCTACTTCCTGAATTTTTCCAGTCGGCGATGATTGGACGATGTTCGGCGATACCTAAAAACTGTGACATATCTTCGTCAGAATAAGGGCTATTTCACAGAATTCATTCGAAAGATGGGAGAATTCGAGGTTAGACACCTACCGGTACGGTAACTGCAGCACCCAGACGATTCTTGATATCGTACGAGTACTCCTTCGACGAATTCTCTTCTTGAAACAGCGTGTTTTCTCATTCAAGAAAATACGAGGGATGGAGAATTGTAGAAAAGCGAGACGGTAGAACGAAACGGGAAAATCAGCCAGCGTGTCGGGGAAAACCATATATGCCTTCGCGATCGCGAAAACGCCGCGACCTGTTGATTTCCAGCTGATCCCACTTACTCGATATTACGACGATGATATTTCTGATGATTCCGGCGGAGAGAATATGAGGATATAATCACAAATTCACCCGTAAATTTAATAATTGCGTAGTAACAAATTGGAAGACGAGATCTGCAAAAAAAATCAAAAGCCCCAGAAAGCCTACAGTCGCGGTGACGTCAGCGGCTGATTAATCACTCCTCGATCGCCCGAGACCGCGGTGATTCAAACAATTGTTTCACGTTACACATCCCCCTCCAGCGGTTGAGGTGGTAAAATACCTCTTCAATTTTGAAGGATGCCAAGAACCTGCACTTCTTCCATGGGGGTCTTGAAGATTACATGTTCCTCCAGAACTGACTGAAACAACGGTATATGGTCCATCAAACTTTGGATGAAGTTTTGAGGCAATCTTGTCCCCTGCGGATGACAGGTGAAACGATTTGTGGAGGACTTGATCTCCAACCTTGAATAAGTCGTTGCGGCGACGAAGATTGTAGCGGTGACTTTGGTTAGTAGAGGCTTTTAATAGGTTTTGCTCTACAAGATGACTGAGTTCTACTAACTTACTCATCCTCAGGGCCCATTCGTCAATGTCGGCACCGGAAGTGTTGTGCGGTTTGTCAGATTGCGAAACAGACCTGAAATGTGAATGTACAGGTTTCAATTCACGGCCAAAATTCAGAAATGCGGGAGAGTATTTCGTGGATCCATGGACCGAACTGTTGAGTGCAAATTGCAATTCGCCCAGATACACATCCCACTTAGTGTGTTTTGCTTGATCAAGGTACGATACGATAAGTTGTCTGATGTTCCTGTTGGCTCGCTCTGTGGGATTAGCTTGGCAATGATACAATGGTGTAGTATTATGCTTGATTCCACATGCTTGAGCAAGAGAACGAACGGCGTTACTGACAAAGTTGCTCGCATTATCCGTTATCAGAACTGACGGTGTGCCAAACCGGTTCAGAATGACGGAACGAAATTTATTCAAGAGAACGGATGAGGTGGCTACACGGATAGGTACAATTTCGACCCATTTCGTAAAAACATCCTCGAATACCAAAAGATACTTGTTGCCAGATGAACTACGCGGAAACGGACCCACAATATCTGCTGAAACAGTTTCCCAAGGCGTAGTCAAATAGCGGGGAAACATCAATCCACGAGGTGCGGTATTGTTGGGTTTCACCCGTTGACAGGTATCGCATCTCCGGACGTAACGAACAATATCTTGGTACAACCCGGGCCAATAATATAGCCGACCAATGCGCCAATGGGTTTTGGCTATGCCCAAATGACCAGATTGGGGGTCATCATGATTTTCATGCAAGATGCGAGATCGTAGATTCCAGGGAATAACAACTTTCCAATCTTCACTTGGATCTTCTATTTCTCCTTTAAGGAAGGATTTGCGGAAGTAAAATAGAGTATGTCCTTCTACTTTCCAATCAGGGTGACGATCGGGGTTGGTTTTAACTTGATAAAATTTCCGGTCATACCAATCATCTTTGGCAGGTACTGGTGCGGAAGTATTACCGGTGACAGCAGCGATTGTCTCAACTTGTGTTGATATGCGGGACAGAGCGTCAGCGCCACAATTTAATTTGCCTTTGCGGTACTCAACTTTGAAATTATAAGGTTGTAGTCTCAGAGTCCAGCGAGCTAAACGTCCTGTGGGACTCTTGAGGTTCAACAACCACTTTAGACAAGAGTGATCTGTAATCACAGTGAACTCGTAACCTTCAAGGTATTGGCGGTTTTTTCTATACCAAAAATAACCGCGAGGCACTCTTTTTCAGTCACTGAGTAATTTCGTTCGGCGGCTAATAAAGAACGAGAGCTATAAGTTATCACTCGCTCATGACCATCTTGAATCTGAGTGAGCGCGGCACCAATTCCATAGTGACTTGCATCGCTTTGCAGAACAAACGGAAGTTTAAAGTCTGGCCTGGCTAAAATAGGAGCTAAGGTCAAGGCGGATTTTAGTTTCTCAAAAGCCTGGGCTTGTTCATCTGACCAAACCCATTTATTCTTTTTACTAACGAGGGCGGTAAGTGGAGCGACAATCGTGGAAAATCCTGGGATGAAGCGTCGATACCATCCTGACATTCCAAGGAAACGGCGAACTTCGGTAGCGTCTTTTGGAGGTGGGTAACTAGTGACAGCTTGTATTTTCTGCGGATCTGCACTAATCCCATCTACATTGACGCGATACCCCAAGTACCTAACTTCATTGCAACCGAATTCACATTTGTCCAGATTAATCCTTAGTCCAGAATCATATAATCTGCGGAAAACTTCTTCAAGGAGGGCACAATGCGTCTTGAAGTCGGACGTACAAATCAAAATATCGTCAAGGAAGGCAATCAGTTGAGGATATAGATCCATGAAGACACTATCAGTTAAGCGCTGAAAGGATGCGGGACCATTTGTGACACCAAAGGGCATCGAGCGGAAGCGAAATAAACCTCTATTAGGCACTATGGATGAAGTAATATCTTTACTTTCTTCGTCTGCCAACGGAACTTGGAGAAAGCCTGCTTAAGGTCGATTTTAGACAGGTAAGCTGCTTGGCGTAACGAATCCGAAAGCATATTCATGTTTGGCATTGGGTATGAATCTTTTTTAGTGAATAAATTCACTTTTCGAAAGTCGATACAAAATCTGAAAGACTCCCCCTTGCGCACCATAACTACGGGTGAGGCCCACGCAGCATTACTGGGTTCCACTATTCCAGCCGACAACATCGAATCGAGTTCAGCATGCATAGCTTCTAAAACTTTCGGCGAATAGTTATAAGCGCGTTGCTTGATGGGTGGAGCAGAACCAACATCAATTTTGTGGGTGATTTTAGATGTAAAACCAGGTGAATGCTCTAGCATTGACAATCCTTTAGAAACGATAGAATCCAACATTGCGCGGTCTGATTTGTCTAACTGCTTGATACCACAACAAATGGACGAAGTGGATTCAGTTTTGAGGTATACACCAGGTAGATCAAAACCAAATTTTGTGTTGAAATCACTAGAAAACCACCATGTGTTGTCAACAGCGTTCGCAATTATTCCAAATTCACGAACAAAGTTAACACCCAAAAGGATAGGGAACGACAAATTGCTGAGATAATGAAGAGTATTATTCAATCTCTTTGTTTCCCAAAATAAATCTGAGAGTATAAGAACAAAATACGGTAGTGCGGATTCCATTTGCCATCTGGACAATGAACGGAATAATCTTACGGCATTCGTTAAGCTGACTGTTATCTACTGAGTTCAGACATAACATATCCAATCCAGTTTTACCAATGAAGGATAAACTAGATCCAGTGTCACAAAGAGCGGGTACTTTGACTTTGTTATTCCCTTCTAAAAGTGGTTTGGGAGTAGTAGAGTTGAACCACAAAGGAAATATCATTAATTTACCGTTTTTCATTAAATGTTCTGTATTATTCATAACGGTAAGTAGCGGGAAGGAACTTAGAATCGGAACGGTAACAGGCGTCGGCGAAACTGGAACGGACGGAACGGTAGCTGGCGGAACGATACATGACACGGCAGACAAAACGGACGATATGGGGTCTATATGCTCAAGGGGAACTGAACTGACCCCAGGGGTTAGTTCCCTTTTGCGTTTTTTGAACCACTACAGTTAGGGCAGGACGTTGTAATAACTACACCCTTATGTCCACATTTGTAACAAAAACGTTGTCTTGGTTCAGGACATTCAGAAAATACGTGAGGACCGTCGCAATTCCAACACTTTAACTGCGGTTCGGAACTGCTACTAGAAGGAGCTGTTACTTTTGACGGACTTGTTTTCCCAGAGTTGGGCTTTACAGAATTCTTCCGAGAAGTATCCTGAGATTTTACGTTACTACACGATACGTTATAAACAGGAAACTCATTGCTACGTCTTGCTGAATCCACTTTTGAACTTGAATTATTCTGATCAGAGTTCACCATAACACTTGAATCTTTGGAACGATGCGTAGGCTTGCGTTCTACAATCATTAACTCTTCCCTACGACTCAGATCCGTGACATAGGTATGTGATAAGTTGAGCATAAGTGGGAATAGCGGTAGGTGATGCGTGTTTTTCCTCAAAATTCCTACGGGTAACTGGATCTGAATGGTTGAGGGCTAACTGAAGTTTTACGAACCCAAAGGGGTCATCCAAGCTCATAGAAGTGAACGAATTCCAATTATTTTCGTGATCGGTGATAAATCTCTGAAGTTCGGAATGTGATTGCTCACGTAGAGGCTGGACGTCCAAAATCTTTCCAAAATAATGAGAAGCTTCTTGAATTGTTATACCGAGCCTTCAAACAATCCCAAGCAAGTTGGTAATTTGCTTCTTCTAGTGAAAAACTCGAGATAATTGAAAGTGCATCTCCTCTTAAACTCGACCGAAGATAATGAAACTTCTTGATGATAGCCACATTCTTGTCTTGATGAATGAGAGACTCAAACAGCGAGCGAAATCCAAGCCATTCCTCTATTTTCCCCGAAAATATGGGTAAAGGAATACGAGGGAGTTGGCCAGAGATGTTGGCATCTACAGGTAATGAGGGATTTGAACTAGCAGTACCACTCGATTTCAACATACTCAAGTAAGTGTTGCGTACAGAGTCAAATAAGTCAAGAAAACTCAAATTAGTTTTAATTATATCGATAACGTATTTTTGATCGGGAACTGAAACGTTAAATTCACGTATCCTAGTATTAAGTTTCTCCAACTTATCTTCAATTTGAAATGTACGGTCGTATCTCGTACTAAACGAAGTTACATTGCCCACAGTAATTTTCTTACTAGTATCATAAATTTGTTGTATACTAGCATATAGCTCCTCTCTCTCGAGATGCAGTAGTTTACTAGTAGCAATAGCATTGGCATGGGATTCTTCATCCCCATCACCGCCGCCAGCCATAACGACAAGGTAAACAATCTACGAAAAAGTAAATATGAACGAACGTAAACAAGTCAACTGGACGGGTATTATCGCCACCAACAAAGATCAACCAGCTATTTACACATCAACTCGAAGTTGCGGAACTTATACGTATTAAACCAACTCTCCTAAAATATTATTACGTTGGCCGCCATAATTATTATCTGTGCCATTACCAAAACGAAAATACTACTGGCGTGGGGATGAACCCACTAAACTTGAGATGAACGGGAGAATGAAACTCAATAAAAAAACAAAAAAACCACAGTCATGCAGCATGGCTATAAGAGCGAATTTTCGGCATCTTCCTCCTCCGCCTAAAATTTGCTGAAAATTAATTTTCGGCCAATGTTTTCCCAACTTGATACCATACAAAATTAAAACAGGAGTAGTTTTACACAAAGTAAAATTTTGGGTGGAAGGGGGAGGAGGGGGAAATCAAAAATGTTTTGAATACCAGAAGAGTAGGTAGGTATTGGATACGTAACAAATTTTTTGCTCCATTTTTTGCCGAGTAACACCTCGGTTTGTAGATTTTCCAACGCTGAACACGATGGTGAAGTCAGAATTGCGATATCCCATTCCGTTATTAGATTAGAGCAGACGAACCAGGAAGAACATCTCAAGAAATAACCACGTTCCTTCATCTTCAAAGTGCTCCAGTTTGAGAACGGAATGAGATATCGCAATTCTGATTTCACCATCGTGTTCAGCGTACGAAAACCTTTAAAATGAGGTGTGACTTGTCAGACTTTTTCATTTTGGGAATTTATGGGTAATTTTCCCCCCCTAAAACTCCCCAAAACACCCTCTTAGAGTGACCCGATTCTGCCCATCTTCGAACTTAGCCTGTCGATTGCCAAGACAGATTTTTCGTGCAAATTTGAACTTTTTATCTCAATTCTTTCGAGAGTTATCGTCTGGAATGACACATACATATATAAATATATAAATATATAAATATATATATAAATATATAAATATATATATAAATATATAAATATATATATATATAAATATATATATATACATATAATTTTTGGTGTCTTTCGGCAGTGAATTCAGGATGGTCTGAAACGGATTTTGGTATAAAAATCTTTCAGAAATTCGAGTTTTAAAAATTTTGGACCGAGAACAATAGCTTCCTTTTCTTCGAAAATTCGCTAACAAAATGAGAATGCAAAAAAACAAAATTTATAATCTTCTCAGGGCTCTGACACAGAAAACAATTCGGAAAGGAAAAAAAATAAACAATGCACTTATTGCCAAAAAAATGAAAATTTCTGCTTAGAACAAAACCTAAAAGTACTGTCCTTATCGGTACCTACTAAATGTAACTTATCGGTACGGTCCTTCTCCCTAATGCCTTCTACTACTAAATTTGTTGGCGAATACCTGATAACAGGGAAAATACTTAAAAGGTACTCCTGAAGAGGACGGAGATCCAGGAAGGGAGGGGTGCGGGGCGGCAGTTCGCAGGAGTTTGCAATTCTCTATGTGATGAATTTAGAATTTTCATCACGGTGGCGTGAAGGAGAGAAAAGTCGCAGGCGGCGGTAGTCCACCGATCATCTACGACTTTGGGAGTAGATAGAGGTGGGTGAGGGAATTTACCTAGGCGGCGGTAATCCACCGATCATCTAGGTGAGGAGAGGTGCTTGTCTAGGCGGCTGTAGTCAACCGATCATCTAGACAAGGAGGAGAGGAGGTAAATTCTCAGGCGGCTGTAGTCAACCGATCATCTGAGAGGGATAAGGTAAGAGAGAGAAGAGAGAGCTGGTTAGAGGAA
The DNA here is from genome assembly GCA_954871275.1 of Leptopterna dolabrata. NCBI lineage: Eukaryota > Metazoa > Arthropoda > Insecta > Hemiptera > Miridae > Leptopterna > Leptopterna dolabrata. Next base: position 57,883,648 of record OX940974.1, on the reverse strand, counting down.
GTGTCGAATGAAGCTTGAGCTCCAGGATCCAGGGTTTTATAGTACTTGGGGGCCTCTCCCTCCAACTCCCTGTCAGGAGTTGGTAGTGGGGCCCCAGGTTGAGTACCCTGGGTTCTGTCGCTCGTATCCCCACTCATGTCTTTATTTCCACGGAGCTTTAGTTTGGCGTTTGAATGTTGGTGAGAACTTAATATTATAGGAGTGTTCCCGGGAGGGACTCACGACAGAGGTCCCCCCAGTTTGAACCAATATTTGTGGAGCTGAAGGCGCAAGGTGACAGGAGCTGAGGGCTACGGAAAACAAAAGGTGGAGCTGAAGGCACAAGGTGACAGGAGCTGAGGGCGATGGCAAACAAGAGGTGAAGCTGAAGGCGCAAAGTGACAGGGGCTGAGGGCCGATGCAAACAAGTGGTGGAGCTGAAGGCGACAGGGGTTAACTTAATGCTAGACATTATAGATAGAGGTAATCCTAGATATTAGCATAGGTGACATTGGTACATAGCATAAGTAGAAGAATAGTGGCATAGGTAAGAATATTTACAGGATGAGAGTTGAAATGATATTTGGTGCATAGCATAAGTAGAAGAATAGTTGCATAGGTAAGAATATTTACAGGATGAGAGTTGAAATGATATTTACAACATTGAACAGGTAAGTATTGATAAAATTGAATAGCGTCTATAAAATTGAGAAGTATGTACAAAATTAAGCAGTATTTACAGTATTTACAAAATATATACATGGTTGCGGTAATCCGCCGTTTCCTGGGTGTATGTGAGATTTGGGGTGTGTGTGAGGTGGAGGTGTGAAGTGAGGGGGCGTCTCGGCGATGCGGAAGGTCCCCCGATAGCGGTACGAAGCACCTATCGGGAGGGTCTTCCGCCTCGCCGGTGCGCCCGTGTGGTGTGTGTGCCGTGTGGGGTTGTCCCGGCGGTGTGTTGCTGAAGTGGTGGTCGCGGTGGGGCTGTGAGGGGCGGTACAGTGCGTGTGGGCATATGATACACAAGCACTGCCCCGCGATCTCAAGGCCCCGCCGCGATCGCTCGGGCGGGTCACTGGGCCGCCGGGACGTGGTGTGTTCGGGGGCGCTCCCTCCGTCCGTTCCGTCGCCCGGGCCGTTTTGTCCCGGCGGGAACTATTGCGGATATCCCCGGCGGTGTTGGGGGGGGTAGGGGGTGTTGGGGGTGTTACGGTTATGGGGGGTGGTGGGGAGGAATGGGTTTCGGGGGGGTCGAAAATTGAAAAGGGGGTCTGTGAAATTTGAATTTGGGGGGCGGGGGTTTGTTTGGGGGGGGTTGTTTGATTTGCATGGGGGGTGGGGTCTTTGATTTGAATGGGGGGTGGGGGGGGCATGAGTTCCGCGAGGCGGAACTCGTGGAGGATGGAGGACATAAGGGGGTCTATCGGGACACAGGGGGGGTGTACCCCGGTGGCTTTTGCTGCGCGAAATTCGCGCAGTATCCGCCACTGGGGGTACTTCCACCGCCGGGGCCGGGGAGGTAGTCCGGTGATCCTTTGCGGGAAGAACGGAAGCGGTGATGGGGGCCCGGGCGAAAGGGGTAGGGGGGAGAGCGGGTCCGGGACGAAAACGTCCCGGAGTATTGCCGCCATTTCCGGATCCGAATTGAAATCCGGAATCGGCGACGGAGGTGACGGGTGTGTGGGGAAAAGTCGATGTGACATTGCGAACGGACGGCGGGAGACTGATAGAGTTTGTGGGTTGGGCTAGCACAGGTGCGGGTTTACACCTGGCTAACGGGACTGTATGTGGTTTGCCGTCAATTAACAGGGTCGCGGTGGTTTGTGTTGAGCGGATGACTTGAAAGGGCCCGGCATAAAGGGGTTGAAAAGTTTTATGGATGCCGGGCTCTTTCAGGTACATGTGTGTGGCGGTGAAAAAGCGTTTTGGGTAAGTGGTGTCGTTTGTCGGTGTTGTTGAGTGTAGTGGTTCCCTGTTAATTGACGGTGTGTGATTTGGAGTGAAAATATCGGCCGGTAGACGAATTGGGTCTTTGAAGGCATTTTGTGCGGGACTGGTGTTGTCTGAAGGACGGGCTGATGTGCGAAGGCTGAGTAAAATGTAGGGGAGGGTTTTGGTCCAAGAAGGGGAAGTGGCTGATGTTGAAATGGCTTGTTTGAGGACCGAGTGCCACCGCTCTATTTTCCCGTTGGATTGGGGGTGGTAAGGGGTAGTGTGGATTTTGTGGATCCCGAGGGAACGGAGGAGATCTGAAAAGTGGGCGGATTCGAACTGCCTCCCTTGATCGACCGTGACTGTTCGCGAACAACTGTAACGGCTAACCCATTGATTGAGGAAAGCCGTTGCGACGGCGTCCGCGGTGATGTGGGCGAGTGGAATACACTCGACCCAGTTGGTGGCACGGTCGATCATCGTGAGGCAGTATTTCTTCCCTTCGGATGGGGGAAGGGGTCCTACTAGATCGAGGTGTACGTGTTCCCACGGGAGGGAGTCGGGGATAGTTTGAGGAGGAACATGGGGGTGGGCCGAGACCTTAAATTGCTGGCACTTCTGGCACCCTAGAACCCAGTTACGAATATCTGTGTTCATGTGGGGCCAGAAGTACCGCGTTTTGATAAGGTCCCGGCTTGCCCGGATGCCGGGATGGTGGAGGGAGTGATAGTGTAGGAACAACTGCCGCCTCAGCTCTGGTGGGACGTAAGGGCGCGGTGAATCGGCCGTTACGTCGCACCAGAGGTCGAGGGGAGGCAGTTGTTCCAATTTGGATGCGGAAATGAGGTTGGAGAGGGCGGGGTCGGAGTGTGGGATTTGTTTGGCTTTAAGGGATTGAGGGGAGGGGAAGGGCAGTAGCTCCGCCACCGGCGCGGGGGTGGGGGTGGGGCGGGAGAGCGCGTCCGCCACGCAGTTGTCAGCCCCCGGCAAGTATCGGATATCGGACGTGAATTGCCCGATAAACTCGAGTTGCCGGAGGCGACGCGGGGAGGCGGACTTGCGACTTTGGAGTAGGGCGTGGGTCAGGGGTTTATGATCGGTAATGACAGAGAACTGCCTGCCCTCCACGAAGTCACGAAAGTGCTTGATGGCTTCGTGGATGGCGAGGAGTTCTCTGTCGAAAGTGGAGTAATTTTTCTGGGTGGGGGATAATGTTTTTGAAAAGAAGCCAAGAGGTTGGGGGGTGGCGCCGGTGTGCTGGTGGAGCACTGCTCCGATGGCCCAATCGGACGCATCGGTTGTGATGGAGAGGGGAGCATGAGGGTTGGGATGGGCTAATAGAGCGGCGTCTACTAGGTCCTGTTTGCAAATTTTGAATGAGGAGGTAAGTTCGGGGGTCCAGGTTATGGGGCGGTTGTCATTTTTTTTTGAGGGTTGGGGAATGGCGTGTATGAGTGGTTGTTGATGTTGTGCGGCGTGTTTTATGTGTCTGCGGTAAAAGTTTAACATACCCAGGAAGCGGCGGAGTTCCGTCACAGTGCGAGGTTGAGGAAAATCGATGATGGCGTGGACCTTGTCTGGTAGGGGCTTGATACCTTCGGACGAGACCTGGTGGCCGAGGCAGCGGACGGAGGGTTGGCCGAGAACGCATTTCTCGGTGTTGATGAGGAGGCCTTCGGCGGAGAATATATCGAGTATTTGCTGGAGATGGGCGAGGTGCTCTTGTGGTGTGTTGGAGGCTACAAGGATGTCGTCGAGGAAGCAGAAGACGAACGGGAGGCCCCGGAGGATGCTGTCCATGTAGCGTTGCCATGTCTGCGCTGCGTTTCGCAGACCGAAGCCCATTTTTATGTACTCGAATAAACCGAACGGGGTGATGATTGCGGTTTTCGGGACGTCGGGAGGGTGGATATTGATGTGGTGGAACGCCCTGGAAATGTCGAGGGTGGAAAAAATAGTGGCGCCGTGTAGATGGGACGAGAAATCCCGTAGGTGGGGAACGTTATACAAATCCGGCGTCGTTTTGGCGTTGAGACGCCGGTAGTCGCCGCAGGGGCGAATATCCCCATTGGGCTTCTGTACAATGTGGAGTGGAGAAGCCCAAGGGGATTTCGAGGGGCGGATGATACCGTCGGCAATCAATTTGTCAAAGTGCTGGCGTGTTTTTGAGAGTTGTAGGGGATGGAGACGGCGGGCTTTTGCTGTGATGGGGGGGCCGGAGGTCTCGATGTGGTGATGGACGGTTGATATGTGGGCGGAGGGGCGGCGCTGGGGGCGGTAATTTTGGAGGAGGCTTTCAAATTGTGTGGGGGGGGCGGTTTATGGCGTGAATAAACCCGGGTATGGGTTTATTCGTTGTAGGGTCGATCAGGCGCGCATTCCGGACGTCGACCTGGAGACCGAAATAGGCCAGGAAGTCGGCCCCCAGGATCGCCTTCTCCACGTCCGCCACGGTAAAGTCCCACTCGTATGCGAGACCGCTCATGTGGACTGACGAGCGGTACGTCCCGTACGAGGGGATGGTGGTACCGTTGGCGGCGTAGAGAAGTTGCCGGTGGCAGCGCACCTGACGCCGGAGTATGTTGTTGGGGAAGATTGATAGCGCCGCCCCTGTGTCAACAAGGAAGGGGATATTTGTTTTTTTACAACGCAGAAAGAGGCGTTGGTGGGTGGGGAGGGCGTTGTGAAGGATTGCGGCGGTGGGGGCAGCGTGTGCCGGAGTTGATGGCGGAGAGTTGGCGTCCCCCTTGAAGGAGACGTGGAGGGGTTGCTGCCGTTTTTGTGGTGGGGGAACGGTAGCGGCGGCGCGAGTTGCGGCCAGGGTTTTGGGTGCCCTGGTGGTGGGTTTGGCGGGGGCGTTCCGGGGTGAGGGGACGGTGGCGGCTGCGTGAGTGGCGGCCGGGGGGTTGGTAGCCCTGGCGGTGGGCGTGGGGTGGACGGTCCGAGGCGGGGGAACGGTGGTGGTTGGTAGGGGTTTGGCGGCGCTGTCTGACTGGAGGTCGGCGGCCGTGGCGGCGGCCGTGGCGGCGGCGTAGGAGGCGTAACGCTTGGGCGTAGTGGTGGAGATGGTGGCCGGGGGGGGTTGGCGTTGGTCCCCCCCGTGTTGGCGAGGAGGGGGGCCCGCCGGGTTCACCGGCGGGCGTCTGCGTTTCCCTGCTTGGAGGGGAAGGCGCAGGGGGGTTGGCACTTGCGGGCCTCCCCACCGAAGTTAACGTGGTAGAAACACCGGTGGGGGGGGTCCGCGGGGAGGTAGTCAGATCTGGTGGGGCGTTTAGAAGTGGAGTGGGGTGCGGCCGTTGGGGACTTTCCCCTCCGTAACTCACGAGGAGGGGTGGTCCGTTGTTCTGGCGAGCGCTGGCGTCGGCGGTCAGCGGAGGGGTCGCGCCGGCGATCCGTTGAAGTGGGTCGACGTCTGTCGAGGGAGGAGGGCCGGTTGCGATCGCGGGACTTGCTGCGGTCACGTAGAGGTGGGGGGTGACGGGGTGCACGAACTTCGCCGACGGTGGCCGCTGCGGCCAAGTCGTGGACGGTGTCCGCGAGTCGCAGGAGGGGCTCATCGGGACCGTCGAGGTGGCTGGCTAGGGCCATCTGTATGGGGTGGGGGAGAGCGCGCAACCAGAACGTTCGTGCGATGTCGGCCGTCATAATTCCTTGCAGCTGGTGTCGCAGCCGTCGGTAGAGGTGGGAGGGTTTGAGGTCGCCGAGGTGTTGAGGCTGTGAGAGCGCAGCGACCCGTGCGATTTTTGACGGCTGGTACAGGTTGATGAGGCGGCAGCGGAGGTCGTCGTACGCAGCGGTGGCGTCGGGGGAGATGTCCGACGTCTGGAGCAGGATTTCGTACGGTAATAATGAGATGATTCGAGAGTACCGAGTCTTCTGGCTGCGAATGTTGGCGGCCGAGAACGCAGCGTCCACCTGGAAGAACCATAGCGCGGGGTCGTGCGAGTAGAAGGGGGGCAGCGACAGAGGAAAGGATGCAGACGCCGTCATGACGTCGGTGGCGGCTGCGGCGGCGGAGGTCGAGGCGGACGAGCCAGGCGGTGAGAGGGTGGTGAACGGGTTTTCAGTCGGGGCCGTTGCGTCAGTTGTCGCAGCGGCGGGTGGCTGCAGCGTGGCTGGTCGCAGGAGTGGCGGCGTCGGTGAGTTCGGGTCCATGGCTGTAACTAAAATTCAAAATGAGTTAGTTTTGAATTTTAAATTCGCAATCGGCGGGAGCGGAGGTGCGTTGAGAGCTGGAGTTGAGCGGTGAGGGTGGGCCAAGAATTGCGAATTTACACTGACTGTTTAAAGCTGCATTTGAATTTAAAATTGGGGACACCGAACTAGACTGGGGGCGACACATGAGGTGGGAAGGGAAAAGAAGGTTGAGTGAACGTCGGGTTCACCACTGTGATGAATTTAGAATTTTCATCACGGTGGCGTGAAGGAGAGAAAAGTCGCAGGCGGCGGTAGTCCACCGATCATCTACGACTTTGGGAGTAGATAGAGGTGGGTGAGGGAATTTACCTAGGCGGCGGTAATCCACCGATCATCTAGGTGAGGAGAGGTGCTTGTCTAGGCGGCTGTAGTCAACCGATCATCTAGACAAGGAGGAGAGGAGGTAAATTCTCAGGCGGCTGTAGTCAACCGATCATCTGAGAGGGATAAGGTAAGAGAGAGAAGAGAGAGCTGGTTAGAGGAAGTGTCGAATGAAGCTTGAGCTCCAGGATCCAGGGTTTTATAGTACTTGGGGGCCTCTCCCTCCAACTCCCTGTCAGGAGTTGGTAGTGGGGCCCCAGGTTGAGTACCCTGGGTTCTGTCGCTCGTATCCCCACTCATGTCTTTATTTCCACGGAGCTTTAGTTTGGCGTTTGAATGTTGGTGAGAACTTAATATTATAGGAGTGTTCCCGGGAGGGACTCACGACACTCTACTTCCTGAATTTTTCCAGTCGGCGATGATTGGACGATGTTCGGCGATACCTAAAAACTGTGACATATCTTCGTCAGAATAAGGGCTATTTCACAGAATTCATTCGAAATATGGGAGAATTCGAGGTTAGACACCTACCGGTACGGTAACTGCAGCACCCAGACGATTCTTGATTTCGTACGAGTACTCCTTCGACGAATTCTCTTCTTGATGAGGATAACGTCACGGGAAACAGCGTGTTTTCTCATTCAAGAAAATACGAGGGATGGAGAATTGTAGAAAAGCGAGAGGGTAGAACGAAACGGGAAAATCAGCCAGCGTGTCGGGGAAAACCATATATGCCTTCGCGATCGCGAAAACGCCGCGACCTGTTGATTTCCAGCTGATCCCACTTACTCGATATTACGACGATGATATTTCTGATGATTCCGGCGGAGAGAATATGAGGATATAATCACAAATTCACCCGTAAATTTAATAATTGCGTAGTAACAAATTGGAAGACGAGATCTGCAAAAAAATCAGAAGCCCCAGAAAGCCTACAGTCGCGGTGACGTCAGCGGCTGATTAATCACTCCTCGATCGCCCGAGACCGCGGTGATTCAAACAATTGTTTCACGTTACATAACGAAGAAAGCCCGAAGGCGCAGGCAAAGGAAATGGGCTGAGAGGCGAGTGAGAGGAGAGGGTGAGGCTGAGGAGGCCCCAGATACGAGCCAGGAGGGGATACAGACTGACCCCATGGCGCCGGTGGCTGGGAACCAGATGAGAGGCCAGGAGGAAGCGGGAGAGAGTACCCTGTTGGCCCACTCGACAGTGGCAAGTACGGTTCCAGCATGGAGTGAGGCTATGGTGCCCCTTCGGGTTGGTTACGACGATGGAGTGGAGTTTGTGCTCGAGCCCAGCATGAAACACCTGCCCCGTGGGCTGAGAGCGGCCCGTAGCATTCACCGACAGCGAATGGGAGGCTCGTGGGCCCGGGTGATCGAGATTTTGCACCGACTTTAGGAGGTTGAACGCGATCACGTGTAAGGACGCGTACCCTTTGCCCCTTATTAACGAGACACTCGAGAGTTTGGGGGGCAGCCAACTGTTCACTACCCTGGATCTGGCCAGCGGTTATCACCAGATTCCAGTAGCGGCCGCGGACCGAGAAAAGACGGCATTCACTACGCTGGGAGGGCACTATGAATACCTCCGTATGCCATTCGGGTTAGCAAATGCGCCCACCACCTTTCAACGATTGATGGACCGGCTTCTAGCGGGACTAAAGGGGGTGGACTGCTTCATCTATCTCGATGACATTATCGTGTTTGGAGCGACTGTGGAAGAGCATTTGCGAAGGTTGGAGGGGGTGCTGAAGCGGCTCCAGATGGCTAATCTCAAGGTTCGCTTGGAGAAGTGTGCGTTCTTGCGCCCTGAGGTGGCGTACATGGGCCATATTGTGAGTGGTGAAGGGGTCCGACCTGACCCTGGGAAGATGGCAGCAGTGAGGGGGTTTCCTCGACCGCAGAATGCCCGGGAAGTAAGGGGGTTCCTGGGTTTAGCCGGCTATTACCGCCGTTTTGTGGCTAACTTTGCCGAGGTCGCCAAACCTCTCACCAAACTCACAAAGAAGGGCGGGGAGTATAGGTGGAGTGACCTAGTGGAGGGGGCATTTCAGGCCTTGAAAGAGGAGCTCTGCTCCTCGAATGTGTTGGCCTATCCTGACTTCACTAAAACCTTCATAGTGTCCACGGACGCATCGGGAGTGGCATTGGGCGCGGTGCTATCGCAGGAGCACGATGGGCATGAGCGGCCCATTTGCTACGTGAGTCGGCAGTTGAACAGCCCTGAGTCACGCTACTCAGCCACTGAGCGGGAACTCTTGGCCGTGATCTTTGCTGTGAAGCAGTTTCGGTGCTACATCTATGGGCGGCGGTTCCGGATCATCACCGACCACTCCGCCCTGCGGTGGATGCTGAGTCTGAAGGACCCCTCAGCCCGTTTGACCCGGTGGGCATTGAGACTGGCTGAGTATGACTATGAGGTCATTCATCGACGAGGGAAGAAGCACGCCAACGTGGACGCGCTGAGCCGCATCCCTGCTAGGGATCCAGAGGGCGTGAGGATGGCTCTGCCCGTTCGAAGGGAGCCACCTAGGGGAGCACAACAGTGGGGCGAGTTAGGGACGGACGACTTGGCCGCGTGGCTGCCGTTGCAGGAGGCTGAATGGGGCCCCGAGCTGGGAAGTCCGGACTATAGGCAAGATGGCAGGGGCCTGTGGTATCAGGTAATCCAGGGGAAGGCAGGACAGGATGAGTGGCGACTCCTGGTACCGTCATGGTGCCGAGAGCGGGTCATGGAGCGTTGTCACGCACCCCCCTGGGTGGGACACCAGGGTCAGGACAAGACCCTGTGGAGGGTACGCCGGCGATACCACTGGCCGGGAATCTGGACCGAAGTGGAGGCTTTTGTGCGGCAGTGCCCCAGTTGTGGTCGGCGCCGAAAGGGGGTCTAGGCCCCCCTTCAGTTGCCAGCCCTACCACGAGAACCCTACGAGCTGGTGTCAATGGATATCGTGGGGCCCCTTCCCAAAACCAGGCAGGGATATAGATACCTGCTAACGATGATTGACCACCTCACTCGCTATGGAGAAGTTGTCCCCTTGCGGGAGCAGACTGCTGAGGCAGTGGCCCAAGCCTTTGTCCACCAGTGGGTCCTGCGTCATGGGGCACCCCAGAGGCTGCTGACAGACCAAGGGAGGAATTTTATGTCCTCCCTACTGACAGAAGTCTGTCGATTGCTTGGGGTGAGGAAGCTGCGGACTACACCATACCACCCCGAATGTAACGGTGTGGTGGAGCGGTTTCATGGGACCCTCCTACGGATGGTGAAACCATTTGTCCAGCGGAGCGGGCGATATTGGGACCAGTGGGTACCGTATGCTCTGATGGCGTACCGCAGCACCGAGCACTCGGCAACAGGCTACTCCCCGCATTATCTGCTGTGTGGGCAGGAGTTGACGTTGCCGGGAGAAGGCTGGATTGAACCCTCTCTGTCCAATGACGAGGCAAGTCCGGAAGCCTATCAGCTGGGTGAGAAGCTGCGTACCACACGCACACAAGCCGAGCGTCAGATTCGCCAGCAGTGGGAGCAATCAGCTAGACGATGTAATCGACGCCGGAGGTTGCAAGCGTTCGGTGTGGGGGATGGGGTGTACCTGCACGTGCCGGGTTGCCCGGCGGGCCGTGCACGGAACATGCACGGGCATGCATGGGCATGTTCATGGTAGTCCACGTGAATCGACTGAAGCCTTCGTACGAAGGGGGATAGTCATCTGAGGATGCCGAAGCGGAGCCCGGTTGCGAACAGGCCGGCGGCAGCGAGGCTGATGAGTCTGACAGCCAAAGCCAGGAATCGGGAGCCGAGGAGCTCGGCCCAGGGCGAAGCACTGAGACGGAACAGGGGGATGAATCAGAAAGGGGAGGCGAATAGAGCCAGTCGGCGGTACAGGCGCACCTGGACAGGCTGAGGGGAAGCCCCCTAGTAATGCAGCGGGGGGAGCTGAGTGAACCAGTGACTCGGGCGGGGGCTGAGGGGTTGTCGCGACGTTCTCCCCAAGGAGGGATGAGGTCACCTCGGCCGGAAGGGGGGGACGTGAATGAGGGGGTCGGCGGGATGGAAGGGGCTTCGGAAGAGGGAGGTTTGTTAAGCTTGTCCGGAGAGGAGTGGGAGGGGTCAGGTGGGACTCCCGTCACGCCTTATTGGGAGCAGGACCCCCGGGGGCTCGGTCCGCGACCCTCCTCCCAGACGCCACGTGGGAGGCACGCAACGCCAGCGACATCCGTGGAGGTGAGATCCCCTAGTGCAGCGGACGCCATGGGGGGACCAGAGCCGCTACGACGGTCAAATCTTTGAGTGATACGGAGGAATAGTCGGAGGTGCGATAAGTGTATAAGTTAGAACATAAGAAGCAGTTAAGTCTAGTGAAAATAAGAATGTATATATATGGAGAAATAGGGTTGTGTATATAGCCATTGGAGGAGTGTATATACCCATTCCAGGTTTTTACAGGTATGGGTGGCTAGGAGTAATGCGGGCAGGACAAATGTTGTTTAATACCCATATGGCAATAGAGGAGGGCGCACGGGGAGTATTGAGCTCGTTGCTTCTGCCGCCCCAAGAGCTGGTAGAGATCATAGGGGAAATTAAGGGTCAGCTGCCCTCGGGCTTAGACATGGTAGCGGGTGGGGAAGTAGGAGACGCTCACATTCACTACCGAATAGCCCAAGTACACGGATGGGGCTCGCAGCACATGTTACACTTGTCACTATCGTTCCCACTCGAGCGGACCTCGTCGAGGTATACCCGGTATGACGTGCTTACGACACCAGTGCGAGAGTCCCAGTCTCAACAGCACCTGAGACTGGAGACTGATGCCGAACAGTTCTTAATTCGGCATGACCACGAATTTTATGCGGAGTTACGGATGAAGACGTTGGCCGCCTGCATTGATGGCCCCCTCTTGATCTGCCGGCCCGATTTTCCACTGTTACATCGAAGCCATACCAGTTGTCTACTTGGAGCTTTCCTACAGGATAAGAACACGGACATGCCCTGCGAATGGCGAATCCTCATGGGTGCACCGCCGCCAGTTTGGCAATGGATCGAGGAGGAACAAGGGTGGCATTACAGTCTTGGCATGCCCCTCACGGTAGAGGTGCAATGCCCTCATCAGCCCTCGAGAGAAAAAGACCTGGAGGCCACTGGAATTCTTCGGCCCGAGCCCAACTGTACGATAAGGACGCCCACCCACCTATTGTTTCCTGTGGGTCATGAGGGGACACGTCATGATAAACCCCGGAGCGTGGACATCCCTGAGTGATGGAGTCCCAAATGGCACCTGCAAGCATCCACCCTCAACTTGAAGGACTTACGCACGGTCGTGGCGGACCTCCGAGAGCGGGGCAAGACTCATCGCGGAGAATGGACGGAGGAAGAGGTACGACTGACGGACGCTCTGGAGGATCTCTCCAAGCCTCGGAGCTCCTACGATTACACGGTGCCTGCCCTTAGCACTGTAGGTGGGGTATCGGTGGCCCTCCCTGTGGGCATAGCCTTGGTCCTGTGGTTCTGTCGGCAAAAGAGGGGAGTGGCACCCGCCACCGTGTTGGCCCCTGTCATGGCCAGTCCGGGACCAGTGGTACCACCAACGATTGTGGTTCACTATCCGAAGCCTAGCGAGCGGCACCTGCAGGCCCCCGCAACAGGAACAGCTGACACGGAGCTCTGAGAACGGTGGTACTCGAAGAGCGAACGAACTACGGCACGAGGAAGATCCACGACCACGAGCAGCCTCGGCCGAGAGCGCAACTTTGACCGAACTACGAGTGAAGTGGGGAGTGTTGGGCAGGGACAGATGGTGTAGTAATTAGTGAAGGGTGTGGGTTCCCAGTGATAGTAAGGAAGATACCTTTTGTAGTCACAAAGATATGATGAATGATAAGGACAAATGTAGAGATGTAGTAAGTATGGACATAAGGATTTCGTATGTATTAGTGTTAGCGTATTACTCTTGTAAGATATCATCTGTTGTGTACCCCCACATCATTGTAATTGTCTATCGTTATTGATTATTGTAATGTAGTTGTGATTATTTGTAAATGCTTATTTTATTTATTTTTTTTTTTTTTGCACCAAGGAGCCGTTACTGCAAGGCTGGGAGGTAGGCCCGGTTGGGACAAGCGCTGCCAGCAGTGGATAGTAACTCGCATTCCACTCCTGACGTCTTGCAGAGAGCGGGGCTCGTGTAGGGGTAAAAGCGAGAAGTGAGGGAACCCGGAGCAGAAGGGAGCAACTAACTGGGGGGGTTAGCAGAGGGGAAGAGCTGTCACTTGGAAGTACTCAGTTGAGTTTGGCACAGCCTAACCCAGCCACCCACTGGTTATCCTTCCCCTCCCTGTGGTCGGCGGAGCCTGAGAGCCCCTGTTGGGTACATCCTAACCTTGACAGGTGGGCCCTGGGTGTGGTGGCAAAGTGTCCACCCCTGGTGGCCACTTTGAAAAAAGGGGGGGTATTGTGGCAGGCCACGGACTCTTTTGCCGGTGGCGCGAGTCTGGGGAAGGGACGCTAGGTGGAAGCACCTCCCGGGCCCTCTCCGAACGGGCCGGCAGGCGAGCTCACAGAATGCGGTGGCCTAATGTTTGTGGAAACCTCAGCGTTTTCCGCCGTGTGTAGGCAGGGTGAGGTGCGGGAGCGGCTGGGATTGATTGATTTTAAAAAACGATTCACTCGAGTGAAGGACGTGAAATGGTAACTGTGGCGAGCTGGATTCTGTTGTGCTGTCTGGGTGAGTGAGCTGGGGTAATCGTTTCTTTCGGGATACTTTGAAAGGGAAATTGAGGGTTTAGTGCCTTACGCAGATAAAGGGTCTTTCTTTTAGGTGTAATATCTAGCGAATTTCTTCTTTTTTAACCTCTTGACGGGGCGTGCGATACTGGGGGTGCTGGGTCCGAATACGTGACAGATTCAATCAAATAGGGTTAGTAATGGGATTTACGGTTAGGGAGCATTTGGCTATTTTTGTTGCCTTTTGATTATCATATTCGATCTTCGGATTATCTTGTAATTATTGCATTATATTTTGTGTCATCATTTCATTATTGATTTTTTTTTCTATTATTATTATTGCGTTCTGGTTTGTGGTTGGGAATCTGGATCCCGGTAGGTGGCGGTCCCGTAATAGAGTAGTTAGTAGTAATAGTGGGTTTGGTGTTGGGGGGAGCCCTCATCTAGTATTGTTGCCTTTTCGTTTTAGCATATTATATAATCGTGTTAGTTCATTTGTTTATTTTGTGGTAATTAAGGCATTATCTTGTTAATTGATTTGTTTATTATTATTACTGCGTTTTGAACTTGGGGTTTATTGTTGGGGCTCGGATCCGGTTACGTGGTCGATTATTGTTTTCTTCAATAAAATAATTTTAACTTTTTTTGTAATTAAGGCATTATCTTGTCAATTGATTTGTTCACTATTATTACTGCGTTTTGAACTTGGGATTTGTTGTTGGGGCTTGGATCCGGTTACGTGGTCGATTACTGTTTTCCTCCAATAAAATAATTGTAACTTTCGCCCTTGTTAGCTCAACTCGTTAACCCCTTTCCCCGTGGCGGCCACAGTTACCTTGAACCAAAATTGATGAAATTTGGTTTGTAGATCTCATTTGGTGTATAGTTGGTCCGCGAAGCTCGGCGTTAATGTCAGTCATCTCTAAGGGGTGAAAAATAGGGGTTGAAATCTCCAGGACGCCGTTACCTCGAATTTTTTAGGGCTTTAAATAGTTCTTCAACTTCAGAGTTTTTAAGACCACCTGGAGCATTGTACGTCCAACCGTTCGATGACAGTAAGGCGAAGTTTGCACCGAAAGGCTTCGTCAACAGGAGGGTGAATCAAATGGCATACATTCAGCCCAGATATCATTGCTAGGGATCACCTGATTATAATCACGGATGGCTGTATGAAGTCGAGTTGTTGTTCCGTGATATTATTCCATTCGAAAAATGATGGCTGTCTTGGATTTTGTTGATAGGTACCTACTTTTGCAACATGAACAAACGTTGAAGTATTATTGGGTAAATTATTACACAACGGTAAATTATTACACAACAGTAAATTATTACACAACGGTTTATTATACTATCTACGCAGAAGGGGCATCTATACTGGTAAATTATTACGCAAAGGTTTATTATTTACCTTATGCTTCATGAATAACTACAAATAATTAATGATTTAATTATTGAATCCCGCGTGTTTGTACGAGACTTTAATTCCCGGACCGGCTCCAGTACTCCATTTAGGGCTTTCCTGGAGGGAGCTCGAGGGTACTGACCTCAGGAAATAGTGATCAACGCAGAAGGGCATCTATACAGGTAAATAATAAACCGTTGTGTAATAATTTGCAGCGTTTTAATTCCATTATTGTGTTCTACGTACGTTGAAATGGAAACCATCAAATTTTGAGGGAGGGTTTTTTTTTCATGCTCGATTCCAAAGGTTCATTATTGAAAATAATAAAACAAAAATGCGCACTCTACGAGGAGTTTTGAGCCGTAATGTTTGCCCTGAAGAAATTCCGGCAGTAACTGGGCCAGCGCCCATTCAAACTGTTTACGGACGCCAAAGCCCTTTTTATTTGTCCCAATCTTCCACTAGTGTAGAGCAAGATGGTTACCCTACCTCCATGCAGTACGGCTACACCATTAACCATATTCCCAGATAGAAGAATTTTTTCACTGATTTCCTTAGTCCCTCTCCCCTTTCTAGTTTCGATTATCCTGAACCACCCCTTGAAGTAACCCCCATAGAAGCGTCCATGCAATTCATCCGCCCCCTCCCCTCCCTGCTTTAGATGAGAAAGTCATCATACCACCATCACCGTCAGCCTTTATTATAGATGATTTATTACAGATGAACCAACCCTTCCCCAGGTCCTAGGTGCCCTGCAACGATACCCAGAATTGTTTACCAACTCAGCAAGCCAAACGGGAAGACAGTCCTTGAAACGGATCATAGAATAGCTTGAAAGCGGCCACATCTTGTCCAACTATTCCTCAGTAGGAAACTTGTTCTACCTCCACCTCTTCCCCCCCCCCCCCCACCCCAACAAGTTTGGAAGATGAATTCAAGCCAATCACGTCCAGGGGTATTCAAAACCGTCGCAAGAATTTTGGGTTAAGATGAGTAGATCTAGGGTTATCTGGAGTATTAGGTATGTGTGGAAGCTGTCAAACTGTCTTCCTGAATAAACCTCTTCGTATGTGCATTCAACTGCATTGTTGATCTGGAGACTGAGCTGAACACCCTCTTGTTGTATACGTTGCGACTGCACTTCTAGTATTCAACTAAGTCCCCACGATACCCGGATTCACGTCTGCCAAAGATGAGTTTGGTCAAATGATAACATTTTGCCTAGAAAGCTACAGAACCCTGGCGAGGACATACGGCCCCCAATCCGGTGTCCAGCTGAGTGCACGCATCAGCCACACCTGACTATTTATAAGGAGACAAAAGTAGCAAGATTTTGGCGCAGTGTACACGAGCTCAGGATGTACACCCTTAATAGTGAGCTTGGTGGTCGGGTAAATTGTGCTATTTTTGATAGGCCTAAGATATCGGACCCTATGAGGCTCTCTCGCCACTAAAATTGACTGCAAAATCTTAATGCTAGGCCATTTAGCTCAAGTTTCCGAAGTGAATAGTCTCTTTGCAACTTAGAAGAGTAAGAGGATCTACACCATTTTCTATGTAACTCCCTGTCCTTGCAGCTTTTCGTCATCCAGCCTTCAATTCCAACACACTCATATACGGGATAGGGCAACCCTAATTCCCAATGGTTGTCTAGGACGACAATGCATAGCCGAGTTCTGTAGAACAACGTGGCGCTATAGGAGATTCCTAGCGGATCAGTTCAACTTCTGGATGTTGATACTTGATCACATTTTGCATAGAAGAAGAATTCCTAAAATGTATGTCTTCAAATACTGAAACACTTTTATTTGAAGACATTTTCGTAAGCTCATTTTCATTTGTGAACTTTTTTGTTTGCATGTGCATCGAACAAACTCCGGCAGGCGGTTTAAAAATCCATGGCGTAATGTACGATACAAGATCAGGTTGGTAATATTGAGTACAAGATCAGGTTGTTCATATATCATTTATGTTTTTTTCTGTCAATAAACGTATTTTTTCTTTCCTCTAGTCGTCGTAATAACTGTTATGTTGTAATAACTTTGTAGCAGTAGTAGTAAGGGCATAACCTCTCTTAACGTATTTCGATGCAGTTGGGTTACGAACAAAATCACTTGCGATGAAATCGTGGAAATCCATTTTGAAAATAAAAACTGAGTTACTGAAAAGTTGTCTATTTCCACAAATAAATGAAAAATACACTGTATTTTAGCAGAAATATACAACTTTTCAATAACTCAGATTTTATTTAGCAGGTGGGTTTGATGATCTTTATGTGACTTCTAATTCTCCTCGGTGCCATGTTACCAAGCATTTCACGCGGCCTTCAGAACGATGTTTACTTCTCTGTTCCAGTGCTTAGTTGTGCCAACTAAAAGCGCTCCCTCTTGAGGGGACGATTAATATTGATTTCACTTTACTAGCTTTCTTTCCTCGTCGCCGCAAATGACCCGATAACTCCTGATGTGGTAAAATAGGGTTGTGTCTTTTTTTCGTGTGTATACGTTTCGAGAGCGGTCCTTCCTTTTGTGGCTCGAATAATGGGGGAAGGCTAATGTATCAAGTCAAGCACAATAGCCGATAAAACATTGATTAATCGAGCCCCAAATGACTTTTGATTCGGAAAAGACGACCTTTCCAAATTCTGTAAAACCCCTAATGATTCGTATTTATAACGGATGAACAAGCTACCTCCTATGTAAGTTATCACAGCTTTGTTTAATGACTCTTGCGAATGAAGATGCTGTTTATGTTGTAATGAGATTTACGATCTGATGATGAACTTGAACTAGTCAACACGATTTTGCAAATACAGGATATTGATATATATTGAATTCAAGCAGTAGAACATTAGGTAAGTACATATTGGAATATACGGACAGAATTAGTATGAGCATTTGCATCCATCCGTTTTGCTTCCTCATCATCTGGCCGTCTTAATGGGGTTATAGAATGAGCTAGATAGATGGTGAAACTATATAGAGACTCTATTGATCGCGTTCACTTCACTGCAGTCAACAATCACAAAATTGTATATGTACTACCGATGTTCTGTGACCAACGGTATTTGCCAAGAAGGTGCTGTCAAATCTATCACCGATAAGAATTTGGTTGTTTTACACTTTCGAGAGATCTCGTCAACTGTTAGTGGTTTTTTGTGGTCAGTGAGAAGTTTGCTGTTCAATAGTTTTGCATCTAGACAAGATCGTTTTTTCTCAACAATGACTATTGGATTACTATATTGTGAATCTATGACACGTGAGTTAAAACAGTGTTTGATCCGTGACCAGCTAAATATATTCATAATATGTTACACGACCAGGCTCATCAGCAAAAACTGTATCTAGGCATTATTTGTCAATTACATTGCAATTTCAGTCTTATGGGAGAGCTCGAAGAGTCAACATCGGAGCGTTCTCTCGCGAAAAAGATATCAACAGTTGCCAATTTGTTCTGCGTTTGGGAATGTTTGCGCAGTGAAATGACCCGGAGGACGGTGAGCCGACGATTGAGGTCGTTATAGCCAAAACAAAGGATGAGTTATTTCAACACCATGAGTTTACAGGGCCGATACGGAGTGAGGACCCTCACGTAAGTGCTGCATTTAATAAAATATACGATACTGTAGCTTCTTTATGCGACTACCTCAGTCGAGCCAATGAACAAATAATAGCATTAGATAAAACCCTAAAGGTACCGGAGGACAGACAAGGGTCACCGAAATCGATTCAACCCTATGTCTCCAGGTCCTAAAGTACGGATGAAGAAGATACCAAAAGAGAAACCGAGTGGATCCCAAAAAGGGTCCGCAAGAAACGTAAAGTGATGTCACCGTCGGAAGTAGCACGGTCCTCCAACAAGACTATAGTTAGCAAGAATCCAACCAAGATAGAAGAGATTAAGCCTAAAAATGACCCCCCCCCCCCCCTCCACCTCCCATAAATATTGTGGGTGTAAAGAGCTACTCGGCCCTTGAAGATATAATTTAGAATATCCCCAAAGAACAGTTGAAAGACACTGCTCTTAACAACAACGTTTGGAAAATAAACGTAGAATCGAGAGATAACTGGAAATTGATTACAGAAAAATTACGTACAGAGAAAAGACAGTGGCACACGTACCAAGATAAAGCGGACAGGCCAATCAAGGTCATGGCTAGAGGTATACGCGCAACATGCGAGAAAAGCAAAATTATTGAAGACCTTGAAAAACAAGGTATTAACACCGTGGATGCGACCAAGATCCTTAAGAAATAAAAAAATAAAAAACGAGAGAGGCGAAATCGAAACCATACAAAAACCTCTTCCTCTCTACATTTTCAAATTTGACAAAACCGAGGATATAAACAAAATCCATGGTATAAAGGCAATTCTCAACATAACTGTGAAGATAGAGCCCGTGAAGAAAACTTCCAAACTCACTCCCCAATGCAAAAAATGTTAGTAATCCTGCACACACCGTCCTACTGTGACTTGGGAAGGAACCTGCATGTGAAAAGTGCAGGACAGCATAAAACATGCGAATATACCCTGAAAAAGGCAGATGCTCTCAAATGGTCAACTGTAAGGGGGTTCATCCTGCAAATTATCGAGGACGCGAAGTAGCTAAAGAGCTACAAAGAATGAGCAATGCAACTAACTCTCAAGTGAAAGAACAGAGTGAACAAGAGGTTTCTATTGAGAGGAGTTTCACTAGGCGGAAATCGCTTACCACAACCATGACAGGAGCAGCTACTCCAAAGGTTTCGTATGCCTCGGTAGTTGCAATAAAGAGAGGTAAACGTGCCGAGTGCAGAAAAATTGCTCGCACAAATACTGGAAAAACTAAACGAATAAAATCATACAAAAAAGGTATTATTCGAAAGAATAACCAAACTAGAAAAGGGTCTAACTAACTATGGATTAATATGATAGATCCAGCACTAAGAATAGCAGCTTGAAATGCAAATAGGTTATCAAATCACGCCAAGGAAGAAGAATTATTCTTCCATTCTAACAAGATAGACATCCTACTCGTTTCTGTAACACATTTTACTCGGACCTCATTCGTCAAAATAAGAGGGTTTACATGTCACTAAAGCTAGAGGGGGTTTGGCAATCCTTATCAAAGGGAACATCGTGCACCAAGAACAACAAAAAATCGAAGAGGAAAAATTCAGTTAACTTTGACAAATTTTCATCTCAAAAATAAAAGCTTCAGAATAGCTGCAATATATTGTCCCCCCAGGTATACCTTGAAGAAATATGACTACATAGGTATTTTTAAATCACTAGGAAACAATCCTATTGGGAGGAGACGCCAAAAATACTTAATGGGGTTCACGATTAACCGCGACCAAAAGTGAAGAACTGTATGGGGCAGCAACTGTATTCAAGGACAATTTCCTCTCAACCGGAAGGCATAAATACTCATACGTTAGTATCAATATTCTATGTACATACTGGTCTATGGATGGTAATCAAATCCCTGACCTAATAGACTTTATAAGCAGAGGTATCTCAAGTGGATACATACATGTAGATGATAGTGACGACGCACCTTATGATCACTCGCCCGTTATTGTAACACTCATCAAAAAAGTTATATTCTAAAAGAAAGTACTCCAAGATTATCCAATAAGAAAACTTGCTGGTCTTGTCTTCGGCAGCAATTGGAAACATCAATTAATCTGAAAGCCCCTCCTGAAAACCCCGCAACAACTAGAAGACGAACTTGACTAATTTATAAATAACATACAACACGCAGCCTGGCAACGTAACCCAGTAAGCAAAAATAACAGTTATTGGGATAATAAATTGAAATCATACCCACTAGAAGTAAGGAATCTACTGAATGAAAAAACGTCCTCCAATCAAAAAGATGATGGAACATGGGCCAGAAGAACCAAGAGAAAGAACTGCTTTTTGCAGATCATCTCTACGAAACCTTTCAACCATTATCAAATCAGATACCAGACGAAAATACAGCAAGGAAAGAAAAATCAGAAGAAGTCGAAATTCTACCTGTTACATTGAAAGAACTTGAGGATGAACTAAGGAGTAACATCAGTGCAAAAAAGACGCCCAGCTGCGACTTCATAATAGGTCGAACTGTGACAATTAATATCATTTTCTACCTATTTATATTTTGTTACTTTACAGATGTTTAATGAGGTTCCTAAGATTATTATTTACCTACGATTAGCTAGTCCAGTTTTTATTAATAATGTTGATCGTCATTACAACGTGAGTTCCTACAAGAGCGGCTACTGCCGTCGCTCTCTTTCACTGAAAGTGAGGCTTAATTGTGATTAAATATTAAAAAGAATTAAAATTTGAATTTCTGCATGTTAACGGAGGCAGAAAGACTACTCTTAACGAAGGCTGTACCTAATAACTAGGATAAAAAACTTCAGTGTAGGAAAATTATTTTACAAAATTTTGAGATGAGGAGATTTTCCCGAATTATTTTAATCAACTGTTTTTTGAATGGTGTTTCATGAAAAAGTATGATGTATCTTACTTATTCATCTTCCTAATCACTGATTAGTCAACTTGTGCCCCTATCAAACTGCAAATATCTCTGTTATAACGGGCACAACTGCCGAAACCTATGGGTTTGGCAGAATGAAAAGGGCAAATCAACGTTTTTTCCCACATTTATGGGATTTCCCCCTCCTCAGCTCACGATTATTCGGGAAACCTCCTTGTAAGTGAAAACTAGAGCCTTTTTCCTATCGAATGAAAAAAAAAGTTGAGATTATCTCTGGTTCTGGAGCCAGGGCACGGATTTCAAAAAATGAAAAACTTTGAAGTAGATTTCCCAAAAGTAGCGAGTTTCGAATTGTGCCTGGTAATGCCTCAAGCCAATAAAGGAAAGAAAACTTCACTAACCGAAAAGTCTTGGCTTCAGAAGTCGAGATCAATTCAAATAAAATACCGTATGCTGATACAGTAAAATACTTGGGGATGACCCTTGACTCAAAACTAAATTGGAACAACCACACTGGAAAGAAAAAGCAGGAATTGAAGATCCAGTTCAGAAGGATGTATCGGTTGACGGGAAGGAATTCCCATCTTTCACTTCGCAACAAACTTCTAATATATAGGCTATAGGCAGATCATTCTCCCTATCTGGACCTATTGAACACAGTTCTGGGGCTGTGCCAAGAAATCAAATGTTTAAAAAATCCAAACCTTTCAGAATAAACTACTGAGAATTATAGTTTGGAAGCGAGGAAGCACGACCATCGCCTCCATAAACATGAGAACCTGGAGATGCTCAACGTTTTGGACAACGAAGGAGAACTTGGGCGCCTCAAGAGAAACAAAACACTGGATTTACTTGTGGTGTGCCAGTAGTTCTTAGTGCAAGTTAAACCCAGTGTTCCTGATCCCGCTACGAATATGGGCTAGGTTTGCTGAACACCTGCCTTACAGTGAGATTATTTATTCTGAAATGAAATATTGCTGGATAAGATATTTTCAGTTGCAATAAATAAATCACGGAAAAAATGAAGCTTTACGAGCTTATTTTTAAATTGTTTACTATTAAAGTTTCTAGGGCAAAACCAGCTCCAGAGTGTGATTAGCTTGGAAAATTAGTGTTGAGTAGAAAATAAAGAAGAAGTGAATAACATATCACCCGTTTAGAAGTCTAAATTAATAATACCTACTTGAGCTGTTGGTTTCAAAGGTTCTTACCTGCAGCAATGACTGAAATTATTCCCAAGGGCAATTTATGAAAATGTCAGTTCAATGCACGTATCTTGGTTTATTATTTTCTAGAATGAACCTCTGGAACCGAGCATGAGACAAATTTTTTGACCCCCACTCACATTTTGATGGTTTCCGTTTCAAGTACCTACCTACGCAGAATCCGGAAATGGAATAAACAAATATCTGTCCATACACCGTACTTCGCACTTTTCTTACTTACCATGAACGAAAATTAATGAATTTTGGTTTGCGGTTCACATTTGGAGTCTAGTTGGTCCGCAAAGCTCGGCGTTACTGTCAGTCATCTCTAAGGGGTTGAAGTTTCCAGAATGCCGACAGCTCGAAAACGTTCAATAGAAGGAGATGTTCTTACGTTCGAACTTGAGAAATTTTTGAGACCACCCTGAGCATTGTACGTCCAGCCATTCGTTTGCACCGAAACCCTTCTTAAACATGATCATGAATGAAACGGTATACATCTAGCCCCGATATATTGCTAGGGAACACCTGATTATAAAAACGAATGGCTGCATGAAATCGAGTTAGTTGTTCCGTGATATTATTTCATTTGAAGAATGATGGCTACTTTGGATTTTGTTGATATTTATTTATTTATTTTTTTTT
Organism: Leptopterna dolabrata; assembly: GCA_954871275.1. Taxonomy (NCBI): domain Eukaryota; kingdom Metazoa; phylum Arthropoda; class Insecta; order Hemiptera; family Miridae; genus Leptopterna; species Leptopterna dolabrata. The sequence continues at coordinate 57,860,773 of OX940974.1, read as the reverse complement.
TTTTTTATTTATTAGCATCATACAGTGAACAAATGGTACAAAAAGAACATTGAAAACATTTTTTAACAAACAAAAATATTACACTTCTGGTAAACAAAATTAACAAAATCATATGCTAAAAGAAAGAAACTGATGCCCACCAAAAAATAAGTTCCTAAGAACTTGTGGTATCTGGTGGAGAAGCTAAGGCAAACAGTCGTAAAGGTATACCTATGATTTTTTTTTTACTTATTTATAAAATTATTGTTATTTAAATACATATATTAAGTTTTGTTGTTGTATGTTATGGTTCTTATTTATTTTTATTTTTTTTATTTTTTTTTAATATAAAGGGGAATTAAATCAAGAAAAAAAGAAAATGAAAATGAAGAGAAAGAAATAAAGGTACTCCCAAATTCTCAAATTATATCAATGTAACACCAATAAACATAGTAAAATAGGGAAAAATCAAGTTTTAAAACAACCATTTAGCATCTTCTTAAAGTTCAAAACATTGGTAAAGGAACACAAATTTATATTTCTGTCATAGAAAAATTTCAGAGCCTGAACATATGCATTTCTTTTGTAAAATTCGGTATTCGTTTTTGGCAAAACAATACCAGAATTAGCATAATTTCTGGTCTTATCAAAAGGAGCCAAATGCTTCTCACAGACGCCCTTATTAAAAACATGAATACAAGAATGAAACAAGAATAATTGTTGAACAGTTTTTACATTAAAATACTTAAAGATATTAGCCGACGGGAACCTTGAGTTTTTATTGAGGATAATTCTAATCAGCTGATTTTGCATAATCTGGACTTTCCTCACGTAAGATTTAGCTGCTCCCCCCCACAAAATAATCCCATACTTGATTATTGTTTGTGCCAAGCCAAAATAAATTAACCGCAATTGATTTTTAAAAAGAAATTTTCTTGCTTCTTTGAAAACGAAAAACAGTTTTCTCAAACGCACAATAAGGAAATCAATATGGGATTTGAAATTTAAATTATGATCGATTAACAAACCAAGATATTTACAGTGATCCGCAAAAGGAATCTGGGGACAATCACACTCGCCATCATGGGTAGGACAATTTCCTGTAGAGGGGAACTTGATTCTACTATACTGTGGGAAAGACTTATTGCCTATTCTAAAACGAAGCACAGACGTTTTGTCCACATTCAAAGCCATTCCATTAAAATCAAACCAGTCTTTTACCGCAATGAGACTTTTATTTACGGAGTCAATTAGAGCGCAGTAATCATCACCCCAGAAAACTATAGCTGTATCATCGGCAAATCCATAAAAGTTTCCACCTATCCTCAGTTTTAACAAATCATTTATGTACAGCAAAAACAAAATAGGCCCCAATACAGAACCCTGAGGCACTCCAATGTTAGTAATGGCCTCATTACTAAGAGAATCGCCAATTCTTGTAACCTGTGGACGATCAGTTAAAAAAGACCTAATTAAATCCAAGGATAAACCACGTATGCCATAACGTTCCAATTTATTGTACAGGATTTCATGGTTCACTGTGTCGAAGGCCTTACGAACATCAAGAAATATCCCCACCACATGGAAACCTTCATCAAGCTTTCAGACACAAAGCTATTAAAATAAAAAAGAGCATGATCAGTACATATGTTTTTCTGAAACCCATATTGGTTTGGAGCTATAATGTCATGAGCATTTAGAAAACTTAAAATTCTTGACTTGATGCATTTTTCAAGAATCTTAGACATTGAAAGAGTCAGTGAAATAGGCCTGTAGTTGCTCATAAATTTCCTGACACCTTTCTTGTATAGCGGGATGACCACAGTACTTTTGAAAGAAGTAGGAAATATCCCTAGAGAAAGAGAGAGGTTGTAAATGTGTGTAAGAGGAGCACTCAAGAAAGAGGCAAAAGTTTTCAAAATTAGATTACTAATGTTGAATTTAGAAAAGGAGCAATTATTTTTTAACCTCTTTAGATGGGTTTCAACCTCGGAAGTTTCTATGGGAGACAAGAAAACAGAATGACAGGGGGAGCCAGGGAAGTACAGAGGCACCCGTGATCGGGGGTCACTAGTAAAACCTCTTTTAATATCATCAGCTATTATTTTACCAACCGAAGAAAAGAAAGTATTGAAACTATTTGCTATATTTTTCTCCCCTGTTACAACGCCCCCAGTACCGTCCCAAATTTCAGTCAATACTTACCCCACTAAATTTTTTCGAATGTTTACGTGACGCAGTGTTTATTACATCCCATATAACTTTAGGATCACTGTTACTATTCTTAATCAGTCGAGCATAATAGGAATTTTTAGCTTTATTAATTACAGTATTGAGTAGATTTCTATACTTCTTATAATAAATCTCCAATTCCACATTGAAAGGTTGATTTTTCATCTTAGCTCTAATCTTGTCTTTATTTCTAATAGAAACCAATATTCCCTGCGTATTCCAGTCCTTTAACTTTTTAAATCTACCACTTATATTTTTATCCTGAGAACAATTTGCAATATGCTCTTTTAATATTTCAAAAAACTTCTCGCAAGCTAAATCAACTTCAGCTAGATCATAGACCTCTTTCCATGACTCACATTTTAGTCGTTTTTCCAGCAATTCAAAGTTAATTTTCGTAATCATTTTCATATCATCTTTTACAGAAGGGTTGGGAGGTAATTTACATAAAGGTTCCAGACTTGCTAAAGATGTAAAATGATCCGAAATAAAAAAATTTAAAAAAGATATTTACGAAATAAATTTAAGAAAGAAATTTACTTTCGTAACTTGAATAACGTTGTTTCATGAATAACAAGAAATATTTATATTGAAGGAATGTTTGAATCCGAGGCCACAGAAAACAGTGATCTACGCAGAAGGGGCATCTATAGGTAAATAATAAACCGTTGTAAGAGCGTTCATAGTGAAAGCATTCTCACTGCGATGCCTCGATGAGCAATGTCTCGCGCTCTTATTGATGAAAACAAATACCTGTGTTTGGATGGGAGCGTTCGTTGACGGGGAAACATCGATGGTGAACAGCTAGGGTGAAACACGATAACACCCAAACATCCATGTAGGTACAAACAGCGAGGTAAGCAGCAAGGCAAACAGTGACTTTCACTATGAACGCACCCTAACGCACGCCACAATGCAATTCATAACTGACGGAAGCCCCTCCAGGTAGCGCTAGTGTGAGTTGCCTCTACCACAGTATACATACACCAGTTGAGAATGCTAAGCCGAGGTTTCCCTGCGTACTGTGACAAGGAGATGGATTTGAGGATTAATTACAATGCTCCAAAAAGGAAAATAAGAAGAAATTACGTGGTTTAATACAGTATGATTTATTTATTCTTACCCATCTGTCTCATCTTTGAGACTCTAGTAGTTACTTAGTAATCTAAGTAAGTTATTAGACAGATGGTAATCAACTATATTCTTCAGAATGAAAAAGGAGAGGGAAAATCGAATGGCAATGCGAAGAATGCAGTATCGCTGAAGTATGGAGACGGCGCTCTTTTCTCCAAACCCAGAGGGATGGTGATGCTAAGCACTATCGTCTCAGTAACCACATATAAAAGCCAGAATGAATAAAGCTTTTAATTTTATTGTAACAGTGAAATCGTTCAGGAACAACTGCCTATTTCAGCAATACACGTGTAATTAGGAGACGTAGGTAAATAATTTATCACTAGAAATACTAAGTTTCAAGACCATAAATATTTCATATTGTGCCCTGGAAATTTGTAAGGAATGGGCGTCCGTTTATTTCTTATCCTTTCAAATTGTAGGACTAACGGAGAGCTTTCCAAAAAGGTGCTGTATAGTGGGTCGGGAATCGACGGAAGTGGAAGAAAAATGCGTGCGACGTCATCTGTTATGTATTGCCCTTTTGCTACCGCACATGGGAACCAAGTGAGAGGGATATACACACCAGATGACGTCACGCGTTTTTTCTTTAGCTTACTCCCGCCGAACCATTCGGATTTCGGAGCTAAAAGTTGGGTTACAGAGGTTTTCGAGGGTGCTGAATCCGGTTCTGAGGTCAAAAGCAGCAAGTTCCGACCCACATCCATTCCTTATTGGTAGGTAATGAAAAAATATTCATGAATTTGATAATATTTTTTATTAAATGAATTACTTTGAAAGCATAATGTGGAACAAAGGGCCAAATGGTCCTAACATTTTTGTAATAATAAAACGATAAACTGCATCTGTATCATTGTCTATATCTTTCTTCCCTCTAGCTTTCATCTGCGCATGAGCAAACGAGAAATCTTTGAAACGATCACAACTACCCGAACACATGGTCGAAATGAGCAAAAATCTTGATGGTCTGTGGGCTGGTGTCCAGATGGCTCATTATAAATTTTACCACATTCGTACTGTTCTACCTATGTTCTTATACTATTTGCAGCCTAATTGCAGGCTGAGCCTAGAATCCTAGGATTCCACAGTACCGGCGGAGTACCAAAATGTTTACGTGAAGTAACAGAATGTGGTGACGGGAAGCCTCCTTGCCTTCGGAAGGCGGAATACCCCGGTCGAAGTGAATAAAATGAAGGAGTACGTGCCCCAGATGAGCAGTTGGCAGAGTATGTAAGGAGCCGAAAGAGAGACTTGGCTCAATAAGGCGGCCCCTGGGAACCCCTCGAGATCTTGGGAAATACAGATATACGTGGATTTTGAAAGCAGGCACAAGCCAGCAACCCCCCCTTCACCCGTTATTTATATATGTAATGGTGTATCCTCTTTCCTTCATGGCGTATAATTTATGGCTTTGCGAGGGGTGGAACCGAAGTTAGGCAGAACGGGTGCTTGGTGGACGTCGGGCTCTCGGAATTTTATTAAGGTGATATATATTTTGTAAAATATGGCGCATAATACATCTGAAACCCTCCTTGACAAATAAAGTGGGTGTGAGAAAAATAAGAGGGGAAAATTTGAAACCGTTATATTTTCCGCTCGTTATCCCTTACTACTTTATCATAGTCAATTGTAAACTTGGTTGGTCTTGGACTGCAATGAACTTTGGTGGAATTGAAATTGTTTTGGATATAACTGACCGCAGCCTCAATTGCAATGAGAAGAAAAGATAGGGCAAGTTTTAGCTGTCTTCCTATTTTTATCTACTGGAGTTTAAAAAATATTTTTGAAAGGGAGTTTGAGTTGATTAGTCAGGTCACTGCGAAAGGATTTCCACGAGTTCTTCTTAAATTCCAGAACTCGATTATGGAAAATTCATCTTTTTTTAAATAGATCTCGAAATTGATCCAGTAAGTTATGGTCTGCAGAACTGTAACTTTACAAGAGGCTTCTAGGCGGTCTTAAAAAGCTGTCTAGCATTCCTCGTTCAACCATATTGCACCGGGATCTGTTGCAGTTTGGGGTTTATATTGAGGAGTAGCACTATCACCAGCATAGTTTATATATTTACAAAAGATTTTCATACACAAGGTACCTATGTGTATAATAGTAGGGGGATTTTTTTTTTGAATATTTTTCGGTATTCTGACCAACCAGATTCTTTCACTATCATTTTCGTGTGGGGACAGGTTATGGTAAAATGTGAGAGACAGAGATGGTGAATGATGTAAATAGCTGAGAATGTATTACGTAACTGGAGAGTGGGCAGGTCGTGGCCGGAGCCATACCACTCGACCTGGTGCTTGACGCAAGGGTTGCACACACCTCGGTGTCGGCACCCAGCAGGCTGGGTGTACCTGTCAGAGCCGATCTTCAAGCTCTGATAGAGGAGGAGGATTCTGTGGCCAGACGGGAGCTAGTAGGTTTGTTCCAGCGGAGCATAACTGGTTGAGTTGAGTTGAGTTAAGTTATGTTTGAGAACCGAAAAGGGTGGGGATGAATTATGAGTTATTAACCCAACACAACTCGGTCGCTGGAACGCACCAGTGGGTTACTCCGACAGAGTGCGCTCAAATCGCGATGGCCTCTAGCGTTTGAACCTTTCTCCAAGATAACCTTTATTCTAAAGCCAGACGTTAACCGCAGCCAGACGCTTTAGTTCCCTCTCTTCGAACATCCTCTCGTCATCGTCATCTTCCTCTGAACTACTCCAATCATCTTCTCACATCCTAAGTAGGTCGTACAGTTCTTCATCAGAAGAATCCAGAGCAAATCTAAGAAATTTAATAACGTTATGTAAAAATATAGAATCGTAAAAACCGCGGCCTGCCAGCGGGAATATTAAATATTACAACTTTTCTTGTGTAAACTGTGGCCACTTACCTTAAAATCTCATCCATCCCTGAAGCAACTACTTACTAAAATACACCACACTTCAATGGATGCTGAAAATAGAGGACAAGCCCTAAAAGAAAAAGATGAAGAGGGACACCCAAACAGAGTACCTAACATCTAACAGGCAGGTTACAGATCTTTTTGACGTGAAGGACGTGCGAATAATGATTTTTCTGGAAGGTTACGCCAGGTTATCTTCACTTATTTTTCATAACCCACCATCCACTGGGTTATGAAAGTTGATAACTCAATTATAAACTCGACGCCGCTGGAACACAATTCAGGGGTACAGTCTGACTAAAATCTTGACGTCGGGTTATTTAACTCAAACCGCTGGAACGCTCTCAACCTGCGCAATCGCTTCTACGCACAACTGGTTGAATAACTTTCGGTCGCTGGAACAAAGCTAGTGATCGCCTGGTGGGCATTAGAGCAGCGGCAGGCTCGGTAGACTGCGTCAATGAAAGGCCGCCTAACTCACCAAAAAATGTTCCCTGGCATCAAAGAGCGATTGGCGCAGGACTGGATCTCGCCCGGCTCCATAACCACGCAGCTGATGACGGGCCATGGCAATTTTTCTGCAAAACTTCATTACTTCCAACGACGACCAAGCCCAATGTGCCTCTGTGGAGGACAAGAGGAAACGTGCGAGCACGTAATTAGGGACTGCCCAATTTACGAAGGAGAGCGCTTGACAATGACAGGGGCACGAGAGTACGTGGATGACCTCCACCAGCTACTAGACAGTAGGGACCAGTTCTACAAGTTTTTGACTTTTGCTGAGTCATGGCACCACCGCAGAGGCGAAGGGCCCGACCTTGCAGCCCCCGATTAGTAGTTAGGTTAATACATATATAGGTCTAAGTACAGGGAGGAATATTTATAAAAGTACTCCCCTTTCAGCTCTGTGATATTAGGTTACGGTGTTTGTGTGTTCGTAATTCTGTGTTATATGTGTTTTGAGTGTAATTTATAGCGAGGTGTAGTGTGAGTGTGTGTGTGTGTGAATGAGGGGACAGATGGAGTGGTTGGGGGGCCTGCTGACCTCGGGGAGGCAGCAGGCAACCTTTATATCATTTTGTTGGTTTTTTCATTTCTTGCAGTTTATTAATTTCATTTTGTTTATTTTCTTAGGGCTGTCGGCCTCCTGGCCTAAGAAAGCCCTAACTGACGGGTGCCAGGAGGCTATATTAGGTAGGGTGGGCCCGGGGCCGGTGGGCTCTCCCCATCCTATCGGTTTAGAATGTTGAATGGTGTATGCATGGACAGGCGTTAATGTTTTTGATGGTGTGCAAGTAATTTATTGAATGAGAGTCTATGTTGGCGTTATTGACTGTGTGCATGTAATTTATTGAATGAAAGTTTATGTTGGCGTGCAGTTGTCAGGCGAATGATTGTGATACATATCCAAACAGAGCTGTGATATCAAACTTGAGTGAAGACAAAACTGCCGATGATGGAATAACCGCAAGTTATAGAAGAGGCGGTGAGTACGGAGGCTGTGATATTTACTTAAGCACTGTTTTAAAAAATGCCCGCCAATGATGGAAAACCGCAAGATACTCAAGAGGCGGCTAGTAAGGAGGCTGAGCGAGATAATTGGAGCAGTATGCACGAAAACAGAAAATGGAGGGACCAAGGACGGAGTATGTATTCCCTTCTGCCTCCAAGATCCCTGTAAAACCGGCACCTCCACGCGGGCCATCCCGGACATGTCTATGACATGACCAACGCCGGAGGAGGCAGGAACAGGGGTAACCTGCTGTGCAGAGAACAGGAAAGAGAAACGAAGAGGAGTCACAAAGCAAAGAGAATGATTGGTATGGGCCCAAGAGGCCTGCAAACAATCAACCAAAGCACAGCACACAGCAGGTCTCGTAAATAGTCACCTACTTCTCGCTGGAACAAAAGGGCTAGGTTGGGTTATAATAGGGGATGAACTGTTTGATTTCGCTCTAGGCAATGGTAGTGTAGCTCTGGCAAATCTGCGTATCACTGTTACCACAGCATATCGATCGAATCCCCAGGTGATATGCCACCATGTTCAGCCAAAGCCAATTTTGCTGTCAAATATCTCGCCAAGTTTGAAAAAATAATTAACTTCTCCCTTTTCTCAAGCCCCCACTCTGGGACCCTCCCACTGGCATATAACTTCAAACACTTGCGGCGGAGTAGTGGAAATCCATAGCAAAAAAATAGAATAGTCTATTTCCACGGGGTACCGGCGATTGATCCCCGCGGGCTGAAACACGTGGTGATTGATCCCGACTTCAAGTTCGGCGATTGATCCCGGTTACTCAACTGATCCCCGTAGAAGGTTCGGCGACTGATCCCGGCTTCATTCACATAAAAGTAGGCATAAATAATGCAAGTGACTACAAAAACCGAAATCACTGTCAAAAAGTCGTGCTGAAGCTTATGATCATAGCAAATTCCCGAATTTTCCGCTAACAGTCTTCACAAATTTATAGAGATCGTCGTCTGAGGTTTGGTGCTGTATCAAATTGGCTATCCACCTTGATTTTCGTCGCGATTTGGAAGAAGGAGTATGGAGTTCACCGTCGTGAATCTTCGCGTATATCTCAGTCTGATACGCTATCAGAGCGTCTACGAATATAAAAATGTTAGGGTGTGGTGAAGTAAAACTTTGCTCAAAATGAGCGTGAAAACTCTCACAAGCGTTTGTTGTCCTAGTGATATCAGCCGTTTTTGATGCCCACAGTGACGGGGGGAAAGTAGAAGTTTCCGCTACATATGTGTCATGCAGGTACTGCGAGAATTCGAGTGTCTTATCGGCGTCGTCATCTGGGCGATCCAGCAGCCAACTGCAAAAAACTTCGCCAACTTCCTGCGGGTTCAGTAATGGAAAGCCGAAAGCCCAGTGCAGCCACACTCCAACTTCATTGCCCTTGTCCTTGTACGAAGCAGTGAGCCCTAACTTCTGTATCCATCTCTTCACCCCGCCAGCCAGTTCTTTTTGATAAGTAAACCTGAAATTGAATCGGAAAATAACTGTTTGGTTCCGCTCACTCCCATTCTCCACAACAAAGGTGCATCTTCGTACTAAATTAACGGCCACCTTACGCCTGGTTATCTCTAACAATGATTATCATTTGGCCGGCGCCCCTTGCCCTTGTGTTTGTGCGGGATTCCGTGTTTGTGCGGGATCAATCGCCGATACCTCTCCCCCGGCTCGGCCGTTCTACGGGGATCAGTTGCCACATTCCGTGAGGCTCTCGCTGCCACTTTCACTTTTCCGGGGATCAATCGCCTGTCGCCCATTTCCACGTAAACTAACAAAACTGTAGACCAGTTTCGGTTGTTAAATCATCATCAGTACACAATAGAATGAAACTACTGGAACTTCTCCTATTTATACAACTCGAGTGAATGGCAGTGCAATCTCATTGGCTGTTGAGGCCAAGGAAGTGAAAGGGAGGTGGAGCCTGATTGGCTGGAATACAATACAAGTGAAGGGTGGTACATTCTGATTGGAAAGGAGGTAGGACAAAAGGAAAAGGAAACAAACGCCATGAGGTGATACTAACCAAGCTTACAGAAATAAATCAATTAAAGGTGAATGGTTTTGGTCATTTATTTCATTTACAGAAGAGCCTAATTTATGAATTTTCAGTATTTCCAATTGTTCCAATGCATCCAGTTTCGAACTTTTATTACAAAGATGAACTATCTCAACTGATGAATTGTTCTTATCAATACTGAAGTTAAATCCATGACCCTCCTCCCTTAAATGATTAGCAAAAGCCGAATTACCAGAACCATCCCTAAAACATCGTTCGTGTTCCCATCGGTGTTCGTTCGGTTTTTTCTCCCACTGGCACCTAAAGCTCAGCAACAGCAGCAGCAACATTATTTACGCAACATTTGAACTCTCAAAACTACCTGTAACAGAGGTCAAGTGGCGCTGAAAATAGGCAGAAATATTCAGATTGGTGACTAGATCGACCCACAGAAATTTTATCAAATTGTGACAGTAACTTTTATCGATGCATGCACAATTATTGTGCTTTCCTCGAAACCTTGATTTTTTTTAAAATTATAAATGTTTTTTTATTGCACCAAGTACTACAACATATTAGCAACATTTCTTTGACAAGGTCTTTTTTGATATTTGGAATGAGACTTGATACATAGCACAGCTCTTTACTGTTTTGACTGTTAGTGCAATTTGACGCACTAAGGTACACTGAGAGCACAGCACTCACTGAACAGATTTTCACGGAACCACTCACTCACTATTGCCACAGTGCATGAGGTTTTCGTCTTTTCAGACGCCTCCTGTGATGTGCTATTGCTGGAGTATTGATGACTTAATCTATTGTTGGAATTTACAGATTCTTATGAATGTCGATATTCGCTGAGTACCAGTATGCATTAACAAACACATGACTATAGTACGTTGTTGGAATAGCTGTATGATATCACGGTTGCTTTTGGTGGGCTGATTGTATAATTAATTTATTTTAGACTGACAATTTTGATTGCCTACCAATCAACCAGTGCATTTTCCAGAATTTTTCTTCTTCTTTTTTACGTGCCCTTTCCAGCAGAGCTTTGTATCTAGCGTCATACCTAGTTATTTTGCCTCGTTGGCATTCGGGATGACCTGATTGTTGAGATGGACCGGTACGTATTCGATTTGGCGGTTCTAAAAATCGACATGGGCGCTCTGCAATGGAGGGCATATAGAATATCCCTGACGTAGTCCCTGCGTGTAGTAAGAGGGGACTAAAAGGGGACTGTGGATAGTCACCAGCCAGATTAGGTGTATGAGCTTCCACGACAGAAGAGCTTCTGCTCTTCCATGGCGCCTGTTTTTCTCATTTTGGGGCAGATGATCCGGATGAGCCGGAGCAGGACCCATCCATAAGGGTGGAGGCAGAAGAACATGTCTTGGTGTCAACGGCAGCACTCCAAGACCGAGCCGGCTGGTCTACTGCGAGGGTAGGTGGTGCTCTAAGCTGTGATGAAGGCAAGCCACCTAGGGGAGACAGGGAACCCCGATATAAAAGCCCCCTGGTCCTCCAGGTTGGGGGCTGGGCAAAGGGTTGACAATCCTTCCCTGGAAAACAAACTATTGTTACGGAACCAAGACAGCAAGAAGAGCCCATCAGATTTAATGATAATGAACCCCGGCGCGGAAACAGGACTCACAAACGGAAACTGAATTACAAATATGCCACTTGGAATGTCCGCACATTGCTAAGAGCAGGAAATATGCGTGAAGTTGGAGATGGAACCGTGAAATACGGTATTGATCTAACAGCAACCTAGGAAACTCGATGGAAAGGAAGTGGAAAAATTGCTAAGAAGTATTGTAGCAAATAACGTTAAACACTTGATCGAACTTGATCGAACTTGTATTATTCCCAACAAGCACAATTCAGAAAATCAACTTAGTTTTTCATGCACAACAACGAACTCAACTGTCAACAATCAACATGTGAGATTGGGGTAACCAACCTCACATTATCCCCCTCTTCTTTCCCTTCTTCTTTTGGGCGGACGTTTGCCTTAACCAACCTATTGGCATGCAGTCGTCTTCGTTTTCCAGCCAGCTGAACATCAAATAGGACATCATTCCGTCGCTTCACAATTACCCATGGGCCAGTCCATACTGGCTGTAATTTTGGGCAGACACCTCGCTTCCGTTTTGGGTCATAGACCCATACCCAATCATCTTCCTGGAAGGGTGGAGAACGCGCTCTTCGATCGAAAACTTCTTTTTGGGTCCTCATCTTTAGTTTTGCCTCTTCCTGGGCAAACCTTCGCATTGATTCCAGGTTCGTCCGTAGGTCCAAGGCGTAGGACGTATCAATTTGCGTTGGGTGTTCAGCAGGAGGTCGCACCAACATGTCAGGAAGCCTCAAGTCACAGCCATATATTAATTGTGCTGGGGAGTAGGCGGTGGTTTGATGAGGAGTGGCTCGGTATGCCATCAAGAAGAGTGGAATCTTTGTGTCCCAATCGCTTTGGTTTCCATTCACAAACATGGCCAGATGCTTATTGAGGGTTCGGTTCAGTCTCTCAACTAATCCTGCTGACTGTGGATGTAAGGGAGCTGTACGTGTTCGGTGAAACCCCAAGATTGAAGCAACCTCTTTCAGCAATCTTGCTTCAAAATTCCTCCCTTGGTCTGTATGAATTTCTAGAGGTATCCCAATCCTACTAAAAACCTGTTCGACCAAGACAGTTGCCACCGTTTCAGCTTCTTGATTAGGAACCGGTATCGCTTCAGGCCACTTGGAAAAATAGTCACATGCCACCACTACGTATTTGTTTCCTCGAGACGTGGCTGGATAAGGGCCTAGAATGTCAATGCCCATTCTCTCAAATGGCGCGCCGACCATCATTTGCTTCAGTGGTGCTGGCTTCACTATGCCTGGACCTTTGAAACGTTGACACTCTGTACACGTTTTGCACCAGGCCCTGACGTCCGAGGTCATATCAGGCCAGAAGTACCCTTGGCGGACCTTAGCCATGGTCTTCCAATACCCAAAATGCCCTGCTGTTGGTCTATCATGGCTCAACTGTAAGATGTTCCTAATCATCTTTTGAGGTACCACCCACTGTAGTCTCTTCGTACACCTATCTAACCAGTGGTGATATAGCTCTCCATTTCGAACCTCCAGCAGTTCCCAACGGCTCACCAGCTGCCGAATCCTTGGGTCACTTGCAGTCAGTTGTTCTACGTCAGGACGTTTACCCTCTAACTTCCACTGAATGACCTGTTGGATAGCTATATCTTCCTTCTGCAGGTCTTGTTGGTTTGGTAGGATCTGTATGCTATTTGCCTGACCATCTCGTTCTTCTTGGCATTGGCAATACCTACACTCATCTGCACAGGGTCTCCGTGACAGCCCATCAGCATTTGAGTGATCCTTGCCTGGTCGATGTATTATTGTGTAGTCATATGCCTGCAATCTCTCAAGCCATCTAGCTAATTGTCCCTCAGGTTTCTTGAATGACGTCAACCAGATAAGGGCAGAGTGATCTGTACGCAGAACAAAATTAGTTCCATATACATAATGGTGGAAGTGTTCTATGGCTCGAACAACTGCTAGTAACTCTCGGCGTGTTGCACAGTAATTCATCTCTGGGCATGATAAAGACCTGCTGGAATAAGCAACTACTTTTTCCTCTCCCTTATGCACTTGTGATAACACAGCTCCTACTCCATGGGCACTAGCGTCACAATCCAGTATGAAAGGCTCTATTAGGACTGGAAAGGCTAACACTTTTGTGGACGTCATGGATTTCTTAAGGTCAGCAAAGCTTCTCTCTCCAGTTTCCCTAGTACTGTTTCAAAATCAGGTCCATGGATAATCAAGTCATCAAGATAAGTCAGTGCCACGTTAGCTGGAATCACTCTCTCCATTAGTCTCTGGAAGGTGGCGGGGGCATTGCATAGCCCAAATGGCATCACCTTGAACTGCCACAGCCCTTTTTGGTAGATGGAGAAAGCTGTTTTTTCTCTGTCTTCTGGACGCAGTGCTACTTGCCAATATCCGCTCTTCAAGTCTAAGACACAAAACCACGCTGATCCAGACAAAGCAGCCAACAAGTCTTGGATTCATGGAAGAGCATATGAGTCTTTTTTAGTGATCCTATTCAACTGACGATAATCAACACAGAAACGTGTTGATCCGTCTTTCTTTGGAACCAACACTACTGGGGAAGCCCAAGGGCTTTCAGACTCTTCAATGACTCCTTTTTCAAGCATCTCCAGTATCAGGTCACTGACATGCTTCCCTTGAGAGTAGGGGATACGACGAGGTGCTTGCTTTATTGGTTGAGAGTTCCCTGTATCAATGGAGTGCTGTACAATATGGGTCCTTCCAACAAGTTTTCCATCTGTTGCTGTTGCCGATCTAAATCTCTTCAGAAGAGATGCAAAGGCTTTCCATTCCTTGGAGTTGGGGGGAAGGTCAGTACTCTGAAGGATAGGGAGCAGCCAAGCTTCGTCCTTTTCCTCCAACTTAACCTGAAGGATTGTCTGCACACACTCCCATCTCTGTTTAAGGGGTACTTTGCCTGATGGTAGATCGATGGTGGAATTTCGCAGATTGATACATGCCTTTATCTGACGGAGGAAATCCAGTCCAAGAATGGCTTTATCCCTTATTCTGGCAACCAAGAAAGAGTGTCTGAATTCATGGGCTCCAAACCTAAGTGAAGCTCTACATTCTCCATCTAGTCGAATCCTTTCCCCTGAAGCAGTTTTCAATCCAGTATACTGTGACTTCTTGACAGTGGATTTGCAATGTTGCGCCACATCAGGTCTCAAGATTGATACAGTGGCACCAGTATCCACCAAAAAAAAAATAGCGTTTTCCATTCACATAGGTTTCTATGAACAGTGCTTCTCCGCCAGTGCGTGCTGTTCGAATAAAACCATCACATTCCATCTGTCTACTCTCATAGTCAATATGTGGGCCTGGGGTAGTAGCCAGTGCATGGCCCTTTGCTCTGGCTTGAACTAGTTTTCCTGATTAGGACGTGAGCGCTTAGGGCAGTGAGATTTATAATGTCCGAGCCCATTGCAGCTGTAGCATCTGCTCTGTTCGACCTTAGTACCTGCACTTGAAGGGGCAACTGCTTCCAACTGCAGTGCTGTGGCAACTGCCTGTTGAAGATTCGGTGGCTTACTTAACATTATCAGTTTTGCAAGGTCCCTACTTGAAAGAGCATCAATGAAGACTTCAACAGCTTTTTGGTCTCTCTGATCACGCCATTCATCAGGGTATGCACCTCTCACTAATCGTTCGATGTCATTTGCAAGGTCTGAAAGCGTTTCATTTAATTGCTGCTTCCGAGTCTTCAGTTGGATACGATAGTTGGGTTGCAACCTTGTTCGCCCAAAATGTCCTGCTAGTGCCCTAACCAGAGAAGAGTAGTCCAACCTCTCCTGAGTGTTTAAATCTGCCAAGACAGATAAAGCAGGTCCTCTAAGGCTATTAGCTAACCTGTCTCTTATTGTTTGAACAGCCCATCGATTAGCACGGGAGGTCACTTCCAAATGTACCTGATACTCCTCCCAAACGATAGTGCCATCATACAGACTGAGTGGTTCTTCAGCGCTGGCTGAGAAAGCGAGGATGGGGAGGGATCCGCAGGTCGACTCCGAGTCGACATTGTCCGGGGAGTCTGCTTCGGCTGAGGCTGACGGGGCATGTTCGGACGGGCCCCCAATGTAGCAAATAACGGTAAACACTTGATCGAACTTGTATTATTCCCAACAAGCACAATTCAGAAAATCAACTTAGTTTTTCATGCACAACAACGAACTCAACTGTCAACAATCAACATGTGAGATTGGGGTAACCAACCTCACATTATTTAACTCTGCACTAGCGGGCCCCGAGGAGAGAACCGGCTTATCGGGTGTAGGATTGATAGTTAACAAGAAAATAAAAGCGGCTGTTCTAGGTTTTGAACAAGTAAATGACCAAATCTATAAGCTTCGGCTTAAAGGACACTTTCAAAATATTACCCTGTTCTCAGCTTATCTCTCTACAGAAGAGAGCCAGGACCAGACCAAAGACCAGACCAGAAGACTTTGTCAGGCAAACTGCGGGGCAGCACTGGCTTCATCTTGACACTAGTGATAACGGACAATTGCTCCTTCAGTTCGCAGCTCTCCATGATCTGTGTGTTGTTGGCACATGTTTTCCTCATAAGGACATTCATAAAGGAACATGGCAGGCACCTGGAAGCAGGGGTATGGTGAACCAGATAGATCATGCATTGATAATGAGAGACATGCCACTCATGTAATGGATGTCAAGACGATGAGGGGGTAAATTGTTATTCAGATCACTTTTTAGTGAAATACTTGGTGAGACACAAAATAGCCAACATTTAAAAAAGTGACCGATTGAAAAGGCCTCGATGGGATGTTGAAAAATTGAAGGTTGATGAAATACTGGCTAGCTATCGATGGGAACTGGAGGAGCGATTAGATGAGGCCAAGTGAGTATGTCATTGGAAATGTAGAGCGAAGATGGAGGCTGATTGAGCCAGCCATCTTGGAAGCAGCAAATGAGAAAGTGGGGGATAAAAGAAAAATGTGAGAAATAATTGGTTTGATGCTGAGTGTGAGGAAGCTTTAAGACTGAAGAATAACGCCAGGCAGAGGAAGATTCAAGTCGATACACACAGAAACCGTGAGATGTATAATAAGCTTAATAACCCTTGCCGAAAATTACGCACTGAGAAGAAGAAAGCATGGGAAAAGAAGGGCGTTGTAACAATAGAATAGAATAGAATCAAAGGTGAGAGTAGACTGTTTTTCGAAGGAGTGGACAGGATAAGGAAAGGATTTAAGCCTAAAGTTGTTACATGTAAAGATAGAAACGGTGACGTAATATGCGACGAAAAGGAAGTAATAACCAGGTGGACTCAGCATTTTTCGGAAACCCTCGACCGAGGTGAAGGGGAAGAAGAGGGGCCTGCAGAATCGGACTCGGAAGAATTCCAGGGCCCAGATCCACTGGTATTGACACCTAATCTTGACGAAGTTAAAGATGCCATTAACCGAATAAGGAACAATAAAGCACCAGGTGAAAATGGAATCATAAACGAGTTCATCAAAACAGGAGGCACGAGGCTTGAAAACGAAGTCCTTCAATTGACAAGCCTGATTTTGGAAACCGAGGTGATGCCACAAGACTGGACCTCTGGACTTATATGCCCTGTTTTCAAGAAGGGGGATTAGTTAAGCTGTGCTAACTATTGTTGCATAACTCTGTTATATGTCGTTTACAAGATCTTTTCTACGATTCTGATGAGAAGAATCAGTGGTTATGCAGAGGAAATTCTCGGACACTACCAGTCTGGTTTCAGAGCTGAAAAGTCTCACTGAGCAAATGTTTGCTGAAATTTGCTGTGCGACAAGTTGTAGAAAAGTTCTGTGAATACAATAACGAACTGCATTTTTTTCTCTTCATAGATTTTAAGCAGGATTTCGATAGTGTCAGGACTGGACCTCTGGACTTATATGCCCCGTTTTCAAGAAGGGGGATTAGTTTTAAGCTGTGCTAACTATTGTTCCATAACTCTGTTATATGTCGTTTACAAGATCTTTTCTACGATTCTGATGAAAAGAATCAGTGGTTATGCAGAGGAAATTCTCGGACACTACCAGTCTGGTTTCAGAGCTGAAAAGGCTCACTGACCAAATGTTTGCTGATATTTGCTGTGCGACAAGTTGTAGAAAAGTTCTATGAATACAATAAAGAACTGCATTTTCTTTTCTTTTCATAGATTTTAAGCAGCATTTCGATAGTGTCAACAGGAAAAACCTGTACACTGCTTTAAGAACCTTTGGTATTCCTGTGAAGCTCACAGATTTGGTAAGAATGACAATGAAACACACTAGATCAAAAGGGCGTGTTGGTGGAAGAGTGGAGTGAGACAAGGTGATTCTTTGTCTGCTGTTCTGTTTCATCTGGTTTTGCACTATGCTGTTAAAGATACTGACCACAAAGGTTTGATAACCTTCAAGTCGTCACAATTATTTGCATATGCAGATGAAGTGCTGATTGTTGCCAGGAACTGTAGTGCCTTGCGGGAAACGTTTTGGATGATTGAAGCCAATTGCAAGAAGATAGGTTTCCGAATAAATGAAGATAAGACAAAGTACATGTCATTGGCGTCAGATAACAGAAGAAGACCGGATCTAAATGTCACCTTTGGTGAATACAACTTCGAGGGGGTGAAAAGTTGCTCGTACCTGGGATCGGAGATTACGGAGGACTAGAGTATGAAGGTAGAGGTTAACAAAAGAATTCTGATGGGAAATGGATCCTTCTTTGCTAGCTAGCATTAAGCTGTTCAAATCCAGATTAATAACCAGAACCTCGAAGCTGCTCCTCTACAAAGCACTGATTCGCCCAGTGGTATGTTATGGGGCAGAGTCCTGGACCCTCACTATAAAAGAAGAAAAAGCACTACGTGTCTTTGAGAGCCGAATAATCAGAAGAATTATGGGTCCGGTCAGTGGTCAAGGATTTTGGTGAATAAGGACCAACCGGGAAGTAGAGAACTTTCATGGTTAAGAGGACATAGTCTGATTTATCAAGAGTAATAGTATTCGAGTGTTGGGTAACCTTACAAGGCAGGGTGATGACGCAACTACAAAGAGGATACTCCTGGCATAACTGGAGGGAATGCGGAGAATAGGACGCCCAAAAGCAAGATGGATGGACGACGTAACAAAGGACCTTCGAAAGTTGGGTATTAGGAACTGGAGGACTGAAGCCCTGGACAGAATGAGCTGGAGGAGAAAAGTCGTGGAGGCCAAGGTTCACACTAAACTGTAGAGGCAACAAAAGAAAGGAAGAAAATCGACATGGACCTTTTTCATCTCATTGATCTTGATTCTCCACTTGGTTGTCCAGGCATGGAGACTTTTGATGGACCTTCTGAGTTTTGAGATTGACTCGTGATTGTCTTCACAGATGGCCAGGACCGCACGGGTAAATCACCGGTGTAAAGGACGTACAGGAATGGGCCAAGGACACTTCCTTGTGGTACACCAGGGTGGATCATTTCTACTTCCGAAAACGCATCATCTTGTTTGATCTGGAAGTATCGATTCGATAGGTAGGACTGGAGCAACTCACCATATTTTGCTGGAAGCAAACAGAGCAGAGCAGACTTTTTTGTATTCTAGGGCTTGTTCATTTGCATGAGTGATACGGTGGGCATGATCTATAGTCGAATGCTGATGCAGAAATCCGAACTGATGCTTGTTTATGAGGTTTCGTTCTTCCATAGTGTTGATCAGTCCTTTGTGAAGGACCTTTTCAAAGAGCTTCAAGAGTACAGGTAAGAGAGATATTGGTAGGTAGCACGTCAACTATTCGGGTGGTTTACCTGGCTTTGGTATCATGAAGACCTCTGCAAGTTTCCACAGTTGTGGAACATATTGATGTTTGATGGATGTATTTATGATTTGCGTTTTTCTGAACCCCAATATATGTGTTTTGCTTTGTAGTTTCCGCCGATAATAAAGCGATTCCCCAGCAGGCCAAACGCGTCAGCAAATTATTATTCTTTTATATAATAAATTCTTTGGCAAAATGTAAACACTCGCAACAGCAGTTTCATACGATTTCGTTTTTCAAAGTGATTGCACAAATCTAAAACTTTTCTTCCTCAAGTTTGACGCATTCATGGTGTTTCAAATTTTCTTTGATCAATACCGCAATGCCTTATTGCTAGGATGGAGTGCATGGCAGCACTTGTATCCTTCAATTTTAAAGTGAGACTGAGAGGTCAAATGAGTATCGGAAATCAGACAGATATCTATCTATGTTGTTAAAATAAGGGCCACCTCAAGCGGGATTGGAGTTCATTGGCGTTCCATCACATACTTCGTAGGCTGCGCATCATGATAATTTCTTTAGTGGTCGACCGCGACCTCATTCAGGGGCACCTAGTCTTTGGTTGACGTTGATCCGTGTATTTTCAACTCGACTTTGATTTGCAATTGTATCGTTTGCAAAAACGACTGAATGCTTTGATCAGGAGCCCAAAGGCCTTATCAGGTGGAATAAACCGGTTCCCGTGAGGTCACCGAAGTTAAGACACCTCGAGCATGGTTAGTACTTTGATGAGTGACCACCCTGAAACGTGGTGATACGTCCAAGTATGATCCATGTAGCAGTTGGGCGAACCCCTCACCACTCAAGGGGGTGAGGCAGTCGGACAAAAAGCCCCAGCCTGGAATATTTACTTTTTTTACTTTTGCTTTGATCAGGCTGCATGGCGACTGGTAGGGCGACGAAGTGTTGATTTTTCTCAGGGACTGGAGTTTTGGGTGAAGGTTTTCTTGGGTGTGTTATTTTGATTGGCTCTTTTGCCAGTGTTTTAAAAACTAGCTTTCAGACCCTGTGATCCCCCCCCCCCCTCCTCGGGCTGCTTCAACAAACTCTAGACATTTGCGGTAACTGGCCGAATGAGGGTTCCGGTAGTTTGCACACTTTGCAGGAGTATCACGAGGTCTGATGCACTTTTCTGTGGCATGGAAGCCTGCGCATTTGACACATCTCTCCATTTTCGTGCAGTAGTTTCTGGTATACCCCCATGACTGGCACCTTTTACAATGAGAAACAATTTTACTGGGTTTACAGTTTTTCGAATTTGACCTTCGATGAGTAGAATTTTATGATCCCATTACTTCGCCTGGATTAGTTCCTGGGGCAAACTCAACGTTATATATATATATATATATATATATGGGTGTTTTTGTTCCCCATTCCAGTTTCTGAGTAATATTCAGAACCTCAAGTTATGGGTTTCCTAGAGAAAATGCTTCCTTAAGCTCTTGCAGAACGAGCCCCCTTGGAAGTCCTTTCAACATGACTGTGTATGGGTGTTCTTGCTTATTTTCATAAGTGGTAAACAGACATTTTGGGTTATTACTCTGTGTCAGGTCAACGGCATCAACCAAATGTCCGTTGAACCTGCCATAGGATTTGGACAGTACACCTGTGGGAAAATGAACAATCGGACGTTTCCACAGGACGTACCGCCAAACCAAAAGTGTTAATTCAGGAGTGCTGACGACCGATTTCCCAAGACCTCGCGGCCACAGCCAACGACCGTGCTTTAGCCATTGTAATCGTGACGTAGTGGTAGGCGGAACCATACCCCTTCCTGCATGTACCAAAATTGGTACTGGATGCTGTCGTCACGGCTGCACCCAATCAGCCGAAATGATCATCCCTCTCCTTCTAAATCCAAAATTTCGATTGGGCTTCCAAAACAGAACGCCCTATCACGCCTCCGACCTGAACTGGCAACTGATCGGAAACACGGAATCAATACTATCTCTCCTTAGACGTCGTAGAAGCAACAAGTCAATAGGCTTTAATCGTGCCCAACCTTCTCACTCTCTGGACTGATCGTTTGGAGGAAACCTGACAGATTCCCTCCATCCTAGCTGCAGAAGCCTGCTCCCGTCGAGTCGCCTGGACCAGCCATCAGGAAATCACCGGAGACTGATACCACCAAACAGGTCAGAGTCATTTGACTGTTGTTATCCGTTCGCTCCCGCGTGAGATTCGTGAAAGCCGCAAACTTATTGCGGATCGCGTTCGAAACATTCTCAATTCCGAGGGCTTAGGTAGGACTTGCATTAGATTACACAAAGGGTAAACGGGACAGCCTAGGGTAGATCTTACATCTCGGGACTGGGGCAGACATTACTCTAATAGGGAATTAGTGAAAACCCCAGAACCAAAGCTTTACATTCTGTGAATATGTATTCGCTCAGCAAAAATTTTTTATAACCCCCCCCCCCCCCCCCGCTTCTCAAAATTTTTTCTTTTACGTTTCAGGTGGCCTAGATTCCAAAAATGCAATGTCCGTACGCCGTACGCCGTCCGCTGTATCATCCATGTCTACTTTATTTTCGGTCTAAAAAATTCGCTCTTTCGAATTTTGGCCCTAGTTGTTGTGTCCCGAAACTTTGCAGCCCGATCAGAATATACCCAAGGGTGTGCAACAGTGTGGGCTGTTCTCGATACATTTTTTCTTCCTGTGGAGACGGGATCGGTTTGGGGAAGCCTAATCGATATCCCTTCTTAAAAGGTGATAATCTCGCTGGTCTAGGAGGGGGACTCTCGAGGGTCCACCCCCACTGTTACACTGTCACATGGTAGCACAGTGTGGTTCGGTAGTATGCGCTGAGCACTTCACCATACTCCATCCACTTTTTGTGGGCATACCAGAAGGATAAGCCCAAAGGTTTCCCCAGAGGGATTCCTTTACTAACAACCTCTCCCTTTGATAATACATACATCTATTGGCTTCCCCACCCCCTTTCCACTAATAGAGTGTCAGTATAATTAAAATATACTGAGCTCATCAGAAGGCGATTAATGCCGTGTCCCAGTCCCAATAGTTGTTCCATCCTAACGATCGAGGTTGATCACCTAGAGGTTGCCCAGATGAGCACAATTCACTGGACAACAACCTCTGACAACATTATCCGCCAATACTCATATGTAGGAGTTTTGTTCTCCACCAGTAAATATTATTGAGGTAGTACCATTACGATGGAGGTTAGTCACCTTGAAGTTATCACCTTGTTGATGTATTTTCCTAAACCAGAACTTCATACTACTTTTCATTCCCCCTTTTCCCTCTCATACTTCTGCTACCCAGAAGTATGTCATGTGGGGAGGAGTGTAACAGTGTGGGTTGTTCTCGATACATTTGTTTTCTTCCGGTGGAGACGGTATTGGTTTGGGGAAGCCTAATCGATATCCCTTCTAAACCGGTGATAATCTCGCTGGTCTGGGAGGGGGACTCTCGAGGTCCACCCCCACTGTTACACTCTGTCACACGTGTTATGGGTGAAAAATGGGTGTAAAAATATGCTTTCTTGTTGTTTTAGTAACATCAGCTTGTGAGGTATCGTTTTCCATTTTTTTTTTTTTTTTTTTTAGGGCGAGAAGACCGAATATGAAGTTGGTTTTGACCAAAAAATGAAGAATTGAGGTTGTAAAGAAGGTTCAGCTCCCAAAAAAAAATTTTTTATGAGTCATCCACGTGGGAAGTTGTCTGAAATCACAATAAATTTGTATGGTAACTGTTCTAACTAAAGAGAACACGCTCATAGATTGGAAAAGGCTTCAATCTAAGCGGTGCTGGTAATATAAAATAGTTAAATAGTGGACTGTATAAGAAAGGAAATTTGGATGAAAAAGAGGCGACACGGATTGTGAATAATTGGGTAACCAATATACGACTCACCGGTGAGCTGCTTTTTTTTTTTTTACAAATGTTTATTTAAAGACCATTACATGGAGTAATATACCTTTTTGACAACAATAGTCGCTACAGACTGGTTAGTACTTTCAAAGTGCCTTCAATCACGGCGAAGATCACTTTAATGTCAATTTCATTAATTCATTCATAAATTCATTCATTTAATGTCAAATTTACACATCATTTAGAGAGTGACACATCATTTAGTGAGAGATATTGTCACTAATATGACGCGGTCTTCGCAATCGTGGGAAATTGAATGGCGCGAATCCTTCGTTGACAGTCAGATTGGGATGATCAGCGTTTCTGCTCACAAATGTTTGCATAGCCTGCACACGGAGTTCCTCGGGAGTGGTGATTTGAAAATCATTGTAGATGGTGTCGTTTCGTACAAATTCCGGCACATGAATAATGTTCCTCTGAAGGGTGTAGTTTTGTTGCGATACAATTCGTTTAAACTGAGTTGGTGAGCAGGTACCCCAGATGGGTAGTGCATAAGTCCAAATTGGACGGATTAAAACTTTATAGATCAGAACTTTATTATACGCGGAGACGTGATCATGGTCTAAGAGGCACTTCAGTTGACGGGTCCTAATTTTTAAACGTCTTAACAGTTTAAAAATTGTGCTGATCATGTCAGTGCTGATCATGTCAGTTCACTGACATGATCAGCAAAAGTGAGCCGTCGATCGAGGATGACACCCAAGTATTTATGGGACTTGGCTTTGGGTATGATGTCATTCAGGTATTGTAACGGAGCCTCAGTAAATTTCCGTTTATAGGTGTAGGTAACGGCGCGAGACTTGCTCGCATTTACTTTAAGCCTCCACTTTGTGCACCATTGCCCCAAGTCCTGAATATGGCGTTGCAAGATTAGGAACGCTTTGTCGGAGTTGGAATGGCGAACTGCGTAGATCAAATCGTCAGCGAATAAGCCCGAAAACGTTGATGTCCCCGATGGAAGGGGCATGTCTGAGCAGAAGAGGATATACAAATACGGCCCCAGAACATGTCTGAGCAGAAGAGGATATACAAATACGGCCCCAGAACACTTCCTTGCGGGACTCCTGCATGAATGGTACGGCTGGTAGACAACGAATTCTGTACGTTCACTTGGAATGTCCTTCCATGGAGGTAGTGGCAGAGAAGCGCATATAGGTTGTTTGGCAAGTGAGGTTGGAGCTTCTCCAGAAGACCAGAATGCCACACCCTATCAAATGCTTGTTCAGTGTCAAAGTAAGCTGCACGGCATATTTGCTTATCGTGGAACGATTGCTTAATGAATTTTGTGAGCCTCTGAAGTTGTAAGGGACATGACAGCGCCTCATGGAACCCATACTGCTGACTGAGAATCAGATGTCCAGTATATTGCTGTAAGAGAGGCAATAGCAAGCGTTCGAAGATCTTGGCAAGAGCAGACAGTAAGCTAATCAGCCGATATGATTCTATCTGGTTCTCTGGCTTATCGGGTTTAGGTATCATAATGATAACGACATGTTTCCAGCGTCCGGGGAAGTATCCCAAACGAGCTGATGCTGTATAAATATGAATGAGGAACGCAATCAGCTTACGCGGGGCTTTGGTCAATAGCGGTTTAACTATTAAGTCTTCGCCGGGGGCCTTCCTTACAGCCATTCTGGTGATGGTTCCCAGAACCTGTTTTGGGGAGAAATAAATTGACGGCGATGGAAAACAACAGGAGTCGCCAGAGTTGGGAGTGTGGGAACCCATGTTGAATGGCGTGAAACGTAACTGAAGCATTTCAGCAAAAGCATCGGCTTTTTCGCTGGGTAGTGACAACCAATGGTTATCTTTCTTCAGCTGTGGTATAATCCTGGAGGTCTTCGTCAGCATTTTAGTTTTTCGGTAGAGTGAACCATCACGGGCGTTCAGGTTTGCTACCTATTCTGCCAATTGTTCGTCCCTGAGATTGCCAATTTCCACCCTCAGTGCGTTTCCTAGTCGATTACCTAGCCGTTTGTCATCTAAATTCTTCAGTCGACGCCATCTACGCCTTGCCTGGTTTTTCGCTTTCCATAAATCATGTACGTGGGGAGGGAAGTGGAGATGATTTCGTGGTCTGGGTAACGTTTTAGGGGCGGCGTTCTTAGCTGCTGTAGTGAGTACAGCAGTTAAGGTTGCCACCGCTTGATCAATATCATCAGGGCTAAGCATGGGAGTAATATTTGGGAGGTTGTCCGATATGTACTTCTTATAGATTGTCCAGTCCATTGGATGCCCAAGTAACTAGCGATGTAACTAGCGACTGTAACTAGCGATGCGTTTCCCCAGGCCTGGGGCGGGAGATCCGGGACTGGAGGCAGCAAGGAAGGCGGCAGCGATCGCGAGGCGCGAATTATATTCAAATCCGTGTGAAGGGGTTATATAAAGTAGTATAGTGTTACAAAGGAGACCAACCTGGAACGACTTGCCAGAATCGGTAAAATTGTTACTGGTAGGTAACTGACCAATTTTAGAAGTGTAGATGAAGGGAATTCTGCGAGACGCATAAACGGTTTTCGTGAGACACGAGAAGGAACTAACTGGTCTAGGATTACCAAGGTGGGGATTAACTGATTATCAAGGTGATTGATGAGATCACCAGGTCGCAGCAGCTGACGGACGGCGCTTCCCTAAGCACGAGTCTGAGTCGCAAACAACAGGTAGCACCACCCATCACCCACCCGCGATATCGGGACTATATGGCGCGAACATTCCGCCCACCCGAAATGCCATTTCGGAAGGCCAATCCATATTTGAAAAACATAAAAAAAATAAAAGAGGAAAAAAACTATGGAAAAGATAAATGACACCCCCCCCCCCCATACACCAATCCCCAAAGATAAGAAATTTTAGGAAGAAGATTCTGGAGGATCTGCAGGAGGCAGAGCCACCAGTCTGGCAACAGGTCGAAGATACGTTCCCTTAGCTGTTCGCAACTTGGCTTTCCGGGCAATGCCATCAGGGCCTGGTTGGAGCTCTTCAATGATTTCTAGAGGCCATTGGAGAGGAGGTGTGTTTTGGCCCATTAGGAAGACAGGATCGCCAACGGCTAGGGCAGGTCGTGGGACAGTCCACTTGGGTCGAACAGTGAGGGAATTCAAATATTCTTTGGACCAACGATGCCAAAACTCTTGGGTGGCACGTTGAACTGCCTGCCAACGGGATAAGTGGTTGAATGGTTCTGAAGTGAGGTCCAGTTCTGGCGGACTGAGCAGCGGCGCTCCGATCAAGAAATGACCCGGAGTCAGGAAGTCAGGGTTGTCTGCCACATCCGAAGTTATACGGCATAGAGGGCGGCTGTTTAGGACAGCTTCAATCCTACAAAGGAGGGTAACCATCTCTTCATAGGTTAGCTGTCGGTTTGTTGCTATGCGGGATAAATGTCGCTTGGTCGACTTGACCGCTGCTTCCCACAAGCCACCCATCCATGGTGATTCTGGCGGGTTAAATTTATAGGTCACATTGCGGGACGACAAGTAGTCTTGAAGGCAGGGCTCTGACGATTCTAAAAAGCGCCGGATCTCCAACATATCATTATGGGCACCGCGAAAGTTGGTCCCATTATCACAGTGGATTGAAGAGCAGAGGCCTCGTCTTGACACGAACCTATCCAATGCTGCTTTGAAGGAATCTGTGGAAAGGTCTCCAACCAGCTCTAAGTGTGCAGCTTTGAAGCTCAAACAAACAAAGACTGCAATGTATGCTTTAACAGCTCTTGAGTTGCGACGGGTTGATTCCTTCAGCAAGATTGGTCCAGCCATATCTACTGCAGAGGCAAAAAAGGGTCGACTTGGCGTTACTCTTTCTGGTGGCAAATTGGCCATCACTGGATGCTGTAGTTTGGCACGAGCCTTGGCACATGGCAAACATTTCCACACTCTCTGTCGCAATAAGGAACGGAGAGAGAGGATCCAGAACTCCTTTTGTATTGCAGCTTGGACTGCTTGAGGTCCAGCATGGAGTTGCTGCTGGTGATAGAAGTCACACAGTAATGTTCTGAGGTGTGCTTCCTTGGGTAGGATTATTGGGTGCTTTGTGGAGGGAGGTAGCAATGAGTGTTGAAGGCGAACGCCCACCCTTAGCAACCCATCCTCACCTATGAAGGGCAATAAATGTTGCAGAGGTTTGGAGCAAGGTTGCCCTTTGGAGACAGCCCTCAGGTCAGCAGCAAAGAACTGAGCTTGAGTTACACGGCAAAGGATTCTGAGTGCACTGGTGAGTTAAAACACACTCAGTGTACTAACGAGTCGGTTGACTTTTTCTCGTTGGGAATTATTGACGAATCGTAGAATCCATGCCATCACCCGTCGAAGACGAGTTAAAGATGAAAATGTTGTAATTAAGCTCACAAATAATTTTTCAACTTTCTTCAAAGGAGGTGTTTTGACAGTGGTAGATAAGGAAACCGAAGGAGTAGGTTTCATTTCGTCCATAGCTTGCATCGAAGGCAACGTCGCATGAAAGGACGGCCAGCTGTCTAAAGGTTGTTCAAGGAATTGTGGAGAGGACCACCAATGTGGATGGCTGATCAACTGGGAAGGGGATAACCCGCGAGATGCACAGTCTGCTGCATTTAAATGTGATGGCACATGGTGCCACTGCTCAGCTTTGGTCAAATCCAAAATTTTGACGATTCGGTTTGCTACATAAGTCTTAAGTTGATGAGGAGGAGTATGTAGCCAACACAATACTGTAGCTGAGTCAGTAAATAAAATGGTGCTTTCAATGGAAAGCTTTTTATAGAGAAAGGTCATGGAACTGACCAGTTCGGCCAACAAGACAGCGCCATTTAGTTCCAGACGCTGAATAGTTTGGACGTGAAGGGGAGAAACACGGGTTTTAGATTTCAGCAGTTGCACCATCACTTTTTAAGAGGAAGATGTACGGAGGTAGAGAGATGCGGCATATCCAAGTTCGGAAGCATCACCAAATCCGATGATGATGTAAGAAGTCGCAGATGGGGTGACACACACGCGAGGTATTCTTACTTCTTGAAGACAAGGCAATTGCTGGGAAAAGGCCGCCCACCGTGTTGCAAGACTCTCTGGTAAAGGAGTATCCCAGTCGAGCTTGAGGGTCCAGAGTTCCCTGAGGAAAACTTTGGCCCAGAAAACAATGGGGGCAACCCAGCCAAGTGGGTCAAAGATGGATGCAATTTTAGAGAGAATGCTACGTTTGGTGTTGGCATCTGAAGGTACTTCCAGAATGTAGGTAAATATATCTGTATCTGGATTCCACTGGAGACCCAAGATGTGAAGTGCTGCAGTTGCTTCTGTACGGAACTGTACTAATGAAGAACAGTGTTCTTGCGGAAGGCCTTCTAAAGCTGAAGCATTGTTGGAGGCCCACTTCCTCAGCTCGAAGCTGCCAAGACGCTTGCTTCCAGTTCACGTCGAAGTTGGAGAGCTTGCTGCACGTTATCAACAGAACAACAAATGTCATCCATGTAGCAGGCATCTTTGAGGACCTGAGAGGCTAAAGGATACTTCTGGCCTTCGTCGAGCGACAACTGAACTAATACTCGTTGGGCTAGGAAGGGACTTGGTTTCATTCCATATGTAACAGTTTTCAACTGGTACTCCCTGAGGGGCTCAGCTTCAGATGCCCTCCAGAAGATATTTATGTTGGTAGCAACAGTCTTCAGGTGCCAGAATGATTTGACGGTACATCATCCGTAAGTCTGCAGTAATTGCAATGGAATGAAGTCTGAAGTGCTGGATTACTTCACAAATATCCTTCTGACGAGGTGGTCCAGAATGTAGTCGATCATTCAATGCAGTACCACTGGAGTCACGACAAGACGCATCAAAGACGACACGGACAGGACTGGAGACCGAGTCCCGTACCACTGCAAAATGTGGGATGTAAAACTTCCCAGGGGCTGGAGCTAGTATCATATGTCCTAATTGAAGGTACTCCAGAAGGAACTTGTGGTATGAAGTACGCAAGTATTCATCAGTACGCAACCTTTTTTCCAAATTAAACCAACGTTTGATGGCGATTTCCCGGCTTGAACCCCAGGGCAAATTGCTCTTGGATTCGTCGAACGGGAGAAGAACAACATAATTACTTTCCAGAAGTATCCCTTGAATGAGTATGGACGAAATGCTGCTCCACTTGAACATCAGTGGGATTGCTGATTACTGCAGGAGAAACCTCTTCCATTTCCTAGAACCTCTGGACAGATTCATCCAAAGTTAAGCCACAGATCAATCCCGTCACATACTCAGAGGGTGATATCTCAGTCACCACAGGTACTGCACCGATGATTATCCAACCAAACCTGGTCTTGATGGCAGAAGGAGAACCATGGATGATTTCAACCCCTGCTTCGAAGATGGAAGCATATAGGTACTTCAGCTCCTAATAAAAGATCAATCTTCCCTTCAACATGGAATGCACGGTCAGCCAGGTCTAAATGCGAAAAGCGCATGTATAATTTGTTCCCAAGAGAACAGGTAGGAAGATTGGCACATACATTATTCACCACAACGGCGTGAGCCATCAGCGGTTCACAGTTAGGTCTACCAGAAGAAACAACACAGGACACCAAACCATTTGCAACGCCAATTGAACTTTGGAGCGCTCCAACAAGGGGTGTGGTATGTTGCATGATGCTGAGGCCCAGCCGTTGAACACAATCCGAGGTGATGAGGTTGACCTGTGAACCAGAATCCAAAACTAGACGAACTGGTTTCCATTTACCTACTCGATCTTTGAGGAAGGCCTGTACTGTACCAAGCATTACTATGCTGTTAAAAGGACTTGAAGGAATTTTCATTAAAGTTTTAGTTTTCTTCGAAGGTTTTCCATTAGCGGCGATTCCAACTATCAGAGAACTTGGACCCGGGACTGCTTGTTCAGGAACATGCGGTTTGGTGTTTACGGGCCCTGATGATGACGAAGATTGAGACGAAACTGTTACAGCTGAGTGAATAGATTCATGGTGACCTGAACTCCTACAAATTTCGCATCGGCCTTTGGATCGGCATGCGTCAGCGGAGTGATTGCCTAAGCAGCGATAACATTTTTGGAATTTTTTGATCATATTCAATTTTTCGGAAATTGGGACTTCAGCGTACACTGGACAGTTTCGGAACAGATAGTTTTGTCTGCATGTTGGGCACGCTAGAACTTCCAATTTCGAAGTGGTATGCGTCGAGGAAGTAGGGGTGACGATGAACGAATGGGCCAATTTCAATTTATTGGAATTTGGAGTCGAATTCGCTGAAGGTCTAGGTGTTTTATTTGTGGACCCAAACTGAGCATTTTGTTCCTTAATGGTACACTGATCCGAAACAAATTTGATCAATTCATCGTATCTAGGCAGTATCTCATTACCATCATCGTCGAAACTACATGAACGCGAACGTTCGAAAAGAGTTCTCATATTGGGCAATAAGCATCGCAAGCTCCATGTAAACATAGTGAAATCATATGGATCTTCAAGGCTCAAATTATGAAAAGCCTCTAAATTTGTACGGAAAACGTCCAAAAAAGATTGTAAATCTTTTACTGAATCACTTGAAAGAGGTGAAAATTCAAATAATTTCTTCAAGTGATACGTGGCTCTGGTACGTGGTGAACCGTACTTATTTTTTATTAAATTGTACGCTATTTCATAATTGGCATCTGCCAAGGGTAAATTCTCAATCAAAGAGAGGGGTGGCCCAGTGAGAAATGACCGCAAATAAGTCAATTTTACGGTAGGAGAAAAATCGCCGTCGTGTATAAGGGTTTTATAAAGCGAAAAGAAATTTTGGAAGGAATCCATGTTTCCGTTCCAAGAAGGAATGGTGATTTTTGGCAACCTGGCAATATGCTGGTTCATGGTGCACATGGTCGAAATTGATCCATTATGACTTTGGGCCAGAGTACTAGAATCGGAGTTAATAGCGTGATTTATAATACGGAACAAAGTACTTTGCAGACCCTTAATCCTGAAATATATTTCATCGAATTCTTTAGATAACATTTCAACAGGTAATTGATCATTGTCAGCAGCATCCATATTAGCTTCAATTATTTGATTTTGAATCGAGCGAAATTCCTGGCGAAGCCCTTGCATCGTAGAACAGTGCGCTAGAAATTGTTCAGAGGAACCTGCTTCCACTCCGCCAATGAGGCTGAATGCTTCCTGAATCTCAGCCAAACATGCATCGCGTTTACGTTTTAATCCTTTAATGTGGTACAACTGTTGTACCACTTGGGAAGGAACGTTTGAATTTGCGCGCCTCTGGTTCCTAATTGCTCCAACAGAGTCCTAGAATGTCAGAAAAATCTTGGTTGGCCAATGTCACCGCTAGATTCCGCTAGTGACCGTCTGAGGACTTCGCCCCAACTGGCTATCACTGTCCGACAGGTGTCTGTTATCAGTTTGTTTGAGTGTGCCGGCAGGAGGAGACGGAAAAACGAGTTGGAAAAGGTATGTAATTTTTCTATTGGTATTGATGAATGAATCTTGACAATTGTTTCGAACCTGAATCAACTCGCTAAGATGTTATTCAATCAGACGTTGGGCGGGTAGTGCTGCAAACAGTAATGTGCTGATGTGTGTTAGTATTATCTCTTGTTCTCGTACATTCGGCCTTTTATTATTTTCTCTTGTGTTTCGCAGATGGACAAAAGTAAATTCTTCAATTTTGAAGATCCGGAGCAGGTGGCTCAACTCCATGCCATGCTGGAGATTACCGATGACATGGCAGAGTTCTCTGATGCACAGCTGCTGAACAGCTACATTTTGTACAAGAAAACGTTTTCCCAAGCTTTTTCCAAAAAGAAACCAATGACCCAACTCTTGTATAGATCCACTCTCGTCGACGAGCTCTTCGGACATTTTTCATCGAGGAAAAAACCCAGAGTACCAGCTGCTTTGAGTGGAAAAGCGAAGAAAAAGAACAGAAATCAACACAGGGCCACTTCTGTGGAGAACTCAATCCGCCTTGACGGAAAGGACCATTTTGCTGCAACGTGCACAAGGCGAAGATGTGCTTACTGCAGCACAAAAGAAAGTCAGATCCACACCAAGACCAAGTGCGTAAAATGCAATGTGGCTCTTTGCCTGAATTGTTTCGTGCCTTTCCATGCCTAAATGATTTCATGTGAACAGTTCGTAATTTTTTTCCTAGTCTTATAACTTTTTAGCTACCAGTGTTGGTTACCACTTTTGAGTACCTAAGTAGTCATTTATTTTTCAAAAATAAACGTTTTCAGCAACTTTTATATTTTCTTGCCTATTTTTCGATGCTAAAAACCCTCATTTCCGTAAGTGGTACAACATACGTACCAGTGAACTTTGGTAGGGTATGGTGGCCCCTGACGCTCACTGGTACATACGGGTGTACCACCCTAATTTCTCCTCCATTGAAAATTACCAGGGATTGAAAATTACCAAAATCATCACTTATAGTCCAAATGAACCGAATTTTGCAAAAAAAAATTTTCCCACCTCCATGGAATTATGCCCTATAAAAGGAAACGTAACGTACGTAAAACACCATCAGGTGTTGCAGACCCAGGATTATTAGGCATTTATATTAGGCAGTTAAGACCCCCAAAAGTCAAAGTAGGTACCTATTATAAAATGTAGAAAATGCAATAAATTTCATTGAGATACAGAAAATATATGTATGACTGAATATGAAAATATTATTTATGAATGATACTGATAGACACGAGGTCGTATAGAGATCGTACAGAAGATTTTTGAAATCGATATAAAGACAAGGTGATATGAAATAGGTACAAAGCCCTATTCAGGTATTATTTGCAATAAAATTTAAATCTGATTTATTGTTTAATCTACCTAGAAATGGCACACGGGTGACTCGTAATTAATTATCTAAATTAGGTAGGTATAACTATGGAACTGAGATCACTTGAATGCACAATGATCTGGTGAGGTAGACGGGTGACCTTGAGAAGGATCCCGTTCTATTTTTAGGAAGAACGTGGTGCTTCCTTCCGGGAAATAGGTGGGAAATACCGCTACTTCCGAAGTCGTTCCAAGCGATAATTAATCGGCAACTATTAATTATATTTACGATCCTGATCGAATCGGACCATTTTCATGTTCTAACTAAAGAGAGCACGCTCATAGATTGGAAAAGGCTTCAATCTAAGCGGTGCTGGTAATATAAAATAGTTAAATAGTGGACTGTATAAGAAAGGAAATTTGGATGAAAAAGAGGCGACACGGATTGTGAATAATTGGGTAACCAATATACGACTCACCGGTGCGCTGCTAGCGATGCGTTTCCCCAGGCCTGGGGCGGGAGATCCGGGACTGGAGGCAGCAAGGAAGGCGGCAGCGATCGCGGGGCGCGAATTATATTCAAATCCGTGTGAAGGGGTTATATAATGTAGTATAGTGTTACAAAGGAGACCAACCTGGAACGACTTGCGAGAATCGGTAAAATTGTTACTGGTAGGTAACTGACCAATTTTAGAAGTGTAGATGAAGGGAATTTTTCGAGACGCATAAACGGTTTTCGTGAGACACGAGAAGGAACTAACTGGTCTAGGATTACCAAGGTGGGGATTAACTGATTATCAAGGTGATTGATGAGATCACCAGGTCGCAGCAGCTGACGGACGGCGCTTCCCTGTGCACGAGTCTGAGTCGCAAACAACAGGTAGCACCACCCATCACCCACCCGCGATATCGGGACTATATGGCGCGAACAGTAACACAGTGACTATTTTTAACTGGAGATCGAAGCTGTAGTTAAAAATTTAACTGTCCAGTCAAAGTCTGATTAGCGGGCAGCCATATTGCATTTTCGTTTTTCTGTGCCTATTTGTGCCAAAACTTAGCGAGTAGCGAGTGTTTTCATTCGTTTTTTCATGAATTCTGACATAGAAATGGATGATTAGGATTTCTCCGACGAAGAAATGAACTTGTACCTACCTTGAATGGGTACGAAATACTTGGTTCGGCAGGGAAAATACCGTATTTTGAGACATAGGACGACGTGGATTTCCACTCCAGGTTCCGCTATAAAGAAATTACACTTTTTGTTCTTTGTAACTATATACTTTGTTCGTTATCGGAAACTATCAACACTTAACAACTGAAGGAATATTTTTTCGTGCACTATTGCAATTTGAAAAGCAAAAAGACCCGCATTTGATTCCTCCAAACAAATAAGAATACTTCATGGGTTTCCCATTGATTAGGCACATTGAAATCTTAAACTGAAATCCTATCAAAAACAATATTTCCTGGGTACACTTCATCGATTAGGTACACTGAAATCAAGTGGGTAACAACCTTTGCAGCATGCCAAACCCACGTACGAATAGGTACATTGATCACTACAGGAGCTGAATTGGTCTACGTACGATGGAAATACTGCATAAAATAGAGATCAAATACGTACTGGAATGCTGAGACATTTTAATGTTGTTCTCGGGACAGCACATAACTACGAAAATACAGAAATACGACGGAACTCGCGAAAATACAGAACCGAGCGCAAATGATGCTGATTCCACACGATCACATAAGTCAAGAAATAATAAGCCGAAGTCGGAGATGGACAGCAGAAGCCGCCGCGGAACCAAAAAGAAAATACATTGGTACATTCGTACAAATAAAAATGTATTACAAATATGCAGAGGACTAGAGGAGCACAATTATAATTTGGCCGCGTTTGGCGAGGAATGTGACGATAACGATAATATTACCATGGAAACGCCGTCCAACTCGCAATGTTGCACCTCACTTTTACGGAATTTTCACGTTATTGTAGTGGTGGCGTTGTTTTCTCTCGTTAAAACTCTGACTAGTTAACTAGCTGTTATTTAGTATCCATGCAGTCATTGATAAACGCATCCTCAGCTCTGATTAGTTAAAATCTCTGATTAACGTTAATCAGTGACTAGCTAATCAGAGTGTCGTGAGTCCCTCCCGGGAACACTCCACTAGCAACCTTAAAGCTCTCACCAATATTCGTATGTAAAACTTACCTTCTGCTAATAAACATCTGAGTGGGGAGACAGGCAACAGAATCCAGGGGACACAACCTGGAGCCCCACTACCAGCTCCCAACAGGGAGCTGGAGGGAGAGGCCTCCAAGTCCTATATAACCCTGGATCCTGGAGCTTTAGCTTCATTCGACACTTCCTCTAACCAGCTCTCTCTTCTCTCTCTTACCTTCCTCCTCCCAGATGCTCGGTGGAATCCGCCGCCTGGGAATTTACCTTCTACCTTTCCTTCACCTACATCGGTGGATTACCGCCGCCTAGGTGAAATTCCCTCACTCACCTACATCGGTGGATTACCGCCGCCTAGGTGAGTTTCCTTCCTTCACCTACATCGGTGGATCACCGCCGCCTAGGTGAAATTCCCTCACTCACCTCTATCTACTCCAAAGTCGTAGATGCTCGGTGGTATCCGCCGCCTGCGACTTTTCCTCTCCTTCACGCCACCGTGATGAAGAATTTAAATTCATCACAGTGGTGAACCCGACGTTCATCCAACCTTCTCCCCTTCCTCCCTTCTTACCACCTCATGTGTCGCCCCAGTATAGTTCGGTGTCCCAAATTTTAAATTCACATTTAAAACAGTCAGTATATAAATTCGCAATTCTTGGCCCAACCTCACCGCTCACACAGCTCTCAACTCTCCGCCACAAGCACCTCCGCTACCGCAAATTGCGAATTTAAAATTCAAAACCTCACCCAATTTGAATTTTGATTACAGACCTCAACCATGGACCCGAACTCGCCGACGCCACCGCTCCTCCGGCCATCCCTGCTGCAGCCGCCGACCGCTGCGACGTCTGACGCAACCGACAACCCCTTCACCAGCCTCTCACCGCCCGGCTCTTCCGCATCCGCCGCCGCCGCACACGCCGCCGCCGACGTCACGACGGCCTCGGCGTCGTTCCCGCTGTCGCTGCCCCCCTTCTACACACACGACCCCGCGCTCTGGTTCTTCCAGGTCGACGCTGCGTTTTCTGCCGCCAACATCCGCAGCCAGCGAACCCGTTACTCCCGCATCATATCTCTACTCCCGTATGAGATCCTCCTGCAGACATCAGACATCTCGCCCGACGCCACGGCCGCATACGACGACCTCCGCAACCGCCTCGTCACGTTGTACCAGCCTTCCAAGATCGCACGTGTCGCAGCGCTCTCCCAACCTCAGCACCTCGGCGATCTGAAGCCCTCCCACCTCTACCGCCGCCTGCGTCATCAGCTGCAAGACGTGATGACGGCCGACATCGCGCGGACGTTTTGGCTGCGGGCCCTCCCCCACCCCATGCAGATGGCGCTCGCCAGCTACCTCGACGGCCCGGACGAACCACTGCTCAGACTCGCCGATACGGTCCACGACCTCACCGCGGCCGCCGGCGTCACAGAAGTCGCCGCACCCCGCACCCCCACCCCACGCCGGGACCGGACGCCGTCGCAGGAGCGCCGCCGACCCCCCTCCCTCCACCGGCGCCGCTCCCTCTCCATCGAGCACCGCCCGACCCCCTCCGTCGACCACCGACGCCAGCGCTCGGCCGAACGCCGCACCACTTCCCCCCCTCACCAACGAAGGGGGAGGTCTCCAACCGCGGCAAGCCCCTCCACCTCCGCGCGCCCCACCAGGACCTACCTCCCAGCGGACCCCCCCCACCGATGTTTCTATCATGTCAACTTCGGTGGGGAGGCCCGCAAATGCCAGCCCCCCTGCTCCTACTCTTCCAAGCAGTGAAACGCGGACGTCACACGTCGGTAAATCCGGCGGGCCCCCCTCCTCGCCAACACGGGGGGGACCACCAACAACCCCTCCCCGCCCGCATTCACACCACCACTACGAAGCCTCGTTACCCCTCCTACGCCGCCGCCACGGCTGCCAACCTCCCAGCCGCACCTACCGGCGCCACCAAAACCATCACCTCTCCATCAACCGTTCCCCCACCCCGGAACGGCCCCTCCAAGCCCGTCTCCAGGGCAGCCACCCTCCCGGCCGCCACTCACGCCGCCGCTACCATTCCCCCACCCCGGAACGGCCCCTCCAAGCCCGCCTCCAGGGCAGCCACCCTTCCGGCCGCCACTCACGCCGCCGCTACCGTTCCCCCACCCCGGAACGGCCCCTCCAAGCCCGCCTCCAGGGCAGCCACCCTTCCGGCCGCCACTCACGCCGCCGCTACCGTTCCCCCACCCCGGAACGGCCCCTCCAAGCCCGCCTCCAGGGCAACCACCCTTCCGGCCGCCACTCACGCCGCCGCTGCCGTTCCCCCTCCCCGGAACGACACCTCCCCACCCAACTCCAAGAGGACCAGCCCCACAATCAGCACTACCGTTCCCCCTCTCCGGAACGGCAAAGGACCACCCCGTGTCTCCTTCGCGGAGGACCCACCGCCGCCATCGACCCCGCCCGTCACCTCGGACGGCCCAGGCCCCTCCCATCCTTCAGACCCCAACACCTCAGCCATTTTACCGCACTCCACCCCGGCTCACCAGCGCCTCTTCCTGAAGTGTTCAAAAACTAATGTCCCTTTCCTCGTCGACACAGGGGCGGCGCTCTCCATCTTCCCAAACAACATTCTCCGGCGACAGGCGCGTTGTTACCGGCAACTACTCTACGCCGCCAACGGTACCACCATCCCCTCGTACGGGACGTACCGCTCTTCCATCCACATGAGCGGGCTCGCGTACGAGTGGGAATTCACCGTGGCGGACGTGGAGAAAGCAATCCTGGGGGCCGATTTCCTCGCTTATTTCGGCCTCCAGGTTGACGTCCGTAACGCGCGCCTGCTCGACCCCTCCACCCAAAAGCCAATCCCCGGCTTTATCCACACGGTCGATCGCCCCCCCCACCCAATTCGAGAACCTCCTCCTCCAATACAAACCCCAGCGCCGCCCCTCGGCACAGATCTCACAAACTCAACATTACATTGAGACCTCTGGACCCCCAATCTCCGCCAAAGCACGACGCCTCCACCCCCTCCAGCTGTCCCAAGCCCGGAGACATTTTGACAACCTCATCAAAGACGGTATTATCCGCCCCTCCAAATCCCCGTGGGCTTCACCATTACATATTGTGCAAAAGCCCAACGGGGATATCCGCCCCTGCGGCGACTACCGCCGCCTGAACGTGAAAACCACTCCGGACCTCTACAACGTCCCACATCTCCGAGATTTCTCTTCGCACCTCCACAACACGACCATATTTTCGACCCTCGACATCTCCAGAGCCTTCCACCACATTCACATATACCCTCCCGACGTACCCAAAACTGCCATCATCACTCCTTTCGGCCTATTTGAATACATAAAAATGGGTTTCGGCCTCCGGAGCGCCGCCCAGACGTGGCAGCGTTATATGGATAACATTCTGCGGGGACTACCTTTCGTGTTCTGTTTTCTCGACGACGTATTGATCGCTCCCCGGGACCCGAAGGAACACCTAGCACACCTAAAACAAGTACTCGACATCTTCGCCGCCGAGGGCCTCACCATCAACTCGCAAAAATGTGGTCTCGCCCAGCCCTCGGTCCGCTGCCTCGGACACCAAGTTTCGTCCGACGGGATCAAACCTCTCCCGGACAAGGTGCACGCCCTCACCGACTTCCCACAACCCCGCACTGTCTCAGAAATCCGCCGTTTCCTGGGTATGTTGAATTTTTATCGTAGACACATAAAACACGCAGCACAACACCAACAACCACTCATACACGCTATCCCACAGCCGGCCAAGAAAAACGATAACCGCCCCATTTCCTGGACCCCCGCCCTCACAACCGCCTTTCAAAATTGCAAAAAGGACCTGGTAGACGCCGCTCTATTGGCCCATCCCGATCCCCATGCCCCTCTCTCCATCACCACTGATGCGTCCGACTGGGCCATCGGGGCAGTACTCCACCAACACACCGGCGCCACCCCCCAACCCCTCGGCTTCTTCTCAAAAACTCTGTCCCCCACGCAAAAAAATTACTCCACCTTTGACAGAGAACTCCTCGCCATCCACGAAGCCATCAAACACTTCCGTGACTTCGTGGAGGGCAGGCAGTTCTCTGTCATCACCGATCATAAGCCCCTCACACATGCACTCCTCCAAAACCGTAAATCAGCCTCCCCCCGTCGCCTCCGGCAACTCGAATTTATCGGACAATTTACGTCCGATATTCGTTATTTGCCGGGGGCCGACAACTGCGTCGCCGACGCACTCTCCCGCCCCACCCCTGCGCCGGTGGCGGAGTTACTGCCTTTTCCATCCCCACAAACCCTCAAACATCACCAAAATCCAACTTCCGACCCCGCACTCTCCAACCTCATCTCCGCCTCCAAATTGGAACAACTGCCTCCCCTCGATCTCTGGTGCGACGTATCGGCCGATTCACCGCGCCCTTACGTCCCGCCGGAGCTGAGGCGGCAGTTGTTCCTCCATTACCACTCCCTCCATCATCCCGGCATTCGGGCGAGCCGGGATCTCATCAAGACGCGGTACTTCTGGCCCCATATGAACACAGATATCCGTACCTGGGTTCTAGGGTGCCAGAGGTGCCAGCAATTTAAGGTCTCGGCTCACCCCCATGTACCTCCTCAACCCATCCCCGACTCCCTCCCGTGGGAACATGTCCACTTGGATCTGGTCGGCCCTCTTCCCCCCTCCGAGGGGAAGAGGTACTGCCTCACCATGATCGACCGTGCGACCAATTGGGTTGAGTGTATCCCACTCGCCCACATCACCGCGGACGCCGTCGCCGCGGCCTTCCTCAACCAATGGATCAGCCGCTACGGCTGTCCGCGGACACTCACGGTCGATCAGGGGAGGCAGTTTGAATCAGCCCACTCTGCCGACCTGCTCCGTTCCCTCGGGATTCAAAAAACCCGCACCACTCCCTATCACCCCCAATCCAACGGGAAAATAGAGCGGTGGCACTCGGTCCTCAAGCAAGCCATCTCCACATCAGCCACATCTCCCTCATGGACCAAAACCCTCCCCTACGTATTACTTAGCCTCCGCACTTCCGCCCGTCCTTCAGACAACACAAGTCCCGCACAAAACGCTTTCCGAGACCCTATTCGTTTACCGGCCGACATTTTCCCTCCACACAACACCCCGTCCATTAACAGGGAACCGCTACACACCTCAACACCGACAAACGACACCACTTACCCCAAACGCTTTTACACTTCCACGCACATGTACTTGAAAGAGCCCGGCATGCATAAAACCTTTCAGCCCCTTTATGCCGGGCCCTTTCAAGTCATCCGCACAACACCGACCACCGCGACCCTGCTAATGGACGGGAAACCCCACACTGTACCTTTCGCCCGCTGCAAACCCGCCCCTGTTCTCCCTCAACCAACATCGGCCATCAGTCTCCCGCCGTCTGTTTCCCATGAACAACCTCTCTCCACCTCAACAGTCTCCCCCGTCGCCGTTTCCGGATTTCGATTCGGATCCGGAAATGGCGGCCATCCTCCGGGACGTGTACGTCCCGGACCCGCTCTCCCCCCCTACCCCCTTCGCCCGGGCCCCCATCAACGCTTCGATTTTCTCCGCAACGGATTTCCGGGTTACCTCCCCGGCCCCGGCGGTGGAAGTACCCCCAGTGGCGCATACTGCGCGAATTTCGCGCAGCGCAAGCCACCGGGGTACATCCTCCCTATACCCCAATAGATCCTCTCATGGCCCCGCTCCTCCACGATTTTCAACTCGCCCTCCTCATGCCACCCCCACCACCCCTTCCATACATCAATCCTCCCGCCTTCAGCAAACCCCCGCCCCCCGCATTTCAAACCCCCCTTGCTACGCCCCAATTTTCCAATTTCGACCCCCCCATTTCAAATTCTCCCCCACCAACACTGCAACCCACCAAGCCAACAACACCCCCCTCCCCCCCCCCCCACCACCGCCGGGGATATCCCCCATAGTTTCCGCCGGGACGAGACGGCCCGGGCGGCGAAACAGACGGAGGGAGCGTCCCCACGTCCCCTGCGTCCCGGCGGCCAAGTCCTCCGCCCCGCTATGAGCAATCACGGCGGGGCCTTGAGATTTCGGGACAGTGCTTGTGTTTTATTATCCCACACGCACTGTACCGAACCTCCCAGCCCCGCCGTGGCCGCCTCGTCGCACCGGACGCCGCCCACACCTCACCAACACACTTCACTCACACACTTCACTCCACCCATACACTCACTACAATTTGACACACACTACACACACCCAGGAGACGGCGGATTTCAACACCCCGCTCCGATCTGTATATAATTGTATATAATTTGTAAAAATTTGTATAATTTTGTATATAACAACCCTGTACATCCTAAGCCTACCATCTCACCATCATCATTCTATACATGATCGTCCAATACCCCTGTACATATTCATCTACTTCCCCACCTTCATTATTGTCATCACGCATCCACACCTATACTTATCATACTAACTATCTATATGTCAAGCTATGCCTATATTACTTCTACTTACCTCTTACTACTTTTGTCAGCTATCTATGTTACTCCTATGTTACTCCTATGTTACTCCTACTTACCTCTTACCATCTATGTCAGCCACCTATGTCACTCTATGTTACTCCTATACGACTCCTAGATTTAAGTCACGACCTATCACGTTTCTGCCTTCAGCACTTCAATTGTTTGCATCAGCCTTCAGCTTCTGTCACCCTGCGCCTTCAGCTCCCCTTTTGTTTTCCGCGGCCCTCAGCCCCTGTCACCTTGAGCCTTCAGCTATCTCAACATTGGTTCGAACTGGGGGGACCTCTGTCGTGAGTCCCTCCCGGGAACACTCCACTAGCAACCTTAAAGCTCTCACCAATATTCGTATGTAAAACTTACCTTCTGCTAATAAACATCTGAGTGGGGAGACAGGCAACAGAATCCAGGGGACACAACCTGGAGCCCCACTACCAGCTCCCAACAGGGAGCTGGAGGGAGAGGCCTCCAAGTCCTATATAACCCTGGATCCTGGAGCTTTAGCTTCATTCGACACTTCCTCTAACCAGCTCTCTCTTCTCTCTCTTACCTTCCTCCTCCCAGATGCTCGGTGGAATCCGCCGCCTGGGAATTTACCTTCTACCTTTCCTTCACCTACATCGGTGGATTACCGCCGCCTAGGTGAAATTCCCTCACTCACCTACATCGGTGGATTACCGCCGCCTAGGTGAGTTTCCTTCCTTCACCTACATCGGTGGATCACCGCCGCCTAGGTGAAATTCCCTCACTCACCTCTATCTACTCCAAAGTCGTAGATGCTCGGTGGTATCCGCCGCCTGCGACTTTTCCTCTCCTTCACGCCACCGTGATGAAGAATTTAAATTCATCACACAGAGTTTTAACTAGAGAATTGATAAACCGGCCCTAAAAGTAGTATTAACAGGTGAATAAAGACACTTAAATGCTACTATCAATGATAAGAGATAATTTGTGAAAAATAGAAACCTAATTTGAGATTTTGGGGGCCAAAATTGGTGGAAACCATCAAAAATTGCTATTTCAATTATTGCACATGAAAGAATCAAGAAATGAACAGCCAACATTTCTGTAGGTATGCCCAATAGAATAATAAACCCATGTGACAAGACTTAGCAGCGTTTTTCCTGTGCTAGTTCTCACTAGCTTAACTGGTTTAAATTCGTTACCGAAGACATTGTATGAGCGAACTTCGCCGTCCCCCAACTTCATTCGCAAGATCACTTGAGTCTTTATGGAAAGACCAATTTAAATGTTCTATTTTATTCAGTTTCTCTTGAAGGTCGGATACTTTTTGCTGCTCCTCAGTAACTGATGACTTGCATACTGTTAAATAACTATAGAGAGCTTGCTTTGATTATGTATTGTAGAAAAATACGCCAAATACTGGGATAAACGGTGAACTCGCTTTTTTAGAAAATAACTCGAAGAACTCAATAACAATATTTTTCCTCGTCGTCAGCTATTAGGTTGCCGGCGAAAAGCGGGGTTGAAGTAGCCTAAAACTCCGCATTATCCCCTCATTCTTCCTATTTTGGACGGGCATTAGCTTGAGCCACTCTGTTGGCATGGAGCCTTCTCCTCTTGCCAGCTAAGTGCACTTCGAAAAGGACGTCGTTGAACCGCCAGACCACAACCCATAGCCAGTCCACGTTGGCTGCAATTTCGGGCTCGCTTCCTTTTCGGATCAAACACCCACACCCCATCACCGACTTGAAAAGGGGGAGAAGCCCTACGATCGAAAATCTCTTTCTGCGTCATCATCTCCATTTTCGCTTCTTCTTGGGCAAACGCAGAAATACTGCGTCGAAAATACTCTGAAACCTTACACTATTTATAATGGAACTAAACTAATGTTATTAGAAATTAAAGGAATAATAAGAATAATCGATAGTTCTAACTTCGTTGCATCTCCGTTATCTGCTTTTCCAAAAACGTTCGGATTAACAGAACTAAAAAAAGGATATTTTCCCCATTATTTCAATACTCGAGATAATCAAAATTACGTTGGACCAATTCCTGATACTAAATTTTATGGGCCTGATTCAATGAAACCCGAAGTAAGAAAAGCATTTTTGAAATGGCACGCTGAAAAAGTAAAGGAAAATTATATATTCGACTTTCAGAAAGAAATATTAGAATATTGTGAATCAGATGTCGATATTTTGCGAAGGGGTTGTATTGAATTTAGGAAGCAATTTTTAGACATAGCTAATATCGATCCTTTCCAATATTTAACTATAGCGAGTGTTTGCATAGCCATTTTTCGGTCAATGCATCTCAAAGAAAATACTATCGCTGTGAATAAAGAAATTAGAAAAGAAACATTTAGTAAAGGTTCAATATCTTGGCTTAGTAATTTTAAAAATGTACAACATGCTTTAAACGGTGGAGAAGTTACAATTTGTGGAGCAAAGGTTGATGGCTACGATAAAATAACAAATACCGTGTACCAGTATCATGGTTGTTTTTGGCATGGATGTCAAAAATGTTTCCACGAAGATACTATTAATAATGTAAACAATGAAACTATGGGCGATTTGTTAGAAAAAACTAATCAAAGGAGTAATCAAATAAAAAATGCCGGTTTTAAATTGATAGAAAAGTGGGAATGTATTTGGTTAAAATCGGAAGCTTATAAATCATC
Source organism: Leptopterna dolabrata (assembly GCA_954871275.1). Taxonomy (NCBI): domain Eukaryota; kingdom Metazoa; phylum Arthropoda; class Insecta; order Hemiptera; family Miridae; genus Leptopterna; species Leptopterna dolabrata. The sequence goes on along the minus strand of OX940974.1, from coordinate 57,816,645 downwards.
ATTAAATAAAAATATAAGCGTTATTGAACCATTAAATCCTAGAGACGCATTTTTTGGTGGCAGAACCAATGCTAGTAAATTGAAAGTCGTAAATAAAATATTAAGATATATCGATGTTTGTAGTTTGTATCCAACAGTTCAATATTTCGATTATTATCCCTTAGGTCATCCAACAAAAATTCATAAACCTGAGAAATATGATGAAAATTGGTACGGTTTAATCAAATGTAAAATATTACCTCCTAAAAAATTATATCACCCAGTTCTTCCGATCAAAAGAGATAAACTTCTATTTATTTTATGCGAAAAATGTTTTGAAGATAAATGTAATACTTGTTCACACGATGAAAATGAAAGAGCTCTGGTTGATACTTGGACTACAGATGAAGTAAATAAAGCTATTGAAAAAGGTTATAAGATTCAAGAAATTTACGAAGTATGGCATTTCAAAGAAAAAAGTAATGAATTGTTCAAAGAATATGTAAAAAAATTTATGAAAATAAAACTAGAGACTAGTCCGTGGGAAAGCGACTTTGAAACTATTGAAGAATATATAAAAAGCATTAAAGAAAGTCTCGATATAGATTTAGAAAAAGAAAGAATTCAAACAAATCCTGGACGAAGAGCAGTAGCAAAGATTTGTTTGAATTCTTTGTGGGGGAAGTTTGGACAAAGATTGAACATGTCACAATCTGAATACATTATAGATGTAAAAAGATGGTATGATATACTTTTAGATGACAGACTAGAAATTGGCTCATGCCATTTTCTGAATGACAATATCGTACAAATATCTTATAAATTTTTGAATCAATACATCGAAGATAGTTTTTCAACAAATGTTTTCGTTGCGGCTTTTACTACATCAAATGCAAGATTGAGACTATATGATATGCTTGATAAATTGGGAGATAATGTCGCGTATTATGATACTGATAGTATTGTTTACATTGATGATGGAAAAACTCTTGTAAAAACAGGTTGTATGTTAGGTGAGTGGACTGATGAATTGGGAAAAAATAATCACATCGTAGAATGGCTTAGTACTGGTCCAAAGAGTTACGCTTATATAACCAATCAAGGGAAAGAAACTATTAAAATTAAAGGATTTACTTTAAATTACCAAAACGGCAAATCATTAAATAGAGAAACTATGAACAAAGTTTTAATGAAAGAAATAAACAACGTTAAGCTTAAATTTAACATGATTACGCGAAATGTAAAAGATAAAACATTAGTAAACAAAGAAGTGGAAAAAGAGTTTAGATTTCTGTATGATAAACGAAATATAATTGAAAACAAAGAAACCGATATTATTGATACTTTACCTTGGGGATATTAAACGTAAACATTTAAGAAGCTCTTTATATCAATATCAGTTTTTATCCCGAGGAATTACAACTTACGAAATTTTAAATTTTTTTATAATAAATATGTTCTGTTTGAACCTTTCATTGTGTATCGATAAGATATTCGTAATTATAATATTTTTAATAGTTCTAGTTTTCATCTACATTATAAATGAAACTGGAATCAATCACAGAATTATCGGAGCTTCAGAGCAGAGTTTAAAAGTATTCAAGATAAAAAATGTGTAAGAAAAAAAGGTTTTAAGTCAGTTTTTA